>CM032494.1:9370753-10570753 GCA_019059595.1 Marasmia exigua | reverse complement strand
AAAACACCGGCGTTTTATTGAGTGACTGTGACCTTGACTGACTGACTGACTGTTAACTACCTTCTTATTCTCAATAAGTTGCTTGACATTGGCGAATTATCTTCGGGTAGAGCCATAACAAAAAAAAATATAAAAATTCAAGTATTCTATTAGTATTGTATCTAAAGGCTGTTGTTAAGGAATTCCTCAACTTCTTACTAACATTATCATTTCGTGTTCAAGTAGTGTAGCAAATAGAAAATATTTGAAAATAAGAGAAAAATCATTTAGGACCAATAAAATGTAACCATGATTTTTGTATGTTAAAATTTATAAATTTATTTATAAACTTACTTGACAACGTCGAGCAAGAAGTCCGACATGTTTCTCTCCCTCTTTTTGTCCAGGTACATGTTACAGTAGTGCAGTGCGAGGCTCCCCCACACCATGAAGTTTGCGCTGACCTGCTCGTCTATCTCTCTAAACCTGTCTTGAACCCGCCACATTTCAATGACGTAGCCAGTCTTTCCAGATGATGTTAAGATGGGTTGGTAAAGTATGTGATTGGCTTCCCTCTGTAAAGTATGCATGCACTAGATATAAGATACAAAATGCGAATACGAATAGACGAAAGTCTTCAATGCGTGTGTGTTGCTAGTGGTGACATACGGAATAGAAACGTGGCCGCTTACAATGTGCCGATTAAGGAGGCTCAAAGTCACCCAGAGAGCAATGGAGAGGGCTATGCCCGGAGTCTCCCTGCGTGATCGTATCAGAAATGCTGAGATTCGCAGGAGAACTAAGGTCACAGACAAACCCCAAAGGATTGCATGCCTCAACTGGCAATGGGCAGGGCACATAGCCAGGAGAACAGACGGCAGTTGGGGCGGAAAGGTCCTCGAGTGGAGGCCACGTACATAAAGTCGCAGCCGTGGCAGGCCCCCCAAGGTGGACCGACGATCTGGTGAAGTTCGCGGGAATCCATTGAATGCGGGCGGCACAGGACCGATCTGTGTAAAGAACATTGGGGGAGGCCTATGTTCAGCAGTGGACATCTATTGGCTGAAATGATGATGATAAGGTATAAGATAATTTTCCATGTTATGAATAAATAACTGTACACTACATATTTCAAACACGAGCACTATACTCATGGTGCTCGTAGTTACTATGGACCCTATGAAAGTTACCGTATCATTCAAACTCTCGAATTGTGTATTGCGCTCACAATGTTCGCACAGATTTTTTAAATATGTTTACCTTTCGTCGATTTAACGCCCTTTGTTTACGTACTTAAATACTTCTTTTTTTTTGTCAATAAGGCCTGAATCTGATATTGATTTAGAAGATTTGACTCCACTAAATATCAAAGAGCATCGTTAGTTACAATTTGTTAAAGAAATTCTCGTAGCATAGAAGCTATGCTACACGAATTATTAGGTTTTTACCATCAGAAGATTGCGTGTTCAAATCACGTCGGGATCACCACTTTACTTAGGGTACTTAATAAATTAACTAAGTGTCCATTAAGCTGACTGATCTGACTCCAAGGGTAGGTAATAAATGAAATTCAGAAGTTCTAAGTGAACTGTTTATTGGGCGCGAGGTTCGCCCGCTAAGGACCTGGGAAGACTGGCGTCTCTCCCTGTTACACATACAAAGGCACACACAAAATGCTGAGCTTACATTAATTACAAAGTTGCATTGTACTTATGTGTCGCTACAGGTTTTTCAGGTATGTATAGCTTGTCAAAAGTGTTTCCCTATGATTTCTTATTTTGAAGATTATTAACATGAGTGTAGTAAAGTAGTGTATGAAACTGCACAGAACTTGGTAATAGAACACTCGCGAATGCTATTAAAAAACTCGCCAAGGCTCGTGCTATAATAACCATTATAAAAGTGACAGTCACATAAAGTGCTATTAACACATATGTAATAATTCAATATACAGCGAACTTCTATTATACAGGGTCTATCTGTGAACGTTTACATCCCTTTAACCACGTGTTCTATCAACCATTCTGAATAATATTTTGTTCTACTACGTTTCGAAATTCTGTTATATTTTTACCACTACCCATACAAAATGACCAAGTCACATGATCGCCTCTGTATGAAAAGATTTTTTTTATGAAAATTTATAGTATAGAACAAACTGTTGTTCAGAATGGTTGGTAGAACACGTGGTTTAAGTGATGTAAATGTTCACATATACACCCTGTATGCAGCATCGTCTGTGTTATGTCAAGGAAAAAAGGAGTTTAAAATTTGGCAGCGCAGTATCACCTCATGGTAAGCGTGAAGCCTGTAGAGTTACAATCTACGGGCTTCACGCTTACCATGAGGTGATACTTCTAGTCTACCATCCATCATAATAAAAAATATATTCGAGACAAGTGTTACCAGTGATGTGATTACTTTTTAACTGGTAAAATGTAAGTAGGTACACACATAAGTCAAAGAATAATTCATTAAGCTCCATTATTCACATCCCATGCCACCCACCGTTCCAACCACTCTCCGGTACAGGATTTCAATATCGCCACCCTTTCTCCCACCCTTAACTGCTACTTGGTAGGACCAATAGATGGCGTTATCCCATTTTACATCGCGCTATCATTTCGATTTCCTGGTTTAATAAGTCTCAGTGCCTCCTATAAGTAAGTTACAACATATAACACAGTAGCGTAGCAGGCACGTATTATACGGGCCTGTTTTTTTGGAAGCTGACCTTTGAGCCTCTGCTTAACTGGCAGCTTTATAATAAAACTTACATTCTAATTAATTATATTATAGATGCTAGTTGCTACCTCCTTAACAAACTAAGAGAAGTTTGTATTAATAAAAATATTATCAATTTTATTTTAATTTTGTCAACATAATACAGTAATTCGGTAATGATTTTGCGAATGAAAAATTCATTATCTATATCAATTTCGTGACTGAAACTGAATTGGGTTTTAGAAACGGAGGATGGGTATAATTACTCGAATTTTATCATTGTTAAAACTAACAATGATAAAATTTGAGTAATCATGATCTTAGATCACGCATAACGTTTATTGAGAATTCTGATTTGGTCCCATTTTTGTATTTGAATAAGTACACATCGATGTTTTGACATGACATAATTGCGAATAAAGTTTTGGCATCATCATCATCATCATTTCAGCAAATAGACGTCCACTGCTGGACATAGGCCTACCCCAATGTTCTCCACACAGATCAGTCCTGTGTCGCCCGCAACCAATGGATTCCCGCGATCTTCACCAGATCGTCTGTCCACCTTGTAGAAGGCCTACCACGGCTGCGACTTGCTGTACGTGGCCTCCACTCGAGGACCTTTCCGCGCCAACGGCCGTCTGTTCTCCTCGCTATGCTATGGGAAGGGCCCATTGCCACTTGAGGCATGCAATCCTTTGGGTTTTATCTGTGACCTTAGTTCTCCAGCGGAAAGTTTTGTAATTCAATTTAAATATAACTTCGAATATTTAATTTTCTATTTAACTACTTACTTCTCCATCCTTTGTTTTATAAGCTTTAAAGAGGGCTTGTGGTGTATCTGGAAACCTAATAGGGTCTTCATGGCGAGATATGCGGAATGAAGTCATTTTTTTAGCCACCTCCAGAACTAAGACCACCTGCTCTGCAGCTGCCCGGTCTAAGGTCAATGATGGCCTGGCCTCGGTATTTTGCTGGAAACAAAAAAATTGCATGAATTTATTGATCTTCTTTTATTTTTTATGCCAGAGGTGACTAACGAACAAGCGAGTCAGCTGAAGGTAAGTTATCACCGCCACCCATGACCATCTACGAGTACAGAGAGATTGCTGATGCGTTGCTGGTCTTTTAGAAACGAGGACGCTCTTCTCTTGCAGGTCCTCCAAGTCAGACTTTTTCAAGCTTTTGTTGTCAACGGCACACTTTTAGTTCCAGTAAACTTTCATGGCACACCAGTAAAGTATTCGGTAGGCGTAGGTATATTAGATGCCTTGATTTATGTGTAACGGACATCCTTTAGGTTGAAAACCCTCATAACCAACCCAAAGAAAAAACGTATGTGTTAATTAATAATTATTGTGCCTAACTTTTTTTTTTAAGGCGATGGGTAGCCCTAACTAGCGACACTATTCGTTTTTAATTGTAAGCTACAAAACCGGATCTATTTTAAACCGGGTTACAACCTCTCGGCATTTAAAGGTTGGCAGCGCACTTGTAACTCCACTGGTGTCTCGGGCGGCGGCAACCGCTTACCATCAGGTAATCCGTCTGCTCGTCTGCTACCTATCACAAAAAAGCCACGCCGTTCCACAAAACTGAAGTACGTAGTGGTAAGTTCCATGAGAATCGCACAGTACTAAGTGCAATGTAAATGCAATTTGTGTAGGAAAGTTTTTTTTTAAAATAATGTTCCTAAGTTCTTTATGTTCCTTTGGAACAAAATATTGTTTTAATTTATTTTTTTAATTAAAACAGATCAAAATCACTCAGTACTGTCACTTAATCACTGATTAAGTAGGGCTTTAGAAAGTAAACTCACCTTAGTACTCATCTTAGCGTATAATTCCCAGTTGCGTCCAAAGCTGTCGCTTCGAAGCCGGGGGTACGTTTGGAACATGGTTCAGGATTTGGGGAGTGTGGTAATCACAATGAAGCGACTGTCGTCTGACCTTCGCAACCCTTTAACATGGGAACCAGACCAGCTGAATCAAGGTTACATGTTTCAGAAACTATCCGAAATGTGCAGGTTTCCTCAAATTGTTTTATCTGAGGTAGATAAATTTGGGAGAGGAGTTCAACAAGGGGCACCCTATCTCCGAAATGGTTTACCGCAGTCCTAGATGACGTCATAAAAACGCTTCCATGGGATAAAAAGGACTAAACATCAACGGTGCCCACTTATCCCAACTTCGTTTTGCGGACGATTTGGTTCTATTTGCTGAGAAGTGGGAAGACTTTAAACACATGATTCGGGGACTTCGCAATGCCTTGATTACGGTGGGCCTGAAGATGAACATGTCCAAGACTAAAGTGATGTCAAGTATAACCAGCTCCTACAAAGTCCTGGACGTCGATGGTATACAGCTAGAGTAGGTTGACTCCTACGAATATCTTGGGCATCGTTTATCCTTGAAAATGACTGCCTCGAGAAAGAGACTAACAGGAGAATCCAGCTGGGTTGGGCTGCGTTCAGCAAGTTAGGTGACGTGCTTAAAAATAAACAGCTGCCTTTTTGCCTGAAGACCAGACTATTCAACCAGTGTGTCCAGCCAACCATGACCTATGGAGCCGAAACATGGGCACAAACCAAAAGCTCTATATATAAACTCTGCGTAGCACAGAGAGCTATGGAGCGGTCCATGTTAGGCTTCAAGCTCCAAGACCGCATTCCCAATACAGAAATAAGATTACGAACCAAGGTGGTGGATATTGGGAAACGCGTCATATCACTCAAATGGCAGTGGGGGGGCAGGGGATCTGGCTCGTCGAGGTGACAGTAGATGGAGCCAATCCATAACACACTGGTGGCCAAGGCAAGGGAAACGAAAAAGAGGACGCCTAACCAGATGGGTTGAAGACATCGGTGGGTAAGACCTGGATGAGGCTGGCACAGGACCGATGCGAATGGCGAGACAGGAGAAGGCCTATACCCTGCAGTGGGATCAATATACTGATGCTGATGATAATGAGATAGATTTGAAAAATCCAGAGGTCCATGCCCGGATTGGAAACTCACCTTAGTATCCAGCACAAAGCATTGCACAAAAGTGGGATGGTCAGGATACATCTTATAGATCCTGTAAGCGTCGACCCCTACTGCGGTGGTGATAGTTTTAGCCAGCTCCAGCAGCACAGCATGCTCACTGAGCTCACCTTGCAAATTCTTCACTAGACTCTGAAATGGAAAATAATGAGAAATGAAATAGAAAATACGATTACTTGATATAAGTACAGTCAGCATCAAAATGATTTTACCGTTCAACTGATCATGGGAGAGCCACGCATCGACATGAATGGGCCGGCTCGACTGGAGTGATACCACGGGCTCACAGAAAACTGGCGTGAAGCAGCACTGTGCTGTGTTTCGCTGCGTGAGTGAGTGTACCGGAGTCCCAATACGTTCAGATCATAGCGATCAGCGTGATATTGCCCCATACGTATTATATATTTATTTGTCTTTCTCGTGTTAATTGTTCACTTCGGCATAAAGCCACGCTTCGGCATAAATGAGCTGGCTTGACCAGAGTAATACACGGCCTCACAGAAAACCGGTGTGAAGCAGCACTGTGCTGTGTTTCGCTGCGTGAGTGAGGGTACCGGAGGCCCAATCCGGGGGAAAAGGGGGGTTAAAGGTTGGCAGCGCACTTGTGACTCCACTGGTGTCGCGGTTGTCCATGAGCGGCGCTAATCGCTTACCATCAGGTGATCCGTCTGCTGGTTTGCCACCAATCACATAAAAGAAAAAGCTTGCTGTACAAAATAAAAGGGTCTTCCTTAATTGGCTATAAGCGTGCTAATTAGGGACTGTAAGGAACTAGGGTCATTAAATGTATTTCTAATGATTTTCTTGTATAAAAAAAATCGGAGTTCTCAAAACTCTTTGTAAATATAAAAACCCGCGTGAGGTGGGTGTGAAGGAACTCAGAAAGCAAGGATCATAATGTGAAATACTTACAACAAATGTAGGCTTCGAATAGACATTTCAGCTTGTTTCACTTTGGAGCGATTTGTGTAGCTTTGTGTATTATCTTCAATCTGAAAAATTACAAAAGATTTACAGATATCTCTGAACATGAAACTTTTCTCAATAATGTATGTACGAGTATGTATATTTCGCACGGATTATGATAAAAATAGATATTGGATCAAATCTCTTAATAATTCGATGAAATCGCAGAGGATATTAAAATCACGGTTTGATTTTATCATTTCTCTAAACAAATCTGGCGAATCAATCAAACTCCGAGAATGGTTCAGAGAAATGACAAAATCTTTTGCCATCGTTGTTCTTCTTCGGTTTAACAAAATAAAAAGTTTAACCGGAGCCCTTAGTTCTTTTAAGGTTAGGTTGAGATAGAAATGGTTACCCTACAGAGCGTGACCCGAGCGAGCTAAGCGAGCGAAGCGATTAAACCACTAAGGGGTTTGATCAAGTCTCTATTTTTATCATATCCCTGCAACCTATAATATCGAATGCAAAGTGCGAATACCTCCTATCTCATAGGTATTCTGACCTGCTTATTGGCACATAACTGTCGATTTATAAGTATTAATTTTTTCAATAAGTACTTATACGGATCACTTAAAATTCTCCATTGGAATTTCACACACTTTTCGTGTACCTACCTAAACTTTAAGACAAATTACAAAGAAGACCGATTTTTTTTTCTAGAGTAGGTATGACACTACTATTTAGTCTACATCAAATTGATTATGACCAATTAGTCAAATTAATGATGCAATGAAGATTAAAGACTTTAATCAGAACGAGTTCACCAACTTTTCATACAACGGTAAACACGCTTTAACCATGCAAGCACCAACAGCAAGCATGGTTCAAGTGTGATAACCGTTGTTTGAAAAGTTGGTGAACTCGGCTCTTATTGCATAAACTGTGTTACTAATGGTAAAAAAAACAATGCATAGCAGTTATCAACAAACACCTTAACAGGCATGCAACTTATTTTTTTAATGTGATATTGTGTAGCAGACCTGATGGTAAGCAATTCCCGCCGGCCATGGGCATTCGCGACACTAGTGGAGTTACAAATGCGCAGCCAAGCTTTAAATCCCCCCCCCCCCCCCCCCCATATAATTATTTGAAAAAATACAATAATACATATTTAAAATAAAATGATCAAATTAATCTAACTTTACCTGATAACTGTTACGTAACCATTCAAAATATTGATATTTAGACGTATGTTTAAATAAATACATAACAAAGTTCACACGCGCAGATGGATCGCCTGATGGTAAGCAATTGCCGCCGCTCATAGACACCCGCGACACCAGTGGAGTAACAAGTGCGATGCCAACCTTTAACCGCCCCTTTCCCGCAAATTGGGCCTCCGGTACCCTCAATCACGCAGCGAAACACAGCACAGTGCTGCTTCACATCGGTTTTCTGTGAAGCCGTGGTATTACTCCGGTCGTGCCGGCCCATTACTGCCGAAGCGTCACTCTTCCACGGTAAGTGTAGGTAAATACTCAAATTTGATGATCAATCAATACGAGATAGCCAAAAAAATATATAATACGTATCAAGCAATATCATATATAATATATATCTAAGATCGCTATGATCTGAACGTATTCAAGAAAAGAGTGAGAAGGCTGTTATTAGACAGACATTATTCACCCTCGGCCAAATCATCACTTACCATCAGGTGAGATAGTGACCAATGGTCTGGCAATTCTAATACAAAAAATATACCTTTTAATCAGACACGAACCACTACAAACGTCATCAGACGATGTTGTCCAGCCACGGTGGACATTGAACCTACAACCGACAAGCTACTACGGTTTTGTCAATATTATTTAATTATTTTATACTCTGACACGAACTACTACAAACGTCATCAGACGATGTTGTCCAGCCACGGTGGACATTGAACCTACAACCGACAATCTTCTACGGTTTTGTCAATACTATTTAATTATTTTATACTCGGACACGAAGCACTACAAACGTCATCAGACGATGTTGTCCAGCCACGGTGGACATTGAACCTACAACCGACAATCTACTACGGTTTTGTCAATACTATTTAATTATTTTATACTCTGACAAGAACCACTACAAACGTCATTAGACGATTTTATCAAACCACTGTGGACGTTGAACCTACAACCGACAATCTACTATGGTTTTGTCAATACTATTTAATTATTTTATACTCAGACAAGAACCACTACAAACGTCATGAGACGATGTTGTCCAGCCACGGTGGACATTGAACCTACAACCGATAATCTACTACGGTTTTGTCAATACTATTTTTTTACATTATGGTGGACAAACGAGCAGACGGCTCACCTAGAGGTAAGTGATTACCGCAACACACATTACATCTGCAACACACGGGGCATCACAAATGCCTTGCCTGCTCTTAAGTGAGAAATAAGCTCTTTTCTTGAAGATCTGTTTGGAAAACCATTGTTGGTAGCTGATTCCATAGTTTTACCACGCGCGGTAGGAAGTGGCGTGAGAAGCGCACTGTGGTGGAATAAAATCCAAGTGGTGTGGGTGAAATTTCGAGTTCTGTCGTGATGTACGATGGTGAAATTTGTAGCTAAAATAAGGCCAAATAGCTCCTCGGAACACTCCTCATTGTATTTTAATAAGCCTATGGACGGCAAAAGTTAAATTAAATTCTCTTACCGCTAACTGTAAGTAGTTAGCGATAAGAGAATTTAATGAAACTTTTGCCGTCCATCATTCAGAGATCCAATTTTTTTAAATAATGATTTTCCCAAAATTATCTTTATTTAGCACGATGCTGTAAGATAGTACTCCAAAACAGTCGTGTGTGATCAGAGCGTCACGACGCTAGTTTGGAAACCCCTGACCTAGGTAATCGAATGGGGTCGTGTTCGAGATCGGCTTGCTCCCCTGCCACCGATGTCTGATAAGCCTCGATAAACTATCGAACCTGCATATCGAAAATTATATTTACGACTCACGAAATCATGCTTAATTTTTCTGAAGAACCAGCGCTCCAGTTCTTCGATGGGCACTGATTCTACCACGTAGGCTTCAAGCAAGTCTCTGTTGCGGTCGAGATAGTTCATTACATCCACGCCATCACCATCTATAAAAAAAAAAACGCATTATTGAGGATTTGAAAAATGTGAAATAACCAAAGAGAATATAATCACTACGAAATAGCATAAAATAAATAATAAAATAAATATTAAAACCAATTTAACGCCATCACCATCTATAAAAAAAAAAACGCATTATTGAGGATTTGAAAAATGTGAAATAACCAAAGAGAATATAAACACTACGAAATAGCATAAAATAAATAATAAAATAAAAATTAAATTTATTTTCCTACGCAATTTTACATGTTTCTTACAATCTAGTAAATCTTGCTGATTAGGAACAGAACATATACTGTTTGGGTGGACTGGAGCCTAAGATAGGGTAATCCTGTATTTGAGGACTCCAGGAAATCACGCCTAGACTATGAAATGCTATCTAATAAATTAGATTAATTTAACTTATAGATAACATAACACTAGAGATAATAATAATAAGATAAATAACGACTAAAACTCTTGGACCACAATCCAATTATAACTTACCCCTAAAAAGCCCAAATCTAGCTCTTGTACGTTCATTCGGAACTGCAAAGAAAATAACAAGAGAAACTTTCAACTTTTATAAAATAACGAAAGTCTAGCCGTCTTAGGCTCTTAGCCTATATGTAAAAAAATAAGATTTTTAGCGGCACCGCATTTGGCAAGCGTGGTGTTTATGCCTAATCCCATCGGTTGTAGCGATGACTTGATTTCTGTGATGGAAGCCTTTGTCCAGTAATACTGTCCGTATTTCGGCTGATACTTTACATACTTTATTAAAATATAATATATATAAAGTTGAAAGTTTCTCTTTGTACTTGTATGTCTCTAATAAAGAAAAAACTACTAACGACCTTAGAGATTGTACATACATTTTGGGGTTACTTTCGAAGACATTTTCATCAGAAGGTGGCTAAAACAGTACCCTTACGATGGTCATTTTATAAAGCACATTTCTTTTTTATTTTCTTCGGAATAACTGTAGATAACTGGGGGTACGGGAGTGCCCCCGCCATGTCGTGCAAAACAAGCGGCACGGCCGTACCATCCTTTTCTCGAAGCAATTCAGGCTTTTTTCGACCCCCCTTTAATTTCATTGTGGATAAAACAAGAAGTCTGAATTTTCAGTAACTAATCAGGCATTGTTTTAACACGGTATATTTAAAATTTCAGCCAATTTGAACCAGTAGTTTAAGAATGACAACTTGTTAAAGTTCTTTTTTACGCTGAATTTAAGTTAAGATTGCAGTCGTCCTGTAGGAATCGGCGGACTATGCGGCATGTATTGAGGATGGCCACTTTCTGCATAGTAATATAAGAATTTTCGGGGAGACCAAGTAGACGGATACACTGGGAGAGATATTTGGGAATTACTCCTGTACTTGAGAGCACTAAAGGGACTATATGTATATACTTTTTGTAGGTTCCATATTCTAGTAATTTCTTCTTTTAGTTCAGAATATTTATGGATTTTATCTGAAATCGCCTTTTGAATATTGTGCGTGTTGGGTACGGCAATGTCGATTAAATATGCTGTTTTATTCATTTTATCCAGAAGGGTTATGTCGGGTCTATTGCAGTGTATAGTTTTGTCAGTTAAAATGGCTCTGTCAAAATACATCTTACAAATGGAGTTCTCAAGCGCAGGTTTAGGTAAGTATTGATAATTATGGTTTGATGTCGGGAGGTATGAGCTTATGCATGATGGCTAGATTTTGATGTATATAGTAGGCAACTTGGTTATGGCGGTGTGTGTAGTCATTCTGTGTAATTAATGGGCATGCGTTAGTAATATGTTGTATAGTTTCCGGATATTTCTGACATTTTCGGCATCTATCGTCCTGTGTGTCCTTAATAATATATTTCCTGTAGTTTTTTGTACAAATAACTTGATCCTGGATGGCAATCAAAAATCCTTCAGTCTCAGGAAATAAATACCCTAATTTTAACCACTTGTTAGATAATTCGGTATCAATATGACTTTGTTTCAAATCGCTTATATGCCTTCCATGTAGCTGCTTACTCCGCCATATTTCAAACCTTTCCCTCTCTGATTCTTGTGATGTTTTAAATGTTATGTCTTTACTTTGTAGGTTAAGTGGTGTTAGGTCGTTATCTGTATATATTACTGCGTAGTGTAAACTGCTGCTATGTTTTTGGTACAAAAAAATCCTAAGACTATTAATCTGGCTCTCCCATAGAACTTTTAGATCCACCAATCCTCTTCCTCCTTTAAATCTTTTTACCGTCATGCGTTCTATTGCGGATTTTGGGTGTAAATATTTATTTTTGGTCAAAGTAGTTCTAGTAATTATTTGCAAGTTTTTAATGTCTGTGTAGCTCCATTTAATTACTCCAAAAGAATATGTTAGAACGGGTATTGCGTATGTGTTCAAGGCTTTAAATATTTTTTTTTAATTTAAATATTTTTTACATAGTGAATTTACTCTACGAAGATATTCTGAACTTAGTTCTTTCTTTATCTATGTATGGTTTATGTACTTATTCTCTATATGTACGTTTATGTCTTTATTCCCAAATATTTTTATGTGCTATCGCTATCCATTGCTTTTATATTTACTTCATCATTAATGTTATAATCCCCTGCTATTATTTTTCCATTGTGTATATGTAATGTGTTTCATTTATCTAAACCAAAAGTCATATGTATGTCTTTACTAAAATTTGAAGTAAGTTCTATTAAATTTTTCATATCTTTGTCAGATTTGGCAAATAATTTAATATCATTTACATACATTAGGTGTGTTATACAAATATCTTTCGTTAGTGTGTAGCCATTTATTATTATTATTATATCAACCGTTATACGACAATGGGATGACTGTAACACCTTATTATGAGCCCATTGTGTCCCACTGTAGGGCAAAGGCCTCCCTACCCCTTTTCCACTACTCCCGGC
Organism: Marasmia exigua; assembly: GCA_019059595.1. Classification (NCBI taxonomy): domain Eukaryota; kingdom Metazoa; phylum Arthropoda; class Insecta; order Lepidoptera; family Crambidae; genus Marasmia; species Marasmia exigua. The sequence continues at coordinate 10,558,038 of CM032494.1, read as the reverse complement.
CCTGGGCTGCTGTGGACCAGTCTCTAGAGAACGCGTCGAGTTCATCTCGCCACCGTCGCCTCGGTCTGCCGCGGGGACGCTTAACATTTTGGGGCATCCATTCTGTGGCTATTTTGGCCCAAAGCTCATCCGGCAAGCGACAGACATGGCCGGCCCAGTCCTGTTTGAGAAGAGCAGCCTTTTTGGAGACATCGGTTATGAGCGTTCTGGAGCGTAGAGTTGTATTGCTGATTCGATCTGATAATTTGACTCCCAGCGTACTACGCTCCATAGCTCTCTGATAAACCTCTAGGGTGGACCTTTGCACATAGATTTGAAAAATCCAAAGGTGTATGATCGGATTCGTACCACGACCATCAGTTTGGAAGTCGCGTTCTTACCCACTACACAATCGCTATACTTAACGGTAATTAATAGTATTAAAGTTTACAAAAAGAGGAAGTCTTCTTTCTCTGGCCCCTAGAGCCGCCGTCCACGCGTGAAGGGCTTCTGTCGACGCAGCCGCTGTGATACCGGGACCACATCCTCTGCTCACCAGAACGAGGTTTCAGAGAGTGAGGCCCGCCCGAAAATTCACCTGTAAATCATAATAACCTCGATAGATAGATACCACGGCCTCACAAAAAACCGCCGTGAAGCAGCGTCTCTGATGTGTTTCGTGGCGTGAATCTGGGTACCGGAAACCCAATCCTGAGGTAAGGGCGGTTTAAAGGCAGCACACTTGCATTTAGTAGTAGCGATACAAAAATTAAAAATTAAATTTAAAATTTAAAAAACCCCCGACACAACTAAAGCTCTTTCATTTGATTACCTATATTTAGGCAGTTGGAACAACAAATAGGTTATTCGTCATTTTCTGGCGGCGGCCTTCTTGAATTTGAAATTTTTCACAATTAATATATTCTGCTACTCAAGCCCTTTTATATGATACCCATATTGTGGGAGTTGTGTTTAGTAATAAAATCCAAATCTTTGTGACGGCGGCCATCTTGGATCGATTTTCATCCAACATTGCTAAGGACACTCCTTCCTTATTCATCTTTCAAACAAAAGAAACAAAATCAAAATCGGGTTATTGGTTCGGGAGCTACGATGCCATAGACAGACACACACACACACACACACACACACACCCAGACACGTCAAACTTATAACACCCCGTCGTTTTTGCGTCGGGGGTTAAAAATAATAATACACAGAAGAACCCATATCGCAAGCTAAACAGGCTCCGCACACTTCCGTTCATCCGCACTTCTATAGTACTGTAGTTATGTAGTGTGTGTAGTTTTGGCAGTAATTATGACAGACACGATACGATATACTGCTATAACTATAGCTATCACCATCTAGCTATAACGAACTCTTTGACATCAAGGTCATCAGAAGAGCCGACTTTCTGTTTATTATTTTGTTGTCGCGACTCAGTAAACGGTGCAGTCTACCACGTACGGTCGTGCTTGTCGCAGTGGCAGTATGCATCTAAATTTAAAACAGAAGACGCGTGTCTTAAAATACCCACCAGAAGTCTGAGGCGCTTCCCCGTTAGGTATGGGCGGCAGAAGCCTTGGGGACCGATATCCAGGTCGACCCCCCGTAGGATGCATGGCTCCAGCTCACACCACCACTATTTATATGGAGGCGATGAGCCAAAAGCTCACGGATGACACCACGACCTTAAACCAAACAAAATTATTTCCAACACTTGCAAAGTACAATAACAGACTTGGTAATAGGTTATTTAGGTGTGGCTGATGTCCATGGGCGGCGGTGATCATTTACCTTAGGTACCCCCCCTTGCTCATTTGCTTCCCTTTCTCATAAAAAAATATTCATCTAAAGTGACATTGAAACCGAACGTAGAATTACACTTCACCTGATATCCGCTACCGGAATCCAAACGTTATTTACGAATCTAGCGGTAAAGCTCGCTTGTTATTCAGTGAACGCCAATAAAAAATTAAACCCAGTGCAGTAACCCCAGTGGGAATCAATATTGGGATAAATTTAAACTCAGACATAGGTTAGGTTCTATAGTGTTGAAGATTAAAAATATGTGTTCTATGATTGTCAATTACCACGCCCCTCAAAGGACAGAAATTTTCGAGCACACCAAGGAGAGCAACAAAACTATTATTCTATCGTTAATTGTGCCTTATGTGAAGACCAGTGGCAGTACTCCTGGAACCGACTAGACGAGGAAAGCCTGGGATGAGATAAAAATCTGTGAAGCAGCAAGAAAGATACGTTCAGCACTGGATGGATCTTCATCACCATTATTTCACCCACATATTCGGGCATAGTGGCTTGGTGATTAGGTTTTCTGGTCCATTGGATGCCTGCGTGACTTCTTATGTCATCTGCCCATATGGCTGGTGGTCTGCCTACGCTTCTACCCATACGCGGCCTCCAGGCCAAAACACACCTAGGTGATCCATCTTTGGACGTGTCGGCGTTTCAAGTTCCCGGCTCATGCCCACTTTAATTTCCATATCCACTACTCTAGTTATTCTCCAAATTTCTTCATTTCGAACTTTGTCGCGTAAAGATATTCCGCGCATTATTCGCTCCATTGCTCTTTGAGTCACCTTCAGTTTGCGTATTAGGGAGTCAGCGTCTATGTTTCGCAGGCACACGTCATCACCGGGATGGATGGATGGATGGATGGATCAAGATGGTAGCTAATAATGAGTTTGTGAGTTCGGAACAAATCCTAAAACCATCATCATCATCTTACTGCCACACTCAGAGTCTTTGATTAACTTATTTGGCTACTTAAGAAAAAATATTGACATTTATTTTGATACGCATAAAGACTACCGATAATAAAGTTAATGAACATTAGCTTAAGTGACGTCTCTGAGTGCGGCCGTTAGCATCAAATTCCGGTTGCGTACTAAGCTTTCCTGCTGAACTGGTGTCCGATTTCCTGCTACATCTCCTTCACTTCGCACAACCCTTAGCATTCATAGTAGTGAGGTAGGTACAACTCCTAAAACCATTAACTCATTACAGATAATGTCTATTTCGATACACTTAACCTTTCACGATATTCGCCATGACTAATTACTGGTAGTGGCCATTAAGTCATTTTCTAATTGCAATACCCGAACTTCGTTACTTTACTGGGCAAATATTTATTGGGCGGTGGTTATTAATAAAATTGATTGCCCAAATTGGCGGAGTGTCTAACCGAAAGATACCGATATAAACCGAAAAACATTTTATCTAAGTGATATTTTATTGGCTTAGAAATATATAAACTGCTCTCTATACATGTTACTAGGAACCGAATACAGAGATGGCAAGGCCAAGAGTCTTCCTTGTCATTTATAGTTTAATCAAATTTTATTTATATACTACTTAACATTTTAACATAATATTACACAGTGGAATTTGAAAATACCAAACTATACCGAAACTATATTGTGCATTTTTTTGGCCAACTCTGGCCTTTATGGAATACAGTTGACACCAAAACAATAGCACCAAATGAAGATAGATTAAAATCGCTACGTAACGCAAGAATAAGAATCCGAAACGAATTCCAAGGTACGCTCCAGCGTAGAGTATCTTCAAATCAGATTCATAAACATTTAAGCTACACCAAGTAAAATGCGGAATGAAACGATGCCGATGCTACGCATATTTTATTGCGCAATTTGTACCTATCTACTTTGTCAAAAACATCCTACACCTAGACACGATCTCGTATTCTGTCATGTTGGCAAAATATTTCCCCTATCGTCAGTCGATGGTATTTTTCCGATAAAACTTGTTAAATTAAGTTTTCATTTACTAGGGCCTATTTATATGTTTGCCGGTCATTTTCACGATAAGCTCAGGGAAATATTTTGAAAGCATACATCCTGTATCAACTGAAAAGTTTGGCGACCACGGTAAATGCCAATTGACCTAGTTTCACTTTTGAATAAATTTAATGGCAAATATTCAGACCGTACTCAACGCATTCAATACCAATTTTATTTTGTTTATTTACCTATTTGTTCTATTGGCAGAAAATTTTCAATTTATGTTTTCCATATGAATTAGTGTCGTGTGGTCCCCGGCAGAGTAGAATAGGCCACCCTCACTCTTACCGAGGTGTCGTAAAAGGCGACTAAGGTAAAGCTGCTGACATGATCATCAGCACCCAGAGAAGGAAAACTCTGCATTTATATCATAACCCTCGCCAACCCGTCTGCCAAGCGTGGTGAGTATGGCAATTACCCCTCATGTGATTGAGGGAGGCCCGTGCCCCAGCAGTGGGGACTTAAATGGGCTGATGATGATGATATGAATTAGTAATCTAATTGGTAAAGAAAGGTGGTAGATTTTGAACTAAACCACTATTATTTACTTACATAGAGATGTCCATGAGCAGCAGTGATCGCTTAGCATCAGGTGATCCATCTGCCGGCAGATGCAGGTGACAACCTGTCACATAAGAAAACCATACTGAATATTGAAATAATTCGATTCGGCGGGAAGGGCTCAAACAAGCCACATCATCATTTCAGCCAATAGACGTCCTCTGCTGGACATATGTTCTCCACACAGATTGGTCCTGTGCCGCCCGCATCCAATGGATTCCCGCGATCTTCACAAGATCGTCGGTCCACCTTGTAGGAGGCCTGCCACGGCTGCGACTTCCTGTACGTGGCCTCCACTCGAGGACCTTTCCGCACCAACGGTCGTCTATTCTCCTCGCTATGTGCCCTGCCCATTGCCACTTGAGGCATGCAATCCTTTGGGCTATGTCTGTGACCTTAGTTCTCCTGCGGATCTCATAATTTCTGATACGATCACGCAGGGAGAATTCGAGCATAGCCCTCTCCATTGCTCTCTGGGTGACTTTGAGCCTCCTTAATCGGCACATTGTAAGCGGCCACGTTTTGGTTCCGTATGTCATCACTGGCAACACACACGCATTGAAGACTTTCGTCTTGAGACACTGCGGTAGATCTGCCGAAAATATGCTGCGTAGTTTCCTGAACGCTGCCCAGCCGAGCCGCCTGGGCCGCATGGGCTGATGTAATTCAAAGGTTTCAAATTAGTGTCTAGTAGGTTTTAGTGTACGAATTTAGTGTTTATTTGTGCAGTGAAGTGCCGAAAGTGATTCTTATAATAAGAATCGTTGGATTGTACCGTTTTTAATACTGCTATTGAGTGTCGAGTGTGTTGTCTCGTGACAACTTGCTTGGACCTAATACATAGTCTTAAAACCCGCGATTGTTTTTAGAGTGATATCCGTTGAATCGACGTCGATAAAACGTAAAACATCGGCGTTTTATTGAGTGACTGTGACTTTGACTGACTTCGACTGATGCCTACCTGCTTATTCTCAATAACTTACTTGACATTGGCGAATTATCAAAACCATTAGCCATAATAAAAACAAATTTGAAATAATTCAAATAGACTTCTTGGAAAGAAAAGGTGGTCGAACGCCTGTAGTCTATTGATAGACTAATCGATATTCTATCGATAGACTATCGATAGTGGACTATCTTTAAGCAACACTATTCAATATAATCTTAGTAAATTAGGCGAGATAAACATAACCTACATAAGATAGGAGGACTCAAGGACTAAAGGGATTAACGGCTTCGGGTTACTGGTGTCCTTGCTAATTTTGGACCTAAGTAAACACCTCAACTTTGTCTAAGGATATGGCAAAAATGACCGTTTTGATATTCTGAGTATATACATATATATAACTCAAAAACTACCCTACCGATTTAAAAAAAAAATCACAGTTACAGTATCCGTTTATAACCCGAGAAAATGGGTTAGAAACGGATAATTAAGTTGGCTGGTCCAATAAGTAAACGATTCATAGTTTTAGAAGGTTTTCTTATGTGATAGGGGGCAGACGATGAGACGGATCGCCTAATGGTAAGCTATTACCGCCCATAGTCTGCACCACCAAAAGAGTCACAGTGTAGAGAGTGAACGTGGGAGAGCCATGCTGCGGCATGAATGGGCCGGCTCGACTAGAGTGATACCACTACCTTACAGAAAACCAGCGTGAAGCAGCATTGCGCTGCGTGTGTGAGAGTACCGGAGGCCCAATCCGAGGAATTAAAGGTTGGCAGTGGACTGGTGTCGCGGGTGTCCATTGGCGGCGGCAATCGCTTACCACTAGGTGATCCGTCTGCTCGTCTGCCACCTATCACATAAAAAAAAAGGAAGACCCTCTTTTGGTTGATTGTTTGTAGGTTGCATTGGTCCAGAAACACGGGCAGGTAAATCTGATGGGTTTCCTCGAGAGCATAATTTAAGGAGACGGGTAGACCACACTAGCGATGCCAATCGATTTTAATTTTTAGCTACTAAACCGGATCTATTTTAAAGCATTTCGGGGTTACAACCTCTCGGCAAACACTTATACTATTTATTAAATAATCATGCACAAATGTTGGGTCCGTTTTCGTTCGCGAAAAATTGATTCACGCTTAAATTGTCCGCTTTTGGCGGTATATAATAGATCCAGTTTCATCATCATCATCATCATCAGCAACCGACACTCGTCCACTGCTGGACATAGGTCTCCCCTCATGCACGCCACTGCTCCCGATTTTCGGCCACGGAGATCCAGTTTAGTAGCTAAAAATTAAAATCGATTGGCGTCGCTAGTGTGCCTTCCCCGTCACCTTAAATTACAGTTTTTATATTACATAGAAAGAAATCTGTTATGATGATGCAATGCATTAATGAACCCGGACAAATAGACGCCAAAAATATGTTGGTGATTCTGGTGATGTTAAATAACGACTTTTTAAATTTCGCACTTCAAAGCGACGGCTGCGCAAGAGGTCGCGGGTTCGATCCCCGGGTCGGTACAAAAAAATTGTACCTAAGTTTTCGGTAAGAAATTCTTAGTGGCAGCCCGGAGTTTGGAAGTTGGTGGTCTTGTACCCTCGTGCCTCGGAAAGCACGTTAAGCTGTTGGTCCTGCGCCCGATCCTCTCTGGTCGTGTCACAGTGTAGTGTCCCATTGGAATATGAAAGTAAGGGAATAGAGAGTGCACATGTGTTTGCGCACACACTTGAGCACTATAATATTTCTGCGTACGTGGCTGATCGTTGGGATTAGCCGCCGTAGCCGTAATCGGTTAGAGGATATTTATTATTATTTTAAATGTATCATAATTTTTTTGTCTTTTTATTGCGAAAAGGCTATATGTGTATCTCCAAATCTTAATTGTTTTATGTAATAAGTGACAGACGAGCAAACGGATCACCTGATGGTAAGCGATTGTACAAGACCAAGTGAATCACGATTACACGTCCTAATCATTATCTGAAATATTTTAGGTGTCGACAATATTGAGAAATCCGAGACCTGCCAGATAGCCTAATTTAAAGCACACGTTACGACCGGATCGGAGTTCTCTCTCTCTTTCACACGCGTTGTGTGTCTCTTTTGTTTGGATGCGACAGGTATATTCTCGTTCGTTAAGGGACGGCTTCAATCAAATAAAGCGATTGCCGGCAAACTGGCAACTCCAGTATTCAGAAGTGAGCTGCCAATTGACCCGGATTGGGCTTCCGGTAACCACTCTCCCTCGGCGGAACACAATGCAGGCGCTGATTTTTTTAATGATATAGGTATCAGACGAGCCGACGGATCACGTGATGGTAAGCAATTACCGCCACCCATGGACACCTGCAACACCAGTGATGTCACAAACAAGTGCACTGTTTACCTTTTAACGCCCCTACCCCTGGATTGGGCCTCCGGTACCCTCACTCAATTAATGCGGGTTTTATCACGTCGGTCGTCGTACATTCATACCGAAGCGTAGCTATCTCACGCACGGTTGAAAATCGATAATAATTAGCCATACAATACTGTTAGATCATTAACATGTGCCTATAAAAGAAAGGAGAACATTGGGCCGCTGGCAAACACATTACCTATTGTATCGTGCGACGAATCGAGGGAGCCTAATTAAAGCCGAAACGTCTCTGTACCATCAGTTAAGCTACCAGTCCTTTGTTTTGTTTTACGACGTAATTACTTTTCAACTGACAAATTTGTGAGTTGCAAGGCCGATGTTATAATAGTTTATGTGCGTACATTAACGGTCATTTGTCAAGAACTAAGATAGGAATTATCGATATTTATTTGTTGGAAACTCATTTAATTTGGTTCACGCAGGTAATGGCTTAATATCAGGACGGGCGGCTTCTAAACGAGAGTTCAATCGACTTCTTATGTACTACTACCTCGGCAGCGGAGGTAAATATTGGAAGAAAGTCTACTCCACCGAAGAAGTTATTTTTAAGCGTGTATGAAGTCATCCAATCGTTGTGCTAAATTTGTAAACATGGAAAGACTGTAAAGACAACATTTGCCCTTTATCTTAAAAATACTGATAAAAGTCGAACAAGTTTGTTAATTTCAATGAAATGGCCTCACAGAAAACTGGCGTGAAGAAACACTGTGCTGCGTTTCGCTGCGTGAGTACCGGAGGCCCAATCCGGGGGAAGGGAGGTTTTAAGGGTTGGCAGCGCACTTTTGTCCATGGGCGGCGACAATCGCTTACCATCAGGTGATCCGTCTGTTCGTCTGCCATCTATGACATAAAAAAATGACATAGAAATTTCTAAAAGTTATTTTCTGCAGCATGCTCATTCGATACAAAATTAATAACAATTTTAACAATTTCTCTATAAAAACTTTTCTGAAGTACACTAAAATATCAGCCTATTATTGTCCCATAGCAGGTAAAGGCTTCCATCATAGAAATCAATAGGACACTAAAATACAGAAACAAAAGCAGAAGTAGCAAAAATTTAAACAAAATGCTTTTAATGTTACTCGTTTAAAACTGCAAATACTTACAAAACTTATCTGAATTCGTCTGACTGTAAACACTGTTATCAGAAACTAGATGACATACAATACCAACATTATCAAATCGGTCTAAGAGAAATATCCAAGAGACGCCACAACAAATCACAATTCAATTGAAGCTCTTTTGTAAATAGGTTTATTGCCCTAATCAGATACAGCTAAAGCTATCTATATATATAATCTTTATCACGTTATTAAGCGCTTATGATATCAGTCGCCAAAGCCAGAGTCAAATATGACCTCTATAAGTACAAATATTGTTTATATTTCTAACAAAGTTTACATAAACGCTAGTCCAAAATAAAAATACGCTCAGCACTATAATTTTTTTTAAAGAAATTTAGTTACTCAATATGTAGAAAACTGTAAAAGTATTATCTAAATTTACACAAGTTCTATTGATCTATTCGCCAGGAGTTCCAATGGCTAACATAAACTTACCTTAGCACATAACAGTTGCCCACGCGTCGGTCTGTGCTCACTAACAGTAAGGGATCGAGTAATCCAAACGATTGACTGGTATGACTGTCCGATGATAACTAAACAGTTGAACGATGCGTGCTGCCCGGCTGCCGCGCAGTGGGCAGTCCCGATCGAAATGCCCACATCAACTAACACCTGTTTGCGATCAACCTGAACCAATTTGTTCTAGGGCAATTAATTAATAGGAGCTACCACCACACGGTGACAGGAGATGATTAAAATGAGTGGGTAACTTACGTGAAAAGATCTTAGTTTCGGCTTTTTTTATAATTGATGATCGTAAACCACAAAATCCTTTTTTTTAATTCTTTTTTTTTAAATAAAAACGAATGGCGCGCTTTGATCAAAGGCCTAGACCCACTTCGAACGGTTCAAAGAGAATTGGGACACCGGTCGCAAGAAAAAGATTACGACCATCCGTAATGTTTTCAAACACATTTTATTGAAAAAAATACTATTGACCAATTGGCATGTGATTGTCAATTACTTGCTAGTTATTTCGAATTTATGTGCATGCATAGGATCTTAGAGTGCGATTCTCAGTTGCGTCCAAAACTGTTGCTTCGGAGCCCAGGGTACGTTTGGACGTACGTACGTTCATGATCCAGAATTCGGGAAGTCTGGTTAATACATTAAGCGACTGCCGTCTGACCTTCGCAACCCTAAGACAGGGGAACAAAACAAAGTGGATCACAATTACACATTCATAATCAATATCTAACACAGGTGCTTGAGCTACCTATCTCGGAGTCAGATCAATGTATGTGATGTTGTGAAATATTTATTTATTTATTTATCTGCAATATTGTAGGTATCTACAATTTTGCGAAACTATCCTAGACGTGCTCGATTTCCTCGCGATGCTTACCTTTACCGCCGAGCTAATGGTAGAACTATGCACATTCCAACCACGACCCGTATGGAAGGCCCGTTCTTATCTACTGAGCTACCATCACTCAGTGAGCTTCCATTGCTCATAGCTGGACATAACTTTTTTTAGCAATATCCAAAGAGTATCTTCTTCTTCTCTGTCGCTACGCTCTTGCCAGAGCCGTCGTGGTCCCGTTGAGGCGTCCTTGTTGGTGTTAGAGGCGGACACAGTTTCCTCACGATCTCTCACCATCTCCCTCAGTTGAGAGACTGTCTGGCACAGTCTGACACGGGGTTTCCTATTGCGGATTTCACTTGATCAGTCCAGCACATCGTCATGTCATGACCTTGCGACGTGGGTACTCCAACAAAAATAAAAATAATTATTTTCTTATTAGTTAGCTATGAAAGTATTACAAAGTGATTCGTTTGAAAATCACGATTTAAATATGGCGTTGATCTGCTGACAGCCATTTGACTAAAATATGCCAAGTTATAAAATGGACGAAAAGAGACATGATAAATAACCAACGCATTATTAGTGATTATTATTGGACACAAACACGTCCGGATAGTTTAATGTAAGTGACACGAGCAGAAATACTGTAGGTCATTATCAAGATAATCTAAATGGTCCAAGAACTCGGATGAACTTAGATAATGCAGTATATGTTATAAAATTACTTATGCTAAATTAAGTAGGGGAAAGCCGTACAAAACGACATACTCTTTATAAAACCGCTGATAAAATCCTTAATTCTTAGCTATTTCATATATATTTTAGTAGATTCATATACTTTGGTAAATTGACTACAAAATTTAAACAGATCGAACAAATTAAAACAAAAACAACAAAATTATAACAAAACTCGAGAAAAATCCGTTTTGTCCGCCTTAGGCGGGTAAAATGGTTTAAGTGGGGCGGATAAAATGGCATACCTAAACTGCACTCAAAATCAGGGTACTTACATTACATGTTGAATTCAAAAAATCACTTGTCTTTTTGGAAAGATCTACACAAGATGATCATATTTACTTTCTGTGCATGCCTTTTAATGACCTTTATGTGGTACTTTAGAAACCAAAAATCAAACCATTTTTTTAAGGAATATTATACCCCAGGTCTGAAGGCTTGTTTTTTTGTTATTATTATGAGGCCTAATGTGTAATTGTTTGAAAGTAAAACAAGAGGTGGGCCCAATAAAAATGTTATGCGATTTTACCCAACCAAGAGGTATGCCATTTTGTCCACTTCTTATTCTCAAACATAATCAAACCTGATATAAAATGTAATAAGGAATATTAAAACACATTCTCGGTATTTTTAAATAAGTTAGCAATCAAACAAAGTCAATAAATAAAATTTGCTTGAAGTTATTTTTATTTTTACGATGTCACAACATCCGTCTGAGAAAAACTCGCGACTGAAAAAATCAAACAAACAAGTGTCCACGACAAACGGCCGCGCGAACGACGATGGCGTCGTCACAGGTTCCGATATGTTACTGGGCCCTCATTTTCACATCATTGAGATATTTAAAATACCTATAGTTTTGAAGAAATGCAACTGTGTCATTTGACCCACCTATGTTATTTTGTACCGTGTGGTCCCCGGCAGAGTAGAATAGGCCACCCTCACTCTTACCGAGGTGTCGTAAAAGGCGACTAAGTTAAAGCTGCTGGCATAATCATCAGCACCCAGAGAAGGAAAACTCTGCATTTGTATCAAAACCCTCGCCAACCCAAGTTTGTCAAGCGTTTGGTAATGCTAAATTAAGTTGTCGTGAAGACCCTAAATGAATAATTAGGGTCACACGTCACGTTAGGGTACATACAAGTTACGCAAAGAAAAGGTTCAATCAATTGGATCACAAAAACATAAGAAATGAATGAATAAAATGACTTCTTAGATAACAGCTGTAACAAATCTATTGTCATGAACTCAAACAGGCATGACGGCAAATAATAACTAACTTAATTAAATAAGTCAAGCACATAGAATATTGTGGCAATTTGTCCTCAGAGACCTATCCAGGTTGAATGTGCTCCAATGTTTCCATTGATTGATAAGCTATCGTTCATTATCTACTCATCCGGCATTCACACAAGGGGTCATTTGACCATGCGACCAATGAAACCTGACACATAAATTGACATATTACGACTTTTAGAAATTGAAATCATTTATTACAACAACACGAAACAGCAGCTTCGATCAAATCAAACATGTTATATGCCCTTAACTCCTCATCGTAGCGGGTAATTCCTAGTTGCGTCCAAAACTATGGCTTCGGACCCTGATCCAGCATTCAGAAAGTCTGGTAAGATCTGGTAAATTATTGACTTCAAGCTAAGATCAGCAGTTTACATTCACACACAAACCAATAAGAATATACTGTGTCAGAAAACACAAAAAAATACTTTAAAAAATTCCAATTTTGAACATGAACAATTTGTCTCTATACAAACAGACACCTATATTTAATGCAATAGCAAACTTTAACCACATATAAAATTCATATCATGTTTCGCACGTTTTTCCCACCATCCTATTCCTTAGTCGGCATTTAAAGACACGGCTAAGTTCTTATTTACGCAAAACAGGTTGTAATACTACCTGTATTTAAAAAATGCACTCTGACTTTTACTGTCATTAGTAATGACACCATACCTTTCACCATACGTCATGAAATCATTCTGAACTAAAAAACGCGCGCTTTAAACGAAATCTGCTATTTTCGAAAAAAACGGCACCGAGTATAAAAGAGATACAAAACCGGCCTTGACGCAGATTCTATACGGGTGCGGTAGAGAAAGAACTTCGCCCAGCACGTCACCCCAATACTAACGGCTTCGCGTGGTTTTTAAAAGATGGCTTTCTATGAAAAGGCTCAGTCAGTTTAAGGTGCATGTCATGTGTCTATAAACCGTCATACAGTACTTAGCTGTCAGTCTCTTCGTCTTTGTTGGTGCAGCTATCTGAACAATATGAGCAGGAGGTGGTATGGACTTCAAGAGCCGACTTCGTAAGCCTCCAACAGGCCACAGCCCACCATGCACTTACAACGAAGATGGTGGGCTATCAAAAAAATGATAGTATGACCCCACATCAAAAGCTCATCGCCGGCTGCATCTCTGGTGTAATTACCAGGTTTATAACACAACCGCTAGACGTTGTGAAGATAAGGACACAATTACAGCAGAAAAAAGCGTTGGAGACAAAGACCAGATGGTTTGGGACCACCAGAAAGATTCTTTCAGAAGAAGGAATTACTGCGTTTTGGCACGGTCATAATCTTGGGCAGGTACGCTTTGGACCTCTGAGTAGATAAATATAGTTCCATTCTATTCCCTATTCAAAGATTTGAACCTAAGAGTAGAGAAGCATAGTTCCATTATATTCCCTATTCAAAGCTTTGAACCTTAGATTATGAATGAATGAATGAATGATAACTTTATTTGGCACAATACAAAACAAGGAAACTTAATAAGAAACATAACCTAGACATAAATAATGACGAAAAGTAGGACAACATTATCCCTGTATGTGCCAAACAGGCGGCCGCTCAGCTATAGTCGGTGCTGATCCATGAGACCAACCTCGACGCTGGTTTTCTGATTGGCTGGTAGATTAGAGAAATATAGTTCATTTCTATTCCCTATTCAAAGCTTTGAACCTTTGAGGAGAGAAACTAGTCCATTTCATTCCCTATTCAAAACTTTAAACCCACAAACTTTTAAAATTAAGATCTTATCCCTACATCATTTATTAATTATTTATTATGCTTACATACCTTAGCACGTGATGATGGAATCGTAGAGAAAAACAACGATATTATTAGAGTTGGAAAGGGATATGTAATCTGATATGAATGATTCATAATAAAGCAGCTCGTATATATTCATTATTGCAAAGAAAACAAAATACAGATATGGTGCGAGTTCTTTTAGCGATATCTTCTAAGCAACCTTTGCGTTGACTTGACTTGGAGGAGAGAAAAAGCTTATTGGTAATGAATGGAGTAAGGCAGTGAAAAGCAGTTTAATAAATGCGATAGTACTTTAGTAAAATTTTATAAAAAATATTTTATCTTCTATCCTTCCACACTTTTTTTAAAATTAACATGTTAATTATATTTTTTAACTGATATCAAATTAATTTCAGGTACACTCTATCCTCTCAGTAAGCAGTCAGTTTTATGTGTACGAATTAGCTACTAAGTTTGTGACCAATCTTTCGGTGGATGAACGGATTAAGTAAGTATGTGTGAATTCTTATCATTTTCGAAGAAATATTCATCCCAATGGGCAGTCCCACTCATCACACCACAAGATAAATACCTATTAAACATACACAAAAGTTCCTGCGCCTAAAGTTTGTAATTTACAAAGTTATATAGCTGAGCCTTTGCGTTACGTTTTTGCAAAGGCGTTTGCCAATCAAAAGCCTATATTCTTAATCTATCAGTCTATGATTAAATATAAATAAAAAATATTTGAAACATATATTTTAATATAAATAACTACATATTATTTATCATAAGGCATTATATTACATTAAGGCGACAGATAGCCCTAACTAGCGACACCATTAGTTTTTAATTGTTAGCTACTAAACCAGCATTTTAAACAATTTCGGGAATACAACATCTCGGCAAACACTTATACTATTTTATTAATTAACCATGCACAAATGTTGGGTCCGTTTTTGTACGAGAAAAATTGATTACCGCCAAAGGCGGCCACTTTTAGCGTTAATAAATATTTCGCGTACAAATGTTGGGTCCGCATTTGTGCATGGTTATTTAATAAATAGTATAAGGGTTTGCCGAGAGGTTGTAACCCCAAAATTGTTTACAATAGATCCGGTTTAGTAGCTAACAATTAAAATCGATTGGCGTCGCTAGTGTGCCCTACCCGTCACCTTAACATTTAAACATTAAAATATAGATGATATTTAACAATAATTTTCAATAATTTATTGAATAAATTAAATTAATGTTATAATGTATCAATACAGGGATTAACACGATATTTATTATGTGAAACAACATTGTGTACTCACATATTTGCCTCTACGTTTCGGCTACGTTACAGCAGCCGTGGTCACGAGCGGACTGACATTCATTTCATTTCACATAATAAATATCGTGTTAATCCCCGTATTGATACATTATAGTTATAATGCAACGCAAAAATCTAAAAAACTATAGGTAAATTAATGTTTTTCCTCCTCTCCATTATTGTTGTGCCCTATAGAGCCTATGGTGATCATAATTTTTTGTAACACCTTTTACACACTGTGGAATGCAATAAATAATTGAGTATTGAGTATAAACTACTGATAGGCCTCCTTTTATCCTGTGTCGCAAAATACAAGTCGAGTTTTCAAGTTATGAGCTGCTAAAGATGTAATAGGTCTTAAGGAAACTATACAATTTTGGCCTGAAACTAAAGATGAGTGGCTAGTGCGATGTCTACAGCTTGGTAAAGCATTATCCATGCTAGATACCTATATCTAATAAAAAGCGACTACTAACAGAGTTACAAGTACACCGACCCTTAAACCCACGGATGTATTCTGATGCCGCATTCCCCTGGGATAACCTCTGATGGCAGCTCATTCCACAGCCGGAGCGTTCGCGGGAGGAAGTTCCTCTGGAACCGTACTCGAGACCATTTGGGTTCCAATGTGTGAGGGTGGACGCTCTGACGACGGCGGGCGGTGCGGTGGTAGAATGCAGCTGTTGGCATTAAGTCAAATAGTTCCTCGGAGCACAAACCATTGTACAAGCGGGAAAACACACATAGGCAGGCAGGCAAAATCTCTCCTAAGACTTAATGGTTCAATACCGCATGTGAGTTTGGGATCGTCGACTATTCGCACACCGCGTCTTTGAACCGAGTCAAAGGGTTCAAGCTAGTATGCACGTGCTCCTGCCCATAGATGGCAACAATACTTCATATGGGGGCGAACTTATGACTTATATAATAAAAGCCTTTGCTCAGGAGTGAAGTCGGCTCGGTGTGCTGAATATCAGCACACCGAGCTTGTCAAGTGCTTGCCAAGTGACTTCGGAACTGACTGTCGCTGGAAATGTCGTTACCAAGAATCCCAATGCTCTTTGAGACGGTGCGAGTTGTATCTTGGAGTTTGGGCGCTGCAGAGAATGGGTTTTTGTTAGCGGTGAATGCGCAGACTTGAGTCTTTGTGGGGTTGAAACGGACCCGATTTTCCTGGCCCCACCCGGAGACTCTGACTAGAGCGCTCTCAATCGAAGACACAAGTCGTTCACGGCTCTCAAACACAGTAGAGCGAGGAATATTGGCCTGGCCCGTATAATGAGCATCCCTTGTGTTGTCATCGGTGTAACAGTGAATCCCTTCAATGGACAGCATATCGTTGATGTTTAGAAGGAACAATGTAGGCGATAGCACGGAATTACATGCTATGACGAAGAGGATTCAAGTATAAGTAAAAACTACCTTGACTACCCTCAAATTATATGTAGTAATTAAAAAATAGGAGTGTAGTGCAACAATATTATTTTGTCGTACGAGTTGGAACGAATGAGCAATTTCAAAGTGTTTCATTTTTGTCCGGTCATATTAGACTTTTAAATATCAGAAAGACCTCAATATACTTTTTGGCACATATAGGATCGATGGGGCCTTGGAAAGTTTATTTTCTGATGGTGAACCCAAACTCTTTTTTATTATTTGGCCACTAATTCTCGTTTTTATTATTTGACCACTAATTATTTATCCAAGTGTCATATCCTTATGTCAAAGTTTTTGATATGAAAAATCCAGCACGCAAATTCATGATTTCACAGGCCGCCCTTGTATTTTCTATGCGGAACTATTGCGGGATGCTGCAGCGCAACCCTGGTGATCCCACTGGAGGTGGTGCGCGTTCGCCAGATGCTGGTCAAGGAACAGTACAGAGGCTTCCTCAACGGGGCGAAGATGGTCTACAAAACTGGAGGAGCCTTCGCCTTCTACGAGGGGCTGTCTGCTTCACTTTTGCAGGTTCTTCAATATTTAAAACAAGTGGCCCGCCCTTACTTCGTTTCGGGAGATTAGTTTCAACTTGTACCAATAGATGACGTTAGGTGTCGATTACATCGCGCAAGCGTTTCATATTTTCGGATAACCTATAAACGTTGCCGCTATCTGTAGTATTTACTGCTTTATAAATAGTAATGACGATAAGATATTCTATTTTAAAAATATCCCTGATGATTCCACTGGAGGGCGGAGGTTGCATGCGTTCACCAGATGTTGGTGAAAGATACATATGAACCTAACGCCGTTTTTAAAGTGGCGTACTTAAATTATGTTGAAAGTAGAGAAGAATATTTGACTTGGACTTATACATAGGCCTGTCTGCTTCATTTAAAGATATCTATCTTACTTACTATGCTGGCTCACTTATAGCCACGTGTTCAATAATTGGGACCATCAATATTTTTTTATGAGATAGGAGGCAGACGGATCTGAGGAGTAAGAAGTCCGCCTCTGCCGGCTCTTAAAAAGGAATACGCTCTTGCTATAAAGATTTGCAGGTCATATCGGTTCTAACTAAAATCCTATGGTATTTCACATTGCAGATGGGTCCAGCAGTAGGTATATCCTTCAGCGTGTTCCGATTTGTCCAACCGATGATTCTGAAGCAATTCCACGACTGCGCGGACGGCAACTGCATGCACGCGCGCGGCAATGCCCACCGGCCCCAGTACCTATTTGTGGCCAGCACAGTTGCTGGCAGCGCTGCGGGGTTCGTCTCCAAAACCGTCACATACCCCTTCGACCTTGCCAAGAGAAGACTGCAAATTGCTGTAAGCTACCAATATTCTTCTTTTTAAACGACTTAAAAAAAACGGAGGTTCTCAATGATTGTTCATCGATGTGATGATTGTTCGCCGATAACTTTACCATTTGTGAACCGATTAAGATGATTATTTTTTAGTTGAAAAGTAGATAGTCCCGGATTGGTACCATAATCAGGATATTAGGATCTGATGATGGGATCCTGGAAAAATTGTTTTCAAAAGTGCACCAGTATTTACGCCTAACTGTATTAATTTTGTGGCTTTGCTGTTTGCTGATGATGGAAGGTCAACTCCTCAACGGTAAGGAGTTAAAGGATAACTCTTTCGATACTGTACTCACAATTAGTTTGTTAGTTATTTGGCGATGGTGGGGGGGGGGGGGGGGGGGGTTCTGCCAAACCGAAGTAGGCACATTGGTGAGTACTTACTCATAGTAATCTGCTGCGATTTTAGGTTAGTACCTACCAAGGTTTCATCGTTGCTACTTCGTCTGACGTTGAACGGACTTCATCCTGAAGGCTGGTTTTAAAGTAATACTTATGATTAGCGCAGCGGTCTGTTGGTATTTATATGGTCACTCACCGACATCCGGAATGCCAGACGCAGTAATATGGCCTGCAGTGTTTAACAACCATTTCCTAATCAAAATTTCAAGACCTTTTACTGCAAACTATTAGTCATTCAATTATTGTAAGTATTGGTATACACAGAATCTTATTGGCTCTCGGTGGGTTTCTTGCACTGTTACTGCAGGCACACTCAATATTCTTTTATATATGTCGTTTTATTTTTTCAAATTAGATTTGTACGTACGTGTGGTCTTGCTTGGTTAAAGTTTGCTTTTCTTTTAGTCTTTGTACCGATATTTAAAAAATATTTTTAAATAAATGATTATTTAAAAATATTTACTTATTTTTTTAGGCAAAATATATAAAAAGCTTCTATTTTATGACATAAAAATTATGTGGGTACTAATAATGAAATGACTACAAATAAATAATGACATGGCGAATGGTATATTTTATATTTTGCTTTACTTTTAGAACTTTAAAATGTCTAAAGATTATTAAATTTAGATTAGTTGGGACTAAACGCCTCGAAAGCCGAGCAAGCGAAGCGAGTTTGCCACAGCAGTGACCTGCTAAACGCCATAAACTTGTTCATTTGACAATAATTTTAGTTAGAAAATCTGTGGCAGTATACTTTCTACTCAAAATGTATCCTTATGGGAGCTACTGCCAATAGGCAGCTAGCTATTGTTGATTTTGCTAACCATTTACTTTGCAAAATCCCAACAGATTAATTGGTCAGACAGTTGCCCACAAGTGTCCTGCCCTCCTAACATCCTCGCTTACTTGCAGACGCACAACCCCGATTCAAAGTACAAAGCTCCGAGCACCGCAAACAAGTTGGTGAAGTGCAAGAAGCTCACGGACTGTCTGATAAGCACGTTTAAAACGGAGGGGTTTTTCGGCCTCTACCGCGGATGGAAGGTGACCATCTACAAGGCTCAGCTCACCAGCATCGTGGCCTTCACCAGCTACGAGCTCTGTTGCCACGCTCTCAGGTAAATAGACGTTTGAAGTCTTTGTAATTCTGTGAATTATTGTAAAGTCTGAATGGAAATATATTTATTGTTGTTATTAAATTGACCTTTGATTTAGTTTGTTTTTTTTTTACATTATAGCGGACAAACGAGCAGACGGCACACGTAATGGAAAGTGATCACCACCGGCCATGGAAATAAGCGTTATTTATACAGTAGTGCATATTAAGGCGAAGGATACTGCACACTAGCGAAACCAAATCATTTAGTTCTTTAGATACTAAACTAGATCTATTGACTGTCGGGGACTCGAGAACCTGTATACTATTTATTTAATCATTGTGCACTACTTTTTGGTCTGTTTTTGTACTCGAAACATTGATTCACGTCAAAAGTAACCGCTTTGGGCGTTAATCAAAGTTTCGAGCAAAAGTTAAACAAGATTATTAAATAAATAGTTTACATGATTGCCGAGTCTCCGTCGGTCTGCAAATAATAAAAATAGATCCAGTTTATTATTGAAAGAATTAAATCAATTGGCGTCGCTAGTTTACGGTACCTTAATTGATATTATACCCTTAGACAATTTAACACGGAACGTTGTACAACCTGTGCGGATAAAGAATGAGATCAGAAATGGCGGTGTATCTATTCACTTCTTGCTCGCACACTATTTGCGACGCACCCCACGAGTGCGAGTATAGATGCAAATAGTGTGCGAGCGAGAAGTGAATAGATACGCCGCCATTTCTGATCCCATTCTTTATCCGCACTGGTAGTAAAGTGCAGATTTAGTTTTTTTTAAATCTGCCAAAATCCGCGGGAGGGGAAGGGAAGTTTAGTAATGGTCTAGATATGAATAAGTAATGAAATGAAATGATGATTTTTGTTTACGAACATTGATGAATCACTTGCTCACAGCGGCGAAAATGCAGATAAGTAGGTACTAGAAAAGTTATAGTGTGATACTCTGTGGCCTAGTGGTCTGGGCGGTCACCAGTATAATGAAAGGGTTGGATTGTTGAAACAGTTATACAGCTATTTAAGCACATTTAAGTTTATGTAATGCCTATATTTTTTAAGTTGTCTGTTTTGTGCAATAAAGTATATCTATCTATACTGTGTTAGCTGTTTATTCAAGTAAACATCTAATATGTATCTAAAGCTGTGCGTAGAAAATTTGCTAAATATTTTTTGTTTGAAAGAATGTACTCATGCCTGTTACCATGTTAGGATCTGATGTTAGAATCTTAGGGAAACCGAAGTGACTCGAATAGTGTCCCTATCTTAATGTCTCTAAAGCACACCAATTAAATAAAGCCACTTATTTTTACCACAACATATAATCAGAACTTTAGGCAACTGTTTATAATAAAAGACAATATAGAAATAAAGGAAATATAAAACTTGGACACTATCAAAAGGGATGGTTGTGACCGTCGCCAACAGTGATTTTCTGCAGCATTTTTTGGTACGGTCCAGTGCGCGTAGACCTTTACACCTGCCATTCAATTTTGTCCTAATGGTGCAGAAGGTAAGGGAGGTAGAAATGACAAAATGTACAAGATAATGTTTATCCGAAGGGAACTGCTGTGTGAGAAACGCTGTCTACGCAAAAAACACGTAGATACTTAGGCATACCAACCAATAGAACACAATATCTTATCATCAGCGCTGTCTGCTGGTGGAAGTTGAAATTAGGACAGCTCTCATCAGATCAGTACCTGTCTAACTTAATCATAGAGAAGACAAATCGATTACATACATTACCTATGCGTCAACCGGCATTCTATACAACAATGCCTAGGTATTCCATACATTTCCTAGGAAAGTGTGAAAAGTTTGAACATTCAATATCATTTCACAAATTGCCTGGACGACCCCGGCATTCTATTCATTTCGTAGGTATTTTATAGAATGCCTGCATTGTACACATTGCTTATAACATATAAGTACATTGCGTTGTGTATGCTTAGACCTAACTCATTAGAAATAAGTTCTATTTCCACTTGCAAGGAATACCATGATCTTAACAATAGGTTACCTATGTTTGATTGCGCAAACAGCCATCAAAAGAAAATTATTGTTAAGTTTCTTAAAACAACATTACTCAACCTGATTGACATTTAATTCCAAGGCGCGTCAATCTGGATCAGTATGTTATGTCATATTACATAAATACAACAAGATTGTAATTTCATATTTATTTTAAAAGCAGTGCCTGTCTGGTCTTGTTTTAGTACTTGGCGTTAATGTTCATGTTTTGCCAAACCTGTAATATGCACCAATCTCTCACACAGTAGACACTAATTTGTGTATACAAATCTGTAAAATTTATTCAATGTCAATCACGTTTGGTTGAGTAAATTGGACATATGGTGTGTAACCATGGTGTGTGTGTGGCTGTTTGTTTGTTACTAAATTGTTAGCTACTATATCGGATTGATTTTAAACAATTTTGGGGTTACAACCTCTCGGCAAACACCAATACTATTTATTTAATACTTATAGTTACATAACTGTTTGGTCTGCTTTTGCATCCGAATTTTGGATTACCGCCAAAACTGACCGCTTTTGGCGTGAATAAATTTTTCGCGTACAAAAACGGACCCAACATTTGTGCATGGTTATTTAATAAATAGTAGGAGTGTTTGCCGAGAGATTGTCACCCCGAAATGGTTTAAAATAGATTCGGTTTAGTAGCTAAACATTAAAATCGAGTCGCTAATGTGCCCTACCCGTCGTCATCTTAACATAAATAAGTTAAAGTCAAATATTGTGACGAAAGAAATAAATGATTTTAATTTGATATCTTTTCCGTTAAAACGTGCTGACCGCGTATTACGCGGTCAGCACGTTTTAAGTAATGATTTTGGATTATACCTACCTATGACAGTGGGTGAGCCTCGGCATTAATGGACCAGTTCGACCGGAGTGATACCACGGCCTCACAGAAAACCGACGTGAAGCAGCACTGTGCTGTGTTTCGCTGCGTATATTTATATTCTTCTCGCTGTTCTGAAATAACTTTAAAACTTTCAATTTCTTTGCATAAAATATCAAAATTCCCTGGATTATCTCAATTTTGTAATCAAAAATCTTCACTTGAGTTTTTTTACTAAACCGTGATATTCTGACGCTTGTAGGTATAGTCTTTGTGACAGTAAAAACACATTTGTATGCAAATAAATACTTACACTATCGCAATCAAATGTGAATATTGCATAAGCTCACAAGAGGGATAGGATCATTTGTAGTTCGGTTTCAATTCTTTCGCCATACCATGATTTCTTCCTTCATGTTATGTAGCGTAAGTAGTAGGCATAATCAAAGGTGCAAGAAAAGACGACGGGTAAATGTATGTTATTAATCTATATAATTTATTTGCCATAAAGTTTACAATCAAAAAAGTTATAACAAGCGAACTCTGCACGCCTAGCTTGGCCTGTATCGCAGAGTCCAGACGACGATTACTAATACATATAATTTAAACTCAGTTCCAGCGAAATAAGCAACAAATTAATTATTAGACAAAAAGTACATAAAGTGTCAGCCTATAATAATAATAAATATTTCACAACATCACATACATTGATCTGACTCCGAAATAGGTAAAAAAAAAGCATTTATTTTCCACTATGTTTACATGGGTATATAATACAATAGAATAAGGATAGCGTGGACTGGAGCCTAAACTAGGGAGACCCTGTATTTCAGGTCTCCAGGTCGCACGCGAATCGTCGAGTAATGTTCATCCCGGTGTAATATTACTGTGTGGATAGACGCACGCGGTAATTGTGTTGGCGTGTGTTTGTGTGTGTGTTGTGTGTGTGTGTTTAGTGTGTATGTGTATGTGCGTGTGTGTGTGTGCGTATTTGTGTGTCTTATCTGTGAATTCCATAATATTTAATGTATAATTGTAATAAAAGATTCTGTATCGTTATAACTTAAATTCAGTAGCCATTCTTTAATAATATACTTACACTCAAACCTATTTTTATGATAAATACTCAAAATTTTATTTATTTTATTATAAAGATATGAAGCTAGAAAGCACAGTTGTTTTGTGAAGGTAGCTCAAGCACCTGTGTTACGGATATCAGAATCAACAGCGGAATTACAAATATATACGTATAATACTTTTCTTTTGTAAATACATACTTATAATACATACAAACACCCAGACCAATACAAACAGACATGTTCATGCACACAAATGTTTGTACTGTGCGGGGATCGAACCCGCAACCCTTGGACCAAAGGCAGCATTCACTACCACTGTTCCAAACGGGTCGTCAGCGTATAAACTGTCCTACTGCAGAGCAAAGGCCTCCATTATAGAAATCAGGTTGTCGCTACTATGATGGGATTAGACTTAATCACCATGCTAGCCAAATGCGGATTGGTGATCACAAGCACTCGACTCGGGATCGACCCAGTACCACGAGATCACAGCCCGGTCCTTAAACCACTAGACCAACAGAGTACAATTATATATTTATAACAGCAAATAAAGAAGATCAATGATGTTAGCAAGAATGTTTGTGTGTGTGTCTGTGTGTGTGTGTGTGTGTGTGTGTGTGTGTGTGTGTGTGTGTGTGTGTGTGTGTGTGTGGGTGTTGATGTGCGTGCTCTATGTTGGTCTGTCTGTTTAATGTCTGCGTGTAAGGCTAGGCGTATGCTGAGACGCAGGCAAATCAGCACAGACCAGTGCAGGGCAGGGGGGCAGTTGAGGCAGACATGTGTCCTCTCCGCAAGCTGCGATGCGACGCAAGTGACATTCGTACATTACAATAAAAATGTATATTATTGTTAAACACGTCAGGACGTGCACGCGTCGCCCAGAATTATGTGCCGGCACTACAACGAGACGCACACATGTCTCCGTCGCATGTGCCTGCGCGGCAGCGTACATAGTTCAATGACGTTCCATAATTTACAAAATCTTTTCTGCTATGCGCTGTGTGGACCTGCGTCGCCTGCGTCTCAGCATACGCCTAACCTAATTCAGTTCGCACAAGAAAATAGCTTGTGGGTGTGAGATGAGTCAGCCCACCAGCAGTGAGAGCCTTTCAACAATTCATGTCCATTAGCCAATTCTCTATTATATCCCTTACCCTGCGGTACGTATGCCCTTTGAGCTCTATTTTGCGACTAGCAGAATTATAAAGACGTGGCAAAAGGTATAAAGGGTATCGTCTAGCAGAGGTACTGCGAGCTGATGGCACTGGAATTTTGTAGACACGCTCTGGGCGCGTTATATGTGTGAAAGTAACTCCACTAGCTATAAAAATGCTATGTAGTGGCGAGAACGCCAGTATAAGAAACGAGTAGATACCTAAGGGTTACAATAGACCTCCTCCAGCAGTTAAGGTGACGGGTAGGGCACACTAGCGACGCTAATCGATTTTAAGTAACTAAACCGGATCTATTTTAAACAATTTCGTGGTTACAACCTCTCGGCAAACACTTATACTATTTATTAAATTACCATGCAAAAATGTTGAGTCCAACGTGTACGCGAAAAATTGAATCACGCCAAAAGTGCCTGCTTCAATTTTTCGCGTACAAAAACGGACCCAACATTTGTGCATGGTTATTAAAAAAATAGTATAAGTGTTGGCCGAGAGGTTGTAACCTCGAAATTGTTTCAAATAGATCCGGTTTAGTAGCTAAAAATTAAAATCGATTGGCGTCGCTAGTGTACCCTACCCGTTACCTTAAGAATGTTTACCCATAGTAGAGATGACATCATGTCATCATATCCGACATTGTGAGCTTATAGGGTGGCACTAGATGACCATGGCTTGGAGCATCGGCCAGGAACGTATGAAGCGTCTATTGCGTTTCTTTACAGCAAACCTCAGAGACCAATCCACCACCTCCCATGGCCATACCAACGCTATGGTTATACTGGCCGAATCGTGGGAGATGTGCGCGGATAATGCGTGTCCTTGGGACTATTGCACTCCACCGCGCACAACTCTTGAGTCCCTCAGAGACTAGTCAGGACCACAAATGTCAGGACAAATACGGGGCGTTCTAAATCATGCTGTACCTCTAGGCTCGAATCACCAAAGCTACAAATAAGCTATAGAGTTTGCATATAAAGCTTCCACAATGATAATATCCTCCAACTGATTTCAGCTAAGGCGGCCAATCTCGACTATCAAACACTTACGCAGATATTATAGTGTTAATGTGTGTGAATAAACACAAGCGCACTCTCTATTCCCTTGCCCTCATATTACGATGGGACACCAGTGTGACACGACCGGGCGCAGGGCGAACGGCTTAACGTGCTTTCCGAGGCACGGGAGTACAAAACCGCCAGCTTCCGGACTCCGGGATGACACTGAATTTCTTAACAGAAAATCTCTGGTACCTCAAGCGCAGCGGTCGCTTTGAAGTGCGACGCACTACGCACTGCGCCAATGAGCCAGTCAGGTTATGTGATAATGAATATCATTAACGGTATGTGTGAAACCGTGGAATCCACCAAGAAGTACATATGTCCATCGAAGGGCAGCAATAATTACACTCTAATACAATGTTCTCCATGAAGAGAGAAGTAGCTCAGGTGGTTCGTGGGTCGAATCCTAGCATGCACCTCTGGATTTGTCAAATCTATGTGCGTGTGTAAATTTCTACCATTAGCTCATCGGCGAGGGAAAACGTTTGAGGAAACCTTCTCGGATAGTTTCTCAAAATTGTGGATACCTACAGCATTGGAGATAATGATTATGAACGTGAAACCGTGATCCGGTTGGTCTGTCCATACCCTGTCTGGAGATTACGAAGATTGCGCTTCATTGTTATTAGCAGACTTCTCGAATCACGGATCATCGTTCAAGCGTACTCCGGGCTCCGGAAGGACCACTTTGGCTGCAACTGGGAATTACACGCTAAGATGAGGAGTAGGACAGTATAATGTTCCCTAAAAAGGGCAGTAGACCTGACAAAAACGTATCTTTCAAAACATTGAAACATTTGCATCTGGATCAGTGCAGGAGCCCAATTCTCGGGCTCGTGACATTTATCATCATACGACATATATCAACAAAACATGGCGGATATCGTATGAAAACGTTTGTGCTTATTCTCGCGATGTCGAATGGTGACATATGTCACATATTTTCGTGCGACACGTATCGTATGGTCTTGACCATACGATATGAAGTATCACGGTGGTTTTGGTGATATTTCTCCAATTCAACGTGACGTTTGAGTCATTTCGCGTTTTGTTGTTTATTGACGTTTGGTTGTTCAAATCACATAACAAGTTTAAATTAACTGCACAAACTAAGAAGATGATTGATTCTCTGTGTGAACGATTGTTTAGCTGAGAATTTTAAATTGTCTTATATTTTCACCAGTGTACACTACATACCTTTAAATATTTGTCATTAGGCCTTTTTATCTCAGTAATAAAATCAGTGTAAAGAAAATTCTTTATTTAATTTTTTCTTTTAACGCGTCTTTTTGCCACAGTTGCCATCTTTTTTTGCTACAGACTGAAAAGATATATAACAGATCGGTGTAACGGAATTACAATTTCATAAAATCAATTTTCTTTTCCGTCTTTTTTGATCGTATTTTAAAGCAGTTATGATAATTATGATGTTACACAAACATAAAATTGACTGTTGATATAAAAAGGCTAGAAAATGTTAAATTCATTCTTAAACAATAAACATTAAGATTTCTCGATTGTATATTTGTGTCAATCAACAAAATGGAACGTGTTAGCGGAAATGATATGGGTCACATTCTCTATGGAAGTGACTTTTATTGTCGCATGGGCACGAGAATAGAGTTTTTTTACTTTTGTGACATGTTGGTGACATTTTCGTACGACATTGGAAAAGTGACATTACAGAAAATAAGACATTTTATCGCACGTCCCGAGAATTGGGCTCCAGAGATGCGGAACAGTGAAACGCTTCATTCGGAACATCGACTGTCAGATAGATCCGGGATTATTTCCGCTCATTCGACTCACTCAGATCATTCAGCTCATTCGGGTAATCGGATCAATCCGCTCATTCGGATCATTCAGCCCATTCGGATCATACAGCTCATTCGGATCCTTCAATTCACTCGGATCATTCAGCTCATTCGGCTCATCAGATCATTCAGCTCATTCGGCTTATCGGATCATTCAGCTCATTCGGATCATTCGGTTCACTCGGACTCGAGATCAATTTGAGTCGAATGATACATTCGGGGCGAACATTAGAGATTCGGAACAGTGTATCATTTGGGTGAGTGGGATCACTGCGTCGTTTCAGTAAAGAGTTACTTACACACGTCTAAACTCTAAAGGACAGTTATTAACGACAAGTGTGAAACCGTGGAAGCTCTATATGAAAATCGCGTGTCGTTGCGAAGCCCACCATTAACTGCACTCACAATCATTTACTTGAGTAATGGTCGTGTTTCCACCATATTTATTACTGCACATGGTTCCTAGGCCCCCGATTGCGTAACGCCCATGAACGGCGTGGTGCGTGCATCTTGTAGAAAGTAAGCCAATCCTCGGGCAACACTTCCCGAATTCGATAAAATCATAAGCTCTCATCTCTTCACTATGTCCATCCTTTCACCATGACGAGAATTTTATGAAGATTAATAGAGCACACGACTCTCAGACAATCGAAGTGTTGTAACTGTTCTAATATCATATTATTATGAATTATTACATTCATCGTTAATTATTCTCCTTGGTAGTCATTTATTTATTTAAGCCCATTCTAAATATTTGATGTAACTGTACAATTATATACCTAGCTTACATATCAGAATTAGGAAATCATTTATTATTGTTGACATCACAACACAGGGTATACAACAGTTGTAAAAACAATTTGGCACAAACAGAAACATAACAAAGGTAGGTGCTTAGACTACAATTCATAAAGATATAAGTATCTACATAGTTATAGTACGAATAGGTATTTTTTATGTGATAGGTGGCAGATGAGCAGACGGATCATCTGATGGTAAGGGATTGTCGCCACCCATGGATACCCGCGACACCAGTAGAGTCACAAGGGCGCTGCCAACCTTTAAAACCCCCTTTTCCCCAGATTGGTCTTCCGGTACCCTCACTCACTCAGCGAAACAGCACAGTGTTGCTTGATGCCGGTTTTCTGTGAGGCCGTTGTATCATTCCGGTCGAGCCGGCCCATTCATGCCGAACAGTGGCTCTCCCAACTGTCATAGGTAGGTATAATCCAAAATCATTACCTGCGCGCGGTTGTGTCCGCAGCGCAGCTAGTTTGGCACTAGCAATTTAGTCATTAGCTGGACTTAGTACAGATGTAAGTACACTTTTGTACTTGTTACAATACTATACCATTCGTGTTAGAAAGTAGAAGTCATAGCTATACAGACCGACCAAGATCAGAAGGCACATCAGTGATATTGACATGGGGGAGCTGTACAAGATTTTCTCCAAGAAGGTTGTAGATAAGAATTATTATAACTTCGTGATTTTCTCTAAGGGAAAATGACAAAAACACTGCCACTTGTAAAGGTTAGTTCCGACTTTTGCCACGTGCCAAAAAACCGTGATCGGACTCTTAGTCACTTATTGTGACAAGGTAATAAAGTAAGAATCCTACACCAAAGAACTGATACCTTAATTTAGGTATAAGTTCCTTGTCTTACACCTTTCAACTGTCTGTACTCTCTCTTACATTTTATTTCACTTTTTTCTTACTTCACCTTCATAACTTTGAAATTTCTATAATTACATTAGTAGTATAGTATCAGCTTATGTACTGTCCCACTGGAGGGCAAATGCTTTCATCATAGAAATCAAGTCATCGCTACTATGATGGTCGCTTTATCACCACGCTTGCCTAATGCGAATTGGTGATCACAAACCCGAGCTAAGTTGGAAAAATTCGAACCATACCTTTGCTCGACCCGGGAATCGAACTCAGGACCCCGAGATCACGGCCCGGTACTTAAACCACTAGACCAACGGGGCGTTACATTTACATTAGTAGTAATAGGTTATAATTTTCCAAATTTTGAACAGTATGTTCTTTTTTACAAAGAGAACTGCTAATAGACAATATCTTATTTTTAAATCTATTAGTAATAACTTCAAGTATCATTCATGACTGGTGAAAATACCACCTAAGTGTAGGTACAGTTTGGATTGGAATCGCCAAGGGTAACGCAAACGTGGCCGTCCCAAACAAACTTGGCGACGAACTGTAGCAGACGAGGTGAAAAACATCGGCAGGACTTGGAGTGAGGTCAAACGCGAAGCTCATGACCAAACGCGATGGAAGACCACTGTGGACGCTCTCTGCCCCAGCTCGGGGACATAGGATAATAAGTCAAGTAGGTACAGTAAGCATCAAAATCATCTGAGTGTTCAAACCTACCATGACAAAATTTAACTATTTGTCAGAATGCGAGGCGAGGATAAAGTATTACACCTTAAAGTATTGCACTAAAGGTGATTTTTGTCAAGTGCTTAGATATTGTCGGTAGGTTTGAATACTAAAAATCATTCTTATTCTGACTGTACCTACACCTTATTAAGAACAACCTTTTACCTTACTACTTTGAAAATTTACCAAAGTTGTTTTTGGTGTACAATTATCAATGATTGGATCGAAGCCACTTAGCGCTATATTTTATAAATATTATCATTACAAGCTGCGATAAATAATTTCACATAATTTTATTCCGGATTGGAACCTGTATTTAATAATATGCGGAACCTAGGATCGGAAGTTATTTCATAAAGTAGTCTAACATTCCTGCACGCATCTAACATTAGCCATACTTGCAGTCGCACTCAGAGGATAAAAAGAAGTACAGAATACCAAGTACGTCGAAGGACTGGATTAAGTGTTCGAGATTTTTTAAATGTATGGTGAGGACGCACCGGAAGGAGGGCGTTAGGGCCTGTACCGCGGCTGGAGCGTCACCGGGTGGAAGGCCTGGCTGAACAACGTGGTCGCCTTAACTACCTATGAGCTGTTCTGCAACATCATCAGGGAGCTCCACTTATTTCGTGAGCTATAGGAACGTACAGTCGTCGCTACATTAACTAAAATGTTAAATTCTGAAATGATAGTCCACAAAGTTAAAATTCAATTGAAAGAATTCGACAAAGTTTATGTGGTGCCTGTTATTCACTTAAGATTTTCATTTGTCCATATTTACATTTGTATTAAATTTTCATTTGTACATAAGTTAGCAGTAATTTTAATTTGAATAGCTTAAGTTAATCTGTAATGTCAAAGTTTAATAAAATGTTTT
Organism: Marasmia exigua; assembly: GCA_019059595.1. Classification (NCBI taxonomy): domain Eukaryota; kingdom Metazoa; phylum Arthropoda; class Insecta; order Lepidoptera; family Crambidae; genus Marasmia; species Marasmia exigua. The sequence continues at coordinate 10,527,153 of CM032494.1, read as the reverse complement.
TCAGGATTTTCTTTTACTATGTAGGTAGGTATAGTAATTAGGATGAATTCCACCTTCCTTCAAACGAGATGCAGCTGCTTAACATTGAAATAACTGATTTGAAAATAACTTATTAATAACATCAGGCAAACTATCAAATTTTCTGAAACTGGTATTCCAAAAGTCAGCTAACTCCACTCAAAAAAGTATTCTAATCAAGTGAACGAATATTTCACTGATCTAAACGCATTGCATCAGTATTATGGTAACTGCATTGCATAAATTCGATATGCGCTAGAAGACCTGTGTAGACTTAAGGCTAGATGAGTCTTTCAAGGGTCTTTCGAATATTAAATAGGGATCGACAGTGAAATAAAACTAATTAAATTCTTGTAAAAAAAAAACTATTCACATTTTTATTGTCTTTGGTTCTTATACCTATTTAACAACTATGATTACGGTAACGAGATTCACAATACTGGATGACCGTGATCTTCACCGTTGTGATGTGATGTCAGAGTCAAACCTGCGGACAAATACATCGATGTAGACATAGTTGATAGTACTGATGGTGTTACATAAATCTGTGTTCGTAAGGCACAGCAATCACGATGCTACGACAGAAGAATAATAAGGTGTTGACAATATTTCCTTTTTAATTGTGCTTTACATAAGCATGTGTGTGTTGCATGTTGAAATCCTGTTGAAGTTGCAAATAGTGTTGCGATAACGAATCTATCGATAGTATCCTGATTATATTGATTTCAAAAATAGTTACACTATCACTATCGATATTTTATAGGAACTTTTCACACATATCTACTTGACTTACTTAACTGAATAAGACCTCTTTAGTGCATAGTTGTGTTAATGATCTTATAAGGGTCTAGGCATACATAATTTAGGACTACAATCTGGATATGTACAATATCATTCCCTAAACAATGTTCTTCATCGATTGTAAACAGTTTTGTGTGCTTGAATAAATAAATAAACAAAATACTGACAAAAATAAGTATCTATAATACTATTGTTAAAGATCAAAACCGCTGATACTACGAGTATCAATACTAGTATCAATAGAATCTACTCAAAATTTACCAAAGTTAATGCCGTTACTCACAAATTTTAACTTTCGATAGTAGTATTACAGCATCTTTCAAGATGTTCGAGATCAACATTATTGTTGCAAAGTCAAGACGACCACCCGTACACGTAACCGCGGCGAAGAGATTGTATCGCGACTGAGATCAACACTTGATAAACATAATGCAGAGCAACAACTTATTAATGCTTCTGAATCTGAGTATGTAGTTACGCGAGTCAACATCTCACGGGGCATCCACATTGCGGAACCCGGTACAGTTAAGGAAGAATAGATATATAGATAGATATACTTTATTGCACAAAAAAAAACACAACTTGAGAAGGCATTACAGAAACTTAATTGTACAATTTCGGCGGCCTTATCGCTGGAAGCGATTTCTACCAGACAACCTTCGGGCAAAGGACATTTGATAGTAGAGGAGGGGTAGGGGAATATCTCTGGTTATTGACTACAATATTATTTTTGGGCAATATACTAGTGTTTACAGACGAAAAGTATCTTCTTTTCAAGTTTTTGTATCATTGAATTTATTAAAGAAATCCTTTTTAGTTATTTGAGAAATAAACGGATAAAATATGGAACATCTAAAATTAGACCAAAGTTAATTCAGTTCATTCAGCGCCTTCTGATCAGGAGGCCGTTAGTATCCGAACACTTACATATCGATTTTTCAAAATTACCAGTAACTATGTGCGTTTTCCCGTTAGCTGCAGTGCGGGAAACTTCGCGAAGAATCTGCACATTTTGTATAAATTCTAAATAACCATGACACCATGATCCAGTTGGTCTGGTTCTCCTGCACAGATGGGGTGGCAGTAGGTTTATAGTTATTATCATGATCCATGATATCATGGATCATGGTCCAAGAGTGCAACACTGCATACACTCGGCGACGGTTTTGTATCACCAGTTATACCTACGCTAAAAAGATGAGGAAATTACAGAATCGGAACACACTAGATAAATCTAGCTGTTCACCAATCAGGTCCAGCCAAGTGACAACGACTCGCTCTCTTTACAATTGTGGTCGTCAATGGACTATGGACGCAACCATAAGAGAGGTGCTAAGCTGAACAGTTACAGAACTGGTAGGTACACACCTTAGACTACTTCTTCTTCCGGCTTTTCGCCATACAGGTCCAGCCATGCAACATCGATTCGCTCTCCTACCTATGGTGCTCCTCTATGGACTATAAAGGCAACCAAGAGTGACGTGCTAAGCTAATGATTAAGTTACAATTGGTACACACCTTAGCCTACTGCTTATCTGGTCGTTCAGCTATCAGTTCCAGCCATGCGACAGCGACTCGCTCTCTTTTTACAATGGTGCTCCTCAATGGACAATGGACGCAACCATAAGAGACGTGCTAAGCTGAACAGTTACAGAACTGGTAAGTACACACCTTAGCCTATTGCTTATTTGGCTTTTCACCATACAGGTCCAGCCATGCGATATCGATTCGCTCTTCTACCTATGGTGCTCCTCTATGGACTATAAAGGCAACCAAGAGTGACGTGCTAAGCTGATGATTAAGTTACAGAATTGGTACACACCTTAGCCTACTGCTTATATGGCGGTTCAGCCATCAGTTCCAGCCATGCGACAGCGACTCGCTCTCCCACCCATGGTGCTCCTCAATATGCTCGTGGTGGTGGACGGGCACGTAGACCTTCTTCTCCACCTCCACTTTCTTGATGACGGGGACGGGCACATGCTTCACCACATGGACCGGCACGTGCTTTACCACAGGGACCTCCTTCACCACTGGGACCTCTTTGATGACCGGCACATGGACGGGCACATGAACTTTGGACACGTGGTGATGGTGGATTGTGTGCACCTTGTATGGGACGTGGATGGTCACGTGTTTGCTGGAAATAGAAACGAATTTGAGTAAACAGTCACGAATTAAGAATATGGACATTGAAACCTGAGAGATACTGACGCTGATGTGAAGAATTGTGAGTTGGAATGCAACGAATAAGGGGAAGTACAAAAGAGGTCATAATCAGCGTACTTCTTGAAAATGGTAACCTCTATCAGACAAGTTCAAATATAAGAAACAGTCGGTAATCTGCTCTGTTGGGCAGGAGCAGTTTCAATATCCCGTTTTAGGGTTGTGCGTCAAGTCTGCTTTTGTCAAAAAATTACAAACAGCAATAAGGGCGCGTTATTTGCAAAAGTTAAAAGAAAAATGGCAAAATACCTGTAATAGGTTTAGTACCTTCAATACTAATAGACTATAGATTAGTATCATAAAATTATTGAACTATAAAAGCATGGAACTAGCAAATGTCATACGTCTGTGTAATATGAATACACCTGCAACTGTCACGCTGCTATCTCAGGGGTGTCAAACTTATGATGAGTAATAATAAAAAATAATAACATTTTTTAAATTTGTGCTGACTCGCCAAAACGTTATCTATTACGTGCCAGAGTTTTGTAACCGCGCACTAATTGCAAAGAATGTTCTTTACTTGTAAATACAACCGTGTGATGCGGTAATAACAATTTACTCTATGTTGAAGCAAATAAAATAATAAGGTGTTAGATACGTAGTATCTGAATATTCGTGTAAGGCTTATAAAGTATGGATAAGTGGGCCGTTATTTAACATCTCGTGTACAAGTACCTACATACCTACTCATAGAAAAGCACTTATTAACAAAGAATAAGAGACTGGTGTTCATCAGTCTAGTATTATGTAAGAAGGCTGACCACTCTCTAATCCTGGTAAGTGAAATAAGGTCTTCAGTAAAACGTAGGTATTTACTTGCCTCAAGTAGTAAATGAAGAGTTTCGAGATACTAAACCGAGAGAGTAACCAGAAAGCGGCTAACCGTAAAACGAAGGTAATAGCTCAAATCGAATTATCCTTTACCTAAATACCGAACTTCATTGTGCAATTAAGTGTTTAAGTCTATGCACAATAACAACTTTGTAATTAACAGAACAAACCAGACCGTAACAGCAACAGTTCCGTCGCAGCCCCTGAGCTTTAATTCCAGCGATGACGGAAAAAGAAAGAGAGGCTCATAATTTTATTGTCGTGTCTCTTGCACTGGTTGATTTCCATAGAAATCACCGGCAGACAACCGCGAAGCCGCCCGAGATAATTGTTTGACAATTTTATTATAATTCGACCGGTGATTAGCAAATGACAATGCGTGGTCGCAGGCCCGTAGCCTACAAATTCACTTTCTCCAACCTAATGTATGGAAACCGAACATTTTCTGAGTGTTGTAACCCTTGGTCAGCTAGATGAATTAATTCCCTTTGAGTATTACTTAATAGTTTCCGTAACATTGTTATTTGAATAGAAAATTATAATAGATTGATCGGAGAAGAATAGTTCAACTGTGCATTTATCTTACAAAATGTAAGTAAGTTACATAATTTAAATGTGTAGATTGCTCTTATATACAGAGATAATACGCACAAAACTCCTGCGTAACGCGTACCTGGGTGACTTGGCATTTAAATTGCTACACAAGTCTTCAATCTTCAATTTGGCTTCCTAATCAGGCTGTTGAGTCTTTGAGCTTCGGCACCCATTTTGCATTGTTTATGTGGTAGGCACAACATTGCACCGGTCAAAACTCAGATCTCAATGTTTAGTGCATTTCGAAAGTGGATCAATTATTTTTTATTGCATAAGTGCGCCGTACGTGTTTTAGTTTTGTTTCTTTTTTACTGTCACTTTGTGGCACAGTGTAGTGGTAAATTGAGAAACAGAAAAATGTAACTATATAAGATAACCAATATTAGTATAAAGTTTGAAGCATAGTAACGCTTGAGTCAGATGACTGGCGATGGAAAATTCTTGTGAACATTCATCTTGTACATGGTTTCAACAAGGCTGCGCTTTTGAAGCATAGTAATTGCTGCCCAGAAGTTACCTCACTGTTTTAAATTGAGTTGTGAGTGTTTTGATCTTGGCACGTGTATTATTAGAATAAGGCAACGATTATATCTCAGCTTCTTTGCATCGCTCTCGACACTAATATAAGAGATAATATCATAAGCGTAAGATATAAGTCTCTATAGATTATTACGAGCCTAAACGATGGTTGAAACTTTGATTTAATCTAGATCAATACAAACATGCAATATGATTATGGAAAGCCTGAGGAATATTCTGGTAGCTAAACAAGTTGATCATAATTCATAAAGTTACGACAGCGTTTGCTACTTAGCACAAATACAAGTACTTACTTGTAACACTTTTGTGTTTATCTCAAATTACCATTATATCAGCGAAGCCTTATTTTTTGATATGACTGCAAGAAATACTTTCTAACAGACATAGAGCTACGGAGATGAAATGTAACATGCGTAAAATTGTGAAGTGATACAAAACAAAGCGCCGTGTATCAAAAATGGTCAAGCTCATTACATCGCTGACGAATGTGACAGTTATGACATGATGCGCGGAATACGGTCACCGTGACGTCACCGCGCCACTTCGTCGTGTGCGCACGCGGTGCATCACCGAGCGCTATTGACATTTGAGCCGCATTGCAATACCCGGCTCGAGTCACCCTGTATTTTAATCATTGCAAAACCGCAATCATTTACGGGAACTGCCAACGGAACCTTTAAGAAAACGTTTCGTAATGTCTATTCAATAGTAGCTGCATGAGCTCGGCTAATGGTGGGTACAATTAGTATAATGACAACTGTATTCCTTCTATGGAAAATATTTTTAATATAATTTAACGTGTACCCAACATGATTCAGTTGCTTCAAGGACAAGCGGTAGTTGCTTCATTGCAATAATCAGACTCACCAAATCCGAGATAATGGTCCAAGCATACCCCGGACTCCGAAGTTATAGCGTTGCTCGCCACCCGGCATATAAGAGAATCAATGCAATCAAGACATTGAACTATATTACTTTACAACTCACTGATTCAAGAATATCTAATTACCTATCTCTTATCTTAATTATCACTAATTCACAAAACTTGTTATTAATCAGATTTAATTGCATCTGTTATTAAACGTTTCTTCACATAATTACTAGAGCATCAAATGTATGGTACAGACTGTAATTTCAATTAGGTAATATGTGCAAAAATTGGCATAAATGTAGATCATTTGAATGTTGAAATCCTAAATACGTGCACAGAGGCAATTTTACTATATCTCATAATTAGATGATCTATCAGAATAGGCAATAACGTACCTAACTACAAACAGTCTACACCTTTATCATTGTGTATTTTGTTTATAAAATTACGATCATTCGAGATTACTAAGAACGTAATGCTAAATCAGTAAAATAGGTTCATATTTATCTACTGAATTGTATATTTCAAACTCAAAAGAAACTATTAATTTCATCAGAAAGTTACATTTAGAATATTATTTATATTATAAGTATTACATTATTTCACAACATCACAAACATTGAACTGACTCCAAGTTAGATAGCTCAAGCACCCGTGTTACGGATATCGAAGCAACAGTGGCGTAACAAATATATACATTTAACACTTTTCTTAAAAATAAGAATAATGCTAAGTTATTACGATCTTTTCGGTAGTGAAATTTGATGCAACCGTACTTGAGACGTAAATGCTAATGTGTAACTACGCCAAGTTATAAAGTGACGATCACTGATTAAAACAGTAAAGTTAATACAAACTGCTCATTTAAATAATCTCATTACGTTGTGTAATACTATCTAATTTTTAGCGGAACTATCTCATCATTTAAGTAGGTATAACGTTCTTCTACTCATACCTTTGAAAATAAGCAAATAAACTCCTCTGTACAATGTATAAGTCACAAGAAATATTATTAACAATAAAATAAACATTGACTGACAAATCACCTAGGTTTTGTCTACAACATCCGTAGCGGAACCATGCTCGGGACATTGATTATCTATCAGTACACTCATAAAAAAATATTTTGCACTTATTAAAACGTGACTAATGTGTTTTATTTATTATATGTAACAAAATTTGTTTTAGTCCCATAAGTCTTGTCACCTAGACTCCCCAAATCAAGAATCATGTTTCAAGCGCACCCGGGCTCCAGAGCGACAGCTTTGGACGCAACAGGGAATTACACGCTAAGATGAGGAATGTCACTTAGAATCAAGTTGATATCTGAAGCAGAATGTCTGTTACTGCTTTAGTCACGAGCGGCCTTGACAGTAACTTACATAAGAGGTCGTTATGGTTTATTTGTACTTTTTATAATGATATCTAGCTCGTTGATGAATGAAAACATTTGCTCTTTTAGGCTAAACTTTACTACAAGTTCATTGTCACTTATTTGTTTCTCGGTGTAGCGTGTTGCCTACATTATTGGCGCTTATGTAAAATATGATCGCATTAATTATTCACATACTCATTCCGGTCTAGATGAATAATTGCTACTTTTTTGGACAAAATATTTTTTTTCGTTTGTCTCAAGAAAATAAATCTAGATTAGTGCGCTAACAACTGAATTAAGGTGCATTCAAATTTGTTATTGAGATTGCTCTTAATTAATTATTGAAAACAAATAATACTGGTTGATATTTGATAATAATAAAATAGTTAAAAATGGAGTAATTAACTGGTAGGTCCGATTTTAATATAAATAATGGATATGGGTACTTACTGATGACCACCACCGCCAGGGGTTGGGGAGGCGACCACCACGGCTACCGAAAGAGCGACGAGCTAGGAAAATAAAAATACAAATTAATTACTAGATATTATAGTGAAGGAATCAATCAATTATTTTTTTGGTAGACTACAAGTATGACGCTTGACCACATCGCACCTGATGAAAAACGATAGTAAGTTCTAAGATTATACGTGTTAAATAAAATAAGTATATATTTTTTAAAGTTATTTTCGAAATTTGGAATTTTGAAATCTAAAACTAATCAGAATGATCTCAAGTCCAGAATCCATAACAAATCGTCCTTTTGAAAACACAACGAGTTTTTCCGGAACACGATTTTTCTCGCGAATTGTTCCAAATAAATAATAGCACGACTTACGGCGAGTTTCGCGTACATCTTGCTTTGCCTTGCTGGACTGATTCTGTGGTACAGTTGGCTTGCTGAGACTGGCTAACTTTCTACTGTTTCCGAACGTTCTACAAGCTTATATACCTGCTCAGTTTGCAAGTCCAAGAGTTGCATAATGTAGCCCCTTGGTTCATCCCTACTAACCCGGTTTACCCGACCATATTAGAAAGGTGGAAATTGTCTCGATGTCGCTGGCGCCGAGGGGACTCTTTCATTTGGTGGGGCATACGCAGGGGGGGTAGAACCGTGACAGAGTCACCGGTGTCCGCGCGTACTTAGTTTTTTAAAGTACACAGTATTGAAACTAGTGAGACGATGTAAGTGAGATTAAATTAAAAAGTGATTTTAATCCAGTAGCAGTTAAAATGAGTGAAATTCGTGAAAAACTAGTTATGTTTTTTTTAAATATGCATTTATCAAGTGGAAAGAAACATTGCCCCTAGTTAAGGTCTCTATTGCATTTATATTATTTGTGTCTCAGGTAACTGATTTATCATATACCTAGGTAATATCAATAATCTAACATATTTAGTATTGTATTAATTAATTGCAGCTGCGTTGTACTTGCATATACATAGATTACGTTATTTTTCATAGTTTGACGGCTAAGCGAATTGTTTCAAACTGCTGAGCGAATTTTTGGTTAATACTGTAAATGGAATAAATAGCATAGGGCCAAAATTGTCCTGGAAAATATTAAAAGTAAAGTAAAACATACAAATTTGTTAGAATTTTATTATCTCCCCATTTTCCTAATTACAGTTATAAACAATTTCAGAATGTAGTACGAGATATGAGTAAGTAAAGGTTTATGTCTGATTTATATTATTTAGGTACATTTTAAAGGCCCTGTTGGTCTAGTGGTTTAAGTACTGGGATCTCAGGGTCCCTGGTTTGATTCCCGGGTCGAGCGAAAAAGTATGTTTCGATTTTATCGGACATAGCTCGGGTTTGTGATCACAAATCCGCATTTGTCAAGCGTGGTGATTAAGCCTAATCCCATCATTGTAGCGATAACTTGATTTCTATGATGGAGGCCTTTGCCCTACAGTGGACAGTTGATAGGCTGATACTTTTACTACATACTATATTATTTAAAGAAGTTGAACCACCAGTTGTATATGTTCCTCAATAACTTAGCTAACCTAGCCATGGCCAGAATTGTCATTATTTTTTCGTGTATAATTCTATAGAAATAATCTACCACAATAACCTATGATGTTTACAGTTTTAATTATTGCTATTAAAATCAAACAAACAATTCATTTACACCACATTCTAAATCTACTATAGAAAAAATTTAACTGTGCTCATTAACGTTTAGGTGACGGGTAGGGCACACTAGCGACGCCAATCGATTTTAATTTTTAGCAACTAAACTGGATCTATTGTAAACAATTTCGGGGTTACAACCTCTCGGCAAACACTTATACTATTTATTAAATAACCATGTACAAATGTGGTTCCAACATCTGTACGCAAAAATGGATTCACGCTAAAAGTGGCCGCTTTTGGCGATAATTAATTTTTCGCGTACAATAACGGACCCAACATTTGTGCATGGTTATTTAATAAATAGTATCAGTGTTTACCGAGAGGTTGTAGCCCCGAAATTGTTTAAAATAGATCCGGTTTAGTAGCTAGCAGGTATCTACATAAGTTTAATTATTAAAAACGAATAGTGTCGCTAGTTAGGACTACCCGTCGCCTTAAGGGAACTCTGCTTCATAGACCGACCATTAAACATTGGACGGCCTAGGCATTTTTAACGACACGGTTCTGGTCATCTTTATTAGGGTACCACTTCAGTGTAGGGCACACTAGCGACGCCAATCGATTTTAGATCTCTCTAATTTCGCGGATGTTCATGGGCGGCGATGATTACTTTCCATCAGGTGACTCGCTTGCTCGTTTGTCCGCCTCTAGCATAAAAAAAAATTAGCTACTAAACCGGATCTATTTTAAACAATATAGGTATTACAATCTCTCGGCAAACACTTATACTATTTATTAAATAACCATGCACAAATGTTGGGTCCAACGCGTACGCGAAAAAATGATTCACGTCCAAAAGCGGCCACTTCTGACGTGGTAAATTTTTCGCTTACAAAAACGTGATAATATAATTTTTGGAAGGCTGGTCTGCTTGCATATTTTTTCATGAGCAGGTTCCATCATTCCATGCAATGGGTACATATTACATGATAGTTTGCAAAAAAAATGTAAATATTTTGTTAGGAAAGTGACTTACTTACTCAAATAATTAAAATTACGCAAAACAGTTACCAGCACATCGGTTGGTAGGTAGGTACCAAAATCATAATTTAGACACCCACTGTAACTCATTAATTTAAAAACAATTACCGACTTTTAAAATGTCTCTAGTGCACTGGTTTCACTTTCGTTATGTTTTATTTGATGAAATTTGAATAAAGTTATTACTTAGGCCTCTTTTATGCCTAATAGTAGACCTCCCAATGATATAAACATCGTTGAAAGAATTACTTGATTCTCATTTAAACTACTTACCTGAGATATCACAACTTTACAATCACATTATTTTGTGCAAACTCAAAACGCTCCATACAAATAGGTACTAAGATGTTACGTCACACGTAAGTATATTGTATGCATTTCATTTGAAATTTGTATGGTAGCTATATCAAATGTTTCGTATTATGTCAATGGTTCTATTATAATAGTTGGTGCAAATTGTATGGGTTATTCAATGATATAATTATTTTTTAATAATTTCTTGCTTATAAAATGGACTTGCCTGAATCTTTGAATGACCATAAAACTAGACGTTATATTTTCAATTGAGAATTTTAGTGCTAATAGCAAGCTCATATTTACCTATATTTTGATGAAATATTTACATTTTATAAAATCTTGAGCTCAGTCAAATACCCTTGTTGGTCGGCGCCTGGTCTAAGGATTCGATATAAAGTCAATAGATAGATAGATATTCTTTATTGCACAAAAACAAAATACAAGTATGATACAACAACAACAGACTGTATAATAATGCGGTCTTATCGCCTCTAGCGATTTTTTCCAAAGTATAAAATATAAAGTCAATCATCATCGGGTTAAATTTTTTACGGTTGTTGACGAATTCTCAGTGTGTGAGGTATCTGAAAATGGTCTGAGGGCCTATTCTCGAGCACTCAACATTTAAGTTGAATTAGAGATTTATATGGACGAATGTATGAAATTCGACTTCAATGTCAAGTGCACGAGAATTGCCTCTGGTCGGCAACAATTTACAGACTCCGGGCATCGGGAAGCATGCTAAGCTTTTACATGGAGCTTCGATCCTGCGAAATATCTTCTCAAGCTATGTCATTCTGGAGCTCAATTCTCGTGCTCGTGACATTTATTTTCATACGATTTATATCACTAAAACATAGTTTTTTTTGTATGGTTTTCATTCATTTCAACATGGTGATATCCGCCATGTTTTCAAAATATCACGAGCACGAGAATTGGGCTCCTGGTGTCCCATAAATTGTACCTTTTTAACAGACTTAAAAAAAAAGAATGAGACACTAAAAAGCTTAAAAAAAAATTTTCTGCGAAAAAAAACCTACATAAAAAATTTTACTCGTGGATTTTGATGGCGGTTTTTTTTTACCAGTCTTTTTTTTATATGGGACAGGACGCAGAACCCGTCGTACTGGCACGGGTATTGGTATTTCGTTTTGCTTGGCCGCCAGATTCAGCTGGAATGGATTAACTATCCTATTCAGCAATCTAGGCCTTAGTGATCTTCGTCTATGTACAATACTTGATAAGGATTGTACCGGTAAACGTTTTCATCCCTTTAGCTACCTCCACTTTTTTTTTGTTCTCCCCACTCCACCAACCATTCTGAACAACATTATTGATTCGCCGAAAAAATTTCCAACTCCCCGTATTCACGTGACTGACTTTGAATGAAAAGTTGATTTTTTTACACGAATTTCCAAAAGTCATAAACCAAATGTTCATAATGGTTAGTTGAAAATGTGGTTAAAGGGATGAAAATATTTACCGATACAACCTGTATGTACTTAGTTTGCTATCCTTACGTGTGATTCCCGGTTGCGTCCAAAGCGGTCGCTCTGGATCCCGGGGTATGCTTGGACCATGATTCAGGATTTTGGGGAGTATGGTATAATAACTAGGAGGTCGCTACAATGTAATCATATTAAAAATATAGGAAAATTCACAATTTTTAACAAAAAATTAAAACTTTTCCTGATCAATAAAAGCTATTATAACTTGGAAGATTTTTTTAATGACAGAGATGGATAATTGTAAGTTTTTAATAATTTATGCAACTTATTACTTGCAATTGTGTTACTATTAAGCGTAATAATATCTACATATTTCTTGAGTGTTGTAAATTTAATTATCATTTGTTATTCATTATTTTGTATCAATTAATGTATTTAAAATGTCATCTAGTCCACCTATTGAAATTCCTATGTCCTTGCAGGGCGTCACATGTATACCGAAATATTACATTTAAGACCTAATTTAATAATGTAATTTGATTATGCAATAAATGAATATGAATATATGAATAATCATTGAAGTGACTGCCGTCGGACCTTCTCAACCCTTTTACAGGGGAACCAGGCCAACTGAATCATAGTTACACGTTTCAGGAACTATCCGAAACGTACAGGATAAAATCCGAAACGCACATAGATTTGAACAATGCAGAGATGCATGCTCGGATTCGAACCATGACCCCCGTATGGAAAGCGCGTTCCGAACCACTGAGCTACCCTTATGTAAAAGTTTATCATAGGGAAAAATAGTTAGGTACGGTATTGTTATTTTTAACCTCGTAGCATATTTAAATAATAATAATAATAATTCTCACAACATCTCATACGTTGACCTGATTCCATACTAAGTTGCTTAAGCACCTGTGTTACAGATATCAGACAATAGAGGAACACAAATATATACTTAAATACATATATTACACCCAGACACCGAACAAACACAAGTGTTCATCGCACGAATGTTTTTCCAGGGTGGGGATCAAACCCACGACCTTTGGCGTAAGAGGCAAGGTCACCACCAATTGCGCCATCCGGTCAGTCAATTTAAATGTATCCTAATCCTCCTAAATCCCAATTAAATGTATACCTACCTCTTGCAGAGAATCGACATTTTGATATGTAAAAGGTGGTGGGCCAATATGAATTGCAACAATTTATGCAAGACTGGTTTATGATCTTGAAGGAGGAACTATAAAATATTTGCCACTGTAATCTCAGAACGGGGGGGGGGGGGGGGGGGGGGGGGGATTCTCTCGCCTGAATTCGATTATTGTTCTCAAAATCTCAGACTCTAACCCTAAAATTGTCTGCTTTGAACCGCATCAAGCAAAAATACCGATACCGGTTATATTTTTTATGTGGTAGGTGGCAGACGAGTAGACGAATCAACGGACGATATTATTGTTAGGTACCTACCTACTTTGAGTCATCACAAAATTTTCCTCTTAAAAAAGGGCGAAAGGGACATTTCGCTATTTGGCCACTTAAAAATTGAGGTAAATGAGATTAATACTCCCTCCCCTCCGTCCCTCTGAAATACCTACGATCGAAACATAAACAAAGTTCAAGGACTGGTTCTTATTGTGCTTTCAAAGAAAACGTAGGGAATATGATTATGTTATGATATTCTATCGGCACAAAATCCGATATTATCGATATGTCGGACTGGCCCAATGGCGCAATTGATAGTGAGGGTTCGATTCCCACTCTGACACAAACATTCGTGTAATGATCACTGTGTTTGTTCAGTGTCTGGGTGTATAAATGTTAAGTAGGTTTTATATTTTGTAATTCCTTTGTAGCTTGATACTTGTAAAACAAGTTAAGCTTCATTACGAAATCAGGTCAAGATGTTGTCTGAATTTATTTAAAAAGAATGCAATTTGAATAGTTTTTATCATTTTTTATGTGACAGGTGATGATAAACGAGCAGACGGATCACCTGACATGTGAAGCCAAGTCAAGTCAGGCCAAGTCAAGTCAAATATTTCTTTATTTGCATAGGCTTGTACACAGCACTTACAAATCGTCATACATTTGAATGATTTGAAACTATTTATTAGCACTTATGTATGCACACCGCGACACCAGTGGAGTCACAAGTGCGCTGCTCACCTTTACACCCCCTTCTCCCCGGATTGGGCCTCCAGATCCCTCTCTCACGCAGCGAAAAACAGCACAGTGCTGCTTCACGCCGGTTTTCTGTGAGCCCGTGGTATCACTCCAGTCTAGCCGGCCCATTGATGCCTAAGCGTGGCTCTTTCACAGTCAAATAATATGTCCAATTTCTACTCTTTAGTCTGAGAATCGCCCTCTTCAGTGTTCTGCAACTCCGATAAATAGTCTAGACTATTTTACGAAACAGTCTTATTAATTTATACATTCTCGTAAATCTGCAATCTTCCTTGAGAGTATCTTGTTGGTCGAACGAAGTACATCTGGATGGCTACTGCGGCGAGTTACTCAACCACTGGGCTAATGGCTGCCTTGCTATGTTCCGGTTCACAGGGCAGGGCAGCCAGGGAAATTAGAGGCACGTGAGACTGAACAACTATGTCTGTGCGGGGCGAGCTAATGCAACACCAGTAGCTATTCGCCTACATCGCAATAAAGGGAGGATATCACTGACATTTTCCTCAAGTGATGGTAGCTAAATAAATGCATATACGAGTATAACGTTCCAAGGATATCTTTCACGACAGACGAGTGTAAGACCTAAGGTTCTTGGTGAGATTTTATCGTTCTAGTAATGACTCTATTGATCGGCAGAATAAAAAAGCTTTTTTTTTTTTATTTTTTGGTTCGATTCCCGTGCAATATTTGCACAAGATGAGCGAAATGGGCACAATGTAACTGGGCGCAATGTAACTGCTGCCTGATTGCGGAAAAGCCTGCACGACGAAGAAGAAGCACAAGAAAAAAAAACTTTGAATTTGAATTTTTTTTCTTTAAAAAAGTGATCTTTTCTTTAAGCATTAAATGCTAACTTTTGGATTAAAGGTACTTAACCTGCGTGTCCCAAAGTCATGTATCTATTTAAGTATAAAGGCAGGACCATAGGACGCCCTGGTTACTTAAAAAGATACTTACATATTTACACCCAGCGAACCGACCAAACATAAGTGTTCATCTCACGAGTGTTTGTCCAGGGTAAAAGGGGCGCGTTTGATAGTCAGCTAAGTGGATTTGAATGTGCGCTTCCAAGAATCCTTGGTTTAAGCTTATATTATAAAAAAGTTTTAGTATAAGCTTCCGCTTTCAACTTGTACTTACGGTACTCATAGAGTCGGGAATGACCTGTCCTCCTCATCATCATCAGCCCATTTAAGTCCCCAATGCTGGGGCACGGGCCTCCCTCAATCACATGAGGGGTAATTGCCATAATCACCACGCTTGGCAGACGGGTTGGCGAGGGTTTTAATATAAATGCAGAGTTTTCCTTCTCTGGGTGCTGATGATCATGCCAGCAGCTTTACCTTAGTCGCCTTTTACGACACCTCGGTAAAAGTGAGGGTGGCCTATTCTACTCTGCCGGGGACCACACGGCGCCTCCTCAACTGAGCGTGTAAATCCCAGTTGCGTCCAAAACTTTCGCTCTGGAGCCAGGGGTACGCTCTTGGACCATAATTCTTGATTTAGGGAGGCTAGTAATTACAAGGAAGCGACTGCCGTCTGACCTTCGCAATCCTTTAACAAGGGAACCAGACCAACTGAATCATGTTTACACGTTTCAGAAACCGAAACGTGCAGGTTTCCACACGTAAAATCCAGAGGTGCATGCTCGGATTCGAAGCTGGTCCCCCCGTATGGAAGGCTCGTTTTGAACCACAGAGCTACTATCGCTCAGGGGTGACTGTACATGTAGTAATAATATTTTACCTTCTAAACCTTTTCTACTAAGGGCGGATTTCACCAAGTTTTCAAGCAACGGTAATCGCACTTTAACTGTGCTTTTAACAGCTGAGTGGCGGTTATTCATGTACACCACAAAAAACAGCGGTTAGTACTGCTTAACTGACGTTTACGCTAACCGAACCAATGAAGGTATTTTAACGTGTCTGAACTGGGGACTTTTTGTTTTAAATTGAAAATGGAAGAAGGCAAAGAGCCCTGGAGCCCAATTCTCGTGCTCGTGACATTTATTTTCATACGACATATATCACTAAAACAAAGTTTTTTTGTATGGTTTTCGGGTGATATCAGCCATGTTTTTTCATATCGAAATCCCGAGAATTGGGCTCCTGAAAGGTGGCCGTACAACATAGCCGTTGAGTATATTAACGTTTTCCTCTAGATGGCGCTAGCACTGGCTTGCCGAGTGATGCCCTCTATCTCAGTATATATGTCACCGGAAAATAACAAGATCCGTAAGTTTATCAATTTACTATTTACGGGAGATAAATTGTATTATTTTACGTCCACACTTACGTAAATTTATCAATTTCCGCGTCACACAGTAAATTTATAAAATAACGGATATCTATTCGTAAAATTTTATATAGTTCGACCAATCACTGAAACTCTTTTAAATATACGAATCTTTGAAATACGTAAAATAACACATTGCTCTCTGATTGGTCAATGTTCATCTTCATAGTGGCAATGCCAATCAGATCGCGAGTAGCGTTTGGATATTGCTTACTTATTATTTTACGAGTGAGTTCAGTAAGTTTATCAATGTACGAAAATGTGGACGTAAAATAATACAATTTATCTCCCGTTTAGAATCTTACGAAAGTTTATAAACTTCCTAGTAAATTGATAAACTTACGGATCTTGTTATTTTCCGATGACATATATAAGTTACTCTATGACTCTCATAGAATTGACAGTGACAGCTGCTTCACATTATTACCTGACCATGTGAAAAAGTACCGTCGCTTAACGTGTCACAGAGTCCACAAAAAAAAAGTACTGTCTAATGATCTGTATGTAAAATACGCACATGTATTTACATGTCCGTATTTTTCAATTTATAAGCATTATACTTTATTCTACCAAATATGAATGGCACTAATAATAGTGTTACAATATATGCTAAACTGACTTCTAGTTTTAGTTAAGTTTAAATATTCATAGAACAGTCAGTTAAAGTTCGTTTTGTTAACTGGGTATCCAATTATTGTGGTAAAAAGTACGGCTGGTTAATGTTTAACATAACTATTACTGCTCGTATTCTTAACTGTCCGTTATGTAGATATTGGTGAGCTCCGCCCTTACAATTATTATTAGCAAAAATATTTTCACCCTATTTACGTGTGCTGTATTTTTTTAGTCATATGGCCTCGAGGTTACGCTTTCTAGCCAGATTATCAAATTATAACATGACTAAGCTTAATGATATAAGACGGCCTTGAGGAGACGCTTTCTTACGTGATTCGATACTAAATATATATCGTAATTAAACTGTTGCAATGTAGTGTACCGTTACAGATTGTTACAGTAATCGATACAGACGTCTTGTTGTTGTAAATAATCCATAATATACGAGTGTTACTGGCAAAAAAGTCAGTAAGAATCTTTTGGATTCGATATAAGTATTGCGATAATGTTTAATCTTTACTTTGCCTTAAAATGAATTTTGTGATTAGGTACCTATTTTTCTTGCACTGTCATCGCTTTAAAGTGCGACCCACTATCCACTGCGCCACCGAGGCAGTGGAGGCGTACCTCGGAACCAGGCGAACCCCTGCGTCCGATCCCTCTCCGATCGTGTCACAGTTGTGTCTCATCGGAATACGAGGGTAAGGGGTAAGGAAATAGAGAGTGCACTTGTGTTTGCACACACACTTGAGCACCAATATCCTGCGTACATGGCTGATTGTTGAGATTTGTTGCTGTAGCCGTAATCGGTTGGAGGATATTATTATTACCTATTTTTCTTTTGCACTTTAAGTAGGTACTTACTGTGGGAGGTTTTAACTTGAGAGAGCCACACTTCTGCATGAATGGGTCGGCTCGACCGGAGTGATATCATGGCCTCACAGAAAACCGGCGTGAAGCAACACTGTGCTGCGTTTCGCTGCGTGAGTGAGGGTAGCGGAGGCCCAATCCAGAGGAAGGGAGTTTAAAGGTTGGCAGCGCACTTGAGACTCCACTGGTGTCCCGAATGTCAATGGGCGGCGGCAATCGCTTACGATCAGGTGATCCGTCTGCTCATCTGCCATCTATCACATAAAAAAGATAAAGCAAGCGCCAGACCTTTCACATTGATAATTTAGTTTTAAACTGCTAGTTTGAGTTTATTTGATCAATGTGAATTATCTCTGTACCAGAAGAGTAGTCTTCTACTCTTGTGCCCTGAAAAAATAATTTCCTAAAACCCGTCCGGGCATCAACCCGCGGGAGCTTCCGCCCTTGAGCACACCTACATAGCCACTGGCTCAGCGCTAATCCTGGAACGATGAAGCTAGCTTAGTGCATAATAACGTGCACCTTTCAAACAGGATATTTTGGTCGTGGGAGTGCCACGCTTCGGCGTGAATGAGTTTAGCAAGCGAAGCGATACTACGGCTTCACATAATATCTGCGTAAAGAGTATACTGTATTTTGCCGAGTGAGTGAGGGTATCCAATTCGGGGGCGGTTCCTGGTGCCGCGGGTGTCCATGGGTGGCGACAATTGCTTACCATCAGGTAATCCGTCTGCTCGTCTCAGCCGACTCGCCGGTACGTATCACATAAAAAGATTGCTCAAAAGAAAGTAAGAAAGAAGGAAAGAAAACTATTTACTGACCAAAAATACATAAAACAAATCTATCTATCTATATAAATAAAAATGAATTGATGTTTGTTAGTCTGATAAAAACCCGAGAACGGCTGGACCGATTGAGCTTATTTTAGTTTTAAAATGTTTGTCGTAGTCCAGGGAAGGTCCAAAAGGTGAGAAATCGACCACAAGTAGGCGGAACGAAGTTCGCCGGGAGCCTCTAGTAATAAATATAAACGTTACAGAGCATAAAAGTTGCGCCCAACAAGGCTCAGCCTCAGCTTATGCTGCCACTGCCGCAAGCAATAGCTGCAGCGCTGGTTTTCAGGCTGGACCTTGGGTGACGCCTTTGGGTTAGAAGAAATATAAATATTGACATGCCATGCAAAAGATAACAAAACAGATACCAAATTATGTACCTGTTTTGTTATCTTCTGCATTGCATGTCAATATTTATATTTCTTTTAACACAAAGGCGTCACCAACCAAGATCAGTAGACAAAAAAGACAATATCCGGATAAAGGTGAGTTTTCAAACAAAAGATCAGTTACGTTAGTTACGTATAAGACTCGGTACACTAATATCCGCTGCGTATCTCGGCGAAAGTGCGTATAGCCATTATTTTAGCTCTTCCTGCTTGTCAGGCCTACTGGCTTACCTTCTGCCATAAATCGACTGATGCCATGGAACTAGGAAACGTGCGCTTTAAACAGAATGTGCCATCTGCTTCGCGCGGTTTTTCAAGCATTGCTTTCTTTGAAAAGGTTCAGTTTGGTTAACGTGCTATGTCTATGACTGATGCCTGCTCGTAGACTTAATAAGTGAGAATAGTACACGTATCGTACACATTCAGTTGGTCTGGTTCCCCTGTTAAAGGTTTGCGAAGGTCTGACGGCATTCGCTTCATTGTAATGGGGGCTATCGCGTGTGAAATATTCGCTAGATGGCGTGCCTGTGAACCGAAGTTCAACTTCAACATCATTGGCTGATTTATTCGTTAATAGACAACTTGACATATTACGTCTAAAAATACCCAATCACCTTGTAGATGGACCTCAGGCCTACAGTACGCCATTACCAGCCTCCCCTAATCCTGGATCATGGTCAAAGCGTACCTGGGGCTCCGAAGCGACAGCTTTGGAAAAAACCGGGAATTATACGCTGAGATGATAATGCGTATTTCTCACGACCCGTTTAACACAGTGTTTCAGAACGCTGGTGGAGACGCAAGTATGTATGTATTATAAGTACGTATTTACAGAAGAAAAGTATTATAGGTATGTACGAGTATATATTTGTAATCCCACTGTTGATTCTGATATCCGTAACACAGGTGCTTGGGCTACATATCTTGGAGTCAGATTAATGTATGTGATGTTGTGAAATATTTATTTATTATAATGATTGCGTATATAATTATTAAATGAAATTCACTTAGATACATACAATTTGAGTTCAGTTTAATTCAATGTTTATTTTATTTTATTCAGAAGACCAACAGCTGTCCTAATACGGTTGCAATTACAAATGAATGTCTTAAGGTGACGGCGCACTAGCGGGGCATCGATTTTAATTTTAAGCTATTAAATAACAAATGTTGGGTTCGTTTTTGTACGCGAAAAATTTATTCACGTCAAACGCGGCCACTTTTGGCGGTAATCCAAATTTCGAGGGCAAAAGCAGACCAAACAGTTAACTATGTATTAAATAAATAGTATAGATGTTTGCTGAGAGGTTGTAACCCCGAAATTGTTTAAAATTGATACGGTTTAGTAGCTAGCAGGTATCTACATAAGTTTATCGCTTCGTTGCCTTAATTGCATAAAGGACGAAATAAAACATGTTGTTCGCTATACACAATAATTAATTGGCTAAAACTTTGTAATATGAAATATTGTGAAAATCCGAAACATTTCCTGTGGACAGGGTGCAGTAGATTAATTTACAAAGTTAGGTGTTTAATTACACGTTAAGTTATAATGGCAATTAAATATTGCCGGTAGGCTTAGACAATATCCGGTAGATTTTAGAGAATTAACTCAAAATTCCTACAGAACACGAATTCTTCATAAAATACTAGTATTTCCCTCGCGGCGTTGCTTGTGGGGATCATTTGATGTTTTCCCGTAGGAATGAGACAATTTCTCAGATAGCATAGGTATAATGTGACTACTTTAATTAAAAAAAATAGAAATCGGATAACTAGTTTTGAGACTATTCGTTAGTTACACACATATGTACAAAACTTTCCTCTTTATAAATATCGTAGGTATATCTAGTATCGGAGACAAAGACTTATTTTAATCGCCTTAAGTGAGTAATATACAAAAGAACTATAGATAAATTCAAATAACATAACACGTCGTGACATGCATTTTAAGACCAGCCGAATCACAAGAATAGATAAAAGAAACGAAGATTCTTACTTTGCGGCCGAATGGCAGACAATACGAGCGAAATGCGCGCAGAACAAAATGCGCACACATGTATGAACATCTCTATTGTTATTTTATTAAATTATCGTGAGGTAATAAGCCCTTCAAAACGCAACTGATAGCAGCATTGCGTGAGAGCGAACGAATAAAGTTACACAATAAAACTGTAAAATCATTTTGTCAGTGATGAACATCACAAAAGTCTTTTCCCTTTAACATACTCAGCTTTTCCCGCGACGCACTCACGCGAGGCAGTAGACTCCTTTATAATATGAATCACAATGGTGAAAACCGCGAAAATTTCTTTATACTCTACGTATTTTGTCAACCACATTGAGAATAATCAAGATGTTTTTCGAATGTACGCTTGAACTTACGTAATCCCCGCAATTAAACGCACCTTCAATTATTTAGTGTAAGTGCCGTAGAAAAGATAAAATATGGTCACGCCATCTAAAGTTGCAACTAAAGCCTTTCATGGTCATTTTTCTCGTAAATTTTACACTTTTATAGGTGGCAACAAGGACAAGAGAGCAGATACGAAACTAGGTATATAACGCTGTCATACTGCAACATATTGAGTAGGTACTGCAAACAGTATTTTCACCTCCTGCCTCCCCCTGAATACAGCGCCGCCCTTCGTACCATTGATGGTACTATCAATAGTACTAGTCAAAGGTATCCCGCATGGTTACCCCTCAATTTTTTTTCAATATTTTGTCCCTCTCACACAATTATCATACGCGTACCAACACATAGCCATTTTTTTCGACTTACGCAGTATTGTTGTACAAGCGGCGAGATCCTAGATCAAGATCAATCTATTTGGGTTCATTGACCGCAATCATAGATGTTTATAAGGACATGCCCCGGGATTCTGACTATGATTTCGGGATTAACGCATTTTAATCATGAAAGTTCTTATTCATAAAACTTCGATACTACCATATTTACTCACAGTTTATTCCTTTCTATCTAACGTAGGTATCATGAATGTCGAAAGAACAAATATATTTTTTTAATTAACATGCACAAAGCGTTTATCAATAAGTTCGTAAGGCTGATGTTGCTGCTCGTATGTATAAACGAAAATAACTGTTAATAGTATAAAGTATCACTTTTTTTTAATTCACCAAACCCCCTACCCCAAATAATAATAATAATAATGACAGTACATTTTATACATCTTATTAACATTAACCATGCACGACTGCCTAAACTTAAGATTGTTATTGTAATTTAATTTAGTTTAATTTTATCGCGGAGCAAATATCAAAAATAATTTGTAACACTTTAAAAATAAGCACAATAAAGGCACGGAACCAGTGTCCGTGGAATTTCAAAAAAAAAATGTATCTCTTTAATCCCGGGATTCCCGGGATTCCATATTATTTGAAAAAATCGCAAGTACCAAAAATAGCTCTATCTACTACGATCATTGATCATGATGCGAACATATGCGAACCCTTAACTTCACAGCGACCAGTTTTCGACGCAACTGAGAATGACACGCTAGGATTATGATAAGTCATTGTTGTAGGTAACTAGCATACTTAAGAGAAAACAGTGAAAATAAATTTAACGTTACATTATTTAATTCATTTCCGCTAACTATACGCACCGTTAGCCCGGCGCCCACTACAACGGATGTGCACCGTTCTAGATATCAAGTGAAGGGTTTATTTTGTATACACAGCGACGAGTAATCAATTAATTAGTATTTCGATATACTTACACGTAATATGTTATTGCGTATTTCG
This sequence comes from Marasmia exigua, assembly GCA_019059595.1. Taxonomy (NCBI): domain Eukaryota; kingdom Metazoa; phylum Arthropoda; class Insecta; order Lepidoptera; family Crambidae; genus Marasmia; species Marasmia exigua. The sequence goes on along the minus strand of CM032494.1, from coordinate 10,504,062 downwards.
GTCAGCGGGCGTCGCGTCACTCTCATTTTACCCTGCGTCATTATCGACAGATGCTATTTACGTCATCCTCTCCGGGCATGTCAGAGAATGAAAGCCTTCATCATCATCATCATCAGCCCATTTAAGTCCCCACTGCTGGGGCACGGGCCTCCATCAATCACATGAGGGGTAATTGCCATACTCACCACGCTTGGCAGACGGGTTGGCGAAGGTTTTGATATAAATGCAGAGTTTTCCTTCTCTGGGTGCTGATGATCATGCCAGCAGCTTTACCTTAGTCGCCTTTTACGACACCTCGGTAAGAGTGAGGGTGGCCTATTCTACTCTGCCGGGGGCCACACGGCCCACAATGAAAGCCTTATCCTACAATAAATAATAACTTATTGCACTACGGGACACACTATACGCTTGAGCCATATTAAGAGAATCTCTTTTCAGTCGAGTCAGGATAGATGTATCACCGGATAACGAGTGTATAGGAATAGATTACGTTTGTAGGTTTTTTTTTTATTTATTTCCAAAAGATACACAAAATAATCACACTTTAAGGTCTGCCAAACTGCTTAAGCAGTTTGTCGGCAGTAGTTCTCGTTTCATATCTACATATATGAAGTATATGAAGTACAACAGTGCGGATAAAGAATGGGATCAGAAATGGCGGCGCATCTACTCACTTCTTGCTCGCACACCCACGAGTGCGATTATAGACGCAAATTGTGTGCGAGCGAGAATTGAATAGATGCGCCGCCATTTCAGATCCCATTCTTTATCCGCACAGGTAGTATGTAAAGAAATGCAACACAACTAGAGATTATATTACAAAATCCACTTATGCTACACCACTTTATATTCTTACAAGTTACAGCTAGCTTAGTTGGTATGGGTATATGTATATGTGTGTGTGTTCTGCATAGTTGGATAAACAAACCTTACTTTAATCTTTGACCTTTGAACAGGATGACTGTACCATTATTACGGACGACCCGTTTGGAACAGTGGTAGTCAACGCTGCCTTTGGTCCAAGTGTTGCGGGTTCGATCCCCGCACAGTACAAACATTTGTGTGCATGAACATGTCTGTTTGTTTTGGACTGGGTGTTTCTTTGTATTATAAGTATGTATATACAAAAGAAAAGTATTATATGTATATATTTGTAATCCCACTATTGATTCTGATTTCCGTAACACAGGTGCTTAAGCTACCTATCTCGGAGTCAGATCAATGTATGTTATGTTGTGAAATATGTTTATTATTATTGTTATTTATTATGTATGCGTAAGTAAAAGGTGTTGAATTTGAAGATCATCACTAGACACCATAAAACAGTAATACAAAGACCGTGGCATATGTCACACATAGGTACGATAAGCTACTTACTCCGCTGGCAAAGCGACCCAAATAGAGTCTTGGCCTCTGAAACGAGAGATAGCCACTCACAGTGTTTTATAAAGACCATTTTTCGGACACGACGTTTTTATCAAAGAAACAGATAGTTTATATTATGCAAGTGTTAGATTTTCTTTCCCCATTTTTCTTGCAAGTTTAGTTTTGGAGAAAATAAATATGGAATATCTAACTTTTTCGACCCGGATAAAACGAAAATAATAAATCACTCTTAAACGAAGCATGATAGACAAACACAATGTTAATACTATCAATGGGACTTCTTATGCTGCACATTTTTAAGTAAAACTGGATCCCGATACTTTCATACTTTCAGACAAAAACGACTTTTTCGATTTTTGGTTTTTATTTTTTATCTCAATTTTCCCGCCGTATTGGGAAAAGTTAATTGAATTGAAATATCGGTCTTTATTTTCGCTACGTACAAAAAAAGAATCACACCCCAATTCCATGGGACTTAGAAGTTATTTCATATATACCATTTTATCTAGGGTTGTCAAATTTGTATCCGGATTGTATGGCCTGAAAATTTTATTTGATTTTGAAACTCTTTCTGAACTTCAGAACGGGAAATGTGCGACCACTAGTTATGATAAACTAGTAATCGCCCGCGATTGCGTCCGCTTTCAATCAATTTTTGATTTCGCAGGTGATACATCTTCGTTTCTGCTGTGGCTTGGATAATTGTAACTCAAACAACCTTACTGTGAGAACCACATTAAAAACATGCCGTAACAAGGATGCATGCAGAGACAAAAATAAAAAGTAATGGTTTGTTGGGACAGAACGTTCCAACTAGTCAACCCCCAATTTCATTTTTCAAAATATTTTTGACTTACACGCTTTTGATTTTTTCTCTTCCTGACGCCGACTGTACAGTTAGTTACAAGCCCCTAGTTTTATAAAGTACCAGCGGTCACACGCAGCACCGCTAGCGTGGAATTTGGTTTGCCACAAAGTAGCCTATTAACAGGTATTTGCTTCAAGTGGCTTGACCTTTACTTCTGCATGTCATGTAGTATACATGCGTCTCTTTGAGTGTATGTATTACATCAGATAATTAAACAATTGACTTATTTTATTATATATTTAAAAATGCTACTTTTTTTGGTGAACTTAAATATGACCCGGATTTAAATTATTATCTAAGAACGTGACAACCCTGTCGTCATAATATCCGGATGAAATTGAAAATGGCTGCGGTTTTTAAGTCCCATGGATTTGGAGTATGATTTTTTTTTATTGTGTAGAAGAAATAAAAGACAATATTTTAGTTTAAGTAACTTTTCCCAATACGGCGAGATAATCGAGATAAAAAATAATAACTAAAAAACTAAAAAGTCGTTTATTTCTCAAAGTATTCCAATTTCGAGATTAATTTCTTCTCTAAAATATGCAACATAATAAGTTCCAATAATGCCATTAACATTGTTAATGCCTATCATGCTTACTTTAGGAGTATTTTTTGTTTTTAATATTATCATACAAAAAAAAATACGATTTTCAAAAATATATATCTCAAAAACTAAGCACGCTAAATAAATGGGGATTGCTAATCAAACACTTAAATGATAAAAAGTAACAGTTTCTTTGATAAAAACGTTGTGTCCGCAAAATAGTCTTCATAAAACAATTCGGTCAATCCTGCGCTACTTCCTGCCAGTTAAATTAACCAGGAGCTCGCGCAGATCAATCTCGACGACAACGATAAGCTGGTCCGCTCGTGACCACAGCTGCTGTAACGTAGCCGAAACGTCGAGCCAAATGTGTGAGTACACAAAGTTATATCACATAATAAATATAGTGATGATTCCCGTCTTGATACATTCTACGATAAGCTACTTGTCGATCCGTAATATTATAATAACACGTCCATCTATGTTTTTCGGGTTGGTAAATCGAACGTGGCATAGTAGATTAATAGTTCAATTTAGACCTTGTCTTATACTGGAGTTAGACGATCTTGATTGATAAACGTAGACGTACCTTCCTTACGTACGTTACTTACGTTAACGTACCTACCTACGTTCTATCTATTACATTTGAATTTAGCCATGAAACTGCCTTTTGGTTTTTTTTTAATATAGGTACCTACCCAGTGACACTCACACAATCAGGACATGATCACGACACGCCGACGAATCAAATGCATAGAATACATACCAACAGGGTGTATCTGTGAACATTTTGATCCCTTCAACCACGTGTTCTACAAACCATTCTGAACAATATTTTTTCTATGACTTTTGGGAATTCGCATAAAAAAAATGCAACTTATTTACAAAGTTGTTCACGTGACTTGGCCATTTTGTATGGGCAGTCAAAAAAAATTTCGACGAATTTCGAAATGTCATTGAACAAATGTTATTCAGAATGGTTGGTAGAGCACGTGGTTAAAGGGATGTGAATATTCATAGATACACCCTGTATACTCTGACACCTCACATATCCGTCATAAATCCGTCAAGCAGCTCCTATCCAAAGAGCCGCTTGGGCAGGTTGAGTTTAAATGCGTGCCAAATAAAATAAATGTACATAAACTACATAGATCCGCTCGAAAAACATAACCCTCCTTTCTTAAAAATTGGTAAAAAGAACGGTCCTGCATAAGTATTTTTGAAGACTGTACGGGTTTTGGTTTGGAGACTTAAATTGGCAACCCGTTCAACTGCACAAGTGAACGGCGAAACTTATTGACGGTTAATGATGATGACATAATCAGTTTCTGGACTGATACGTACGACGAGTACGACTGATCTGCTTAAATATTGATGATGACAGATTAGTCATCATCAATATTTAAGCAGATTATAATCAACAGTCACCTATTACGAGTAGATACTTGAATCTAAGAATAAATAAACTAGGACGTGGCGTGGTACTCGTGTTAAACCAGCAAGTTCGGTACTTGAACCTGATGAGCGGTGATGGTGGCGACCTCAGTGGATAACATCGTTCCTTCCATACTGTGGTTCGTGGTTCTACACCTCCAAATTTTTCAAATATAGTATATGTAAGTATGTTCCTATTTCTACAATAACCTCGGCGGTGAGAAAAAACATAGTGAAAAAAGCTTCACGTATCGAATAGTTTCTGAAACGCGTAACCATAAATCAATTGATCTGGTTCCCCTGTTAAAGGGTTGCGAAGGTCGGAAGCTGCTGACATTGCTATCTAAGTAGTAAGTTCCAGATACATTTTTTTTCATATTTTTCCTGATAAAAGGAATGCAGAAACGCTAAGAGAATACAGACAGAGCCCCCATATTGCATTAATTTAATCTCACCTGTATTACGTCGACCCGTTTGGAACAGTGGTAGTCAACGCTGCCTTTGGTCCAAGGGTTGCGGGTTCGATCCCCGCACAATACAAACATTTGTGTGCATGAACATGTATGTCTGTTTGTATTGGTCTGGGTGTTTTCTTTGTATTATAATTATGTATTTACAAAAGAAAAGTATTATATGTATATATTTGTAATCCCACTGTTGATTCTAATATCCGTAACACAGGTGCAGCTACCTATCTCGGAGTCAGACCAATGTATGTGATGAAGTGAAATATTAATTATTATTTATTTACTTGAGATTACGAAAAGGCAGCTTGTTTATGACATTAGGATATGTGGTAGGGTAGGTACTATTAGGATTCTGGGTCTGCCACTGAACATGACCGCATGCTTGGTCAGTTGTGGCTGTAACAGAACGTAACATGTGCACTTGAGGGAATCTTAATGAACTTAACGAAAACTGGTCAAACGTGTGTCGGTTAGTACAGTCTAAAGGTTCTTTACACCAAGTAATAGTATTTGGTATATCTGGAAAGCAGTTATGAACCATATATAGGTACCATATATAGGTATTACGAATCCAGCTTTAGCGTCAAGGGGGGGGTCACTTCGTTGTAGGTGTAAAAGAGGAAGCCAAAATTTCGATGCGTTAGTTCCCGAATAATGCGTTTACCGTCATCATCATCATCATCATCATTTCAGCCAATGGACGTCCACTGCTGGACATAGGCCTCCCCCAATGTTCTCCACACAGATCGGTCCTGTGCCTCCCGCATCCAATGGATTCCCGCGATCTTCACCAGATCGTCGGTCCATCTTGTAGGAGGCCTACCGTCAAACAATTAAATTGTTTTTTTTTTGTGATAGGTAGTAGACGAGCAGACGGATCACCTGATGATAAACGATTGCCGCCGCCGCCCTTAAACTCTGGATTGGGCCTCCGGTACCCTCACTCACGCAGCCAAACACGGCACAGTGCTGCTTCACGCCGGTTTTCTGTGAGGTAATTATATCGAATTGATTTAATTTTTAAAGTATGTACTACTTATAAATAAAATCCCCCCTGCGCTGGGTACCTACTTCTGGACTAAGCCAGGGGGGTCATGACCTCTCCACCTGGATCCGCCCTTGGACTGTAGGCAGTCAGGCACTGTCTATTGGACTACTCTTGGAGTTAGTTCGATTCCCTGCTTGGGTCATAAATTGTACTCGAGCTTTTCCGTAAGTAATTCTCAGATTCTAGAAGTTGGTGGTGTTGTACCTTTTGCTCTCCTCGTGCATCGAGCAAACACTTAGAAAAGATCAAGATACTTTTAAAGTATGAATCTTGAAAATCGCTACACGTTCTCTTTATTTTAAATCAAGAACAAGTTGTTTTAACATTTTATAAATTCAACCCTTAGGGGAGTGAGAAGGGGATTTAAAGTTTGTATGGAAATCCGTCATCTTTGATGTTAGGAAAGTGAAAAATTGTATATATACGTATAAATAAGTAAAAAGTAATTCACTTAAACTTCTTTAGGATATCACCCTTAAAGAGGGTAAATTAGGGGATGAAATGCAGTATGGGGGATTAGACAGTTTAAAAGTTAGAATCTTAAAATTTTGCCTTTGGGATCCGGTTTTGAATAAATCAGTGACTTTTGAATTTTCAACCCCTAAGGGGTAGTTGCGCGTTTTTGAAGTTTGAATGAAGACTTTTGTAATAAAGACTAAAACTGCGTGAGTAACGCTGCGGGCGTAGTCTAGTAACTACATAAATATATACATAGTCCAATAAACAAAGCAGTTAAAGATTATGATAGCTGAGACCTAATAAATTCCTTTCGGAATTTAATTTTATTTAATTTTTGTTTTAAACTTTCATGGTTATTAACATTAAAATAGTTATTTACGAGATTTCTACCATGTACCTTATTTTTGAGTTTCTGGTATTTCGGCGCTGCTGCCATAGTATTAGGTATAACAAGACTAGGAACCTAGTTTGCGCCAAAAATTTGAAGAACCTCAAACGGAGCCGTACGGCTCCAAACGTCTGGACCGCTCTGCAGTCGTCAATGTTAATGCCTGTCAAATGCATCTCGCGAAAATTAATTTACTATGACGATTTGTGCGGTAAAATTTTGTCACAATGATTCGGAAAAGCATAAGAAGTGTAATAACATCAATTTTTACTCGTTAGCCTTCAATATTTCATAGTAGGTATGTTGTTTTTTAAACTAAAAATACAAAAGATTTATTAAAAGTGTTGCCCAATAATGAAAAAAATATTTTCCCCATTTCAACTTTATTGTAAGATATCAAATCTTAATAAGATTAATTTAATCAGTTGCTACTGTTCTTCACAACGTGAATCAGTGTCTCTACTGTGTTTCGCAGCGTGAGAGCTGGTACCGGAAGTCCAATCCGGGGGGGTTTAAAGGTTGATAGCACTTGTGACTCCACCGGGTGTCAATAGGCGGCGCAATTGCTTACCATTAGGGGATCTGTCTGCTCGTCTACCAACAGTGCAAACAACCATTTAAACCATTAAAATAAGTAAGTAGCGCTTTATTTCAACATCATCAGCCCATTTAAGTCCCCACTGCTGGGGCACGGGCCTCCCTCAGTCACATGAGGGGTAATTGCCATACTCACCACTTATTATTTATTTATTTCTTATTCATTATTGTCCATACATGAACATATCAACTATTTGATAATTTGCCAAAATTAAATGTCGACATTGACATGTTCAAGTTTCGAAATTGAAAAGTGTACCTACTGAATGATAAATTTTTCTCAAATTTTATTTAATTTCTATTTTCCTGATAATGTCAGATGACTTTATCAATTTTCAATGTTTCGTCTTCTAGGAGTGGCAAATACGTTGTTCGATTTGTTTGTAATTTAGTAACTTTTTTTTCTTTCTTAACATTACCCACTTGCATTTCTGTTAAACAACCAAGTGATTATCAGTGGAAACTTGTAATTGGCCGAAATTTTTTTTTCTGTGACTGTATTCCTAAATCTAGCTGTAAGTTTTCCAAAAACTTGTAAAATAAAATAAATACAATTTGAGCTTGACCATACAAGGCATCTTAAATATCAAAACATAACTTGCCAACTAATTTTGTAATCACAGTTAGGTAGATACTTGTAAGCGTTGTTCTAGCCTACTATTGAAACAGTACAGTTACTACAACAACCATTTCCCATGTTTAAGGGAAATATGTTGTGACTGGTAACATTAATTAAGATTTTTATGTTGATACTACGTACGCAGTACCAACTTGATAAACCAAATTTGTGCTTCAAATTTGAGGTGACAGCAGTATGGAAACTATCCTTCTAGTCTTGTTATAATTCTATGGCTGCTGCAAGCGCCATGGTCACGGAGTAACTGAAGTTTTTGCAGGTATGTTTCCCTCTGACCGTGAACAAATTCTCAAAGAAATTGCTTTCCATAGCTCCTTTTGGATTATTATATGATCGAACTAGTTAATAACAATTTATTGAAAACCCCTTCTCTTTAATTTTATGACTGGGGCGCTTCAAGGAATAGGTAGATAACCTGAAATTGCTTCATAGCCAAGTAATGGATGTTGAAACTAATGTTGAAATCTTCATAGATCCTTATAGCGGTTTTACGATTTGTCTCGTTCAAGGCAGTGGAAAGGTTAATTGCATAGCAATAATGCAAGAAAATGCTTCTACCTGATTTAAAATTATATTGGTCTATACCAGTGTTCCGCAAACATTATTCCCCATATTACCTAACTACAAATCACGAACTGTAGGTAGATAATCCTGGAATACATTAGATTACTAATATTGTACAACATTCAATGGGCTTAGGTGGCTACTCACCCAAAAATAACTCACCCAAGAATTTCAAGATTTTTTGCTGGTCACTGATGTAACTTAACCTAACCAATATTTTTCTGTTTTGTTAAGTTTAGAATGTATTATCATCACAAAAATATTGGTAAGGTTAGGTTGGTACAGTGACCAGAAAAAAAATGTCAAAATTTCTTGGGTAAGTTTTTTGGGTGAGTTGCCTAAGCTTTCAATGGGTTATAAATTGCTTAGGATTGAGCCCGACTTCAGTAACACCTTTTTTCGAGTGTAAATAAAATGTTATATGTATGTCTTGGACAATTTAACAATTGTCAAGTGTGAAGTGTAAGAAGTGTTAAAAATATTATTTTACACTTTAAAGATCGTGGTTTTTGATGGCAGTTTTTATTGTCACGTTTTAGTGTCTCATTACCCTGCCTAGTAACTAACAGCCTAAATGTGCGTACAGTATTGAGAGAGTTATCCTGTAACTCCTAATCGGTGAGGAATTGACCGTCAATCATCAGCAGATACTGGTGCAGCTTTGAAAAAAAATACAAAGACATTACATAAATAGCCCATAAAATTTGAGAGTTGCCCTCGATTTCTCTGGGATCCTTCATCAGATCCTCATATGGCTGCATGATGATAATGGGATGACCTTGGGAGTATATTATTGTGCAAAAAAAAGCAAAAAATCTATGCAGTCAAACATAAAACCTCCTCTTTTTTTAAAGTCGGTTTAAAGAAATATTTTTTAAAATGCACTACTATAAAAACGCTGCCCTCGTGCTTACAGGTTTTTCACACTGATGTGACAATCTAGTGTGACTACAAGTGGGGAGGGATTTTGTGTACATACCTAAGTATTTTTCTTACTATTATTTATTTAAATCATATAAATAATAAAATTTTTAATCCGCAAAGCGAAACACTTGCGCGATGTAATCAACACCCAGCGCCATCTGTTGATACAGATTGGAAAATAACAAACAAATATTTGTGAAAATTTCTTAATTTGGTTCATAATTTGAGGGCGGGGCTTGTCGTAATTACAAACAAGTGAACGAATAAATAAAGGTCTACACCAAACAACTTACGGATTCCTAAGTAAAAACCTCATTCTCCTCACGTGCGCCCGGCGGTCAGACGCGGAATCAGACGAGCACCATGCGATATGACATCATTGTGGAAATTGAGAAATTCAGGCTATTTATTAGTATGCCAGCCGACGATTTATTTGTGTGTTCACACCGTATCCAAAAGTGATGAAGGACACGTGATGATCAAGCTGATCTTTCATCAATATTCGTTATCGTCGTTCCATTTTGGTGTCAACAAATTGCACTGTGAACTTGACACAAATTAAGTATCTACTAGCGGCCCGCACTCACTTCGTTTCGGAATTTCACTTTGCACCTTATAATCCTTTCTTAGTAGTCCTAAACGCTATAAAAATAACTTTATTTTGCTGAGTAAAATAAAGGTTATAAACCTTGCCACCTTATTACAAATGAATGAATGAATGATAAGTCAATTCTCTCTCACAAAAGGGTTACATGTTATCAACAACCTGTGCGGATAAAGAATGGGATCAGAAATGGCGGAGCATCTATTCACTTCTCGCTCGCACACCCACGAGTGCGAGTATAGACGCAAATAGTGTGCGAGCGAGAAGTGAATAGATGCGCCGCCATTTCTGATCCTATTCTTTATCCGCACAGGTTGTATATAAATTACATTGTATCTTCAAGTGTGACACCAAATCGCGAGTTAAAATTATTACCGTACTAAAGCTCATGTCATCTCGTTCCAACACGCAATCTTAATACGGGCTGGCACGAGTTTTGTCATATCTATTAAGTATGGGACTATCCTTAGTTCGCGATTTTAAATTTTATCCGATCTGTACATCACACATCTTAAAAATATGTTCTTAAACCCAAAACCCTCCATACAAATGGCTACTGAGATGTGACGTCACAAACAAGTACAACCTGTGCGGATAAAGAATGGGATCAGAAATGGCGGCGCATCTATTCACTTCTCGCTCGCACACTATTTGCGTCTATACTCGCGCTCGTGGGGTGCGAGTAAGGTTATTTTAGAAAAAGACGTTAAGCGTAGGTATTCCATTAGGACGCATCTTTGAAGGTTCCGCCAACCTCTGCCGCCATAGCCACCGTAGTAATCAATGTCTACAATACTTGAATCAAACCACTTTCCAAAACCTTATTCCAAATCGCGAATTAAGGAACAAAACTGGTACCAACCCCTTTTAACATTGCATAGTGGAACGGGATGACAAGAGCTTTAACTTTAGATGGCGATTTATATACAGGTGGGTTAAGTTAAACATCAGATTGAGAAATTTTGACAATATGGTAAACTTTCTATTTATCACGGTTCAGTAGGTCATCTTCGTCCTCATCATCATCAGCCCATTTAAGTCTTCACTGCTGGGGCACGGGCCTCCCTCAATCACATGAGGGGTAATTGCCATACTCACCACGCTTGGCAGACGGGTTGGCGAGGGTTTTGATATAAATGCAGAGTTTTCCTTCTCTGGGTGCTGATGATCATGCCAGCAGCTTTACCTTAGTCGCCTTTTACGACACCTCGGTAAGAGTGAGGGTGGCCTATTCTACTCTGCCGGGCACCACACGGCCACCCCTATTATAAACGTCGGCAATACGAGGCATTTGGACGCAGAGGCGCCATTACGGTCATAAGGCAAAAGTCGTGGGTTCGATTTCCACTCTGGACCAACATGTGTCTGATGAACACTTGTTTGTTCGTATTTGATTACAAAAAATTGTGATAAGAAATATTTAATGGACACTTAAGGATTTAAGAGGGCCTTGTTGTACCGGATATCTAAGTATGGGTAATATAGAAAGAGTGTAAGTGGTGCCATTAATGACTTCTAATTACTGTTCAATGTAAATATATGTGTTGTTATCACCTGAGCTCCTACTTACCTACATTTTTGTTTATGTGATTTTGAGCCGATTTATTGAAAGTGAATGTATACCGTGGTAGTAGTGGCCGGTAAGTGAAATGTGGAGTAGGTAAGTAGTAAGAATATCGGGTTTAAGTACCGAGTTACGTCAGACACAAGAGATTTTCTGGCGAAACTTATTTATAAATAAAATACTTTCGCTCACTTAAAAAACTGCACCTTAAGGTGACGGGTATTGCACACTAGCGACGCTAATCAATTTTAATTTTTACTAACTAAACCGGATCTATCTTAAACAATTTCGGGGTAACAACCTCTCAGCAAACACTTATACGATTTATTAAATAACCATACAAAAATGTTGGGACCAACGCGTACGCGAAAAATTGATTCACGCTAAAAGTGACCGCTTTTGGCGTGAATCAATTTTTCGCGTACGCAATCAAAGTGCGTACAAAAACGGACCCAACATTTGTGCATGGTTATTTAATAAATAGTATAAGTGTTTGCCGAGAGGTTGTAACTTGGCGTCGCTAGTGTGCCCTACCCGTCACCTTAATAAAAAGATATACCTATTCAAATTGAGATAACATATCATGTAACATTGCCCTGCTGGTCCCAAAGTAAGGTTATTCCCTTTACCACAAACATCCAGACCCATCGATAATCAGAGGGCTTACAACGAAACCATCTCGTAACGAACCTATTTATTTATAAAATATAACAGTGTGACTCAAAGGGACTTAGATAATTTATTTCGTGAATCATGTTCCATTGTAGGCCCTTTGTCTCATCGACAAACATTTGTCTTGGAGCGGGAAGGACCTCGACGCCGTCTCCTCAACCTACGCGTAATCAACAGGTCTTAAAATTAAATACAGTCATGTAAAGATATTTTATTAACTTCTTTCATGTTACAGAAGCCATTATCATTAAATTTTGTATTATCTACTTATTTTAAGTACAAATCTAATAATCAACTTGTTATTTTTCATTTAACATTCCTACATGTCTGCTTCTACCTATTTCCCCCTTATTACAAATCGCGTACTAAGGATAGTAGTAGAACAAAACTCGTACCAGCCCCTTTTATCATTCCGTGATAGAACAGGATGACATGAGGTTTAGTACGGTAACAACTTATAATATATCGCGATTTATAATAAGTTAGCTTAAAACTAAGCAACTAAGAAATTAAAAAAAATCCTAACTATGTACAAACTTAATCTTTTTAATAAAAATAAAATATATTCTTATTCTTCTTATAGGCCCGCCCGACCCGACCAATCTTTATCCATGGATAAACCTATGGTATAACGTCAGATTTGTATAGAATGACAGCGCTATACCATAGATTTAGTATCGGAATAAGATTGGTCGAATCGGTCCTTAGATGTGCAATCATAAATAAAATATGCTTTTAAACAAGTATTTACTTACATATTAATATTAATCTTAGATTTTAGAGCTGAACATTTCGCCAGATGCTTGGACCAAAATCACAAAACACAACTTGACAAAATTATACCTACTCAATATTGAACAGAGTTGGTTATTGGTAAACCATAATAAAAAAATCTTTATTCAATTTAAGTCCATACAGAACATTTAGGAATGTCAAATATTGTGTAATCTACGGACTGCTGATTCGGAATGTCAATCCCTACCGAGAAGAATCAGCAAGGTAAACCTTCGAACAGATTTGGGAGATAGCTGCATATCCACACTGCAATACCAAAAAAAAAGTTTCTGCTCATTTGCGGGACAATCCCAAGGAAGGTCCAATTTTTTTTTGAAGCAATACAAACGCATCGATGCCTAGTAAATACTACGATCCAGCGAATCAAGCGATGCTAACTCCAACGCCCATTTTCATCAACCAAACGCGCGAATGAATCGAAAAATGTGATTATATTCGATGAGGTCGCGATGTTGTCGCGAGTTAGTATCGCAATGTGTAAGCTCCATAATGTAGTGTAGAAATTGGTCCGAAACGAAATTGGTCCTGGTAAAGTACTTAACGCCACACATCAAAGTCAAGTCAACACAGCAGTCAAATTTATTCAATCACACACACAGAATTAGGGCTAAGTTTATGGTTCATTAGATATCTATGACAGATTGTGGTAACCTCATAGAATATTTATGGGTATTCTTAAGTAAATAACACACTTAAACTGTCCCACCTGAACACGAGATGAAATTTTTAAGTGTGTTATTTATTGTAAGGTTATTTTAGAAATTGACGTTAAGCGTAGGTCTTCCATTAGGACGCATCTTTGAAGGTTCCGCCAACCTCTGCCATAGCCACCGTAGTAATCAATGTCTACAATACTTGAATCAAACCACTTTCCAAAACCTTATTCCAAATCGCGAATTAAGGAACAAAACTAGTACCAACCCCTTTTAACATTGCATATTGGAACGGGATGACAAGAGCTTTAACTTTAGATGGCGATTTATAAAAAGGTGGGTTAAGTTAAACATCAGTGTGAGAAATTTTGACAATATGGTAAACTTTCTATTTATCACGGTTCAGTAGGTAATTATTACTTATTGTCTTGAGGAGCCTCTGGACTAATTGTACCAGGTGTATTCTTTGGTTCCATCAGGGTATACTTCTTGCGCAATTTTTGTTTCATCTCAAAAAATAAATCAGGAAAATACCTCATAAACTTCCTAAATGCGCTCTTTTCAAGGATTAAAATCTGAAAAGAAAAAAAATACAATATTCTACCTGCTGCACCACGATTAATGCCTACCTATAGTATCGCTATTCGTGATTAGTCTTCATAACTGATTATTACACTTACAGCAGTAGGTAACACAGTGTTAGACAGTCTAACACTGTAACCTACTACAACAAACCTCTCAGATCATAATACTGAACATTTTCACCAACTTTTTTTTTGCGATGCCGCCGGCTCACTGATAGGAGCCGACGCCGGCGCCGGTTGTCGGCGACGCCTTATACACACGCGGCCGCTGGGAGTCGGCCAGGTAATGTGGGGCTCACCCCTGGATTACATCTCTGCTAACCAGAGGCCGTCCAAGGGCCTACACACTAAAACCAACCGGTGTATTTCCGTTCAACGCCCGGAAAGTCGGAACGGAACGGGCGAAGAGGCTCGCCAGCACGGCCTCTTTTAAAACACACCGGTCCTTGGGACCCATGGCCTTTCAACCTTAATTATGTAGAACAACACTGAAATCGCAAAAAAAAATCGTGTCAGGTCAGGAGGCTCCACCAGCTGATCGATTTTTTAGATATATATTTTTCGCGATATGGGAGTTAGTCAAACATTTTGAAACAACATAGGTAAACTCTGATTTTTAATTCAACGAACTAAACTGACAGCTGCAAACATAAAGTTCCCATACATTTTGACATTTTTCATCTATCAAAAGTAGCAAACATTTATGGGAAAGACACATTGGCAGCTGTCAGATTAGTTTGCCGAATTAAAAATCAGAGTTTAGTTTTAAGTTCAAATTGAAACAACATAGTTTATTTTTAAGTTCAAAACTAGGTGCTTATCTATAGAAAGGCTAGAGGGCCAGTTCTCGTGCACACGACATAGGTATCGAATTACACATTTATATGGGCGAATGTATGGAAATCTCTCATTCATTCTTTTTTATCGAGTGCACGAGAACAGGCCCTTAGGTAAATGGAGCTAATCACGTCTCAGGACTTTGGATCCTCATTAAGATAGTATATTAGTCTTGTTAAGGTAAGTAGGTAACCTACATTTTCGAGCAACATAGACATTTGGACTGCTAACTCTATAGTTAGGTATCTATATATCTATGGCCAATCTTTCGTTCGGCATTATCATTATCATCTTAGTGTATTCCCAATTGCATCCAAAGCTATGGCTTCAAGCCCGGGGTACCTCCAAATTTGGGAAGTCCGGGGGATCCAAAATTTAGGAATTCTGGTAATTAGAACCTGATATAAATCAAACTGCTACATAGTAATGCACCTACCTAAGTAGGGCAAACTCGCATAATTCAGTGATAAAATGAAATGTTGTAAAGGAAACCAAGGAATGATTGTTGCTATCTCCGTCGGACAATCATCAAAAAATTTTTCATACCAAAAGTAGCTTTTTGCGTTAGTATAAACTTCAATTTAAAACGGGTGATTATGTATTTACAAAGCGGGAGAAGCTTCGAAG
Source organism: Marasmia exigua (assembly GCA_019059595.1). NCBI lineage: Eukaryota > Metazoa > Arthropoda > Insecta > Lepidoptera > Crambidae > Marasmia > Marasmia exigua. The sequence continues at coordinate 10,488,407 of CM032494.1, read as the reverse complement.
TTTTATATCACCGAATTAGGTGATTCACCGAATCATGCGAGTTTACCCTCCTTAATAAGTTAACATACTTTACTACTAGTGACAGAAACAACATAAGATGTGCGTATCTCCTTGTCCGTGACGAGGGAGAGCTCGCCGAAGTAGTCACCGTCGATCAGGTGGCCCCTTTCTTTGTTCTCTGAGGAGTAGACCGCCAGCACGCCCACGTCTATGATGTAGAGACCGTCCCCTTGCACGCCTGACTAAAAAACAAATACCTATAATTAATAATTGAGGTGATCCGGCAGAGAACCAAAGTTATCGACATTGCTCACCGGATTAGCAAGCTTAAGTAGCAGTGGGCTGGCCATATTAGCCGCAGACAACCGATGGGGTAAACGAGTTCTGGAGTGGAGACCGCGTCATGGCAAACGTAATGTAGGGCGCCCTCTGGCTAGGTGGGGGGACGATCTGCGCAGGATGGCTGGCAAGAGCTGGATGCGAGAAGCCATGGATAGATCACAGTGGCGAACAATTGGAGAGGCCTACGTCCAGCAGTGGACTGCGATAGGCTGATGATGATGATGATGATAATTAATAATATCAAAAAAACGACACTATGAGTCTTCCGACTCACTCGCAGGACCTAGAAAGTAGCTAGTATGACAATTAACTTAAGTATACCTTGGCAGAGCCACGCTTCGACATGAATGGGCCGGCTCGACTGGAGTGATACCACGGAAACACAGAAAACCGGCGTCAAGCAGCATTGTGCTGTGTTTCGCTGCTTGAGTGAGGGTACCAGAGACCCAATCCGGGGGAAAGAGGGGTTTAAAGGTTGCACTTGTGACTCCACTGGTTTCGCGGGTGTCCATGGGCGGCTGCAATCGCTTACCTTCAGGTGATCCGTCTGCTCATCTGCCACCAATCACATAAAAAAACATATATTACTACATACTTAGTCAGTTACTACTGTCACTAAGTATGTAGCAACATATGTTTTTTTCAGGAATGTCAGTTACTACCACAACTGACTCCTGGCTAGACAGCAGCTCGCACTAATAATGTAAACCAGTCTTAACTATATAACTACATATTAAGTCATATAAAACTTACCTCAGCCACTACATCGTGTTGTAAAAATATTTCTTCCTTTAATGACATTACTAAGGCCTCGATAATTTTTATAGGCCACTCGGAAAAATACGGTATCTTCATCAGTAACCTGCTGTAACTGTGAACCATGATCTCTTTCTTCAAAATATGCGGCAGACATTTATATAAACCGCTGTGTTTTTCCACCATCGTCAATTTGGTCATATTGAAATCATAAAATTTTTGCAACTTCGAACAAATCTTGTCTGGTAGCTGACGCACTTTTGCCAATCTGATACTTGCAGCTTTGTTTATTACAGTTTGATCTTCCGTGTAATTATCTCGGCTTACGATCGAAAATACTTCAATCATGCCCCAGAAATAGAAAATATTGGACAAGCAAAATGAACATAACGACACCGACTTGTCGTAAACTTGTATTTTAGAAAATCCCAAGTTAAACATTAACAGAGCCTCAAACGTTCTGTATAAGTCGTAAGTGAACAGTTTAAAATTGGAAAAATTTACTAAATTGTATTTGACATAGATCACCGCGGCGTAGTACGACGAGCTTTCAACCCGACCGTTTTCCAAATATGATAGTAAGGTTAGAGTGTCCACCATGGAGATAAAGTGCAACATAGTTACAAGCGCAATCATGCAAATGCGTAAAAGTCTAAAAAAGCAGGTGACGTAGAAAGTATTTCTTTCTTTGCGCCAATAGGACGTCAGCTCGATGAACCGGGGCAGGTTAAATATGTTTAGTACGACTAGAGTGCACATGAATTTATTCGATTTGCACACCTTCACGCAGTTGACACTTGTGCCGTATCTAAAGAACATTAAAATGTGCAGCGGCATAGCTGCTGCCACGTGTAAGAAAATCCTTGTCGAGAAATAATGACTCCTAACTTTTTGCAAATCTAAAATAATCTTTTTTGATCTCCGTTCCACATACCCAGATATAGTATTAACGTAAATATCGAATATCATTATTATTTCAAAGATCATGGCGAGGAAATAAAAGAACAACGGCAGTTCTGCGGATATTAAAGATGAAGTGTGATGGAATATTATCTCGTTGACCAAAATCATGTGTAATAACAAACCGCTCCAAACAGATCTGAAAAGGACGCTTATACACAGTTGGTATATACATAATTAAGTAATAACACACTAAAAAAATTCATCTCATGTTCAGGCGGGACTCGAACCCACACCATCCACAATCCGGGTGGATGTTCTACTAATTAGAACACTGAACGCGTTACTAAGCCGACCAAATTTTTAAGGGCTTGATTGGACATGAGCTGTCGATAATCTCATTAATATTGTAGGTTTGTTTACAATATCCATCGGAAATATTATTACAAATATTTGACCACCAGTCTTATGAATAAATTGCAAAAGATTACTATAAAAAATATCAACAGTTGGTATATAATGTTCCAAAGAGTAGGTATAGTCAGCAATCATTGGAATAATATAGGGCTTTGCAACTAAAGCCGGCAATGCCTCTGTGGTGCCTCATGAGCAATGATCGGACTAGGTAGAGCTGTTTGGGTTCATTGACCGCAAATATGGATGTTAATATGGACATGCCCCAGGATTCTGATTATGATCTCCCAGGATTAAAATAAATAAATATCTAATTATTTTAAAGTTAAAATAAAGAGATGAATATTTAAAGCATTTTAATCATGAATATAAATTATAATCATGGGGGCCGTGTGGTCCCCGGCAGAGTAGAATAGGCCACCCTCACTCTTACTGAGGTGTCGTAAAAGGCGACTAAGGTAAAGCTGCTGGCATGATCATCAGCACCCAGAGAAGGAAAACTCTGCATTTATATCAAAACCCTCGCCAACCCGTCTGCCAAGCGTGGTGAGTATGGAAATTACCCCTCATGTGATTGAGGGAGGCCCGTGCCCCAGCAGTGGGGACTTAAATGGGCTGGTGATGATGATGATGAATCATGAAAGGGCTTATTCATAAACGTTCGGTACAACCATATTTACTTACAATTTGTTCCTTAATGTAGGTATGCATTTTGAATATCACAAAGCGTTTATGAATAAGTTCGTAAGGCTGATGTTAATGCTAGTATGTATAAACGAAAGTAACTGTTAATAGTTTAAAGTATATATCTAATCCTGGGATTCCAGGCATGTCCATATAATTTGAAAAAATCGCAAGTATCAAAAATAGCTGTACCTACTCCGATCATTGCTCGTGAGTTAGTTGCACATGTCCATAGGCGGCGGTAAGCACGTTTGTCCGCCATAATGTAAAAAAACTAACATCAAGAAATAACAGAAAACGACGGGAGATGTGAGGTCTCTTCCGGAAAATGTGTAGTAATTTTTACCCGACGACGACGAAGCAAAATAGAGGGTTACGATTTTGACCTGTGTATTGATTTAGTGAAGTCTGCCTAAAAAAAAGTGTCTACCAATACCAACATATAAAATCTATAAAAAAAATAACGTTTTATCGTTTACATCCTGACAGCCTCATAATAGCTACCTATCGTGGATATACAAAAATAGAATATCCACCCGACACTAATGTATGGAGCTGCTGATTTTTATTCCCATATTTTGTTGATAAAACAATAACGGTGTACCTATGTATAAGCGAACGAAAACTGACCGACTGACTCATAGAGCCTAAACTATAAACTTAAAATTTTGCACTGGGGTTTCTTTCACAACGTAGGGGAGCACTAAGAAAGGATTTTTGTAAATTCATCCTCTAAGTGGGTAAAACGGGGCTTCAAAATTGGTATGAAACTTAAATGCCGAAATAAAATGAGGGCAGGCCAGTAGTTCTTTATATGGCCAGAACATCCCGAAATCTTGCCACAACTGAGCCTACCTTAGACAAGTGTTAAATTGTCTAAGGAGCCTACGATTTGATTATTTAGGGGTGATTTCAGATTAGGGTACTGTATACGAGCATTCAGAGCATTAGTAGTGTCGTGTCAGTACCTACGTATCAACTAGAGATGAAACGGATAGCAGTTTGGCCGGATACCGGATATTCGGCTGACTAAGTGGCCGGATAGCTGGATATTCGGCTGCCGAATATCCGGCGAAACTTAGCTGTTTGTGTAGGCATCGCTGCGAACGATCAGGTGCATTGTGTATAGCGAGACTTTTTTCTGAAGCTGGGCTTATTTATGAAGAGAAACGCAACCACCTGCTACCTCTCAATGCACAGAAAATAGTATTTATTCTTTTTTTTTATGAGATAGGTGGCAGACGAGCAGACGGATCACCTGATGGTAAGTGACTGCCGCCGCCCATGGACACCCGTGACACCACAGTTTGCCCTTAGTGCAGTATGAGTACTGAATGAAGGTACATTCATTCATTTTCATTGTATTACATGACTTACTATTGTGTAGTTAAAATTTAATACTTAAACTAATTATATGTATTTAAGTAATGTGATTCTAACTAAATAAAGCAAATATATACTCAAAAATATGTTTCTTTTATCCAGCTTTTTTTTTAATCGGCCAGATCTCTATCCGGCCGAATAGTAGCTATCCGGTATTCAGCCGGATAGTATTATGGCGGCCGGATAGGCCGGATACCGGATAGTTAACGGGTTTCCATTTCATCTCAAGTATCAACATTTAACGTGGATTCTGAAGGACGGCTAGATAATAATAATAATAATTCTCTCAACATCTCATACGTTGACCTGATTCCGTACTAAGTAGCATAAGCACTTGTGTTACAGATATCAGACAACAGAGGAACACAAATATATACTTAAATACATATATTAGACCCAGACGCTGAACAAACAAAAGTGTTCATCGCACGAATGTTTGTCCAGGGTGGGGATCGAACCCACGACCTTGGTCTAAGAGGCAGGGTCACTACCAATTGCGCCATCCGGTCAGTCAATACGACGGTCTAGATACGAGCTTAGAAGTTGAGCGTGTACCAAAAGGCACGCCTACACGCGCCTATAGATACGCGTTCTCAAAAACTAGCCGCGTATTAAGTGGTAAATGATAATCTCAAAACTCCCTAAATACTCACATCCAATATTATTGAACCTGGTTCTAAATTTTAATTTTAATTTTATGCTAGAGGCGACAAACGAGCAAGTGGGTCACCTTATGGAGAGTAATAAACGCCGCCCATGAACATCCGCGCAGATAACGCTAATGTGCTGCCGGCCTTTTAAACAAATTGTACGCTCTTCTCTTGAAGGACCCTAAGTCGAAGTCTTCAAAGAGCGTAGCCAAAGGTCATAGCCGTCCAAATATACCTAATAATAAACTAATAATTTAATTTACCTGAACAAGCTCAGCGGATGAATACAATCTCGGTAACGGCGAAAATGTTTTGCCCTCTCGACTCTCATCGCATGAGAACTGTTGTGGTAAATCCTGCACATTCTATTAGAGTAAGAGAGCAAAAACAAATCGTACCACCACCTCTTGATTTGTGCCATCCAATTATTCCCTTTAATATCCAATAAAAGAACATCTTTCTCGTGTACTATGGAGCAACCGTGATCAAAATATGACTCGAGCATGTTACCATATCGATGCATTATGCAGAAAGTTATAAAATAACGGATATTTTTAGTACTCCAAGCACAGATAACTATATGCAAAGAGTAATATTATATACTATATGTTTATGTAGACCACATGTAGGCTTACAAGGCGAGGGTTCTTTCAGTACCTACCATAGACATGCACCGTACTATTTCTATGCATGCACCTTATACCTAACTTTTCTTAGCCCTAAACAGACTGTGCCTTTTCTTAGAAAGTTATACTTGAAAAACTACGCGAAGCCGTTTGTACTGGGGCACAAATATAGAATACATATTACTATCCAGTATATAATACTACTTTTGCATATTACTCTGGGCACAAACGAGAAAGACCACAACACAGATCACTATATATGTAGCGAGTCGCTACTAGCGACACAAGAAGATTGCTACGCATATATATTGTCTGTGGTACTGGGGTGACGACCGACACGTGCTGGTCGACGTAGGTACCACTCAGAACAATAACTAAAGCAATGTTCTGAGTACTTCTGACACGTACCTACCTACATTTTTCCAAGCTCTTAGTGACATTGACAGAGAAGCGTTGTAAAACATTTTTTCTGTGCTAAAATGTTAAAACCACTGACTAAAAAATTAGTCATTGGTTAAAACAGCATCAGACTTTGCCAGCCAAGTGCCAAATAACCAAAGAATATAATACTCTCCAAATAACCAAGACGGTTATAGATAAAAATGGATACACATCTCCTAATACCTATTTGAAGGCAAATATTCTTTCTCGCTCCGTAGGTCACCCTTAGGGTGTCCATACAACTATAATATTCATACTCGGACATTCGACATACGTATTGTCGTGTCCTCCGAATAAATATGTACACAAGGACACGGGCATCTTAATGTATTTTTGTTGGTAGAATAAGGCTTTATGATATTTGTATAAGAAAACATAGTTGTTTATAATTTAAATATAAATTATTAAAAAGATAAAGATAACGTAAAAGGAGATAATAAATAAAATAAGGAGACATGTTAAAATATATAATTAGGGCTATATTCATTATTATATTTTAGGTTTATTGAACTTTTATAAATAAAGACCTTTGTAATTTATATTTAATTAATTTGACGAGGCGTGCAATGGCGTTATAATAGTCCCGTGTCAAAACTCACTTCCTATCTCTATAAATAGGTACACTGTTTTTTCCTTGTCTCTTCTTCCTTTTTTATGTGGTCTGCTCTCTGGTCATTTATACCTATCTGTAAGAAATATTTTTATTGAATTTTTGTTATAAATTATCTATGTATATATTATTGGGTATGTATGTATTGTTTATTATTATTTATGTTATGTAATATTATTAATATATAAAATATGTATATTTCTGCCATTCTCAATTTCATTTGTTAAACTACTTTGCACTGCCTTCCCTTATTACGAATACGATATTTCTTTCCTCTAGCCAAAGGTTGTCTGGAAGAAATCGCTACAAGCGATAAGACCGCCTTATTGTACTGTCTGTTGCTGTTGTTGTATCATGCTTGTATTTTATTTTTGTGCAATAAAGAATATCTACCTATCTATCTAAATCAGTTTAGGACTTTTGAATCACCTATTTGGCACTGCTTAGGTAGTTCATCTGCCACTTTGTTAGCATAATACCATATATTCGTCAAAAAGTGGCACGATTACCCACGCGTGGGAACGAGAAAGAATGTTGGGCACCCCTGTCCTTTTGTTGTCAGGGATGCAGTAGGAAAATAATGTAAATATTAGGATATCACAATAAAACAGACGGAAAATATATTTTTGACTTATATATATTACAAACACAACAAACATTAATATATCATTACCCCTAAACAGTCCTAAAAAGATAATAATATTAAAGGCAATTTTGAAGGTCTGTGAAATATTTAAAAACCCACAAACTGATCCACGTTAAGTGTGGTATATTGATGAATGGGTCTAATTATAATTTTAGTAACTAAAAGAAAGTTTCGTGCAAAATGTAGATATGAGATGGCAACCCAAGAGTCCAACTTAATGTCATTTGAAGGGGTAAGTCGAAAAAGGTGTTATCTGACAAAACTGAAGAATCGATTTTTTTGCATGAACATAGGTTTTTTTACCCCAGTATTTTTAAACAAGATTCGTGTGAAGGACAGCTCACTTTGCGAATGTGGTCTAGACGAGGGTACACCTGAACACATTTTCTTTAACTGCCGGAAGTATCCTATCTCGTTGTATGATGTCCTACCCTCCAAAATTCCCCGTCCTATCAACTTCCCTTTTCTTCTGACCCTATCCTTTTTCTCATATATAAAATATCTATGTAATTATATTAACCTTTATAATATTAGACTGTAAAATAAATTAAAATGAATCTCCCATTTAATACTGTGTTGTCTTTGTGTCTTTGTCTATGTGTACGTTTTGTTTTGTTATAGGTGGCGATTTCCCTAAAAAGAAAACTCAATTAATTAAGAAATCTACTCAAATCACCGGTCAATTCAATAACATATTGATTGTGTCTCTACTCACTTGATATTGGCAGAGTTGACTGCGTCTCTGACGTACAACACTACTAGCCATTAAAAAAAAACATAGGTTTTAAGTGATAATCACAAACTAAGTAGAAGATACTACGTATCAGACAGGAATGTCCTATAGTGCTCCACTAGACCATTTTTAGAACGACTGAACGGAATCAGCATTGATTATGACAAATTTGAATGAATTGTCATACAGCAGTTCGTTCATTCAATGAACGAATGATTAGCAATGACCAAATTAATCTAGATAAAATATTCAGATTTTTTTATGACTCCATTTAACAACAAAAATAAAATACAAGCTACGTATAACACGATTTATTATCAAAATATCACAAAACACACAATAGTATTCACTTTTGTTGCCTCATATACATCCCTTAGAAAATAGTAATTTAGACTAGGCCGCAGTTTATGACGGGAAATCCAGGACTGCGTGTGCCGCGCTGTGCTGCAGTGCAAGCATGCAAGTGGAAATCCTTGTGACATCTTCTTGGGTCCACAATCTTCGATAGGTGAAAAATATTGTTACCTACCAAGAATTTCATTGAGCGAACTTAGGACATATTATACATAGCTTTACGCTTATGCACATTGTTTAGTTTTCTTTAACGTAATAACAAATGTCCACAACGTATATTTGCACTTAATTTACAATTTTTTTAACAAAGTTCTATAAATTTTTCTTCTTAACATAACTGCCATTTTGTTTTTCCGAGTGAATGAATGGTGGTGACAAGTAGGGATATTCCATATACATCGATGTATTGAAAACATCGATGTTTACAATGCGATACATCGAATAGATTCCGATGTTTTGAAAAGCTATCGTTATACTCAATGTATCATTGTTTTTTCATAAAATATTGAATTGATGATAACCGGTTTATGTCAAAATACTCAAGTTTATGTAAATGATATTTAAAACTAATATTAATATGTTTTTATATCCAAGGCTTTTTTTTTTCAAAATAAATGGCTTTGTATACATATCCTCCAACCTATTATGGCGGCCAATATCCACGATCAGCCACGGATGGAGGATATATTATAGCGCTCAAGTGAATGCGCAAACACAAGTGCACTCGCTATACCCTTGCCCCCATATATATATATATATATATATATATATATATATATATATATATATATATATATATATATATATATATATATATATATATATATATATCTAAGTGAAGAGATAGAGATAAACGGATACATATATAAGTAATCTTAGCTTTATGTATTATAGAACCAAGAGAAGAAATGCGATAGTCATATGCATAACTCACAGGTTATAAAAATCAGGTCACATTAGGAATATTTACTAAGATAAATTTTAAAAATTGATCTTTTAATACTATACAAGGAGCAATTAAAAAGATCGCGATTCAGAAATTCTTTATTTTATAAGTTAATTGATCGAGAAAGAAAACAATTCTATGTAAGTATATTTTTTTCGTAGAATAGGTGGTACGAATGTTTGAAATACACGTTAGGGGCGAACTGGGAGGCGGAATTTGCTTTTGAAGTTTATTTTAGCTTATAAAGAAGGACAATCGTTTACGGCGATTAAAGAGACTTAAGATGAGTGATAAGAACTCAAGAGACTTAAAAACAAAATTATTGACCTATTGCGCAGCCGTCGCTTTATAGCGCGACCCAATAACCACTACGCCACCGAAGCAGTGAATGGAGGTGGGGTAGGGGGCGGTTGTAGTATACACAGATTCACAGAGACAACGAAGGAAGTTAGATCTATTATTTTATGAAAAATTAAAATCTAAACTATAATAAGATACTAGATTTAGCTTTTTTCATAACCTTCAAATACAAACATTTTCACTTTGAAATGATGACCTGTTCTGACATGCTTTTTTTGACATGACTTTAGCTTTGCAATATACATTTTAGAAAAAGTACTCAATGTTTTCATCCGATACATCGAAAGACATCGATGTACAGTTTTGATGTATCGAATCGATAAAAATATCAATTTTTTTTCAAAGTGGACACCCCTAGTGACAAGTCAAAAAGCTCATCAATCATGAAATGAACCAATGAGATGATGGCTTTCAAACATTCATTCGAGATTCTGAACATCTACCTGAAAGATGATAGCATAGACAACGTGACTAATTTCTTTTCAAGAGGATTCAGAGCCATGGTGATAATAAAATCGACTAATGAGGTCAAAACACGCAATTTTTGTTACGTGTCAAAAACCAGACCTTAAAAAAGGTGTTATCTGACAAACATTCATACATTTCAGGATTCAAATGTGGTATGAGCAGATACATTTTTTAAAAATCATTTATATTACTACGTTTGGAATAGTAAAAGGTAGTATCAAACAATATGTCTTTTGCATCTTCAAGAATAACGTGATTATTATCATCATCATCCTCCTGCCCTTTTCCCAGGTTATCTGGGGTCGGCGCAGTATGTTTTCCTTTTCCATATTTTTATATTTTAGGTTTTAATAACGTGATTATATGAAAAATAAATAAACAAAGGTATTATAAGCTGTGTAATACATTTTCTGGTATAAAATAGAATGTTATTTTTGCAAAACCACCAAATTACAAATATGAAATGGTATTATTGAAACATTTTCTTATTTAATATTGTTGTGTTTTTTACTGAAATAAAGCTATTTTATAAGAATAATGCTTATTCTTTAATTTCTCACATAAGACCTTTTTGAGTTAGTGTAATCTAAATATATATTTTTTTAAATTAAAAAGGGTGTTATGTACATATTTTCTCAGTATTTTAATAAATTATAATAAATTTTTTTTTTAATTAATATTATCTTTAAAGTAATAAAATTTTCTAGAGCATTAATACTTATATTTGATATAAAACTTTAAGCTGTTATAACTGTTGGCGACTGGCCGTGGTACCACCTCATTTTTATAATTATTTTGTTTTTATGCTTTTGACGTGCAGCTGTCTTGTGAGTGTGTCAATAAAAGGATAGTTTTGTTCATATTTGTTTTCATCATTTTAATTATAAACCGTACGAGCTTCTCTCTTTAGTATCCATCATCATCATATACAGTCCATCAGCACACTAGCATCACCAGTAGTTATCATTTGGTCCTTCGAGCCGGATCGGTACCTGATGCCTTGGCCTATCAACAAGGACCCCCATTACAGCCTGCCCTTCCAGACAAACATGCAACATCTATGACTCCCACACGCCCCGCGGTGCATAACCACGACGCAACGCAACGACTTCAATCCGAACAGTCGCTTGACCCTATTTCTCAGCTCACACGGGCCATTAACAATCTCTCCAACAGACCACGGAAGCCTGAACTAGTACCATTTTCAGGCGAATTAGGTCAATGGATGCTCTTTAAAAGTAGCTACGAGAGAACTAAATTCAACTTTTCCTCTTCAGAGAATCTAGATCGCTTAAACAACGCAGTTCGCGGTCCGGCGTACCAGTCTGTCGCAGCACTCATGTGGACGTCCAGCGACCCCGAATACATCGTGAAAGCCTTGGAGCAGACATACGCACGACCCGAGCTCCTGGTAGCCCGCGAGGTTGCGGACCTGCGCAACATTCCAAAGCTAAGTTCCGCACAAGACTTAAATAATTTGGCAAATAAGCTTCGCAACTTTGTGACAACTCTAAACTTGCTTGAACAGACCGAATACTTATCGTCCCCTGAACTCTTTCGATGTGTTTTGGTCAAACTGAGTGAACACACTAGAGCCCGTTTCACGGATTTTGCTTGCATCCAAACCGTGGAGGAACAAAGCCTAACAAAACTTGAGTTATTGTCAAATTTCCTTTTGTCGGAAGCCGACAAGCAATTGAAGTTTAACTTTGTCACCGACCTTACAATCAAGGCACCGTTTCCATCAATGCAACCGTCAAAGTACTTACACAAAAAGGAAACCATACATGCCACCGTATCTAGCGACAAAACTGTCGTGCAATGCAGTTACTGTAAACAAGGACCTCACAATTTAAAAACTTGTGAGAGCTTTTTAGGTCTAACCACTGACGACAGATGGCGCTGGGTTCGAGCATCCAAAGTATGTTATCGCTGTCTGAAGTCTAAACCACACACGTGGAATAATTGTCGGGCCAAACCTTGTGGAGTCAATGGCTGTCCAAGACGCCATAACGCTCTTTTACACGGCGAAACGACGCCTGGAACCGTCGCCGCCACTGTGTCCAGTGGACCATGCGACATCGACTCAGCTCCCACCGGGAACGTTAATGACGCCGATAGTGTCGCAAATACCATTAACATTCCGATCTATTTGTCAGAATCTGGACCGCCATCGTCACGCCCACGCGGCCTATTGAAGATAGTGCCCATCGTGATCGAGGGACCTGACGGAGAGGTCGAGACGACGGCGCTCTTAGACGAAGGCTCTACGGCTACGCTAATTGAAGGCGAGGTAGCAGCGCGCGTCGGCGCTAAGCTGTCCAGTCAGGAGCGTCTGCGCCTTGAAGGCGTCAGTGGTATGACCAAGGAACTCGACGTAAGCTACGTAAACTTTTATATACGCGGTCGTAACCGAACGGATCGTTACCTCATTAAAGGCGCCCGGGCTGTTACACCCTTAGGGCTTCGCGCACAAAATTCCGACACGGTAAACATAATGGATTACGTTCACCTGGTAGACCTATCTTACGAACTTTCATTCACCGACGAGGCCCCTAAGGTCCTCATCGGCGCTCCAGACTGGTACCTATCCATAAGTCGCGAGGTACGCTGTGGGAAAAGAAACGAACCTGTGGCTTCGAAAACATTGTTAGGCTGGGTACTCCACGGTGCCCTCTCCGTTTCGTCAAAACCGCTTGAGTTCGTCAATAACCTTTCGGATAATTTGGACACTCTAATTAAAAGCCAATACGACATTGACGCCCTAGGAATCGGTAAGAAAACCGTCTCTCCAAGCGAGGACGATAAACGAGCTGTCGATATCATCGAATCCTCCGCTTGCCGACGGCCATTTCGAAGTTGGCTTGCCCTGGAAGCAAAATCTCCCAAAAATTATACCCGACAGCTATACTCAAGCGTTTTCAAGATTTCAAGCTCTTGAAAGACAAATGGCAAAAAACCCACCGTTTGCGGACGCCTTACAAAAATTCGTAACAGACGTCATTGATAAGGGCTACGCAGAGGAGTGCGACCCAAAGACTTACCCACACTACCGTCACCAAAGACACCCCTTGTCCACAAGGATGGCCCAATACGGTGGTATTTGCCACTATTTGGGGTTTTTCACCCGCAAAAAAGGAAGCTCAGGGCTGTCCATGACGCAGCTGCCACAACCAACGGAGTGAGCTTAAACAGCATGTTGTTACAGGGTCCTGATCTCCTGCCCTCACTACTTGATATCCTCTTCCGTTTCAGAGAGGGTGCTGTAGCGCTAAACGCTGACATTAAGGAAATGTTCCCTCAAGTAAAGATTGCCGAAAAAGACATAGACGCTCAACGCTTTCTCTGGCGCGGAGAGGATGGCAAGTTAAAAGAGTATCGCATGTCCTCCATGATTTTTGGTGCCGTATCGAGCCCTTTTATTGCTGTGCATATCACAAGGAAAAATGCGAAAATGCTCGAGGCTAAATACCCAACCGCTTGTAGCGCAATCATCAACGATCACTACATGGACGATTACCTAGGCAGCCTGACGAGCACCCTCGACGCAGCCAAGCTCGCTGCTGATGTGGTCACAGTGCATAAGACCGGTGGTTTCGAAATGCGTGCGTGGACGTCAAATAGTTCAAAAGCCCTATCACTTATCCCAAAAGAACTTCGAAGTGAAACGGCTTCTGACGTATACTTACCCCCCAGCAGCGAAGTTGGTGTTTTAGGCGTCAAATGGAATCCAAGTGAGGATCTGCTGGGATTTCGTGCAGTGCCTCAGTTAGTAACTGAGACCCTCACCAAACGAAATCTGTTGTCGAACGTTATGAAATTGTACGACCCCCTTGGCCTTTTAATGCCAGTAATTATTTGGGGCCGCATTCTGATACAAAGATTATGGCGGGCAGGCATTGACTGGGACTCACAGCTACCCCAAACCTTCGTAAACCAATGCAACGACTGGTTCGATCAGTTGCGAATCGCGACTGATATAAAAATCCCTCGCTGGTACATGACGAATCCTAAAACCTCGGACATCCAGCTGCATGTACTAGCCGATGGCGGTGAACAAGCATACGCTTGCGTCGCCTACTGGCGTTTCAGCTACGCTGACGGCTCTACATCTACAAGCCTCATCGGTAGCAAAGCACGCGTTGCACCTCTCAAACCAGTTTCCATACCCCGCATGGAACTGCAGGCTGCCCTTATAGCAACACGTTTTGCACAAACAATTTTACAAGCGCATCATCTCAAGCCCTCGGCAACCATATTTTGGACCGATTCTGCGACCGTCCTTAAGTGGCTCCGAAGCGACGCTCGCGGTTATAAATCCTTCGTCGCGCACCGGTTGGGGGAGATACTTGAAGCCACCAACCCATCCGACTGGAGATGGATTCCTACTCTTTTCAACGTCGCGGACGATGCAACAAAGCCAAAAAAAATTGAGTTTACCGCCAACCATCGGTGGTTTACTGGTCCCAAGTTTCTTTTAAATGAACCGCGTGCCTGGCCAACCGAGCCGGATGCCAACGTGGAAGAGACATCACCAGACCCCGAGTTAAAATCGGAATCGGTAGGTCTGCTCCACGTCTACCCATCCTCAAAATTAACACCCGACCCGGCGCGTTTCAGCTCTTGGCTTCATCTGATACGCGCCACTGCGCGCGTCCTACAGGCCGCGCGCCTCTTCCGTTTAAAAATGTCTAGGCCTATACCTCAAAATTCTAAATTATACAGCACCACGTCGCCTCACCAACTTTGTGTAGCCGATATTATCGAAGCAGAGAAAATGATTGTACACTTAGCCCAGACGGAAAGTTTTCCCGACGAACTAGCAGCCTTACAAATGTTAAAATCAGTGCCCAAAAATAGTCGTATCAAGAGACTTGCGCCTAAATTGGACGAAGCGGGATTATTAAGACTGGACTCGCGGACAAGATCAGCTCCGGAAGTGAACGAAGAGACTAAGACGCCATTGATCCGCGACGGCCGCCATCACATCTCTCGGCTGCTGATCCTCCATCAACACATAAAAGCCTCACATCAGTTCAATGAGCTTGTTTTGAATGAACTTCGCCAGAAATTTTGGATCCTAAAAGCCAGAAGCACCATCCGATGCGTGGCGAACGCCTGCTCACATTGCAAAAGATGGAGAGGCAAACCAAGCCAACCACCTCTTGGGAACTTACCAGTGGAGCGTCTGGATCACCACAAAAGACCATTTACGCACACAGGGCTCGATTATTTCGGTCCGATCTTAACAACAGTTCACCGTCGGCGTGAAAAGCGATACGTCGCCCTATATACTTGCCTCTCGACCAGAGCGATTCATCTGGAGATGGTACATTCGCTTACGTCAGACGCTGCTTTACTGAGCCTCAGGCGTTTCATCGCGAGGCGAGGATCACCTACCACAATATATTCCGACAATGGAACAAACTTCGTTGGCGCTTCTAGAGAGCTGCAGTGTCTTCACGACGACTCAATTATAGAATACGCTACAAACCACAAAATCAGTTGGAAGTTCATCCCTCCGGCGTCCCCCTTTATGGGTGGCGCATGGGAACGCTTGGTTCGGACCGTCAAAGCAGCCTTAAGATCCTGCCTCTACAACCAACCGCTAAAAGACGAAGTGTTGGCCACACTACTAGTTGAAGCCGAGTCTATCGTTAATTCGAGGCCACTCACCTACGTCGCATCATCCCCAGATGCACCAGAGGCGATAACACCCAACCACTTTCTCCTTGGCTCCTCGTCCGTCGTGGACCTCTAACCTAAGCGACGCTGACCTATCCCGGCGCTGTGACTGGAGAAGAACGCTCCGGCTTGCAGACCATTTTTGGGCACGTTGGCTGCGGGAATACCTACCGACTCTCAGAGCAAGAGGACCCAACGTAGACTCCGCCAATATTGGTGAAGGTGATGTGGTGCTCATCACTGATCCTACCCTTCCACGGGGTTTATGGCCGTTAGGAAGGGTAGTGAAGGCCTATTTCGGACCAGACGGAGTGGCCCGCGTCGCTGACGTATGTACCAAGGGTGGCACCCTACGCCGGCCACTCCGGAAGCTGGTCCTGTTGGAATCCGCACCTAGGCCAGTCGCCACCAGCGGCTGATTATCGTGTGCCACACTGGGGCTCCGGTATGTTGGCGACTGGCCGTGGTACCACCTCATTTTTATAATTATTTTGTTTTTATGCTTTTGACGTGCAGCTGTCTTGTGAGTGTGTCAATAAAAGGATAGTTTTGTTCATATTTGTTTTCATCATTTTAATTATAAACCGTACGAGCTTCTCTCTTTAGTATCCATCATCATCATATACAGTCCATCAGCACACTAGCATCACCAGTAGTTATCAATAACTATATTGATTTTATAGTTTAACATTTTCAAACACTTAAACTCATTTTGAACATTTTGGTAGTTAACACCTTTGTCCACTCAACCCTTCATTTGGTATCTTAAAAACCTACTTGCCTTCAACTTGAAACACTGAGATTGGTCTCCATTCTTATTATAACTTCGTAGCAAAAGTCGGAACTAATGCTGTTTTGACATTTTCGAAATTCGAATAGAAAAAAACCAATGAAAAAACGTATTACTACAACGCCCCCCTGTCAAAGTCACTGAAGTGCTTTCTGATCTTGATCGATCTTATTACCTTACCCCACAAACTAAGTAGAAAATACCTTAACCCTATGGTAAATACTGAGGTAATAATATAATGAGCAAAGAGTAAAATGGAGTGTGGCAGTAAAATTTTCATTCCCAAAATACCTATGGCCCAATGCTAAAATTAAATCGACGATAAAATAAATTGTCTTTGAGTGACACCGTGAGTGACACTGAAACTGACATTATCTGTCAGTTAAAAACGGAAATAATCGGCCATTGCCATTTGCCATTGATGCTTTACTCTGTTTTTGTTTGTTAAAATAAATCAAAATGCCCAAAAACATTACCAGTGAAGTGCGTGAAATTATTCTCAAGGTAAAAGAATTTATGGATGAAGAGAAGCGTATGCAAGTGCCTATAATACCACTGAGCAAAGTGTATGTCCGAGTTTCTGCGGCTACAGGTGAGCTGTAACAAAAGATTCATTAAATATTTATCTACGGTATGAATTCTCATAAATAATTTTGAAACTAACTCTATGTTAAATCGTCTACCTTTTGGTAGAACGGATTTAAGGCCTTGGGAATAAGTTCTTGGCGGGTTAGGGCCAATTTTTAGTGATTGTCATAGCGTTCTCCGCTCTCGTAATTTCGTTTTCAAAGCAACTAAATGCAGTGATGAAACTCAAGTAAACTTTATCCTTTGAACTATGACTGATATTTGTACGCCTACTTAACGTATGTATTTTTTTACTCTATATAATAACCTTGATCAACCAGTCAATATAATTTTTTTAACTACTATGGCTCTATGATTGATTTTCAGGATTTCTGTCTCAAGTACGTATGCTTTTTGAATTATAGAAGGAGGGGTCAAACCGAAAAGCTTTTTGAGAGCTTGGAGTTCTCTATTGTAAATACCTACCTGACTTCCCAAATCCAGGATCATGGTCCAAGGGTGCCCCGGGCTCCAAAGTAACAGCTTTGAATGCCATTGTGAATTACCCATTACCTGAAATTAAGAAGTTAACAGTCATGTTGTACCCCTTGCCTCTAAAAGCATGTAAAGTTGTTAGTCCTTTCAATGTATCACCCTAGGTTATCCACTTTCTGATATTTATTTAATTGTTTCAGGTGTGTCAGAGCGCACAGTCCTAAACATCGTGAAAGAAGCTAGACTAGTTGAACAAGGCCTACTAGATCCTGAAACGCTGAAGAAAACACCTAAGAAAAGAATGCGTACTAAAGGGAAAATAGAAGTAGATGAATATGATTTACAAGTCATACGACGTAAAATACACGAGTTTTATGCATTTAAAAAAGAAGTGCCTACAATTAATAAGCTGTTGCAAATACTAAAAGAAGAAATCAACTTTAAAGGATCACGAGAAACATTACGTAAGATACTTCGTAAAAATGGTTTTCAGTTTAGGAAAACAAAAAATAATAAAGAAAAAGAACCTATTCCTGAGCAACCAGCCACTGTGCCACCTATGGTTCCCCCATACATACACACCATGTTTAGTCATAAAAATATTCAGTCCTAGGGTTGTGCCGTTCAAATGTATCTAAATTGTAATAGGTGATATTAGTGTAACTTTTGCATTCTAAATCCTTTGATTCTCAACTTGTAAAAAAGAGAGTGGAAAGTTTACAAAGAAATATAATTTAAATAGAATTGTATATAAATTTACATCACAGAATGTCTCGTTTATCTCAAACGGTTTTGGTAATCAAGTTAAAATACCTGAACAGTTCAAAAAAATTGTATGAGGAAATCTCCTGAACTTGCTATTGAATGTTGTATAAAAAGATTTTAATTATAATTGACATGATTGTTTTTGTAATGTCAACTTTATTTTTTGGACTGTCCATACAACCACTTAAAATATTCTGCTTTTTAAATTGCCATTTTTATCTGTGTGGTATTTGTGTCGCAGGCAAATTGAGACAATCCGCCCTTAACAAACGGCGTCGTTAATTTAGAAAACGCTATAATGTATTATGCATAGCTGACTCAGTCTTCATACAATTAACTTGCATGTCTAATGATAATGTTTACAAAACAAAAAATACGATTCTGTCTGCAACCCGCTTCACACAAACAGTCAAACCGAAAACACTCATTGAGAAAAAATACACCATGAATGTTCGTTAATTTTGTAGTAGTGTTTAACTTTTTGTTTTAAATATGACAGCCACGCGATAACACGATTTTGCTACGCGATCTTTCTGTTTTAATAAAGCCATTACTTAATAACCAACCTGCTCAATGATGTAGAGCTTCCACGCGCTATGCGATTTACCGGTCTACTGGCGCGTATAGTGCGCCAAACTCTTAAATTCATCACAAAGCGTCGCGTGATTTTGCTATTTGACAGCGCCTTATTAGCCTAAGGTGTTTGTACAAATTCGCGCGAATTTCACTCATGCATAATATGAGTGCGTGATCAAACATATTAATGTCGGATTTCTGTATTAGAGTACTGCACAGCATGTTATCTTATTTAGATATGGTTTATCTAGTTGGGATGCATTAAGGCGACGCCTAATACATTTACTATCATGGCACACTCCACGAAGTTCAGCAGCCCGAGACCAATCTGTTTCAGGGTTACAAACTGAATAGTTAATCAAATGTTTATCATTATCAAACCTCGTTAGCTCATAGGTAAAGAAACGGTTTTAAAAAACACCGCTTCACTATATTATTTCCGTCGAATGTGCGCCAACCGTAAGGCTTTACTACTCGAAAGGCATTTGTTTCCTTCGATACATTCGTATCACGCATACATAGCATAAGTAATACAAAGTTTCGCAGTTTTTCATAAGCAGCTTTGCTGCCTTCTACATATTCGTTCAGAACCGTGCCTAAATGCAGCGAAGCTTTTTTGTGAATTTGCTTTTTGATGAATGAAACCTATTCTCTGCTCATTGTCTGACCATTCGTGCTCTTTTAGACTACTATTTTTATGCTGTCATAAAATCAAAGGTAATATCCCGTTTGTGTACAGTTAGATCTCTTACATTTATATATAATATTAGTTAATAGTTCACTAGCATAATGTACGATTTATATACAATATCTTTGTAATGAGTAGGTCCGATCTGCATAAAAGTGAAATTATAATAGCCAATTTAAATAAATGAATAAAGTGTAAGCTTCAATATTTGGTGAAGTATATTTTGAGAAGTATGTCGAGTGCGTGTTACTTAGCAATAAAGGTATTTTACCCACTTAATGCGTGACTATAATTATATAGTAAGTAGGTAGATGTTATAAAGGATTTATTCTTAAATTAAGTAGCATAAGATAGATGACCTAACTATTGTGAAGACATGAAACATAGCAATCATGACATTTTGTACACATTGAGTTCCATTTAACATTTGTTTGGAATATTATGGGCGTCGATAACAATGTTCCGGTTTCGTCTGCCTAATAGAAATAAATTAAAAAGTGAAAGTCCAAGTGTGTGTTTTATTTTAATGATTATATGCTAATTAAGTTATCTAGATCCCTGTCCACGGCCAATCCTGTCCACTTGTGCGACGCTGCCGGGCGCACGGGTGGATTCTGCTCCATTAGTTCTTAAATAATAAATAAATATAAATAACTAAAAAGTACTCTGGCATCATCAAGGTCAGCCATATCACAATAGACATGGCCTTAGGTGCAGGGTTCCAATTAGCCGGCAATATCGCTTGCGCTACCATGCGTGAGCGCAAGAGCCCAATTCTCGGGATTTCGATATGAAAAAAACATGGCGGATATCACCTGGAAAACCATACAAAATTCGTCGACCGTATTTACTTGATTAGATCAACCAACTTTAATTTTTTCTCTATTCAAAGTTGACCGCGCGAAGCCGTCACCTACTTACATGAACGTCTGCCTTCTTTTTCTATCGCATTATGTATAGGTAGGAATTTAAGTTTCCTCGTGGATCACGTTATGGGTGTATAATCTCTTCTTCACTGACGATTTTCGTGAAAACTGAAAATGAAGCGCCCATCGCGTCTTCTAACTCCACGATTACTTACATATACTTACCTATAGGTATGTAAGTAATCGTATGAGAAGTAGGTATGTACAGGTGAGTGTTAAACGGTATTATATTGGTCTGCTTATCCCTATAGGAACAAAATTATTATGAAATAAGCTTTATTTTTTATTACGAACGTAGTACGTCTAATAAAAATTTAATTTACTGATACCTACACAATTTAGCGCAGTTGCCTGGGTGGCACCGACCAACGGCTCCGACATCGACTCCTTCTGAGCCCACGGCATTCTCTCTGCGTTACCAAAAAAAGGACCGATTCAACCGATCTTTATCCGCAGAATAATCTATGGTATAGCGTCAGATTTGTATAGAATGACAGTGCCATACCAAAGATTTAGTATCGGAATAAGATTGGTCAAATTAACCCTTAGTTGTCCTTTATAAAGGAGCCACATCGTACCAGTCACCGTGAAGAGTCGGCACTAATCCATTTGGACTTAATATTTCCAGCGGTAAGACGCATGACTTATTGGCCTTCGATGGTCTTCTAGCTCCCAGTTTTTTAGCCTCCTTCAGGTGCCAGTGCCAGAACAGTTTGAAAGATTTTAAATCTTGAAGTCTTGTAAATTATTGTGCGTTTGCTTAAAAGCCTGGAGAACTGGTATAATACTGCACTACAACGAAGAGCCCTGTCACTATTATTTTGTTCTTTTCTACGCTTAAAGGAAATGAATTTTCTATGTGACTACCTACATATCTTGGAAATTGCTACCATAATCTGACAGGCACTAAACAGAAAAGCAATAATGGTCGCAAGGGTAATGAAGTAGGATTATATTTAATAGATTTTTTGATATAAATAGGTGGATACAGGTGTAGGTGGTCAACATGATAAACAACCCTGATCGGGAATCAAACTGGTCCTCGAGTGATAACCGGGCACCCAAACCGCTGGGAGTCGGCCGGGTAGTGTGGGGTGCTCACAGGGGCATACCCACTAAACTCTCTGCGACAGTTTCCACCCCCGCCTGGGAGAAACTATCAAAGCGGGAACGCGGGCAATATGATGAACCTGGTCGAATTGGTCCGAGAAGATATGCAAATACTTGTTAATTAAAGTTCAAATAACTTTGAACTTTAGTCTACCTGTCTACTCCTCAGGCAGATTTACTTTTGTACCTTTACTTTAGTTGTAATTTTGCTAAAAAATACTTCCATTAGTGTTATCAAACCAATCAATCGATTGTCAGTTGATAGATCTTGCACAAACTATTGGATAATATTCTACAATCATTGATCGACGGTCTATCGATTGGCCTAGTTAGATCTACGAGTTTAATGTTGTATGTAAATAAACCCTTTCGATGTTTTCAGTGCCGGGGGGAAATCTGCCACATAACCAGGTTATTTTATTTTCCATTTATTCAAAATCCACAGCTCTCGTATAATATTAAATTACATTCATTCATAAGGCTTACAGCCAATTACTGATTTTATATATTTTAACAAATCATTTATTATTCAAAACAGTCAAAGGAGGGAGGGGGAGGGAAGGCGTTACAGGTTTACAGGTACTATAATTGCGGTTTTGACGATCAGAGGCTTTACCATGAGTTTGAAATACTATCCTCGCTATCCAAATTATTGCTCTGTCTCTTTCACATGCAACACAATGAAAGGGACAAAGCGATAGTTTTCGATAGCGAGAACAGTTTTTCAAACTCCTGGTAAGGGTACAAAGCAGAGAAACGGTCAAAAGGAGATGTGAGCGCTTTGACTGCCAACAGGCGGTATGAAAAAGTTTCAAAAGAAAACCGTTTGAAAAATGTTATTATACAATTTCTGACTTTTTTAACAACATTATAAATTGATTTGAACCTAATATTTATATTGACTAAGTAATTTAATGTTCGAATGTATTGACTAATTTTATAACTGTGACATAACTAATTGTATTTTTTTTATAATCATTGTTCAATAAGTAAATTCAATCAATCATTTCGAACACCATAATGGTAGAACATGTTGGCACTTGGCTTGTATCTAACATCTTTTCTGTTACACATAAAGTAGCAAATAAATTTATCTTTAACGCAAGACACAAAAATGGCGTCATTTTAAACAAAAAAATATATTTATATAAGCTGCATGTGATTTTTGCTCTTCAAGTGAATATGCGACAGATATGAACAGAGGACGGCCGAAGAAGAGATGGATGGATTGTGTGAAGAATGACATGATGGAAAAAGAGGTGGATGATTCGATGACGAATGACAGGGACGTATGGAAAAGGAAAACATACTGCGCCGACCCCAGATAACTTGGGAAAAGGGCAGGAGGATGATGATGAAGTGGATATGCGACAGATTCCCGGACCGTATGTACCTATGTGTAAAAATGAAACAGGAAATTGCATGTCACGTTTATTTATTTTCAAGGCTATTTAAAACCTCACACCCAAAGAATACACATGATTGAATTATTATTAGCTTATTGTTACTATATGAAGTCTATCCAAATGTTGTTACTTCAGTCTCAATTTTGCTAAAAAGAAAATAATAAAATGTATTTTTAACGTAATTATTGTATTTGTGGGGATGGGTCAACCATTGTCTTATCGTAAGCTAATATAACAATATATTTTTTATATCTTTAATTGTAATTTCAATTTAAATCTTACAACACACTTAAACAATAAAGCTAAATAATTTAGTAATTTTATTCATAACTTAATTTTATCATCTATTCGATACCCCAATTAATATAATACATAATATAATTAACAAAAACAGAAATAAGAATTAAAAAATTATAAAATAGCACATCATTTTACCAATATCTCACTATCAAGACCTCACTTTAAATTATGATATACACTGAATTAACAACAACCTTTATCTAGTTGAATAATATAGACGACTAATCTGACCATAAGTCAGTCTAATTAAGTAGGTCTAACTTAAAATAACATTAAGGCGGAGCCGTGTGCACATCAAAGACGCTAAAGCATTTTATTATTTGTGGTAAAGTTAGCTGGACTCGAATACGATCTTTATATTACTTTTGTGCACACTGCAGATCCTTAATAAACATGAATGACATTAATGTACAATATATCTTTTGATTTTATTATATAACACTTTGAAATATTCAAACTCACCCAGCATTAACATAAAAACTTCACCATAGAGTATTGTATGTAGGTAGTTAGGTAAATATGTATAAATAGTTATATCTGCAACACATTTTTTAAAATATATATACTGCTCTTTCATATTTTATGTAATATACCTATTCCAAAACCATGAAACATAACATTAAATAGCTCAACTTTAAAAAATACAGGTCTATTCAGTAGGTACACTATAATGATATTAGGTATGTATTTGAATTTATAAACATTCATAAAATATTTTTAGATATATTTAATCAAAGTTAAAATAATATGCTTAAGGTGACGGGTAGGGCACACTAGCGACGCCAATCGATTTTAATTTTTAGCTACTAAACCGGATCTATTTTAAACAATTTCGGGGTTACAACCTCTCGGTAAACACCTTTACTATTTATTAAATAACCATGTATAAAATTATGTTGGATCGGTTTTTGTACGCGAAAAATTAATTCACGCCAAAAGCGGCCACTTTTGGTGGTAATCCAAAATTCGAGTGCAAAAGCAGACCAAACAGTTAACTATAAGTATTAAATAAATAGTATAGGTGTTTGCCGAGAGATTGTAACCCTGAAATTGTGTAGATCCGGTTTAGTAGGTAAAAGTTAAAATCGATTGGCGTCGCTAGTGTGCCCTACCCGTCACCTTAACTACTTAGGCTGATAAAGTTAATTAAAATATACTATACTATATATACTATATGTTAATATATTAGACCTATATGCTTCGAATGTAAGCAGAAGATACTAATAAACATACTAATTTTCCTAACAATATATATAGTATTAAAAAAATAAGCATGTCTTTATGAAAAATAACCAATATGCAAATCCTTTAGCGACCAACGCTCATGTTGAATGGTCATTCTGTTCAAAGACGGATTATTTCTGGCGGATATGGCGTAACATAGGCCTTCCTCGAACTCTAAGGTAATAACAACAAACAAACCGTTCCTATAACAAGTCAACATGACCATCGCATCTGCATCCTTACTTTACAAGCAATTAGTACTCATCGCATTATTGCTTTCGGAATACGAACGTAGCGAACTTATGTCGCTTACGTTAAAATATATAATATCTTACCAATATAATTTAAATTATAACAAGTACATGAACTATGACAAGTAGTTAAGTAATGCAATTAAAATTATGACACATTTGAGATCCTATTTTTAAAACAGCGTGATTGATAGTAAAGCTTATTATTTTATATATTTATTAAATGCAATAATGCTGACTAATATTTCCATTCATTTAAAGTGACGAGTAGGGAACACTAGCGACCCCAATCGATTTTAATTTTTAGCTACTAAAACATATCTATTTTAAAACATTTCAGGGTGACAACCTCTCGGCAAACACTTATACTATTTATTAAATCACCATGGACAAATGTTGGGTCCGTTTTTGTACGCGAAAAGTTGATTCACGCCAGAAGTGGCCGCTTTTGGCGTGAATCAATTTTTCGCGTAAAAAAAACCGATCCAACATAATTTTATACATGGTTATTTAATAAATAAAGGTGTTTGCCGAGAGGTTGTAACCCCGAAACTGTTTAAAATAGATCCGGTTTAGAAGCTAAAATTAAAATCGATTGGCGTCGCTAGTGTGCCCTACCCGTCACCTTAAGTTAAAAGAAAACGCTGCTTAAGCAAAGCTATATGTATGCTAAGATAATGTTATCTAGAATGTGTCGAAGATAAATAGATTGCCCCAAAAATCTAACAGCGCACAACTACTACAATTAATTAACATTAGGTTGACAATTCATACTTAAAACTTGAATAAGTGCCTATTCTTTCTATTACAAAGCCCCGAAAAGAATTGTCAACCTTAATTTTGTTTACACATTTTTAATAATTGTGCATACATCGCAGCGCAACAGGTATCTAATTACTATGTAGTTATGTAAAATTATAATACATACTTAACACAAACCTCCCTCATCGTCAGGCCGTCTATCGTACGTCACGGTCTCGTAGGGGCTCTCCTCCTGATAATACTGGACAGAAAAAACAAAGTCAGTTTTAAACGTACTGGCGAGTGCATAATTTTAATGGATAATGTTCACAAATTTTATTTTTAGCACGGCTTTGAAAATAAAAAATACAGTAAAAAAAATATTACGATATATTGTGTATTTCCCGAGATACTTAATTTCATAATAAATGCGTTTAACGGTGATGTCACAATTAGGGCATCGAAAACCCGTTAAGTTTTCAAAACCCGGGTTTTCAGGTTCCTATGTCACTAAAACCCGGGTAACCCGGGTTTTTTCGAGGAACCTGCTTTTTTCGAGCTTTTCGGTCTGTTTTGTTATAGTAATAAAAATACAAAAAAAAAACTGTTTTAAACATAGATTTTTTCAATAAGTACGAGTACGTTGTACTGATCTACTCCGATGTAATACCAACATCTAATACCAAGGGTATTTGTTTCAAATCTTTATTATTTTCTATTCCGAACGGATACCACAATACCAAAAATTGCAGTTATAAGGTACCTTCAATTAAAAAAACTTTTAATTGTAAAAATAAGTTGCGTTTATTTAACATAAACAAACTTAAATGCAGTAAGTATATGTTTAATTTAAAAATAAAATATCATAGACAATCAACTTTACCTACGTTTTCAAAATTAGTAAGTATATGTTTTGTTACACAATAAAATATCAGAGGCAGTCAAGTTTTAATATTAATATCTAGCAAGTATACGTTAAGTTTAATAAAACGTTAGTAAAACTTGTTGCAAAGTTGCAAATGCTCTGATTGGTTGTTTCGGATTTACCAAAACCATGTAGGAAACTCACCCTTTCTCGCGGGTATTTTTTTTAAACAAAAGGTTTTAATTGAACTTGTTCTTTAAGTGGTAAATAAAAATATTTATTGATTTATTTCTTATTGGAAAACAAACAGCATTTAAATTACATTTATAGTTGAGATAATATAGAACAAATATGTCTTAGACAATTTTCTCAAATAAATAGTAATAATAATATTGGATTAAAGTTAATATAGAATTTTAGCATAGTCTAGTACTCTTAAGTACAAGTAAGAAATTGTGTTACAATCGTATCATAATTATTAATAAAATCATTTTTCTACCTGACTGTACCAAGATTCATGTTTTGGTATTAGATCGGAATACACCGTACATTTATTAAAATTAATTGAATATGGTATCCGTTTGGAATAGAAAAGAAAAAGTAATAAAAACAAATACCATTGGTATTAGATGATGGTATTATCGTTTTAAGTACGGAATAGTTCATGTTTTCAAAGAGTTTAAAAAAACCCGAAAAACCCGGGTTTACATTTTCAAACCCGGGTTTTTTTGTGACTCTTAAACCCTCAAAAACCCGGGTTTTTTTGGACCGGGTAAACTCGGGCTCGATGCCCTAGTCACAATACTCACGCGTCAGTTTGTTATGACGTCTATCTTATTTTTTATTGTATTCATATAACTTTCATTTGACAACAAGTGATATTGGGTAGCTATTAAAAAAAAATCTAGTCCGCCATTTTGTTGCAGCGGCCATTTTGGACTGATAATACTGATTTATTTTGTTATTTTGTGATTGGAATAAAATATTTTGCAGCAATACATTCGTACTTTGATGCGTTACCACTCCACAGCACGCACTAAGCGAACAGCACGCGTCTGGAGTTAGCGGGACTGCTGACCGCTTTCCGGTTTACCGCCAAGTTCGTGGAAACTATCCTATAGGAAAGGTACTTACAGTTGAGCCGGACGGGTTAGCGCTGACATATGAAGGCGCAGCATTTTCGCGCACCCCGGCATTTGCGGCCGGCTCTATGCTCTCTGGCAGCGGGATGGTGCCAGCCAGACGTGCGTACTCCACATCCATGCTACGGATGAATGGGGACATTAGGGCGCGACGAGCTCCGTCGCGGTCCTCTTCGTCGTAGGCTTGCAGCAGCTGCTCAAGGGTGGACATCTCCTGGGCTTCGCAATTGTTTCCCCACTCCTAGATAGCATAACCAAGTCAGAGAAAACAAAAGAAAGAACTTTAGTAAATCTATCCCTAATTTTCATAATCTACCTAATTGGGAATATGGTAGCCTTTTCTAAAATTGAGAAACAGAACTGACCTTGTAAGCTTTTTCAGCGGCTACGGGGTCCCCGCGCGCAAGCTGCACAAGTACGATAGCCACGGTGAGTCGCCCCACGGCGCCGGTGTTGCCCGACTCCTGATGGAAGCCAATCTCGCGCCGAAGGCTATCTACGGCTTGGTCGTACCTGTGAGGACACAACGTTGGCATCAATGGCACATGAATCCAAGGGGGGTTTGGGCAGTCATTAAGAAAAAATCTGGCACCTACAGCAAAAATATCTTCAAGCAACATAGAAAAAATTGTTTGACAGAAATTGAAAAAAAAAATGCTTACATTTTCAGTCGAACCAGTATCCGCGATGATTTGCTTATGTATTCGGAGCCCTGGTGTTGACTGCTCTCAGTCTGCAAATATTACTTTATTGTAATGATCAATTTCAATTATAATAATTATTCATTATAATTAATCTGACAACTTACCGAAGACACATCAGCGGCTTGCTGGTACAATTGCACCGCCTTTTCTGGAGCACTCTCCTCTAGCATTCTAGCTGCCTTGTCAAGAACGTTGGCTCCGGAGTCCCCTGAGCCATGTTGTTGGTAAAGGTTTGCAGATTGTATCGCCAGGGAGTATATCTACATGAAAAAAGTGCAAACTTAAAGTCAAATCTTGGCGAAAAATAGGAGCACAGTCAATATACTGATAAATTACTTACAAAATGGAAAATAAGATATACTTGTAATGTAACTGGATACAGGCATTTATTAGTTCCTGAACTGCCTGTCTGTCTATAATAATAATAATGTCCGTACCTACCTTGGAACTATTTAAACCTTGGCGTAAAATAATAGAAGCCAGATCAAACTTTTAGAAGACATTTCGGGTAAGTAAAAGGATTAGTCCCTACGAATGCCTTAAAGTAAACAATATTGGCGTAAAATAAAAGACTAACATTTTTTTTACTACATTTTGTACATTAGTTCATTGATTCATGTCCTTTTACCTTAGACAATTTAACACGGGACGTGGCATGTGGACGATTTCCCCTCTGCCAAAGTACACGACCAACGTGATTCCACGTTGGTCGTGTACGCCATTTCGAATTCGTATCTGTCGCTGAGCGGAACTCGTCAAAATGGTTGTTGTGCAGTTTTTACTTGCGAAATACGATCAGAAACATCTAATTTATGTTTCTTTTTAACTTATTTATCACGCATAAGTATTATAAGTATTTTTAAAATAAAATAAACGTTATTTTACAGAATAATAACATTTTTCATCTACATTTTTTGCGACAGAAATAACCCCAAAAGACAATAGGCGGTATCGTGGTACGTTGACACGATCTTGAATAGTGTTGTGACAATGATAGAAATTATGAATAATTAATGTCTCACTATTTGACTGTTTTGATGTTACTACCAGAGCAGATGGACTTTTCTATTTACTCAACTGTATTAGAAGGAGGTAAAATAGAAATTGAAAGAAAAGAGACAGAATGACAAATGCATTGATTCGATACTGTTCGTTGTGAGAAGTATTGAAGAATAAATACAAGAAACAACAACAAATGTCATCCCGGCTCATTTGCTATTGGTAATTGAAGAGTCACTTCGGTTTCCCTAAGATTTCATCATCAGATCCTGACATGGTGACAGGCAGGAGTACATTCTTTCAAACAAAAAACTATTTACAAATTTTCTACGCACAGCTTTAGATGCATATTACATTTTTACTAGAATAAACAGCTAACACTGTACAGATATACTTGCTTTATTGCACAAAATAGACAACTTAAAAAAATAGGCATTACAGAAACTTAAATGTAGTTAGATGGCTGTATATCAACAATTCAACCCTTTCACCGTCTTGGTGACCGCCCAGACCACTAGGCTACCGCAGTATTAAATTATAACTTTTCTAGTACTTATCTGCAATTTCGCTGCTGTGAGCAAGTTATTCATCAATGTTCGTAAACAAACATCATTATTTCTTATTCATATCTAGACCATCACTAAACTTCAGAATTTTTCAAAACTAAAACTGCGCTTTACCACGTCCCGTGTTAAATTGTCTAAGCCTTTGACACTTGTTCACTGATTTAAACCTTGACGTAAAATTATAAAAGTAAGACCAAATTTTTGACAACATTTTATAAAGTAGGTATTTAAACCTACCTATTTAAACCCACTAAAATTTAAAACTTGGTATAAAATAATAGAATTTGTAATTGACACTAATTTAAACCTTAACGAAGCGCGAGAAAATTTTTAGACTTCAATAGATGTACTTATTTGAACGTGTGACTTAAACGTTAATGAATTTTGAATGTAATTTATCGCTGTAGTAGCATAAATGTTTATTTTAAGGAGATACGTCCGCGAGTTAGCCAAGTTTTGCAGCAGGAAATCAATAACTTTATGAAAAAACTACGCAGATGCAGCCTCCGGCGGCTGCATCGAGTAGGTACCCGGAGAATATAATCACTACACGTCATGCGCATAGCGATAAATCAATCGGCAAGTGATAGAAGACCGCGATATGCGTTATAGAGGGAGGTACACACAATGTGTTCTAACGTCAGTGTCAAAATTGATACATTGGGAATGCTCTTGGTTGTTAGTTTAATTTTATCGTTTTGCCATTGGTGGCCAATTTAAAGAGACAAAAGTTAAAACACAACTCTGTTATCTGTCATAATTATTAGTACTGAATCTGTAAGCCAAAGCCACCTTATTACAAAACGCGATCGAAAGTTATTACCGTACTAGGTCATGCTATTCCGTTCTAACACGCAATGTTAAAAGAGGCTGGAAAGAGTGTAGTTCCCGATAGATTCTTAGAACGCGTTTTCTAATAAGGGGGCAGCATTCTGACTACTGCTATGCAGGCTTGGTAAAATAAGAGTAACCGATTTACATCAAAATCACGTCTTAACCAATAATATGTCGTGTTAGGGTGCATCCGTCTACATTCGCGGCGCATTCGTCAGATGTGGACGCACCCTTAGGCGTTTCGAACCACTTTCGACCACGGATTTCTGCTCGTCTGTCCTACCATGAGATGTGGGACTGCCTCCCTATAAATCCAATAAAGCTTAAAACCAAAACCACCGCTTCCATTCTGGCCTGAAAAAATGCATTGGCAAGGTGTCAACCCTGAGAGGAGGTCCCAAACGCCCAAAGTCTGCAGTACAGCATCTGAACCGTAGTATAATACAACAGTACTACGTATGGTATGCCCTGCCCTGCCTGCCTCCCGACCCGATGGATTCGCGCCCTTACACGGTCGGTTACCTCACAGTCACCGACTGCTATAGACATGGTAAATGAAATAAAGAGTTATCTTATTTGCCGCCATGCGTGCATCAAAATGGCTTCAACCATAGCATCTTATTTCACTCACACATCAATGGTACGCGTTCACCTACTCAAGCTTATACAGTGTGAGGGAACGCGTTTGTTTTCATACATTTAGTCGCGGAAGCGTTTGAGGTGTGCCCGCCCAGTACTTACAACATTTTAAGTACATTAAACTATTACTACCTGATCTGGGCTGGAAATCTCTTTGGTAACTATAATAGCATTCTCCAGAGCCTTAGCCGCGTGGAAGAATGCACGATTCTTCTGGTAGTATTCAGATGCTTTCAAATGACACTCCTTTGACTTGACCAAGTCTCGTGCTATTCGATAACATTGGGCTGAAAAGAAAAGGAGCGCTTAAATATTTTACCTCGGTCTTATCTCTATCTCTCTAATGTATGTATAGCTCTTAAATGTTCTGCTAGATATATCCGACCTGGACCTAAGGGGCATGACCCACTAAGAGTTACTTTTTTAATTACTTTATTTTGAAAACATTAAATAAATAAATTCATACAACATCTCATACATTGACCTGATTCCATACAAGTAGCTTAAGCACTTGTGTCACGGATATCAAACATAGGAATTACAAATAAGTATATGTTACTGGCAATCTGTACATCCATCCTCATCATTGCATACCTCCTGGGCGATGTATAGAATGCGTGAAGGACAAGGTGCAGGGCAGTGTATAAAATATTAATTTTATACTTCGCCTAGACATTCTGTACAAGGCCTGATACACAGCTGGCAATGT
This sequence comes from Marasmia exigua, assembly GCA_019059595.1. Taxonomy (NCBI): domain Eukaryota; kingdom Metazoa; phylum Arthropoda; class Insecta; order Lepidoptera; family Crambidae; genus Marasmia; species Marasmia exigua. The sequence goes on along the minus strand of CM032494.1, from coordinate 10,456,112 downwards.
ATGTAAAAGCATTGAACTATGATTACTAGCGCATGGAACCGCCGCCACAGCAAACCTATATTTTGCGCAATTAATATATTGCCAGAGAGTAACAAGACCTAACATAACCTAACTTTGTTCTGAAATATTTGGCCAATTATTTGTTCTTCTGGCGCTTCTGAGTGAATGAATGAGTGTCTCATTAAATGCACCATACAATTCACACTGATCATCTAGGTTGAAACAAGTGGATTTCCTGTATGTACTAGTGACAGCTAGGAAACACCCCCAACTGTCACCTAGACCAGAGACAATTTAAAAAAGTTGGTTTCTTATTATTGTTTTCTTGACCCGACTGGGAATCAAACATAGAATTTTGGATGTGTGGGCACAATTACCAAAGCAATTTCTTCATCGAGATTGTAATGCTTTTAAAATAGCAGGTACTTACATACATTGTATTAGATAATAATTATAGAGCATAATATCATTATTCTTTATGTATGAGAAAAGCTTGAGTAATATATACTAACCCGCTTGACTATATTCATCTGCGGCAAAATCGTAGTCTGGCTTCCATCGAAGCAGGGAAGTTTTTAATCTGTTAAAACAAAAAAGATATCAATGCATATTTATTATGAAGGTAAATTACAAGAAAAAAACAGGCCCACTCACGTAAGAAAATTAAATCTGAAGGTGTTCTTCGTTAGAACTTCTTAAACGAAACTTTAATGGTAGGATACCTACCTACCTAAAATAAGATTCATCTACTAATTTATTAATATTTATGTATGGTGGAGCATTGCTTTTAATTTCGTACACAGAGATATGGGGGGGGCATTCTAGGGGTGGTGTTGGTGAAGAATGAAAGGTATATATATACATATACCTCAAAGGGATCCACAGTTTTTTTATTATTATTTATTGAAACTAGCCAACATCTGTTTATAATATTACATATACCTAGTACTAATACAAAACAGTTTTGTTACTGGTATATCACTATCTTATCTTCTTATCTTATCTGTTAGGGGCCATTTTGATGGGGACCTATGACTCATGTCGACCCTAAGGGATCTTAGGTACCACCCCTATCTTTTGCGCTCTTACTCACGAAAGATTCGTTTCATCAGCGTCACGATGTCTTTTTGATATATCACTAAACGTTAACCTGACATGAAATAGCTATAAATAGTTTTATAGCAAATTTTTATTTTATAGCATTTAAAAACAAGAAGAGTGACAACTTTGCATGATATAAAAATATCAAATGAATCTCATGGTTGCATATGAGGAGCTCCGGAAGAAAAGCCAATAAATCTGATTTAATGCATTTTTTTCTGTTAGCATCCAGTACTCTTATCAAAAATAATAAATAAATAAAATTTATTCAGAATTTTTAGAGGGTGCAATTACAGACGATAAGTGTTCGGAAACAGCCACATTAGTTTAACAACTGTGTTGCAGCTATTAACGCCCACCTCTGACTAGAGGTAGTCAGTGTTTCGAAGTATTAACTTATAAAAATATTTAATTACATACATCATTCAGGTCGCATCAAATCTCGTTAAAAACATACCAAATTATATTCTTAAGTTGGACATCTGGACCAAAACCAGACCAATACATGTATTATTTTTTGTTTACTATAAAAATACTAAAAGTGTATATGTATATCGGGTTTTGTTCCGGAGCTCCTCATTTGTAAATTAAAGTTTACATTTACAACACATACTATTAAAATGTCTAATATAAGTACCTTAAAAGAATAAAATATAACACATAAAATATCGAATCATTAAGCATTAAGTCTATAATCATCCTCCTGCCCTCTTCCCATATTTATATTTATTAGTTAATAAATAAAAAATGACTTAAAGTTCACTTAAATACTAATTTCACTCAAATATGTAAGTAGAGTAAAACCTTGAAAAGCATAAACACTAGATAATATAAATCTGGGAATTGCATAGTGTTTAAGTCAACAATAGAAACTTTTTCTAAAGCTATAATTTCACTTAATTAAGTATAAATCGCATTAAAATAATTGTAAACGCACTAATCCCCATAAAATGTTTGTCGAAAAGTACAACAAATATTATAACATCGCTTAAGCTTATTACTAACTTAATAATTAAAGAAAGTTTTCTAGGTTAACTTTAAACTGAGATAAGTAAGCAAAGTTACGAAATAAACACTATTATTAATATTAGAGCTAAAAAAATATCGAATGAAATATACTTACGATTTTTCAGCAGCCCTGCAATGTTCTTGGGCTTCGTTCAGCTTCGAAGACATTCTTGATGATATTTATGCCCACCCTGTAAACAACGGTCCTCACTTACTAGACTCTCCAGGCAATATAACTGAACTGAAAACTGAAAAATCAATACAGAGGAACGGCAACAAGCACACCGTAACACACTGAAACTGAAAATGAATGACGTGTCTGCGGAATTTCCAAACAGGTTGTCAATGTCATTTTGACATCCAGAGACCACAGACTTTTTTACTTGGAACAAAGGTGCTGCCAACGTTTTCAAAGATTCTACTATCAGAATCAGGCTTAAGGAGGGCGCTGTAAACGTTTTCTTTCATGGTGATCTACGGTTTGGAACTTGTCTTTGGATTATCATACCAAAATATTTTAAGGGCCCTTAAACGGGGCAGTGTTGCCGCTATCAGTGTTTTTTTGGTTATAATGAATTATGAAACATTAAATGAAAAATTGTTCAAGACATTTTAAAATACATATGAGAGGATTTGTGAATGAGCTTGAAAAATAACAAACCATTTTTTTTAATAATTTAAATTATTTTACATTTAATTTCTTAGTCATCACAATCCATTAGAGTATATTGGTGATGCCACTGAACCAACACTAGCGACGCCAATTGATTTAAAATCATTTGGCGTCGCTGGTGCTCTACCCGTCACCTTAAGATAAACTGCAATTTGAAAATCTGGGCCTCCCCCAAATTCTTCCATTGATCCCTGTCCAATGCCCTGTCTTGCCAATCTTGGACATACTTACTTGTAAAAATCGCCACCCCATAGTCGCCGTCCATCGGTCGGGTGCCATTGAGTGACGATTTACGTCCATCTTTCGGGATAATATTATTATTAATTAATAAAGATTACATTAGGTAAGGACTTAGGTACTTCAAGAAACCTTAAAGTAATATTATTTATCCTATGACACTTTGTCTCACATTATTTATTTTAAATCATTAGGCATTTTGCCCGGTTCGCGAAAAAGTCGAGGGGTTTCAGTTCAGTCCTACTTACCCAAAATACAACAAACAATAACATACAACGACTAGTGATCATTATTAGTGATATGAAGGAAACAGTAGGTAGGTATCACAGGTTTGTAGGTATAGTCAATACTTACCTACTCATAAAATGTTCACTGGCCAAAAATTGTTTGCTCACAAGTTATTCCCACGAATACTATTGGTACGTGCTGTAGCGAAATGTATAAATTCGTATCGGCATTTTGTAAGGCGTTCACTGAAATGTGTTTTAGCAGATTATTCAAGTTATTATAATTAATATAAGTTGCTACTTTAAGATATATAAAGATTTTTAGTAACTGTAATTTAAGCTAAGGAAGAGTGATTTACTTAGTAGAGAAAGTCTACACTTAACTTGTAAAACATTTGGTTTTTGAATAAACATTTATCATTATCATTATCAATAGAAATATATTAGAGCTACGACATAGGTAGGTAGGAAGCTAGGAAAAAATTTAATATACTATGGTATTTTCGCTTTAGTTGCGTTATCAAGCTAAAGCGAAAAGATCTTATTACATTAATATTCTGTGAACTGGTTTAACATATTATTCCCAAAAAGGAAAAAGAAGGTCCTCCCACCCATGGAGTTGAAACTAAATAAAGTTTATAGGTATTTAAGGAACACCCTTACGTATCCAGAAAGCTCACGACGCGCAGGTTTAATTTGTTACAGCAAATTGTCTTCATACTTACTTACATTACATTATATAAAATCCGCGTCCCTAACTCCCAAGTACCATAATTTCATACAAACTGAAAAAAAACCGTCTTACACTTAAGTGGCTGATTTTCTAAAATATAAAAGTTACTTCTAAAGTTACCAAGAGCCAAAACATCAATAGAAAGTCACAAAGAAGAGCCACCATCTTCAGAACTAGCTTTTTCTCCCTCCTTTTCGCCAATGACTACAACGTCAAAATGTTTAAAGCTAGGGTGAATAGGTTGGTGCTGGGTAACCTAGCTCCGTCGTAAGCTTTCTCTCAAGACAAGAGCAAGCCCATCACCACAAAAGAAAACATAAGTGAAAACATTAGGCGAATTATTTTATTAGCCTACCACTAGCATCGTATAATTCAAAATTTGCCTGTTACATCGTTCTTATCAGTATCATAAGCGTTATCAAGCCACGACTGTAAATATAGCGAAGAGCTATTAAAATTTAAGATACCTTCACACGACCAACTAAGGGGTAAATGACTCCTTTGCTACCCCCATGGGATCAATTTATTTGCATCAATTGACCCTATTCCATCAAGATATGACATATTACACTGCATACAGTGCACCCTTATTTAGTGTATCTACGTTTAAAGACTGGTTAAGGGTGAGTCGGTATCGCGAACCGAAGATTAATGACATTAAATAAACAATCCTAAAGTTACGGGCCTTTTGCATTTTGTGTGAAAATAAATAAATCTAAATAAAAATCTAACCTAATTACATACTTAGATACTTATTACATACTTACCTTTTTCATAGTATGGCGAAATAAGAATAAGAATTTATTTATTAAGATACCAATAAAAAACATATCAAAAACATAAAGAAACGCAATTATAATGTTGGCACTTAAAAGGTCTCCGCTCAGCATTAGCCACGAAACCGTGAAGTCTCCGTGGCGCTGGTATTCTGCGGAGGCCTTCCTTGAAAGGCACTCGCGATACATACACACGGACATAAATATTTAATAGTAAAAAAAAAATGAAACAAAATGTAAAAGATTTAATTAAATGTAAAACAAACAAATGTTTGTTTGTTTTACATTTAATTAAAACAAACAAATGTTTGTTTGTTTTACAATACATTTTTTTACTATTAAATATTTATGTCCGTGTGTATGTACCGCGAGTGCCTTTCAAGGAAGGCCTCCGCAGAATACCAGCGCCACGGAGACTTCACGGTTCACTTCAATTAATTATAGGAAGAGAAAAAGATAAAAATAAAATTATAATAGCAAGTACAATTAAAAATATTAAGATAAATTAAATTAAATTACATACATTGTGCGATAAATATCATTATTACATTAATTCATTACATTAAATATAAATTAATCGAAGGAGAAGTGGGAGAAACCAAATTTAAAAAAATGTAAATATGATACTTGCAAGAAAGAATAAAATACTTGCAGGCTCACCTGATGGTAAGTGATTACCGCCGCCTATGGACATTTGCGACACACGGGACATCACAGATGCGTTGCCGGCTATTAAGGGAGGAATAAGTCCTGCTCCTATAGACAGACAGATCAAATTATTTGAGTACAGACAGATAAATAAGTAAACCAAACTACCTTATTGTGTGATCTCCTCCGTCCGCCCATGAACATCCTATACACAAGAGTGTAGCGTTCACAGTTTTATGATTTATGTTCACAGGAATCACAGGATGCGTTGGTCATGAATGAGTGCCTTGGATTATAATTATTATGATAGAAGATTTCCGTTTTTCCTTTTTTTACCCGACTACGGCAAAGCAAAAGGAGGGTTATGATTTTGACAGGCTATGTATGTATGTATGTATGTATGTATGTATCTATGTATGTATGTATGTTCATCTGTTTCCACGTAACTTCTTAACTACTTATCAGAATTCGACAAATGACATATCATTATAAGCGTCTTGATCGTCCGCTGGTTATAGGCTATATGAAGTTTCACAAAATCTAATGTGGCGCCCTCTAGCGGACAAAACATACAGAGTAAAAAAATAAAGTTATGATAAATATGCCGTGTTTGGTATCATTTGAAAGCGCTTGACTTGTACATTTTGAATATATATATATATATATATATATATATATATATATATATATATATATATATATATATATATATATATATATATATATATATAAAATTGACAACGAAGGCTTGTTTTATACTTTTTCAGCGACGTTTTTTGTCGTAGTTGGGTTTTAGTTTTTTTACTTTTATTTTATTTGTTAGGTAAGGTATTCTAAAATGTTATAAATTACTTTCGATCACTACTTTGCTAACTACTAGGCGATTAGGGCAAGCCTTAGACAGAAGAGTGAATGCACTTTTACCCCCTTATTACAAAACGCGAACTAAGGATAAATAGTACCGGAACAAAATTCGTGCCATCCCCTTTTAATATTGCGTGTTGGTATGGACTGACATGTTTTAGTACGGTAATGAGAATGACTTTAGATTGCGATTTATAATAACACCTCATTAAACATTAATGTTTTTCTTCATTGGTTAATGGAAATTGATGAAATATTGTACTAGGTACCTATAGATATGAGTAGGCACGTACTTACCACTATTAGGATGATAAAATGACCTGTGGTACTTACCCTCTACCTAAGGGATGTTTCTGGATTGTATAGGGGTTCATGTATAAAATTGCCGATTTGTATGGAGTTCTTCTACTTCAGAATAATTATATGGACAATCACAGGCCACTGTCCCCTAAATAAACACCTCTACACCCTAGGCGCTACCGACAGCCCTCTATGCAGGGGATGCTTCAGCGCCGAGTCAAATCAGTCACGCACGTGGTCCTGGAGTGCGATGCGCTGACCAGACAACGCGAAGAAATCCTTGGATCAGCGAGGTCACTCCGCGAAGCCTGTGAAGCTCCCAGGAAGCTTCTGCGCTTCTGGGCGGAGTTGGGCTGGCTAGAATAGCCAGGACCCAACACGCACTATGGACCAAATGTGAGTCTAAGTGCGGAAAAAGGAATCCACTTTACATTACATTATTTTGTTGATCTAACATGCTAAATGGTCTTTATTCACGATACCACGAGGATTTCGGGATTTAAACGATAAAAAAATGACGACGTATTTTACCATTGAGGTAAGAAGGTATAACGTAATTTTGTCTTTCTTCTAAACTTCATAAACAAATAGGTAAATAATTTGGTCAGACAATCACACCTATGAAAACATCAAGAGTTGCATACCTACACGGAATCGAGCTTACGATACGACCTTCCGTTTGGGAGATTCACATTCTTAATAAAAAATAAAGATGTACAGAGCCGTGTAACGAGTATACAACAACGTCTGCAACAAGAATAACTTATTTAATCTCAGGATGATACGAGTACATGACAAATACCACTTGCATGTCATGTAGATGAACATGCTGTGGTACATGTGTTCATGTGTGGAGTAGGTAACTTTACTTCTCTGGACCTTCCGAGTTTATGCGTATCATCTTAGCGCGCCATCGAGATCGTATAGGTAAATAATTATACGACCCATAGATAGATAGATAGATATACTTTATTGCACAAAATACGCAACTTAATAAAACTTGGCATTAGAGAAACTTAAATTTACCATTTCGGCGGTCTTGTCGCTTACCCATTACTTTTGTATAGATTTAAGATTACAGAATAACCCTTTACAATTAGATTTAGGTATTCTGCGTGGGTATGTGCGTTACTCGACTGTTCAGAACCATGAGACATTCCTTAACAGACATGACAATCAATTAATAAACTCCTACTTTGTCTACATGTAGGTATTTTTATCAAACAATCAGTCTAATTAACACTTGTGTAGGCAATGCAACGTCTCGCGCCCCGATCTGTATCTAAACATAGCCCTTCAGTCATTCCTAATACCTTTTTGTGATATACTATAGCATTGTGTACGTGGCGCGCCCGACTATTGTCTGTCTGGTATAGACAGCCACACTTGTTACCACACCATAGACTAATGTAATAATAGTCCACACGTTCAAGTGTCCAACTCTGCTAAATTTTAATCTACTCTTACTTACCAATGCATACAAGCGACTACGCCACGCCTATGCATTTTAATTATATGAATTTGCAGTGAATTTACGATTTTAATACAATAAACTTTGTAAACTTCTATAGATATAAATAAACATATTATAGAACGCAATGAAGTGTAGTGTCCGATGCGGCCTCATAAAGACTAGATTAGTAATGCTGGCTAACTAAGTCAACGCATACCTACTGTAAATATTGCTACGTTACCCAACCAAAGTGTCCAGCGACAACCCCTATGCCGACTCGCAAAATATTGTAGAGGATTGTATTCATGTTAAAACGTATTCACAGAGAAATAATTTGCGCCTTTACACCATATCTATAAAGCCCACTTATAGGGTGTTTACAGAGAACTAGCGAAATGTCTGCAAACATTTACTGTCATTCGTAGTGATGCTCGTGTGACGGAAACTCAGTATTGGACTGTATTTAAGGAATACCAAGACCGTCTTTCTGCACCTGTTCTATTCGACTCGGCGTCCGCGTCCGACGAGGTGCAGGAGACCGATATATTGAGTAAGTATTGTTAAAAAGAATGGCCGTGCTCACTCTCGACTCAAACTGGAATCTTTCTCATGATGTTTTCAAGAATGCCCAGTTAGTCGTAGAATTACGCAGGTTTGCACTAGAGGTGCGTACTCGAATATAAATTGTTTGAATAGCTCATGTTTTGTTTGATTCTCTGTGGCCGGACCACAGTTGAGCACTCAGATACTGCAGTTCGAAATAAAACCTCCCTAAAGTCAACTTTAATAAACCGTTCTATCACTTAATCCATGCTTCTAAGTAAGCATGGATTAAGTGATACTAAGGTTTACTTTTATCTGCAACATTAGTCAAGACTCATTATTTTAGAACATGTCAACGACTCCTAATGCTTTAGCACTGGTACAACACTAGCCCATAGCTAAGAGGTCCATTCAGGAGGCACACGTGTGCTTCGCCCCAACCCTAAAACCAGTTTTACCTCTTGTCGACTTAAGTATTATAAAATGCCTCACTATCAGACGAGGGGGCGACTATGAAAAGTAACATTAGATTATTATAGTTGTCGCATATTACGCAGTCATACGTAGGACTAGGACTTAGGTACCAATCGTAAACGCTCCTTGAGTCGCAACAAAAGAAGTTCCGCGGAAAAACACGGAACTAAAATTTGAGATTCATTGAAGCCATAAAACTAAAATAATAATGTTGATACTAGACCTGGCAAAAACGTATTTTTCAAAAGATTCTAACATTTGGATCAGTGCAAGAGATGCGGAACAGTGGAACGCTTCATTTGGAACAACGTCTCTCAGATAGATCTGTGATTTACTTCGCTCATTCGGATCATTCCGTTCACTCGGATCATCCAGCTCATTCGGATCATTCCGTTCATTCGGATTATTCGGCTCACTTAGTGCATTACGCTCATCGGATCGTTCGGCTCATCGGATCATTAGGCTCACTCGGACTAAAGATCATTTTGAGTCGAATGGTACATTCGGAGCGGACATTGGAGATACGGAACAGTGTATCATTTCGCTGAGTCGGATCACTGAGTCGTTTCAGTAAAGAGTTACACACGTCTAGTTGATCCATCACGCTTTTCACGGGACGTCTTTAGTGGCCCGGACTGTACTTATGTTTTATCATGTTAGTTAGAGCCAGTACCCAATATTATAGGAAAACGTGCCTAAAAACCTTTTAACTAACATATTCATTATCTATGTAAATAAAAATGAATTTATGTTCATTAGTCTGAATAAAACGGAGAACGGCTGGACCGATTGAGCTGATTTTAGTTTTAAAAGGATTGTCGTAATCCAGGAAAGGTCTAATAGGTGAGTAATTAAACAAACAGTAGGCGGAACGAAGGTCGCCGGGAGCCACTAGTTGTTAATAAAACCAGACCAAGCCAACCTGCCCGACCTCTTCTACCAACTACGCAGAACAACATTTTGTTCAATAATTTTTGGTCGTAGAACTAAATGTCCTCCAAACAGATATTTCGGCAATGGCGGCCAATCTCAGCAATCAGCCATCTACACAAACACGAAAAATTGAATCACGCCATAAGTGGCCGCTTTTGGCGGTAATCAATTTTTCGCGTAAAAACGGACCCAACATTTGTGCATGGTTATTTAATAAATCGAATAAGTGATTTCCGAGAGGTTGTAACCCCAAAATTGTTTAAAATAGATCCGGTTTAGTAGCTAAAAATTCAAATCGATTGGTGTCGCTAGTGTGCCTTACCCGTCACCTTAACATAAAATCTAAAGATTACATCACATTAAAGTATTTTGCCATAAGCCACATCTAGTCATACCGTGAGCCAAGCGCTGTGCGATATTATTTTATATGTAAGAAGTATAATTGATGATTAAACGAACTCACCGAGTGAAGTTCTATCATAATTATACGAAGCACCTCGTCCGAAGAGATAAGTACCCCCCCCCCCCCCCAAACAAAACCCAGCCCTGACATGATGGCCGACCCATAGAGCTCCCTATCTTTTTTTTTTTTTTCTCAACTTTCTTAACTTTTTGAAGGACGAGCGTCCATATTGTTTTTAAACAAGAAAAGAGATAGTTTATCGGACCAATAAATAATTACAGAAATAATCTATACCGGTTTTTATTATTTTACCCCCAATTTTGAGCTCTCCGATTTACTTTATAAATTATATTATTCTTAATGAGAATAAAGATCTTAAACCTTATGTTCGATGAATTCCCAAAAGTCGTAGAACGAACGTGGAATGGTTGGTAGAGTGATAGTTAAAGTAAAAGGGATGATACTGTTATCTAAATTGGTAAGGAACCCCCAATACTCGAGTCCGTCTCACACAAGATTTTCTAAGTGCGGGTGACAGCGAGGTCCCGACTCGACTCGGGCGGCCAAGGCAGGTGTGAGACGTGAGAACTCTCTCCCCTCAACTATTGGCATGCAGGCGGAGGGACCTTGCAAATAGGGTAAGGAATCTTTCCCACGATTATGCTAAACTATAGTTGGTGCTTTTAGAACTAAAACTTATTATGAACAATTAATTACAATAGCAATAAGTATACTAGTATATCTTCTTTATAGTAAAATAAGTATCTTGATTATTGTCGCTCGATTGATACTACTAGTACCTACATAATTAGTCTATGCTCACTCTCTCTCACATATCTGTTTGACTGCCTCGGTGGCGCAGTAGTTAGTGGGTCGCATTTAAAGCGACGGCTGCGCTAGAGGTCCCGGGTCGGGCCAAAACTTTGTACCTAAGTTTTCGGTAAGAAATTCTTAGTGGCAGCCCGGAGTCTGGAAACTGGCGGTCTTGTACTCCCTTTGCCGTGTGGTCCCGGCAGAGTAGAATAGGCCACCCTCACTCTTACCGAGGTGTCGTAAAAGGCGACAAAGGTAAAGCTGATGGCATGATCATCAGCACCCAGAGAAGGAAAACTCTGCATTTACATCAAAACCCTCGCCAACCCGTCTGCCAAGCGTGGTGAGTATGGCAATTACCCCTCATGTAATTCAGGGAGGCCCGTGCCCCAGCAGTGGGGACTTAAATGGGCTGATGATGATGATGATTGTACTCCCGTGCCTCGGAAATCACGTTAATCCGTTGGTCCTGCGCCCAATCCCTCTCTGGTCGTGCCACAGTAGTGTCCCATCGGAATATGAGGGTATGGGAATAGAGAGTGCACTTGTGTTAGCGCACACACTTGAGCACTATAATATATCCTGCGTATGTGGCTGATCGTTGAGATTGGCCGCCGTAGCCGTAATCGGTTGGAGGATACTTATTACAAGATACAACAAGTGACAGAATCATACATTAGAAAGATGTCTTCTCGGTCCTCGGTAGAAATGAACATTCTGAATCAGCGGTAGATTACATAATATTTGAGATTCATAAAAAAGGAGCTCCGGAACAAAAGCCAATAAATCCACTTTATGCCATTTTTTTCTGTTAGCCCCCAGTACTCTTACATAACATACATCATCGAGCGTCTCCAGAACTACTGCATACGTATTATTTTCGGCTTGCGTAAGTATGACCACATATCTGAGTATCGGGCTTGTCTCCAATGCCTGCATATCCGTCTTCGTCGTGACTCTTACATTCTATCCTTACTATTTACTATTCTTTTCAGTCCCAAATCTCCACCTTATCTTAAAGAGCGTTTCCAGTTTCTCCACCCCAGGTCATATAAGTCTTAATCCTACTCCCAATCCTTCACCGTGCAGTCATCCGACTGTGGAATGCTTTACCTCTGTCAATCAGGCAATCCAACTCCCTACCCATCTTTAAAGCCCAAATTAAATTACATTTCCTTAACCTCTGAGACCACACTTCCTCTCCTCATCTTTTCCTGTCCTTTAATTAAAATCATTCGCATACTTTCAGATCCATTGTTATTATTTGTAGTTGCAATATTTATCTATGTTTAATCAAATATATGTAAGTAGTTTACGATATTTTATGCAGATATGTATTATTATATTTTATTTATGTATTAATATTTAAACTTTCTATGTAAGTATATAAATATTAATATTGCACTGCCCTACACCTCCATCAAGTGTCCTTTACCCAAAGGTTGCCTGGAAGAGATTGCTCATAGTAATAAGGCCGCCTTCGTTGTACATATCCTGTATTACCTAGTATTGAGTTATCATACTGTACTTTAAGTGCAATAAAATTATATTCATTCATTCATCATTCAGGTCGCATCAAATCTCGTTAAAACGTAGGTACCAAATTATTTTCGAAAATTGGACAGTTGGACAAAACCAGACAAATACAAGTAATTTTAAGTTAAAATCATTATGTAGTTAATTTTCTGGACTATTACCGATTAAATCCTTTACAATTTTTTATAGATGTTTTATGTACTTAGTTTTACATTTACGTTATATTAGTTAAACAAACAACATTAACATTCCAACGTAATTTTTTGTTGTTTCCTATAAAAATACCTAAATGTATTGTATTTTTCGGGTTTTGTTCCGGAGGTCCTCAAATGTTCTGTACGAACTTAAATTGAATAAACATATTTTTTTTATTTTTTTACATAGGCATAACAATAATACCTAAGTAGGTAGGCCTAGGTAGGTAAGTACAATAAAAAAGAAATGTAGTTTATTACAAGGTAAAATAATAAATGCGGCACCGTCAAAATTAATAGTCTGCGGTGTTGACTTTTGAAACAGCACACAATAGCGTTCAAGGAGGGTAATGACGAGTTGCGTCGCCCGGCATCGAACCCCCACACCGCTCGAAAGCCAGGTGCTAGCCGCCCCGGCCGCGGCGTGAGAAAATCATTATCAAGACAGTGGGCGATTCTTGAGGGGGGAAAATAGCAAATAAATGCAGATGCACATACAAACATGTTATTTATAAAATAACAAGGAACCCTGTTTCAGGAAACAAGACAAAGTTCATTGGGGATATATCTTATTAATCTTACTTGTATTAACCAAGTAACAGTTTAAAATAACATAATAAAACCTAGGTAAGACTTACTTGAAGTTTAGACCAAATTTTAATCCTATTTCTAAACAATGGGTAAACTTGGGTAAGTTGGACCTCTAGGTAAGTTTTAAACATGGAAAGAGTTTCAATGTTGCACCAAATATATTTAAACATTGAAAAAGTGTCAAATGATAGCTTTAAGGTACGGGCTAGATATATCAAAAATAGTGGGAAAATGTACTCAGTCGCTCTAACTACAAAATTCATTTCACCTAAGTACGGTCGCTGTCGAAAAGTGTTTACCACCACTAAGGATCATAATCGCACGCACACATGTAGGTGATAAGTTCAATATGTCTATTACATAATATTGATCATAGATATGGTATCTTTTTTAATGATATGACAGCTGACAGTTTTATGACAAATGTCATACATTTCAAAGACATAAGGTTTTTTAATGGCTGCCTCTGTGTTGTATCCTCTTTATGTGTCTTTATTCATTTTTACTTTAAAAGGGTAATATGTAACTTGTTATGGCATTTTCGACTTTAGTGCAAAAAGTGTGATATATCTAGAATCAAATTTCAAAACTGGTAAACACTTTTTGACCGCCACTACTTATTGAAAATACAAAATAAAAATCATAAAAAAGGCACCTCCAAACATTTTGAAGTGTCTAAATTACAACACATTAGCGATCTATCCCATTTCGCGGATGTCCGCCTCTAGCATAAAAAAAAAACAAAAAAAACCTTAGTACCTACCTTAGAACAAACCTATAACCTTAGTACCTACCTTAGAACAAACTATAAACGTAGTGTTCGTAGGCAGTCGAAATATTTTGCATTCCTATTTCGCGTTTACAGTCTATTCCATTACTAAGTAGGTACCTATGTACTTTTTGACATTTCTTAGAACGTAACTCTGCACTTTTCGTATAAATTCTATTAAATACATTTTTTTTTTCATATTTGGCAGGAAATCGTCATTAGAAAAAAGTAAAACACCATACAATTAAATCACAAGCAAAATTTGTTAATATTATCATGTTAAAAATAATCACTTAAAATAAATTAAATCATAATTTTATTATTTTACTATTTTAATAATGGATTTTATTATTTTACTTCTATCCATAGTGACCTTTAATTGAACCGATCATAGGCGAAGGTGCAGGTGCAGGTGTTCATGGGCGGCGGTAATCGCTTACCATCATGTGATCCGTGTGCTCGTCTGCCCCCTATCCCATAAAAAAAAACGTACAGCTGAAATAACGTTGATGCTCTATTACCATGTTAAAAGTGCAGTGTACGTTTATGTAGATATATTTAAACTGTAGATATGGTTTTGGTACATATTTTTTATTACGTACTTATAATTCACGTCATTCAACTAAACAAAACATCCAATCTTGTGTGTTTTCATTCGACAAAAAATAAGACGGGATGTTTTGTCTATGAGTCATTTTTCTATATTCTCTACTGTTCAAAATTGTTGAAAGTTTATTCGAATGAAATTGGTTAGAAATCAATGTCTCTGAGGGTACTTCAATGTGCCTACTGTACTGACTGTTCTATCGAGATCTGTCAAAAAGCAATGGTAAGACTTTTTTAGATTTCACTTTGCGTTTATGTACGGTAAGTTAGTCTCTTAGATCATGTGAAATCATGATAAAACACCCCTAGACGTGTTTCTTTGAAACGGACAAAACCTAATTAAAAACATAATTTAGAATAAGCGGTATTCGACTAAGGAACTACAACACTACCACCTCATCATCATCATCAGCCTATCGCAGTCCACTGCTGGACGTAGGCCTCTCCAATTGTTCGCCACTGTAATCTATCCATGGCTTCTCGCATCCAGCTCTTGCCAGCCATCCTGCGCAGATCGTCCCCCCACCTAGCCAGAGGGCGCCCTACATTACGTTTGCCAAGACGCGGTCTCCACTCCAGAACTCGTTTACCCCATCGATTGTCGGTTCTGCGGCTAATATGGCCAGCCCACTGCCACTTAAGCTTGCTAATCCGGTGAGCAATGTCGATAACTTTGATTCTCTGCCGGATCACCTCATTTCGGATTCGATCTCGGAGAGAGACGCCGAGCATTGCTCGTTCCATAGCCCGCTGAGCGACCTTTAACTTATGGACCAGCCGCACCATAAGTAGGGTAGGACGCACTACCACCTATTCATGCTTTTTTTAAAAAAATACGTTATAATATTAAAATAACCCGATTAATCGATTAGTATTTAATAGCAAACAGCGCCTTTAAATAACTCACCCTATAGTTATAAGGTAAGTAGTTCCGGTGTAATCACTGATCAAGCTGTTGTGTATCTACACACGTTTTGCATCTTCTATCGAAACCTAACTTCAAGCTCAGCTTTCAATCCATGTGTTCAGCTGAAACGGCCAGTTAAGGTTGCATATACCTAAACAGTATCGCAGTGTGGTAAATGTTAACGAGGGTGACTCAAAAAGAAACAAAGAGTAATATTTCTTTAACCATAATACAAACAAAGAAGAAATAGAAGAATTTGTGAAGACAATAAACATGAAAATAAAATAGAAAATCACAAAAACATCTTGAACTATTATCTAATAGATCTAGGCTTAGCACAATATGCAGCTGTTTTGGGATTGGCTATGACGTTGTTGACGTCACAGACGAAATATAAGAAGGGTATGAGAGCACTAGGACATAAAGTCGCCCAATTTTCACGTATCCAAATGCTGCGCGCATTTCGATACGTGAAAATTGGGAGAATTTTTAGGGTGAAATTGGGTGACTTCATTAGGGATGATCTTAGAAAGTTAGTACACAGATAACCTATATGTAGGTTAGTGTATGAGAAACCTAGGGATGATGTAAGCGGTGACAGTAACAAATGACAAGTGCGCGCCATGGATCTAGAAAATGCGCGCTTTAAACGGAGTGTGCCATTTTCGGAAGAAACGTCACAGAGTGTAAAAGAGATCCAACCGACCCTGACGCAGCTTTAATGCATCTCTATACGTGTGCAGTAGAGAAAGAACATCACCCAGAACGTCACCCCAATACTAATGGTTTCAGGCGGTTTTTCTTTTGAGAAGGTTTTTCAAGTACCTATGGCTTTCTATGAAAAGGCACAGTCTGGTTAGGGTGCATGTATATGGTGCGCGCTATATCGAAGGCTTGTAAAAATTACTAGTTAATCCATCAAATCAAGATGCATAAAAAGACTAAACAATTTACAGAAGGCACGACGTCACTGCATCGCGCACTTGGGCATGATACGTGTCTCGTAGGCCAAGCAATAAGGGTCAATCATGTCAAGACGCAGCCCAAACCCTATCCTCGTGTAATTGGTATACTTGACATTTGTACAATATTATCCTCTTTATTTGTAAATATAACCTCTCTTATAATTTATTAAATTCACTTTTTGCTTTATATTCTGCAACTCCTTACTAACTGTGTACTTACTACGTATCTCAAAGTACTGCATATCAGAAAACTTAATAGTTATTCTTGTCTTCTCGACACATTGTAATAGTTAGGTATTCTGCTTTTAGGGGCGGAGACAAATCTAAGTCACACATTAGAGATAATTCAAGTAAAAATCATCACATATATTATGTACCTATGTGGGGGGTGTATTTGATGTAAGTAGGTGGTATCTATTTGCAATTTCTCTGTTGTCTGATATGTTGTAATATAATGAAGAAGGGTTTACTAGCAAATATAGATCTGTGGGTATGTGATGCTATATTTCGATGTTTTTTTACAATGGAAACCTGCACTGGGCCATGATGTTGTTTAGAGCTAAGTAAAGGTGTAAGGTATCTGGATAAATAATAAAACAGAAGACATTTAAAATCAGAAGCTAATAGGAATTTATGCCTCAACTTGCATTACATTACGTAATGCCATTTCTAAAACGTTTCAAATGTTTAGATGTCATTCGCAGATCACTTTCCATTACATGCACTCTGATTTGACGTAACTAATCATGATGAACCTATGTGATAGATACCTGTACTCGTATATCTGGTAATAGGCGAGCCACCCCCCACGACCGTAACGATCCACTCCATCACACATTGCATTTGACAACGCTTTTAATTATATTGTTAGTTTTTACAACGCCCGCGGCGATGTTCTAGCAGATTTTATTCTGTCATTGCAAATACTGAACCCATGCATCCTTGAACTTTAAAACCCATATATCCCATTTGTACAACTCAAAAACCACCCAAGTGCGAGTTGGACTCGCCCATGAAGGGTTCCGTAGCAGCAAGTAAGATATATGGAAGGTAAATTGCGGTTTACGGTTTATAACGTATTAAAAAAAACTACTCACTATATCTAGTTCAAACCAATTTTCGTTGGTAGTTTTCATGATTATGTACATCACATATTTTTTTTAGTTTTATAATTAATTTATTTAAGAAGTTAGAGGGGGGGACACACAATTTAACACTTTGGGAACGTCTCTTGCGCGAAGTATTGTGTTAAGAAAAAAATTATGTTAAAAACCTCAACATCGTTTTTAAAGACCTATCCATAGATACCCCACACGTATAGGTTTGATGAAAAAATAATTGAGTTTCAGTTTCAAGTATTTTTTTATTTTTTCCAATGTTTATGTAAAAATCGTAATGCGGTTGACAAAATACATCATTACCAAGTTTCAATAGTAAAGTTCTTATAGTTTCGGAGAAAAGTAACTGTGACATACGGACGGAAACACAGACGGACAGACGGACAGACATGACGAATCTAAGGGGTTTCCGTTTTTTGCCATTTGGCTACGGAACCCTAAAAATGAAGAACTTTCATACAAACTTCAAACCCTTTTTACACCCCTAGGGGTGGAATTTTTAAAAACCATACTCAGGTAAAGTATCTGATTTTATTAATTTTATCTGAAATTAATGATTTTAGATAATGTTTGGAATTCCACAATCAGTTTTTAGGCTCTGTGTTGATCGTCAATGAGTCAATCAGGTTTTATATGTAGGTACCTAGGAGTAGATAAGTTTAGTAATGTGTTTTTTATATAAGTACCTTACCTCGTAACTGGGAGAAAAACTAAGCTGAAGAAACCTAATACCTACTCGAGTTCGAACAATCAAATTATACATACGAACACGTTGTAACATTACCCATGGCTTCTCTCATTGAAAGAGTACCAACTTTCTGAAAGAAACGCGGAGTGAAATAATAAAAAACTCATTTCGCAATCTTATATTTCCCATAGAGAAGTTAAAAGTTTCTCAGTTGAATAGTACTTTATGTAACAACGCTGAAAATTTGTTTCAAATTGTATGGAAATGCCTAAACTTCTTTGTGAGTTAAAAGGTGCGTCTAAAAGTGTTTCCTTATCGCCAAAAACGTAATGCCTACACTATACTATGACCTTTTCATCGACAGTTTACCTAGCTAATAAACAAATTATAAAAATATAAATATCAAGTACATCATTTTCTGCTGCAGATGCTGCAGTTACTTGAAATGCAACCTAAGCCCCTTAGAGCAACACAGGTCCTCCTTCAAAATTAAACCCCAATCAAGAAAATTAATACCCTATCTACTTCTATTAAATAATCCAATTAAAGTCAGTCTCGTCTTCGGGTACATTTCTCGCTAGTGCTATAGTAGGTGAGTAGGCTAGTCTCTAAAGTGTGAGGTAGTACAGCCAGGAGTGGACACTTCGCGCCAAGACGAAGCAGATGTGTGGGGTACCCGCGAGACGCCCCCATTTCCCACGCGACCCCCTGCATCTGCCGGGCTGAGTTCGGACCCTTCTTGCGGAGTTAACCTTCAATGCTTATTACACAACAATAAGACGTACTTATTATTTTCTACCCTAGCACTGATTTAGACTAACGGGACTCATTCGTTGTGACGAGCTCGTGCCGGACGCAACTCACAACTTTTTTTCTTGTTTTTTTTACGTCGTAAGTTTGAAGTTTGTGTTGTGTGATATCTAGTTGTTTAAGTTTAAACATGGATAAAAATATTTGGAGCCATTTGATAAACTCACAGAACAACAATTTCCAAGCCGCAGTGGATTTGGCAGGTAACTTTCGACAATCATACGCTAGTTCGAAATGTGGCTAACATGCCTTATTGAAATTTGGAAGACAAATCAAAAGTGTGCCATTTAATCGTCTCAGGACTTAAAATAATTCAAAAAAGGAATGTCGCGAAACATTATGCAGTTTCTAGATATGGTAGCTTAAATGTGTGTTCAGTGTTATTCGTATTCTGGAAATTCATTCATTGACTATTACGTATTTGAGAAAACAATATTGAGGAATTTGAGCCTTGCTTGCTGTTTGATTACGCTGAGACATTATCGAACTTATGAAATCAAATGGTTTTAGGTATTGCTAAATAATTATTTTTAGGCATATTCAGTAGCACAATCGGTCAATTCTTGAATTGATATTGAAACATACATTAAGTTTTGTCACATTTATCTAGGTAGGTACCTTACCTATATAGGTAAGGTAATTTCAATCGATGTGTTAGTGCGTACATGTTTGTAGGCGCAGATGTAGGCATTATGGCAGGCAGGTAAATAGTATATACGTCAATGCCTACAAACATTTACTTATTTAGGTTATTAGTTTGCAACAGATTTCACTTTATGATTTTTTTCTCGATCTAATTATTATTTTAGAATTGGCAAGGTTACCGCTGAATCTCTGATTCGGAGAATTAGGGATTTAAATTTTGCAAGCAAAATTTGTTTTCATGACTCCCTAACTGTCATCATTGTAATTTGTAGGTAGGAACCTACTTATAACTTCTGCTTATCGACACAATAATGTCAGCTCTCTTGGTAGGTACTTCTCATCTATTTTAGGACGATAGGTGTCACTTTACCTATTCAGAGAAATAGTGATCCATTAATGCTAATGTTGGCTAATGTACCTACATTTAGCTCAGCTGGCACATTTTACGTATCGATTATCCAACTCAAATGTAATACCGTGCCTTTTAATTTTTCAATCAATCATGTTGCTTGTTACCTATCTATCTAATTAACTAACTGAGTCACAGCATACACCTTTTTGACGCTAATGACAGACGCGGTATGACGCATTTGGTTAAGACCCTGTCTCGTCAACCGCGGTCGTCGTTGGTTCGATTCCCGCTCGGAACCAACTTTTTTTTTATAATAAATATTTCACAATATCACATACATTGATCTGACTCCGAGATAGGTAGCTCAAGCACCTGTGTTACGGATATCAGAATCAACAGCTGAATTACAAATATATACATATAATACTTTTCTTTTGTAAATACATACTTATAATACATACAAATACCCAGACCAATACAAACAGACATGTTCATACACACAAACGTTTGTACTGTGCGGGGATCGAACCCGCAACCCTTGGACCAAAGGCAGCGTTCACTACCACTGTTCCAAACGGGTCGTCATTTAAATTGAAAAACATTGTTTCTTTTATGTTTTGGATGTAATATACAACGGGTAGAGCACACTAGCGACGCCAATTGATTTAAATTGTTAACAACTAAACCTGAAGTCTTTTAATCAATTCCACGGCTCCAGCGTCTCAGAAAGCACTTACTTATACTATTTTAGGGCACACTAGCGACCCCATTTGATTTAAATTGTTAGCATCTAAACCGGATATCTTTTTAACAATTTCGAAGTACGAGCATCTAGAAAAAAACTGATACTATTTATTCAATACTTATAATTTACTTTTTGGTCTGCTTCCTACTCGTAATGTGAATTACCGCCAAAAACGGCTACTTATGGCGTCAATCCAAATTTCGAGTGCAAAAACAGATCAAAAAGTTAATTATAAGTATTAAATATTATTATTTCCGAGACACTTGAACTTCGAAATTGTTGAAAGGATATCCGGTTTAGTTGCTATCAATTTTAATCGATTGGCGTCGCTAGTTAGGTCCACCCGTCGCCTTAACGGTCTGCTTTTGTTACTCGAAATTTAAATTACCGCCGAAAACGGCTACTTAAGGCGTTAATTCAAATTTCAAGTGCAAAAACAGATCAAAAAGTAGTGCACAATTATTAAATAAATAGTATAAATGTTTGCTTAGACACTGGAGCTCCAAAATTGTTTAATTTAGATCCGGTTTAGTAGCTAGTAATTTAAATCGATTGGCTAGTTAGGGGTACCCGTCCCATTAAGTATTATAATACTTATAATAACTTATGTTTTGTCTGTCTAATACCCATTACTCAAGTACTTATTAAGGTGACACACTAGCGACCCTTATCGATTTTAATTTTTAGCTACTAAACCGGATCTATTTTAAACAATTTCGGGATTACAACCTCTGGGCAAACACTTATACTATTTATTAAACAACCATGCACAAATGTTGGGTCCGTTTTTATACGCGAAAAATAGATTCACGCCAAAAATGGCCGCTTTAGGCGTGAATCAATTTTTCGCGTAAGCGTTGGACCCAAAATTTGTGCATGGTTATTTATTAAATAGTATAAGTGTTTGCCTAGAGGTTGTAACCCGGAAATTGTTAAAAATAGATCCGGTTTAGTCGCTAAAATTAAAATGGATTGGCGTCGCTAGTGTGCCCTACCCGTCACCTCAAGTATTATAATATAATACCTAATGTTTTCTCTGTCTAATACTCATTACTCATCATCATCATCATGCAACCCACACTCGTCCACTGCTGGACATAGGTCTCCCCTAATGCACGCCACTGCTCCCGATTTTCGGCCACTCTCATCCAGCCTACACCAGCCAGCCTTCAAATGTCGTCATCCCATCTTGTCGCACGGCGTCCTACACTACGCTTACCGTGTCGCGGTCTCCACTCAAGGATTTTACGGCTCCAACGGCTGTCAGTTCTGCGGCTAATGTGACCAGCCCACTGCCTCTTCAGTTTGCTAATTCGGTGGGCTATGTCGGTGACTCTGGTTCTCTGTCGGATTACATCATTTCTGATGCGGTCCTTCAGATATACTCCGAGCATGGCCCTTTCCATAGCTCTTTGAGCGACTTTGAACCGGTGGACTAGTCCAGCCGTGAGTGTCCACGTCTCGGCACCAAGTCTCATTACTCAAGTGCTTATTAATAAGTTACAGTGTGTTTAACCGAAACGGTCAGGTCAAAGGATAATCTTTCTCATCTTAGCGTGTAATGCCCAGTTGCGTCCAAAGATGTCACGTTCGCGCTTGGACTATGATCCAGGATTCGGGAAGTCTGGTAATTACAACGAAGCGACTGCCGTCCGACCTTTGTTCGCAACCCTTAAATTCCGAGACGCGCAGATTTCCTCACGTTGTTTTCCTTCTCCGTCGAGCTAATGGTTGGTGCAGAGGTGCATGCTCGGATTTAAACCACGACCCCCGTATGGAAGGCGCGTTATTTTACTACTGACTCCCCTAGTATAATAGTAATCTGTGCTACTGACCTACCAGCATTAAAATTTTCTTCTAAGTATATCTGAGTACTTACAGTCCGATCACGGTTATTTGGCACGTGGCAAAAGTCGGACCTAATGCTGTTTTGACATTTTCGCATAGAAAAAACGTTACAACGCCCTCTTGTCAATGTCATTGAAGTGCCTTCTCAAGTAGATAATACTTACTTGCCTCTTAAAAGTCCCCAATTCTGGGGATTTCGATATGAAAAAAACATGGCGGATGTCACCTGAAAACCATACAAAAAACTATGTTTTGGTAATATATATCGTATGATGACAAAATATCATGTCCCGAGAATTGGGCTCCTGGTCGTGGTCGGGTCTGTAACAGCAATTAATTTTATAGTGTTGTGTCCTTTATTACCACAGGTAATTACTAAAGTCTGTTTAATATCCTCAATGATTTTGAACTAAATGCGTTGGAAATTAGGGTGAGAATGGGGTGAGGTGGTACTTACCTACCTAATAACCACAATGTGGTCTATACTAAATGAATTATCTATCTATACCTAGTAGGTATAAGACGTCTCTTTATATGATATAACATAGTATACCTACCTACTATACTTTATGCAATGCAAAAAGTAATAGACTACGCATAACATAAGTACCTACGTACCTATCGGATCTATCAGTAAAGTATATGTAACTTCTTAATTTAAATAATATTTGTTTATATAAACAAGTAAAATAAAATGAAAATTTCGCATGTCTTAATACTAAACTAAATAGGCATAAGGACTGCACATTCTGTAACATCTACATGTATTTGTAACCACCCTGTTTATAGCGAATAAAGATTTATGATTTATAGGTACGTAGTATCTTCTACTTAGTCTGTGATTACACCCCTCTTAACAATTATTTTGTCCGTCACGTCATTTGAAATTGGAACAACTTTGGTTTTTAATTTTAAATTCGAAAAAATCGAATCGCTGTGTTAGGAAATTTTATCATTGGAAGACTCTCTAAAAATATGCAAAATTTCCGAATTTCAAACCAATGGGATTCTTTAAGACCAGGAGCCCAATTCTCGTGATTGTTTGAAAACATGTTGGATATCACCTGAAAACCATACAAAAAAAACTATGTTTTAGTGATATATGTCGTATGATAATAAATATCACGAGCACGAGAATTGGACTCCAGTTTAATACAATACATGATTATAACATTATGAATATAATCCGTAAAATGTGGCTCGATTAGAATGACAGCTTTTGGTGTCATAGAAAAATGATCTTTAGATATAGTAATAAAAATGTATGGATGAAAACTTGGTTGAAACACATAAACCTTATGTTTATTGAAATAAAGGTCAAGTGACAGCTGTCATTCTAAGTGCTCTAAGCTACCTTTTACGGAGTAGGTATAGAAGGGTGTAATTGTTCACACGTTATACGGCTAAGCCAAACTTTTTGAGGTATAAAACAAACAACTGTATCGCATCACTGAGTAGAGTAGAAACGAATGAGATAGAAGCACGCATATGGCCAAGAATACTCACGATGCAGTTTTCGCGGGAGTGCATTGCGGTTGTAGCGCAGGCGCAGGTGCGGAGGCGGGGGCGTCGCGGGCGCGCGGCGGCATTCGCTCGCTAGTCGCCCGCGACGGACGTACCGCGACGCACGCGCACCTCCCATAGATCGATGGCTCGTGTGTGAATGTCCAATGTTTCCGTGCAAGGTGCGGGGGCGGCGGGACCGGTCGTCGGTCGCACGCCCGACCCGGCGACCTTACGTACCGTTCACTGTACGCACCTCCGTTCTCGTGCTAAAACTAAGTGCATCTCAAAAATGCCGTAGATAAAACCTTGATAGTAACACAACTAAACGAGGAACATTGTGATTGTGATGTGATTTGTTCTTGTTAAATGCATCTTAATTTCACAAGAGGATACTGCCTTGGGAACATTGTGAAATATGTACGTACGTGTATTTTGAGTGTTCGTTAAAAGCCTGTGCAAATTACCTGTACCTACCCTACTTACTGTATGATACAATGATTGTTAAGTTACTTTTGGGTATGTACCTGCCTACCTATTTGAAACCAAATGAAAACAATCTATTTAAATTATTTGTTCTATTTAATCTATTTTAAAATAAGATCTAGAGGTTTGATTTAGTGACAACTAGGCACAAACTACATGCATACACAAGTAAATTTTCCTGAAACTAGACCAACCTACTCATAACAAATATTTTTGCCGTTATATTTACCTACCTATTAGAATCAAATACTTCATCAGAAACAAAATACTTTCTGGACTGGTTGATATCAAAGTGTAACAAAAATACAAAAATTAAGATTAAGGGTTCAAAAATCCTTGTTAAATATGAGTTGAGTTATACAGCCTGTCAAATTAGGCTTACTGGCATTTTTTTTTGTGGTGTGCATAAAATATATTAAATAACTACCTATTATGGATAGTTATTGGTCAACAAAAAGATACTCATCTTTCCCTAAATAACGCTGCGTTGATCCCTTTTAAGATCTTTACCTGAACCTTTCATACTGTAAAACTATTCGTATGCGGATAAGTTTGGTGACGCCTCTTAATTTTTTTCCTTCGACAAAGATGTAAAAAAAGGTTTCAATAGCGGTTCCCATATAATATCTGACTAGAGCGAGTCTTTAGGGGATACCTTTGTGTAGTGGCGAAGAGATTTCATTGGCGCAATACTTCCCCCTGCTTACCAATCACAAGCATAGGATAAGATTCGCCCATAATTGTTAAAGGGCAGATGCGCCAAAGATGCAATATATATTATCTATATTTACACAAATGGTGCTATTTCGGTAAAGTGACAAGACACCAGAAAAGATCACCTGCTTGATACGAGTATACCTAAATTATTCTAAAAAATAAGTAGGATAAATCTAAAATTTAGATATACGCTCACATAATTCAATTCAATAAACAGCATATAAATTCAGATAATTATACAACTGTAGTTAATTTAAGGTGATAGGTACGCTAAGATAACCCTGTCTAAGGATTGCGAAGGTCACCTTCATAGTAATTACCACACTTCCCAAATCCTGGATCATGGTCCAATTAAGCGTACCTAACCTGGGCTCCGAAGCGACAGCTTTGGACGTAACTGCGAATTACACGCTGAGATGAGGAGGGGGAATTATTTAAAGCTGTATTCTTAGTTTATGTCAATAGATAAGTCATCGTCAGCCCATTTAAGTCCCCACTGCTGGGGCACGGGCCTCCCTCAATCACATGAGGGATAATTGCCATACTCACCACGCTTGGCAGACGGGTTGGCGAGGGTTTTGATATAAATGCAGAGTTTTCCTTCTCTGGGTGCTTATGATCATGCCAGCAGCTTTACCTTAGTCGCCTTTTACGACACCTCGGTAAGAGTGAGGGTGGCCTATTCTACTCTGCCGGCACCACACGGCCATAAGTAGGCAGCTGTAATAGATAGCCACACGTTGGGCCAAGCCACTAGTAACCCTACGACAACATTAAGGTGGTGGTGGTAATCAGTTTTTACTCTCTGTTATAACAGTTAATTATCGTTTTGGTTATACAGGTTGGAAGCCGAAAATCAAAGTGGAGGGGCACGGGGAGACCAGCAACGGTTGCATCGATAGCATGGCCGATGTTTCTATACCACAGAGTCCTCGACATCTTCACAAAAGGCGTCGACTGTCGCAGTTACTGGACAAACTTGCTGTACAGTTGCGAAATAACAACCATTATCCGCATTCACCCTGGCTCATGCTCACCCCTCCATTTCTGGAGCCCACCAAGGCACCTGAAGAACTACCACTAGATCTCTCAGTGAAGTCAGAACCGGCACAGCTCCATCAAGAGTCTGAACCACCTGCATTTGTATGTACTACATGTGGACAAACATTTAGTGTTCACGACCGCCTAGCTAAACACGTCGCATCAAGACATAGAAATCGTACTCCTGAATCTTCCAGAGCATACGAGTGTGACATTTGCCAGAGGCGATTCGCTCGTTCAGATATGCTAACACGACATGCTCGCCTTCACAGCGGGGTAAAGCCATATTCATGCTCAGCTTGTGGACAAGTCTTTTCGCGGTCAGACCACTTGGCGACCCACCAACGCACACA
Source organism: Marasmia exigua (assembly GCA_019059595.1). Lineage (NCBI taxonomy): Eukaryota > Metazoa > Arthropoda > Insecta > Lepidoptera > Crambidae > Marasmia > Marasmia exigua. The sequence continues at coordinate 10,429,052 of CM032494.1, read as the reverse complement.
CACTGGAGAGAAGCCTTACCGCTGCCCAGCCTGCCCGTACGCTGCATGCCGCCGAGATATGATCACGAGGCACATGAGGACCCACACACGGCGACCTCAGCCCGCCTAAAGCAGTTCGGCTCAGCGCATTCCTATATGCAGGTTATTAGTCTTGCAGTTGCGTTATAATAAATCGCTTTTGCAGGCTCAAAGTGCATTTCTAATTGATTTAAGGTATGTTCTAATAATTTTGTAAAGTAGGTTATTGATTTTATCCAGATTGAAATAGAGACTGAAATTTAATTTAATACTGTACGAGTTTATGGTTTTTACATTGTTGTTTCTAATCAGGCATGTTGAGGTCCCTGATTATTGGGACACTTTTTGTTCAACCTAAAATCGGGACCACTGTGTAAGATAGACATATCTCATTGCACGTCTTGCAGATTGATTTATCTAGATGTTATAATGAAAAGTGTTTTGCTTATGTGCGAATGCATATTTATTCTGATTGTACTCGTAAATTATCTGCCGAGCGCAATGCGATGTGTCCAGTATATAACTGTATTATTTATTTATAGAAGTGCTTCTGCTTGGAATTTCATCAGCGTGAATTCGATGATGCAGAAAAATATAATTGTTAAATACTTACCTATTCAGTTTAGTACCTAATAATGTTATGCACATTGTTTTTATTATATATCTATATTTTATTGATACGTATTTACGTAAAATCGTTTCCATTAACATTCATGGGAACATTTACATAAATGTTTGTACCTATTCCAACTAGTTCTTTGTACTCATTTTTTAAAGAATACAAACACGGCTTTCAAAAACATTTTATGCAGTAATTTTTTGACAGGTACCTTTGTATTATCTCTTGTGGTCATAATTTTTTAAGTAGATAGCTGCAATTTTCCGAAATCTAATCAATAATACTCTACTATTATTATTACGACTACATTTTGTTCAATGAAATCAGTGCCATTGCTTACACTGTGTAATGTACCTAATTAATTATTTATATTTAGTACTTTAGGGAAAGGTAAAGTAAATTCAACAAGTCCAATCGCGCACTACTGAAATAATTTATTATTATTGACTATACGAATATTATACAAATTGTAAGGATGGTACTGCTGTAATGAAGACTTTTTTTAAGGATAATTTTAGAATTAGTATATTTTAATATATTCTTTATCTTATTTTAAAGTACATCTCATGTCGTCCACCTTTTTTGATCCTTAGTTGGTTTGTTTCACTTCTAGAACAAGCAATCTATAGATTCAAATTTATCGAAAGTTAATACTTGTTCCATGTTTTTATATAACTTTGAATTACTGTCCTTAACATTTATACGTATTGTACCAAAACAATTCAAAGAATTATATGTTTTAGGGTACTCCTAAAATTTCTTAATTAGAATCTTAATAATTATTAAGTTTATTTTTATTATATTATTATTAGCAATGCTTTGTACACGTACTCGTCGTGCATTAGGCATAGGTTTTTTTTTTTGAAATTATAGAATTAATTATGATTCTACTATAAACGGTGGTAAAGTTGGAGGTAGGTACTTAAGTAAAATTTAGTTAAAATTCATTCAATACTTACAAAATCTTGAAGTGATTTTGCATTTTTTATGAAAGTTAAGTTGTTTTTCTAAATAAATAGACATTTTTTTGCTTTAACTATAAATATCTGAATATGCTTATCATTTGTTTATGAAACTGTAATTTAAGTTTTGCTGTTATGGTTGAAAATACTTTTTTATGTTACTTTTTATTTGATTAGTTTTTTAATTACGAATTAAGACATTTGACTTTATATTCGTGACTCAATATACTTTACGGTCCACGGAACAATGCGATATCTGTCTAATCTGACAGTTTATTGTCTTCAAACAACCATACAATAACAGAATAAGTTCATAATTTTTTTGTGATACTAAATTTGAACCCATAGACCTAGAGCCCAATTCTCGTGCTTGTGATATTTTGAGAACATGGCGGATATCACCCGAAAACCATACAAAAAAACTATGTTTTAGTGATATATGTCGTATGAAAATAAATGTCACGAGCCCGAGAATTGGGCTCCTAGGATGCCGCCCGAACTAAATGTGTTTGACAGTAGATTGGAGATATTTTGTTGTGCCTGTCCATACTTGCACCACTTGTAAGAGAGTGTTAAATTATCTAAGGGTGGTAGATAATCAGTTCTTACATTTTAAAAATCACGTCATCAACTCATCTATCAAGTTGAAAGGTATCATACTTTAACGCAAAATGTTTTTTTTAGTGCTTAATAGGTACGATTTCCTTTATACCTTTAGTTACATAGGTACCTACTTGTTGTTGTTTTCTCAGAGCTCTAGCATACGAACGACATTTTTTCAGGTCATGTCTTACATGTATAGCCATATAATTACATATAACAATAACACCGGGAAGATTTATAATAGCACATGTCTATTTTGGCCGGTGGGTTAATTGAATCTTCAACTTCCGAACATTAGTGATTTGACTTGTGATCAAACATAGATGGCTTTTAAGCGGGCATTTTTTTAAATCCATACGAAAAAAAAAACCTTACCATGATTCCCTGTCAATGTCATTTTAAGCTGACAAGACCTGACGATCACTGATGGAATGACGGTTTCCGTAGGCTTTAGACCCTTCTATGCTCCTATGCAACACGGACGTCCATCGCGGGCGCTTGCAGCGGGTTCCAGTATGGTCCGTATGGGATGAAAGACCCGCGCACGGTAGCGTTTGTCCTCCTTCACAAAACTGACGGTCGAATAACGGATGAGAATATACCTGTCGCATCCAAAAAAGAAACGAAATGTAAACAATTTCGCTTTGTTTTATGTCCTTGTAGGAGCGGCGCGCCTGGTCCGCCGCGGACGTCCGCGTACTAAAGCGGATGACCGTCGTGCGTGCCTTTATCTTATACCTAGCTATTATAAATAAAGATAAGCCTATGTGAGTTATGTAATTTGTTTCACAAAATGTCTTTGTTTGCTATTAGCGACTATATTACATTGGTTTACAATAATTTCATAATAAGTAAGTAACATTTAAATCCTTAAAAGGGTTTTTGTAAATTTTTATTAGTTCTGTGATAACGATTTTTGATTAAGTTTTTTTCATGGCTGCTGTGTTTGTAAGTATTTATTGGTGTTTTTATTATAAATAAATGGCATTTTGAAGTATAAGAGTTTTATTTCAATAGGACTTTTACTCACCTGTTAATCATCTCATAATCATATTTATTTACAAGAAACATGTTACAACGTGTTACATTAAAAAAATGTTTTATAAATACGTAAACTCTGATTTTTAATTCGGCGAACTAAACTGACAGCTGCAAACGTCAAGTTCCCGTGCATTTTGACACTTTGCATCTGTCAAAAGTAGCAAAAAATGTATGAGAACGACACATTGACACCTGTCAGATTAGTTCGCCGAATTAAAAATCAGAGTTTACACAGCTTACTAAGTATTTTAGTACCTACAAAAGTATGTGAACCGCAAACACTCTCTTTCCCTAACCCTCATATTCCGATAAGATACTGCAGTGTATAAATAAATAATTAAATCCTTAAAACATCTCATGCATAGACCAGGAGCCCATTTCTCGTGATTGTCGATATGAAAAACTTGGCGGATATCACATGAAAACCATACAAAAAAAACTATGTTTTAGTGATATAAGTCGTAAGATAATATCACGAGCACGAGAATTGGGGTCGTGGAAGCCAATTCTCGTACCCAATTATTTTCATACGACATATATCACTAAAACATAGTTTTCTTGTATGGAGCCCAATTCTCGTGCTCGTCATATTTTGAGAACATGGCGGATATCACCTGAAAACCATACAAAAAAACTATGTTTTAGTGATATATGTCGTATGAAAATAAATGTCACGGGCACGAGAATTGGGCTCATGGAGCCCAATTCTCGGGTTTGTGACATTTTGAGAACATGGCGGATATCACCCGAAAACCATACAAAAAAACTATGTTTTAGTGATATATGTCGTATGAAAATAAATGTCACGAGCCCGAGAATTGGGCTCATGGTTTTCAGGTGATATCCGCCATGTTTTCAAAATATCACGAGCACAATAATTGGGCTCCTGTATGTTTTTCGGGTGGTATCCGCCATGTTTTTTCATATCGAAAATCCTCCGTACTAAGTAACTTTGTGTTACGAATATCAGACCGCAGAGGAATTACAATACAAATATAATACCTATTTAAATACGCATATTACACCATAGATAATTAGTCCATGATTACACCCAGACACTAAATGTGATACGACCGGGGAGAGATCGGGTGCAGGGCCTACCAGCCTGAAAAACTTAGTTACAAAGTGTGACTAACCCTAGAACTAGAAGCGAACCCACGATCTTGAGTGCAGCCTGCCGTCGTCCCTAAAAGGCGATGAGGACATTTTATATTAAAGACACTCTTAGCCTTAAGGGATTTTGCAACAACAGATCCCATTACTGAAGGCGAAAATAACTTATAAGTTGACTTTACCGCTGATAGCGATTTCTTCCAGACAATCTTTATTAAACTGGATGTAGGTAAGTGCTTGTTGTATGGAACTAACTTTGGTTAGATTTTTTTAGAAAAGCGCACCTAATGTTTTGTTTAACCATATTCTTGAAATTACAAAATGAATAAACGCAAAGGAAGGTTTTGTACAAAAAGCCCTTTCTTTTTATTCTTTGGTTTTCAGGTAAGTGCTGTACCAAATAAGAAGTAGAAGTTTAGTGATTCACTCTTTATTTATATTTAGATTAGCAAATAAACTTTCTCGAATCTACCTACACTCGTATTACTTTTTACCCGACTACGGCAAAGCAAAAGGAGGGTTATGATTTTGACAGGCTATGTATGTATGTATATTCATCTGTTTCCACGTAACTTCTAAACTAGTTATCATATTTGAACAAATGAGGTGTCGTTAGAAGCGTTTTGGTTGTCTTCTGGTTATAGGCAACATGACGTCACATTAAATTTATTACAGCGCCCTCTAGGGGACTTAGAGTAAGGAAGATAAAAAAACTTTGCTTGACGGTACCGTGTGGGGTATCAAATGAAAGAGCTTTTTTAGCACATTTCAAATATGTATTTATATTTACATAACTAAAAATATGTTAAATAAAAATAAAGTTTAAAAACTAAAACCCGACTACCAAAAAGACACGATCTAAAAAGTACAAAACAAGAAAATTGTCTCTGCTGAAATGATTATGCCGTATCGCCGTGGTCGTATGCCACCTACTGTATCAAAACAGATTCATTATAATAATAAAATAAAATCAATTTGGCATACGACCACGGCGATACGGCATAATCATTTCAGCAGAGACAATTTTCTTGTTTTGTACGTTTTAGATCGAGTTTTTTTGGTAGTCGGGTTTTAGTTTTTAAACTTTTTTAAATTATTATGAGAATGCTCATTAAACCCACGTGTTAATTAATGCCTCAGGTTATTTGCTTTAAATTATTAAGGTGTTGACACATCAGCCGCCGAACCTGCTGCGAGGGTTAGTGCCCAGTGTACCTGCCACAAGCTTAATAATAAAATCAGTTAGTAGATACTGTGATACCTAGCTGCCAGCATTATGCCAGATTTGTAGTAGCTAGCCCCTTTATTATTTTCCAGGCCCTAATTCACATTAGTCTATGGCCCGAGGAACAAGTGTCCCCAGTCTCCCCTACCTCTATAGTTCTTAGAATGCTTATTGTACGATAAGCGAAAAAAAAAATACTGCACATACAACCAATCAAGCTTGGCAATAGGCTTAGAGAAACCCTACGTTAGTCCTTTTGGTCTAGTGTACGGTTAGCGCAAAAAATATATACTGCGCATACAACCAACGCCCTATTGGTCTAGTGGTTTAAGTACCGGTCCGTGATCTCGGGGTCCTGCGTTTGATTCCCGGGTCGAGCGAAAAGTATGTTGCGAATTTTTCGAACATAGCTCGGGTTTGTGATCACCAATCCGTATTTGGCAATCCCATCATATTCGTGGTGATTAGGTAAGCCTAATCCCATCATAGTAGCGATAACTTGAATTCTGGCGGATTTGCCCTGCAGTGGGATAGTTTATAGGCTGATACTACTATACAACCAACAAAGCTAGGCAATAGGCTTATAGCAACCCTACGTTAGTCCTTCTGCTCTACTGTACGGTTAGCGCAAAAAAAAAAACTTACTGCGCATGCAACTGACAAAGCTTGGCAATAGGCTTAGAGCAACCCTACGTTAGTCCTTTTGGTCTAAGGCAATAGGGTTGCACATCGACGTCCTAAATATATTATAATACTTACTCTTTGACGTCGACTGTGCTGCCAACTTTGTGTCATCTTACCATCTACACGTAAATAGCAACATATATTTATATTTGCTTATTATCATGGAACTAGAAAACACGCGCTTTAAATGCACGTCTGTAGCTATTATACAGGGTATTTCTGTGAATATTTACATCCCTCTAACCACGTGTTCTAAAAACCATTCTGAATAACATTTGTTCTACGACTATGGGAAATTCGCAAAAAAAAAATCAACTTTTCATATAAAGTCGATCACGTTACTTGGTCATTTTATATGGAGAGTCGAAAATTTTTTCGACTAATTTCGAAAAGTCGTAGAACAAAATGTTGTTCAGAATGGCTGGTAGAACATGTGGTTAAAGGGATGTTAATGTCCACAGATGATAATATTATGAGCAAGCAACTACAAAGTTGTAAACAAAGCAAGAGTTTCAAAATTATGATTAACATAAATTTTAAAGCTGGCAATTTGACTTTCCAAAAATAAGAATAACAAATTACCTTTGAAAATTACCTACACATTACTTACATACATTACAAATTAAAAATAAATCTTTGACCTTAAAATCCATGAAGCTATAGACAAATCAGCTTCATGTTAAAATATACTATCATTTTCTACCTAATATACTTTTTGGTTCGGTTCCATTACTCTATCTCTAGCTTAGACAAAGATCTTTAGGTAAGTATTCCTAGATTTTCAAAAAAATATTTTACATACCTTGGTAGGCCTTTTTATAAAATTAGCGGATGGGCTTACAGACCCGCAACAGCTCGAGATTGATTGAGTACTAATTTACAATATATCACTTCTATCGTATCCACTAATATTAAGGTGACGGGTAGGGCACACTAGCGACCCCAATCGATTTTAATTTTTAGCTACTAAACCGGATCTATTTTAAACAATTTCAGGGTTACAATCTCTTGGCAAGCACCTATACTATTTATTAAATAACCCTGCACAAATGTTGGGTCCGCTTTTGTACGCGAAAAAATTGATACAAGCCAAAAACGGCCACTTTTGGCGTGAATAAATTTTTCGCGTTTGTGCACGGACCCAATATTTGTGCATGGTTATTTAATAAATAGTATAAGTGTTTACCGAGGAGGGGTTGTAACCCCGGAATTGTTTAAAATAGATCCGGTTTAGTAGCTAAACATTTAAATACATTGGCGTCGCTAATGTGCCCTACCCGTCACCTTAAGTTACATTTTAAACGAATAATGATATTCTTAGACAATTTTAGACGGGACGTGGTATTGGTATAGCGCAGATTTAGTTTTAAAACATTCTGCCAAAATCCGCGAGGGGAAGGGAAGTTTAGTGATGGTCTAGATATGAATATGTAGGTAATGAAATGAAATTATTATTTTTGTTTACGAACATTGATGAATCACTTGCTCACAGCAGCGAAAAATGCAGATAAGTACTAGAAAAGTTATAATTTAATACCTCGTTGGCCTAGTGGTCTGGGCGGTCACCAGGATGGTGAAAGAGATTGGATTGTTGAAACAGTCATAACAGCCATTTAAGTTTCTGTAATGCCTATTTTTTTAAGTAAAAAGTATGTATCTGTAGACATTTACATCCCTCTAACCACGTGTTCTAACAACCATTCTGATCAACATTTGTTCTACGACTTTTCGAAATTAGTCGAACATTTTTTCGACTTTTACACAAATTGACCAAGTCACATGACCGACTTTGTTTAAGAAGATGAAATTTTTTTATGCGAATTTCCAAAAGTCAGAACAAATGTTGTTTAGAATGGTTGATAGAACACGGGGTTAAATGTTCACAGATACATTCTGTATCTTCTCGCAACGACCAGTATCTTTTCAATGCATTTGTCTTTCTCTCTTTTCTTTCAATTTCTATTTTACCTCCTTCTAATACAGTCGAGTAAAAAGAAAAGCCCATCTCCTCAGGTAGTAGTAGTAACCACAGATAACTGTATGTAGCAGGTAGTAACATAAAAAAGTCAAATGGTGGGACATCAATTACCTATTCCTTCTTTGTATCATTGTCACAATACTAATTAACATTAGCTAGCTACTAATATACTAATCTGTGATTAACATCGTGAAAGATCGTGTCAACGTACCACGATATTGCCTATTGTTTTTGGGGTTAATTCAGTCCCAAAATATGCAGACGAAAAATTTTATATTGTGTGTGTGTATCTTTTTAATAAAATAAACGTTATTTACGTTTATTTTATTAATAAGATACTTTTGCGTGATAAGAAAGATAAATTAGATTTTTCTGATCGTCGTTCGCAAGTAAAAACTGCACAACAACCATTTTGACGAGTTCCGCTCAGCGATAGTCTGAGTCCGAAATGACGATTTCATAAAAATACCTGAACGTTGAATCTCGTTGGTCGTGTACAAACATTGGCAGAGGGGAAATCATCCACATGCCACGTCACGTATTAAATTGTCTAAGATGATATTATTACCCAATTTTACTTAGCCAAATAAAACTACTATTTTAGTAGAAAATTATTAATCGTTTGGCAAAATGATAAATTCCAATGACAAGAACATTTTAGAAAAGATAATCTAGTCTATGGATTAACAGCGCCATCTAGTTACGGATTTCAAGAATAAAGTAAAAAAAAAAAACTATTTATTTTCCATTGGCAACACTGACACTGAATTCGGCTTCTCGTTTCGTAGTTCGAGCTAGTTCTCTTGGCCGCCGCCATTTTGGCGTCACAATCGCATTGATTGAAACGCCCTCATTGGAAATTTTCTGAAGTTTTATTCAGATTTAAATAAATTTTACTGTGAATACAGTGGAACTTCGTACAATATTAATGTAATAATATAATTTAACGGTAAGTGATGTTGTTTACTTCCTTTAAGTATCGTAAAATGACACGAATTCGTTAGAAAAACCCTTGTGCAGATTTCTTTGGTGAAACTTCTATCGTTGACGACAGCGCCGTCTTGTGTTGTATTTTCTCAGCTTTTAGTTTGTGGCGCTAATTTGTTGATAACGCTGTGTTTTGACCATTTTACAATTTTCTCTTTAATATTTTAAATGTTTTAATCAGAGCGCATGATTTAAGCTTTAGGTCATTCAATAATAGTGGTTCATAAGATGGCGGATTCATAGCCATCAATTTATCGTGTTCGGTGAGTTGGGGTTAGGAAATATGAAATTCTTTATTCAATGGCAAAATAAGTAATTTTAGTTATTTAGCTGTTTTCAAAACATTTAGCTGTCGTATCAATCATCAAAGTAAGCTATAAATAAAATTCATGTTTCTTGTTACATTGATTCACCCAATTTTAGATGATCATATCGAATTAAAGTGTAAATCATTCGTTTTAAATGCTTCTCGTGTGTTATTTCGTAATTTAAAATAATTTCAGTGTGCAGTTCCTTTAAAACAGGCACTTGTATTTACTTACTGACCAGTTAAGATTTTATGGAAAATACAACCTTGTTTCTCAAATTTATGGATATTCAAGTCAAATATGGTTAAATCAAAGTTGTGTTTTTGTAATTTTTGTATATTGGTCTTCAAGCACACCTATTATCATTGCAAATATCCATATTCATTAGAGAAATGTTACCTTTCAATTACTGTATAATTTGTGTAACTGTAACCTCTGATGCTTGTCCAGTAGTATTTTATTTCATGTCTCAGATCTAGCTTAATTTTATTTAATGACGGTTAGGGTATGGTAGTTCAGTGGAATGAGTATTATCTGAATGAGGTGGTGGATTTTCATATTAATCTAACATTTACTCGGAAGTTAGGGAAAACACTGTGAGGAACCCAATTGTTAGATATTCTTCTTAATGTTGCACGCACGTACCACTAACTAGCGATGCCATTTGATTTAAATTGTTAGCAACTAAAATGGATATCTTTTTAACAATTTTGAAGCTCCATCCTCTCGGAAATAACTTCTATCATTTTATTTAATCATATACTTAACTTTTTGGTCTGCTTTTGTATGCGAAATTAGAATTACCGCCCAAAACGGTTACTTATGGCGTTAATCCCAATTTCGTGTGCAAAAACAGATCAAAATGTAGTGCAGAATTATTAAATAAATAGTATAAATATTTACTAGCCTTGAACGCTTCTAAAACTAAGCGAATGACTAACTCAAACCCAGTACCCATAGGAGTCACAAACGGACTACTTGAATATGTAGATGACTGAATATGTAGATGACTGACCTCGGTCAAATTATACCAAATAAGGGCCAAATGGAAAAAAAGGGAACAAGAGAGTAGCAGTTGGACAGAGAAAGTACTGGTCTCTAAAGTTTATTATGAAAAGCCGGGACATGAGCATGTACATAGAGAAAAGTCTTCAACTCCTGCATCCTACCATGTCTGACCGATGGGTGTGAAACATGGGCACTTACCAAATCTCAGAGAGACAAGCTTGGCAAATGCCAGTGTCGAATGGAAAGGAGCATGTTGGGTGTCAAGCTAAGGGACAGAGTAAGATGCGAAGACATACGAGCCAAAACAAGAATAACTGAAATATCCCACAAGATTGAAACCCAAAAATGGAGATGGATCGGACATTTGCTAAGAAGTAAGCTGGAAAAATGGAGTGGTATAGTGACAACCTGGTACCCAAGGGGCGGTAAGAGAATCAGAGGCAGACCGATCAGGAGATGGGAGGATGACCTGAGGTATACTGCAGGACCAAGATGGACCAGAGTGCAAGGGACAGGGAACACTGGAGGGAGCTGAAGGAGGCCTTTGCCAACAGGCACTCTGAGATTAGAGACTTAATTTAATGTAAAATGTAAACAAAAAATGTAAAATGTATTTGTATCTGTATTTCGGAATAAAAGGCTATAAATAACTAAATGTTTGCTTAGTGACTGAAGCTCCGAAAATTTTAAAAATAGATCCGGTTCAGTCACTAACAATTTAAGTCGATTGGCGTCGCTAGTTTGTGGTACTCTTCGCCTTAACTTTTGCATGTAAGATTAAGAAGAATATGTAACGAGTGGGTTCCTCACAGAGTTTTCCCGCACTTCCGAGTAAATGTTGATCCACAGTACATTAATATGTACATCCACCACCCCAACATGTCCACCTCCCGTTCCGAGAATGCTTATTCTATTCACCTAACTACCATCGCGAACTACCTTCATTACCACCCTATACATATGGTCAGAATAATCTTGCAAGCAATGGCAACTTGCTCACTGTCATATATATTGTTGTATATGTAACTCGTCAACATAATAATATTATGAATTCAAGCATTTGAAAAATGTCAAATGATATTTAATGTAGACATTGCAGTACCTGAGTACTGTATTATTATTAGCACAACAAGTGCATCAAAAGATTTTTCCGGTCATCACTATCTGGCAGCCAAACTGCTTAGCTTAGCAGTTCAGTATAAATATCTTTAGTATGAAATTAAATATGAATATAAATATATTTCCAGCAATGCCGCCACCGGACAAAAAAGGAAAGAAACCCATGCTGGAGACCTACATACAAGAGCCTGCAGGGGTTCTAGGTAAGAATCTTTTAATTGATTGGTTTTCTATTTAGCCAATTTTTGTAATTACCTATTGTAGAAAAAGCTAATGTTATTTTATTTTATCATTCAGTGACCATTAAAGGAACACAATTTTTTTTCAAACAAAATACAATCTTTTATAGGTACATCTACGAGTCTTATCAAATGCTAGTGTGTGTAGTGACACACACTAGCATTTGATAAGAATAAAAATTTGATTTAACTAAAATTGTAAATGTATGGGACTGGTATTCTTTTCAGTCAATGGTGATGATGAAACAGACAATGGTGTTACTTACTTTGTTGATGAAGAAGGCCGTTATTACTATCAGCCAGCAGGAGAGAATCAAAGCATTGTGTCTCTGCCCACTACAGTCACTGAAGAAAATGAGGTAAGGACCCTAATATTTGATTCTTTGTTCAAGTTACATAAAATCTGGTCAAGGGCAACTGGTTTTAGAGGCAGGTAACTCGTCAATGACTGTGTCAACAATCTCATTAGCAGTCTAGATACCCATTAAATGCTCTTTCACCATTCTCATGACAATAGGAGTGTTCCAAAAATAGGGAACATTTTGTAAGGCAAAGATTAAATTATTTAAATAACTGTATATACTTATCATTGTTTGTAGGGCATTGAAGAAGAAGAAGATCAAATGCTAGTGGATAATGAAGGGTACCAAACAGTAACCCTGGTACCTTCGGATAATGGCAACGGTGAAGTTAGCTATGTGCTTGTAGTGCAAGAAGACAGCAAACCGTCACTGGTTAATATAGACATAAAAGTAGATCAGGTAAATAACTTTTCTGTTTCCATGTACATAGTAGTAGCATAATGTTTCTGAGGACTGTGTTCACTAAATGCATGTAGAGATAATAATATATGAAATATGAGTCAGTTCATGGAATGTTAACGCATTACAGGATAAAATAAATGAAGAAGAGAAAACCGATGATGTTTACAATTTCGAAGATGAAGAAGCTGGAGAAGGCGAAGCCTCTGAAGAGGAAGAGGTTGCTGCTGAGACAGGGAAGCCGAAGAAACCCGTTACCAAGCGAAAATACCTACGACCACACTTCACTTGCACCTTTTGCTCCTATACCAGCCATAGACGGTAAGGTTTAGTTTCTTTGGGCTGTAGCATTCACAGATACCATTAGTCATTTTTGCAATTTTCAGTTTTCTCTGTTAAATTTTTGCAGCATGAATCGGAAGTCAATCTGAAGTTTAATTACTTACCTCCTACTGTTTTTAAAGTGGATCGTAGAAGGTTCAAAGTCACTTGTAAATGCGCAGTCAGCTAGCACGTGATCTTGCTAGAGGTACCTAGGCCGACCGATGGATCAACGTCCCTCCGGTTGAAACACCATATAAGATTTCTCCACAGTTTGAGGCTCCCTTCCTCCAATTACAAAAAGTCACAGTCATTATATTTCAAAGATCCCTTCCAATATGTGTGTGTGAGTGATTGCATCTGATGCATCTCCCATAGGTATCTGCTACTGCGTCACATGAAGTCGCACTCGGAGGACCGGCCGCACAAGTGCTCGGTGTGCGAGCGCGGCTTTAAGACCATTGCCTCGCTGCAGAACCACGTCAACATGCACAACGGCGTCAAACCCCACGTGTGCAAGTACTGCAACAGTCCATTTACTACTTCAGGTATGGATCTTCTTCTTTTCGTTGGGGCTTTTCCACAATTGGGCAACAGTTGTGCCCATTTCACGTGTGGAGGGTGATGTTCCTCAAGGAAACCTATAAGCGCCTTGACGTTGCCGAAGTTTTATTGAAGGCTACCTGGGTTTTCCAGGTAGTGTACTCGGTAGTTGGCAGCTTGCTTTGTACTTAGTAGTACATGAGGGACGGTTTAGTCCTTAGTTAGTAATGCTGGTTTGCATAGAGAGCTGTCTGTTACACCTAGATTGAGCACATGTTTGTTGTTAAAGCTGCCAGGCCCCGATAGTGCGCTTGTCACTAAGTGGAGGCCTGGCTTGTTAGTAGGAATGATCTAGAGAGACGAAGATCCAATGGACAACATTTCAAAATTGCTAAGCTCTGAAACAAAAAATACCAATTCTTTGTTTACTTTTCCGCTGCTCGAATATATATTTATTCATTTTTTACATTGCTTATTTACTGAGAAAAAAATTGAAAACTAAAAAACGTAGGATGGCGTCATCGGACAGCAGAATGTAAAATATTTCTTTGCTTAGCACATTATAGTTTTAAATTTACGTAATGCCAAACTCATGACATGTAACTGTCAAAAAAAAAGACAACTTGTCAACGTTGAATGTATGAATGACGTTGACAATGTTGACACTAGTATTATTTACCTTTGACAGTAGTACCTTTTTTTTATTAAAACAATGATAAGCAAAGGAATATCGCTGTATTCAGCCGTCCGATGACGTCATTTGGCGCTTACGTCTATTTAGAATAAAAAGAATTTCAATAATTATTTTATGCATGAAAATGGACAAATTTTGAAAAAAGAAAAAATATGGGTCTGTTCATTTTATGTCTACTTTCATAAAAAAAACAATATGGACATGTTAAAAATTTGAAATGTTGTCCTTTGCGGGGTAGGCTTAGTTACGCCTGCCTGCATTCTTCCGGATTGCTCCAATACTCATTAAGTATGGATTTTATAAATGATATGTCAATATTGGCAAACGCTATACATAATGCATTCAACAGGCGAGCTGGTCCGCCACGTTCGGTACAAGCATACGCACGAGAAGCCGCACAAGTGCACTGAGTGCGACTACGCCTCCGTCGAGCTGTCCAAGCTGCGCCGGCACGTTCGCTGCCACACTGGGGAACGCCCTTATCAGGTACCTGATCTCATGATCACACTTCAAATACAGAGGGACGAAGTAGAATAAAATTCAGCCAAGTGCGAGTCGGGCTCACTTACCAAAGGTTCCGAACCTATATATATACATATAAGTTTATAAATAGTTCATGACTCACGCAATTTTTCTAAAATTTTTAGTTTTATTTTACCGATTTAATTATTGTATCATTTGAACAGACTTACGAATTATTGTTTGTTTGTCCAGTGTCCGAACTGCACGTACGCGTCGCCCGACACGTTCAAGCTGAAACGGCACCTGCGCACACACACGGGCGAGAAGCCCTACAAGTGTGAGCACTGCAACATGTGTTTCACGCAGTCCAACTCGCTCAAGGCCCACAAGCTCATACACAATGGTGAGTTCATGCCGCATCATCCTCATTTGAAGGCCACAGGGGTGAAAAAAGTACACAAAGAAAACAGTTGCGTGATCAAAACACTCGCACTCTAAAGTCAACAATTTTCATAGAAACTTTTTCTTAAAATAAAACAAAATACGAAGTAAAGGTAAAGTTTTTTTGTGCAATTTATTCATTCAAATTAAAGTTTTCATTACGCAACTTTTTTCTTGGTGACAATCTGTGTTTTGTTTTCCAGTATGCTTCATTTTAAGCTTTAACTCCGATAGTGTTGCTGTCGTATATTAGCATTTGACGACCTACAATGTCACCACCTCAACCACTGATTTTAGTCAAGTTCTAGTGTTTAGTAAGGAACACATTTCCTATAAGTATGAGATATTTTCCTAACATTTACATTCAGCTGTGATTGCCCTACAATTTTGGAAGGCCTAATTATCACTTTCTGGCACCTTACTGCTCGAAACAACAACAAGTTCAAATGTTTTACTTACAGATTTAATTTGTACCAAATGTTATTAACACCTGAAGTGAGACACGCTCAATACCAGCTTTTCTGCCAAACATTACGGATAAGAAAAAAAAAGTCTTGTATTTATGTAAAAATAAGTCAAGTAAAATTAGAAATAAAATTACCAATAAATAAATTATGTCAGCGTATGTTTTTAGAAAATAGGTATATACAATTATACGATCATTTTATAGCAGTGGTAACATTCTAGTAGCCTCTTTGGTCTTGAATTCCAGTTTCGGGTATAGTTAGTATTCCTTAAGTCTAGTGATTACTTGTAAGTGACTGCCTCAGACCTTCGCAAACCTTACACAAAAAAACCAGACCAACTGTGTTGTTTAAAATAATTATTTCAGCAATTCTGGTTAAGGTATCCAGTATTTATGAAATTATTCAAAACTTACAGTAGCAGAAAAACGCACATGAAAATGATACTGAAAAATGAATTTATTTTAGCTCAAAAACAGGACATATAAATATATTTTACAACATACTTAGTTATAACTATAATTTTCAGGGGTACCCAAATAAAGGTATCTTGATTCCCATTTAAATTAAATACGGAGTTACTTATATCTATATTTTACTCATAAAATTAAAGTAACTACCTAATTTAATTATAGTTTGGAAAAATCGGTATAATCTTTGTTGTTAACTGACTTGCGGTACGGCTGGTCCACAAGTTAAAGGTCGCTCAGCGGGCTATGGAACGAGCAATGCTCGGCGTCTCTCTCCGAGATCGAATCCGAAATGAGGTGATCCGGCAGAGAACCAAAGTCATCGACATTGCTCACCGGATTAGCAAGCTTAAGTGGCAGTGGGCTGGCCATTTTAGCCGCAGAACCGACAACCGATAGGGTAAACGAGTTCTAGAGTGGAGACCGCGTCTTGGCAAACGTAATGTAGGGCGCCCTCTGGCTAGGTGGGGAGACGATCTGCGCAGGATGGCTGGCAAGAGCTGGATGCGAGAAGCAGCGAGGCCTACGTCCAGCAGTGGACTGCGATAGGCTGATGATGATGATGATGATGAACTGACTTCATTTTAACTACCTAAGTAGTCATGCTCACTCAAATGTCTCTGAGGTGGCGGCGCTATGTGGCGGGTCATCCCTCTAATATGGTTGAGTGAAATGATGGCTGACACATACGCCATTCTTGTGAATAGGTGACACCTTTGGGGATTGGTCTGGTTTGGTTTACCTCATAATATTTATTTTATTATTCCTATTATTTTATTTTGTGTTACAATTAAACTGTATGGCTTGGTATGATGAAGACAAAACACTGTATGAAAGTTTTTCGATTAAAAAGAGTAACTGGCGAGTTTCTTGCTGGATCTTCTCGACCAGAAAACACTTTCCGAGCTGGTGGTAGAAACGCATTATGTTTATTTACTTTTTTTAGTATATTTTATGCATCAACATATATGTGCATTAACATGTAAATTAGACATAAGTACTTATAAATTGTCTTAAATCATTCAAATGTACTATGACGATTTGTAAGTGCTGTGTGCCTATGCAATTAAAGAATTATTTGAGTTGGAGTTTACGTAATGTTTATCGTGCAGTATCGGAGAAGCCGGTGTACGCGTGCGAGCTGTGCCCCGCCAAGTGCGGGCGCAAGACGGACCTGCGGATACACGTGCAGAAGCTGCACACCTCCGACAAGCCGCTCAAGTGCAAGCGCTGCGGCAAGTCGTTCCCGGATCGATACTCTTGCAAGATACATAATAAGGTTAGTTTGTGTTGCTTCTACAAACAAATTACATTTTGCTTCTCCTTATTTTAGCGTGTAATGAAGGCTATCGCCTGCGAAAAATCCGCAAGATGGCGTCCCAATCTTCAATCAATTGTTACATTGTATCTCTGTATACTTTTAAGTTTTGTTTGTTGTGCAATAAGGAGTATCTATCTATCTATCTATTGTTTATTAACGAATAATTCAGAGGCACGCCATCTAGCGGATATTTCATACGAGATTACCCCCATTCCCAAACTGAAGCTGTCGATTCGGATTCCTGGGTTCGCTTGGACTATTCGGTTCGCTTGATCCAAGTATTGAGGAGTCTGGTAATTATAATGAAGCGACGCAGCAAATCATTATCTCAACTATAATAGGCATCCACAATTTTGAGAAATTATACGTGACGCGCAGATTTCCTCGCGTTGTTTTCGCAATTCTTAGATCTTAGATCGCAACCAGACCAAATGCAGTCTGGTAATGGGAACCAGACCAGTTGGAAACACAGTTACACATTTTGAATCTTCATCTCAAATATTGTAGGCATCTATAATTTTGAGAAAATATCTGACATGTGCCGGTTGCATCACGATGTTTTTTCTCACCGTTGAGCTTATAGTAGAAATATGCACATAGATGTGCAAAATCCAGAGGTGCATACTCGGATTCCAAATACGACCCCCCGTATAGTAGGCGTGTTCTTATCCACTGTGCGATCATCGCTCAGAAGCTACATTTTTCTGAACAACATTATTATACTAGCTTTCCGCTCAAATTATTGGCACACATCTAATGAAAGGTTGTCCTGTAGACTAATGTAGTTTACAAGAATAAGTCACTTGCAGCTTCAAAATACGTCAAAGTGTTTTTACAAGTTTAATAAGTATAGTAATAGACAGCAAAATAATTTTGATCTAATATTATATAATACAATGTCCAGACGCACGAGGGCGAGAAATGCTTCAAGTGCGAGCTGTGTCCGTACGCATCCACGACGCTGCGCCACCTGAAGTCGCACATGCTTAAGCATACCGATGAGAAGCCCTTCGCCTGTGAGGAGTGTGACCAGTCCTTCAGGTTAGTGCTACTTAACTATATCAATGATCTATATCTATGGCCTACTTAGTTATATCGATGAATACCTCGATAGCGCAGTGGATCGCACAAAGAGACGGCTGCGCAAGAGGTCCCGGGTTCGACATCCGAGTCGGGCCTCAAATTTAGACCTAAGATTTTGGTTAGAAATTCTTTGTCAGCCCGGAGTCTGGAAGTTGGCGGTCTTGAACCCTCACATTTGAGTTAAGGTGCTACATCGGCGGCACTAGCGCCGTTAGTAGATTTAAATTGATTGTGTCGATTATGAGAGATTATTTAAAAAAGTATCTTAAAGATTTGGAGGAAAGAATAATCAATTTTTTGAGATGCAAAACAATAATTTTTACACACAATTACTAAAAGTGGGCATTTTTAGCATTTATGCAGATTATTGTTACTTGTAGGAAGAAATCGTTTTATAACTTTCTCTCAAAAAACTGTTAATACATATCTCCAAGTCTTTAAGATTCGCCACAATTAATTTAAATTTGTTGGCGGCGTTAGTTTCGCTGATGTAGTTCCTTAAGTGATTGCTACTATGATGGAATTAAGTTTTAATTCCACGCTTGTTTAATGCGGATTGGTGATCATAAACTCGAACTATGTTGGAAAGATTTGAAATATACTTTTGTTCGACTGGGGAATTGAATCCGGGCCCTTCATTTAAGCTACTAAACCAACATGGCGTTATTTGTCAAATGTGTAAGAGCCATGCTTAGGCATGAATGGGCCGGCTCGATTGGATTGATACCACTGCCTCACTGAAGACCGGCGTGGAGCAGCGCCTGCGCTGTGTTTCGCCGCGTGAGTGAGGTTACCGGAGGCACAATGGGAGGGGGGGGGAAGGGAGGGGAAAAGGTTGGCGGCGCACTTGTGACTCCACTGGTGTTGCGGGTGTTCATGGGCGGCGGAATGGACAACATTTCATATTTTTAACATGTCCATATTGTTTTTAGGGTTCCGTAGCCAAAATGGCAAAAACGGAACCCTTATAGTTTCGTCATGTCCGTCTGTCCGTCTGTCCGTCTGTCACAGCCGATTTACTCGGAAACTATAAGTACTACAGTGATGAAATTTGATGGGAATATGTGTTGTATGAACCGCTACAAAAATATGACACTAAATAGTAAAAAAAAGAATTGGGGGTGGGGCCCCCCATACATGTAACTGAGGGATGAAATTTTTTTTTTCGATGTACATACCCGTGTGGGGTATCAATGGAAAGGTCTTTTAAAATGATATAAAGTTTTCTAAAAAACATTTTTCTTAAAGTGAACGGTTTTTGAGATATCAGCTCTCAAAGTCGTAAAAAGTATGTCCCCCCCCCTCTATTTTTATAACTACGGGGTATAAAATTCTAAAAAAAATAGAGGTGATGCATGCTAATTAACTCTTTCAACGATTTTTGGTTTGATCAAAGTATCTCTTATAGTTTTTGAGATAGGTTGATTTAACTGTAATTTTGGACTTTGCTGCTACGGAACCCTTTGTGCGCGAGCCCGACTCGCACTTGGCCGGTTTTTTTTTATATGAAAGTAGACATAAAATGAACAGACCCATATTTTTTCTTTTTTCAAAATTTGTCCATTTTCATGCATAAAATAATTATTGAAATTCTTTTTATTCTAAATAGACGTAAGCGCCAAATGACGTCATCGGACGGCTGAATACAGCGATATTCCCTTGCTTATCATTGTTTTGATAAAAAAAAGGTACTACTGTCAAAAGGTAAATAATACTAGTGTCAACATTGTCAACGTCATTCATACATTCAACGTTGACAAGTTGTCTTTTTTTTTACAGTTACATGTCATGGGTTTGGCATTACGTAAATTTAAAACTATAATGTGCTAAGTAAAGAAATATTTTACATTCTGCCGTCCGATGACGTCATCTTACGTTTTTTAGTTTTAATTTTTTTTCTCAGTAAATAAGCAATATAAAAAATGACTAAATATATATTCGAGCAGCGGAAAAGTAAACAAAGAATTGGTATTTTTTGTTTCAGAGCTTAGCAATTTTGAAATGTTGTCCAATGCTTACCATCAGGTGATAAAAAATATCTTATCGTGTAATTTACAGACAAAAGCAACTGCTAAGACGGCACCAGAACCTGTACCACAATCCGAACTACGTGCCGAAACCGCCCAAGGAGAAGACGCACACGTGCCACGAGTGCAAGCGCACGTTCGCGCACAAGGGCAACCTGATCCGGCACCTCGCCGTGCACGACCCGGACTCGGGCCACGAGGCGCGCGCGCTCGCGCTCAAGCTCGGCCGCCAGAAGCGGGTCAAGTACATCGACGGAGTCTCACAGGTGATTCACGTTGCTCTTCTAGTCTGGCGTAGGGAATTCATTTTTACCCGACTACGGCAAAGCAAAAGGAGGGTTATGATTTTGACAGGCTATGTATGTATGTATGTATGTATGTATGTATGTATGTATGTTCATCTGTTTCCACGTAACTTCTTAACTACTTATCAGAATTCGACAAATGACATATCATTATAAGCGTCTTGATCGTCCGCTGGTTATAGGCTATATGAAGTTTCACAAAATCTAATGTGGCGCCCTCTAGCGGACAAAACATACAGAGTAAAAAAATAAAGTTATGATAAATATGCCGTGTTTGGTATCATTTGAAAGCGCTTGACTTGTACATTTTGAATATATATATATATATATATTACTAGCACTTGGACACCAAAATAGTACAAATAAAATAAAAGTACAAAAACTAAAACCCAACTACGACAAAAAACGTCGCTGAAAAAGTATAAAACAAGCCTTCGTTGTCAATTTATGCAATATTCACTATGTAGAGATAAAATTTCATGTTTGGAAAGGCGTAGTCACACGTTAAATATACTACCCTTTGACAACGTGTGACTGCGGATTTCCAAACATGAAATTTTATCTCTACATAGTGAATATTGCATAAATTGACAACGAAGGCTTGTTTTATACTTTTTCAGCGACGTTTTTTCCTTTTTACAAAACAAAGTTCACATCGCACCCGTAGTAAAATACCGACCTAACTCAAAATTTTAATATAGATGCTAAGTGAAAATAGTATCGGCTAAAATCCAGGGATGAAAGGTCATCTAACAACAATTTTGAGTTAAGTAAATAGGTACACTCACATATGAACACGAGATGAAGTTTGAAGTGCGTTATTTACTTAAGACTACTCAAGAATAAATTGCAAAGAATTGCTATAAAAATATCAACTATTTTGAGTTAGGTCGGTATTTTACTAAGGGTGCGACATACGTTCTGTGTTAACGCGGTTCCCGCAAAATAAAAAAAAAAGAACTTTATTGAAACCAGTAACATTATTTTACAAACAATTGTAGCGTTAATGACCGCATTAGTCGTAGACTGTGTCGCAGTCACCAGCGCCCGCCTTAGTGACAGACGTTTCAGACTTAAATACAAAAATTTAAGGTTTTACATAATTTTACCTTAATTATACAGCTTATTAATTACATTCAATGGTTTGTGTGTGTGTGTGTGTGTGTGTGTGTGTGAGTGTGTGAATTTGTGTATTTAGGTTAATCAATATCAATATATCAGTATATCAGTAAAAGTACATCTGCTTATTCTGGCTATTGGACGATTTGTGAATTACTTAATTACATAAAATTTGCTAATTTCTCATGTAAGTGACTGTAAGGTTTTTAATAGGAAATAAATGTTCTTTAAACCTATATCTATGATCAGCCCAGAGAATCAAAATATATCTATAATTGACAACGTGTAAAAAAATTTGCAATAATAATTATGGGTGTGAATATATACCATGTAAAGCCTTCACTGCCAAAATATGAGCATCATCTGAGCAAAAAAAAAAAAAATCAGCTGTTACATACATTATTGACGCGCGGATATTCTATTATAAAACCGCTGTTTTTTTTTGCTCAAATGATGCTCATTTTTTTTTACACGTATAAAGCTAAATGACCACTGTCTGACTGACTCACTGATCTTTTTTGGAAAGGATGGGGGTTTTTGCTTTGTTAGTTAGTAGTAGTTTTTGCTTTCAATATTTGAGATATTGACTCTAATAGACACAATCTCAATAGCTGAAAATGTATTCAAGAATTGAAATAAATGGAACAGAACATTACCAAAATTAACATCCTGCCAGTCTACAATTACAGCCCAGCGAATTACTCCCAAATACTCGAAACAACATTAGCACCTTGTTTAAACATCATGCCATCGCTGAAGTCTTATTTAAAATTTACATATTTGAGCAGCTCTCAAAATTAAGAAACGTATGAGTATTGAAACGTTTGCGCGGTACAATAACATTAGAGCTTGCTAAAAGCGACAAATGAGATAGCGAATCCCCTGGTTATAAGTAATCACCGGGCTGTGGTGATTTAACGCAGGCATACCCATCTGATGCGTAAACTTTATATTTTGCTTTAGTTCTATCTGCGATTTTTATATGGCGAGCTGTTTAACCTTTATATATGAAATATGTTAAGGCATGTGCTTTTGCTATGCGATTAAAAATAAATGTTAAAAGCGAAGATTGCGAAAGATATTTTATCTATATGTTTCAACATAAATCGTTCTATCTGTTGCGCGCGTAGTGTTCATTATTATAAATTAATGTTATATTATTGCGAAGCGACATACATACATTATTTTCAATAACACAATGCTTGAACAATTAAATAAAAAAATTAATAGGAATATTTGTAAAAAAAAAGGTTTGCACCATAATAGCGGGCCAGCACTAAAACGCCGGGAAACAAATCTTTACATGTTATAATTCATTCGGCAAATGAGTTCGGGAATCAAGAGCAAGTAAAATACTCTAGATCTGAAAACGCTAGCCCGCTATTGTGTGTCGCAACCATTATGTCATATCAAATTGTCTAAGTACTCGCCAAGACTAATCCAATGAGCTCAAACTCGATAGGGTTGCATCGTTTAATTACGGAGTTCCTATGGCCACCTTCCGGCTCCATCATCAGACCCTGGTTACCATATAGTATCAAAGTACTTGTCAAGACGAATCTAATGAGCTCAAACTCGATAGGGTTGCATCATTTAATTTTATATTTGATCAAAATAGTCAACATACAATTTCTTAATTTGTACGTTGATATAATCATATTTATTTGAAAAAGTTAAACAAAAATGTAAGTAAATTATAGCAATTTTTTATATCCCGCTTCTGCTTTGCGAGTAAAAATAGACATAATAAGTCAATTATTAAACTTTGCTGTTTTTTTTATTGCAAATATTTATTAAAACATGAGTATTCTTAATTGTTGGATAGTTTTCAAATGTATTGTGAATACCTATAATATTTGAAATAATTATTCTGAACGCGTAACCGTGATCTAGTTGGTTTGGGTCCCCTGTCTAAGAGTTGCGAAGGTCGGACGATAGTCGCTTTTCCGAATCACGCGTACCACGGGCACCGGAGCGACATCTTTTCACGCAGCTGGGAATTACACGATAAGATAAGGATAAAGTGTATTCTAAAGTCTCAGCTTCGCTCAGTGATTATAATTATTCGGTAGTATAAATTATTGCTTAGCAATTAGAAAGCAACTCGAAAGTTAAATATTAATACATGAACTTTGTAAACGAGTGTAGGGCTACGAATTTGTGCAGTTCATTAAAGTGAAGCTACCGCAATACATTTATGGGTTTCTAGCAAAAATCTTATGTTATTGATGTAGTGTAATAATAGCGAACTACCTAATTTCAAACTCAAGGATCGAGTGTATGACTAGCTTTTATTGATATTGGGGGCAATCGCGTGTGAAATATCCGCTAGATGGTGTACCTGTGGAGCGAGGTCCAACATCAACATCATTGGCTGATTTATTCGTTAATTGACAATTTGTTATATCATGTTAAAATATTCAATCACCTTGTAGATGGACTTCAGGTCTTATAGTACGCCATCTAGCGAACTTTTCGCACGCGATAGCCCCTATTGGATCGTTTATTGAACGCATAAGTTACACGAGTATTAGCTGTTGTTGGTATTTTAAACACCTTACATAATTTATAATAAATAACATAACTGTAACATAACTGTTTACTGTGTAGCACAGTTGTAAATACAAATCTGTTAAATAATGAGGGTTTTCGAGTGTGAAAAATCCGCTAGATGGCGTACTGTTGGACTGAGGTCCAACATCAACCGCATTGGTTGATTAGTTTCAAATTGACATTTTGACAGATCACCTCACTCCTATAGTACTCTATCTAGCGGATTTTTCACACGCGAAAACCCTCATTGTGAGTGATAATTTTACATACAAGCAATTTGAGGGTTATAAGCAAGTATAAATTGGTCTTTCTAGACAATAATAGACGATGAAGAAGAAGAGGAAGAGGAGGAAATGGAGACGCAGGTGGAGCAAGACGAAGGGCTGGTGCGGCTCGGGCTGAACAAGGAGTTGCGCCGCGGCGAGCTGGTGGCCGTTTCGGACGGCGACCACCAGCAGTACGTGGTGCTCGAGGTCATCCAGCTGGAGGACGGCTCCGAGCACCAGGTAGCCGTGGTCACGCCAGACTACATGGAGGAGCACCAAGGTAACATTTGGCAAAGATTTATAAAACAGACATTCTTCAACTGCGGATCCCAATCTCTGTTTTAAAAGAAGTCAGACAGTCGGCTATTTCCTAAAACTCTGGCGTTGGGGTTCCAAAGTTTCTATTTTTAAAAGACTTACCAATCAGGAAAAAAAATGTAACACAAGCCTATACAACATGTGAAAAAATTAGCAATAATACTTAATTGTATAAACATATACCATGTAATGACTTCACTGAGAAAATATGAGCATCATCTGAGCAAAAAAAAATCTGCTGTTCCATACATTATTGACGCGCGGATATTCTATTTATAGTCCATTCAGTATGTGAAGGTGAATAGGACAGTTCTATTTTGACTTTAAAAGTGAGACACTTCTTTAAAACCTAACCAATATTTTTGAGAATCGAGAATATTTTGTTTAGAAATCTAATCGATTACTCATTTGTTTGATTTTTAAACTTAATCAACATTTTATCTACGAATTTGAACTAATGTAAATATTCTAAGTGGTACACACGTAATAAATCATTGATAATGAAATAATATGTATCTTATTCATCTGAAAAATAACAATTCTCGCTTGACATATCGTAACCATCTTTGTCACCAAGATAAATTACCAGTTCTTGGTCCTTAATGCAATCTATGCTGACATATTCACGAGATAATCGTGAATAATCGTGGTTCAATGGTAAGATGGTCGGCATACCGATTATTGATTTATTGCGATTGTTTGTGTCAATCCCTATGAGACAAAATTCCATTTAGCGCATTATACAATTTATAAGATATTAAGAGAGCCGTGTGGTCCCCGGCAGAGTAGAATAGACCACCCTCACTCTTACCGAGGTGTCGTAAAAGGCGACTAAGGTAAAGCTGCTGGCATGATCATCAGCACCCAGAGAAGGAAAACTCTGCATTTATATCAAAACCCTCCCCAACCCGTCTGCCAAGCGTGGTGAGTATGGCAATTACCCCTCATGTGATTGAGGGAGGCCCGTGCCCCAGCAGTGGGGACTTAAATGGGCTGATGATGATGATGATGAAGATATTTTCTTACAAATGTTATTGGTAATAACTCTTATAAGTTCTTGTTCAGATTAATTGAAAAAAATTAATACTTAAACTTTATATTTTTATTTGTAGAAAGATGGATGCATGATACGAAACATTTGAACTTTCCTATTCACCTTCACATACTGAATGGACTATAGTATGGAACAGCTGTTTTTTTGCTCAGATGATGCTCATATTTTTGTAGTGAAGTTTTTACATGGTATATGTTCACACCTTTATGTATTATTCATTTTTTTTACACGTTGTATGTGACAACTCCTGCCTTTGAAAGAAATTAGTTGCATATGTTCTCCGCTATATGGTGAGGCTTTTATTCTATTGCTGTGTTGTTGATTAATACAAAACGTCTTGTTTAGATTTCAACAAACAAAATGATTAATTGCCACAAAGGTAAAGACTGAATGTACTTTAATTAATATTGTAAGCTCTCATAACAACACGCTCTCACCCATTTCTCATGTTTTTCCAGATGATGAAGATGAACATGTTGTAGAAAGAAAGATATTTGAAGAGCCTAGACCAGCTAGGCAAATGGACCCTCTTTCCAAGAGTATCAAGCTCGAGACAGAAGTAGAAAATTGCTTTGGATTTGATGTAAGTAACAAAGTTTTACTTTAACCTCAATGTTATTATTAAAATTAAACTTGATCTTTTTAGATAAGTTCTGTAAAAAGTAGACTTGATTCTATACTGCAAGCACAAAATAAATAGAAGCTACGCACATATTTAGTGCTACAAGTGTAATACATATTGTTATCTAACACGATATAATAATAGGTAATTGTGTTTTACATTTTATTTCTTTGCTACTTTTTTGTATTGAGACATTTGTATTGTTTTGTTTTTAGGAAGAGGAAGAACCCGAGGAAGAAGATGAAAGCTTCAATGAGAAAGTAGTTTTACGTTTAGTTTAATATTTGCGTCCGGTTCTGTCGCAGTCGTTTACATACGGCAGTTTTTACCTCTAGTTCCTCTAGCTAGGTCGACAATACCAATTGGGAATCACCATCACTACTGGATTAGAAAGGTATCTGGAGGATATCCTTGTATTAACTTCATTTGGACCAAATCAAACGATTCAAGTTTTACTGGGCTGCATCAGCATTATCAATTTATTTACATACTTTTCTTGATAAACTATTAACATATGGCATTTTTAAAGACATGATTAAATGTTAACAAGGAGTATTGAATTAGTATTTAAGCTAATTTTAAAAATTAGTTTTATGATAGACTTGCTAAACGTGGTTAAAAAGTAAATTGCTGTTTATTATTAGGGGTTGAAGTATGAAATTGTCATTTTGTGTTTTCCATTAAGAGTAACATTTTTTTATTTGCAAAATAACTATTAATGCTACTACTCCATAATTAACTGTGCTGTAATAGACAACGTTAAGGAACCTGTAGGATAATTTTTCGTGATTTTGTGAAAAAGTTATTAATTTTCAAGATTTTTTTCTGATTTCTAATTATTATTAATCTTAAAAATATAGCCTTGAATCGAAATAAAATTAGTATGGTGAATTTTTGCTTATTAAAAGAGTTAGACATGTTATTGTGTCCAGAAAAAACATGGTAATTTCATACTTTAATCCTTATTATTTATTCTCCTCCGCG
The DNA here is from genome assembly GCA_019059595.1 of Marasmia exigua. Classification (NCBI taxonomy): domain Eukaryota; kingdom Metazoa; phylum Arthropoda; class Insecta; order Lepidoptera; family Crambidae; genus Marasmia; species Marasmia exigua. The sequence continues at coordinate 10,401,340 of CM032494.1, read as the reverse complement.
CGTCGATGTCCTCATTACTGAGGGTCGTGATCCCTCCGTGGAATAAATTTTTCGCAGAGAAAGTTCCGCCACCTTTGTCTGTCTTTGGCAATTTCGTTTGTGGGCCTCGTGGACACTCGTGTTGAGGGTTTTGCGGATCTCGTCGGACCATCTCAAGGGACTGCGACCTCTAGGGCGTTTGCCGGAGACTTCTCCCGTCACCATTATTTGATCCAGGTCCTTTCTGGCCACATGGCCAAAAACTCAAGTAGTCTATGGTCACGCAGTATTGAAAAGTTGGTGCGAAATGTCCATGGGACTTTTAACATTTTTCTCCAGCACCACATAACGAAAGCATCAATGCGGTCTCTGTCAGATATTTTCATAGTCCACGTTTTTGCGCCGTAGGCTAGCGTAACGAAGGTTTGATATCTTGGTGCCACATCCTTCCCAATTCACATGTATTCCTGATAATGTATTCTCCTTATGCATTAAAAAGAATAGGAGATAGGATACAGTCCTGCCTGACACCCTTACCGAACACGAATGGATCCGAGAGTGATTTATCTACCCTCACGACACCTTGGGTGCAGATGTACAAATGTTGAATCAGAGCTACTACCTGTATTATAGTAAAAGTCCTATGTTTTTAGATATCGAGAAAACTTCTAATTTAAGTCGGCCTACTAACGTCAGTGTTCGGCTGCAGTGTACCAGGGGGGCGGGGTCTTTGACCAAAGAAATACCGCGAGACAGGTCCATTTAGATATAGCTTACTTAACCATTTGGTTACAAAATGAAGTTAGAAGACTGCCCGTCATTTTTTAGTTGGAAGTTTTTAGATTTTATTACATGAGAGAAAATGGTTTTAGATAGAAGCAGGCATAATTTGAGGTTAAACGTGTTTTTATTCCACTTCGGGAAAGAACTTGACCTCTCACCCGAAAACAAGTGACCAAAAAGCCAATGCAGAGGCGCTTTAGAATATAATTGGTCAAGTCTGATAATTGTTTCCACTCTTCAAATGGCATTTTAGCCCGTATTCTTTCGAATCAATAAAAATTAAGTATTTTGGATTCGGTATATTTCGAACATCTTAAAGAAAATATAGCTACGAGTGCGTTAGAACTGCTAAAACAGCTGTCCCGAAATTGAATACTTACTGGACCTATTAAATATTTGAATTATAAGACTTGACTGATCATGAGGAATGTGTCAAGAATCGAAACAAATTTAACACTTTTAGGAGCGATTTTTCCATCGTCTGATAAAAGTTGACAGATCAATAAAGTATTACTCGGCGAATTACAGTTGTATTACATGTTACTATCATTATATGATATACAGTGACTCTTTAGTTAGTTGTTATCGGACGATTGAAAAATCTGCCGTAAGTCGGATAGACTTGACCTGTTACGCTATATGGTCGGCGCGCTTTCATCTCGTTTGGTTCCTTATACATTTACTCGGTCACTAATAAAGTTATCTTTTGTCACTTTAACTTATATATAGCACAACAAGTTGATATATAAAATAATCAGTACTAATTGATAGCAACAGTTAAATAATTACTTGAATAATTTTACTTCCATGCCAATTTTAAAATACGGTAATTCGTGCTCTGTTTGTCAAGCTTTAAGCAAAATGTAGTACAGAAACTTGTTTAATTGTATGTACTTTTTGTGCAAGCTCACATTATTCATGTCTCTAATCGTTAGTTATTTAATACACACTAAATCCATATACTAAAATAGTAGAACAATTTTGTTAATATACATAAAATAAAATTTAAATATAGTCATACATATGTATATGAATACAATTTTATTATATTCACATATACGGAACACCATAGCTGCAAAAAAAAAGAAGTTACTTTAAGTTAAACACCGACTACTGCCTTTTTCGAGGGTTTTAGCAGTGTACGAGATTTATAAAATATTTATATGCTAAACATAAAATTAAAATAGAAAATGTTTCGAAAACACAAATTGGAAGGAACATATTTTTAATTTTATATCATCACAATATTGATAGTTTATAAAAATGTACAATTATGGAACTAAAAGTATTTTCTCAAACGTATATTTATTAGGCATTTTAAAAATCCCCATAAATTCGGCTAAATAAAATACACTCACTAATAAAATTGATTAATGGTGATGGGAGCGCATTGACAAGAAAAATAGCATTTTTTTTTATTGCACTTCGTTCCGTAGAAGTAAACATAACAAGTTGTAGTAGATGTAAACTTACAAATATGTCACTGGATAAATAGCGAGGGTAATGCATAAGTTGAAGGTCTGCGACCGAAAGAATAGTTTTAATTATATTAGCCTCAAAACGACAATGTATATTACGATGTTATAATATTCTTATCTATTTACGGTTTTAATTTGTAAGTAATGATGATTATAAATGTGCCTTTACAGCACTGACTTTATAGTCAACTCATTTGTTCCAGAAATGTTTCATTTGTGGCTCTTTATATACCAGGCTTTGAAATACATAGTAGTATTAAAAATTACATATTTCGCACACTCAATTTGTATTTGCCGTTTTTTATGATAGAATAATATCGTTTAAGTTTTTGTACTTTATTATATCAGTCTAGTCCGTAGCCTATAGGTATGTAACAGCAGCGCAAGGTACCCAGCTGTACCGGTAAAAATGTATGTTAAATCTATGTTAACTAAAACACTGTTATAAAGCAGTTTTCATTCTTTTATCGAATGAAATTTTTGTTACAAACATCAAAAATGCTCTATAACATTGTTTTAGCTAACAAAGGTTTATTAAATATTTTTTAAATCTGGCACGAGATAAAAACTACCTGATACTTGCATTTTGGACTTGTTGAGGTTATTGATATAGCGTTTGAATTCAAAGTCATTACTTTATGAAACGTTGCCTATTTTTTATAAATCTATCCCTGTTCTGTTACTTTACTTAATAATGTACATTTAGTGGCAAACAGATAACATTTTCAAAACCTTTTACATAAAGAGCCTTATCCTAGAGAGATTGTTCGTAATATTTTACCATTTGGCATTAAATACTTTAAAGATTTTTAAGGGGTGTATACTTTTTTTTTATCTGTTACCATTCAGATTAGATTCTTTGTATTGAGCATACAATATACTGTTCTCGTTTTAGTTACAAGCATTTCCGAACTTAATTTAAACTTTAGAAGTATCGATATTGTTCCATATGCAATCAGATTGTTTATTTTATTTAAACGAGTATTTAATTAAAGATCGTCAAGAAAATCATGAAAAACAAATGAAAGCTTTAATGTCGTTTACATGATATCGCCACGGGGTAGGACCAAAAAAAATTAGTACTTTGATATATTTCTTAATATGTATTGTAAGTAGTATGTTAGTTATCTTCTAAAGTAGGATTTTTTTATCCTTAGCCGATTCAGTTTGTTTATTCGATGTTTATAAAGAGAGTATGCAAAGTATCAAGATTTGTTTATTTACTGCTATTATTAGGGATACCACGTGGCATTGGTGGCGCAGCATTGGCTGCGCGCCTTTAATTTCTACCCGACTGGGACAAAAAATCCCGCACTGCCGAGCGCAGTAGTGCTGCCCTGCGGCAACAGCCGCTAACGCACCAATTCCCGAATCAATAAGAATAAGGTTAAGCTGACATCTCTAGAATAAGAAAACTATCAGTTAGAGCCCGTATTGAAAGATGATTGCTTCCAAAGAGGGGAACTTTAAAGATCATCAAGCTCAATGTCAGTAGACATGAAGTGGCGGAGCAGCAGAAGCAAGGAAACTATACTGACCTTCAAACCGTCAGTGTTCAATCGCCTCGTAATAGCAATATAGCGCTCCGTTTTTACCCTTTGAGTACAGAATCCAAAAACAGATTTGATATCTCGAGGTTTCTGTGATGAATTTAGGTGATTTTTTTTAACGTGCTTCTAAAGAACGGCTCAAAATAGCCATATGAATAGTAATTTTCGAGTACATTAAACATCTCGTGCCTACCTACGCGACAAATGCACGTGAAAACGACATTGGCGCCATAACTAATTCACGATTTTCTTGATCTTATACCGTCATATTTGGCGTTTTGAAAATGTTTGTTATTATTACACGGAAGTGCTGTAAAGATCATTTTAAAAATTGTATAAATGCAAAGTTTAAAAAGATATGTTGTATAGTTGTTTAGTGTATAGACAATTAGGATAGGTACAAACAAATAAATGTTGCCAGGTCATTTTCATCCTACCCTTAAGTTAAATAAATGAGTTGGATTGGCTAAATGTCTTTTATTGATATAAACACTAGCTTTGATACCCCGGCCATAATCGATGAAAAGAGATTTTTTTTTACAAATTCAGTCATATTTTTCTTTCTAGAAATCTTATTTCCGAATGAATTTCAGTTTGATATCACTCACGAAACCTTATCAAATATAGAAACTGTACAATGTACATTTTACTATATGCTGTAAAAGTAAACATTTTCACTCTTATCCTTCCTAATATTTACATGAGGTGTTTTTGTTGAACTGACTTCAGTAAATTTCTAAAAGGGCACACCTTACAAAAATTGATCCGACAGTGATGTAATTTTCAAAGTGTGCGTTCCCATTGAGGGTCCACATTGGAACTTTGAGCTTTTAAATGTGTCAGGCGTTAGTAAAAGTTCTCAAACGATTGTTAATTCAACCTCTAATATTGTAAAAGTCTGCACTCAAAAAGATTTCTAAAATGTCACCCGTCTTCCTGTTCACTCAACAATAATAGAAAGTAGCAATCAGAAGGTGGTCCCTCAATCGATCGCCATAAGTTCACATTAAGTGAGAACCACAATATAATTAATAATATGGGTGTGGACTGAGAGTTCGTAAAAGTACTTGAACCATTGTAAATTCAAACTTAAGTTTGTACAAAAAGCCATTCAAAAGTTTCAAACGATTTAATATCGCGAGTATATTTGAAACGAGCCCAATTGCCTAGGTACACATAGTGCCAAGGTTCAACACCTTTCCGTACCTGTAGGTTTAAGGGTAAACAATAGACTTAGGATGCAAACATAAACCATCTTATTACCAAAGCTCACGTCATGCTGTTCTAACACGAAATGTTAAAAGCGGCTGGCACGAGTTTAGTTTCGGAACTTGTTTTGTAATAAGGGGGATAAGATAAAGGTTAAGTATATATTAGAACATAGTTTTATTTGCCCCATGCACACAAGTACGTGAAATATATAGAAATTGTCTAGGCCATTCATGCACCAACATTGAATCAAATGCAACAGATGAAGATTGTTTCGAAATTAATGAGGATATAGGTAACTGGTATATCTCTTCTCTTGGAGCAGTCTACACCAATGGAGCAAGAAGAGAAAGAAACGGATGAATGAACATTTAAACGTTTTCATTAAATTTAAATTAAAAAAACAATTAAATAGTGTCCCATTACATTCTCTCGATCAAAATATATTGTGGAGGAAGTATATACTTAACTGAGGCAAAAAAGCGTCGTGTACCTACACTACCTCAGACGTGGTGCGGTCTAAAGTCACGATATCTCGAAAGCGATGCTTTGTAAAAGAAAAAGTGTTGAGATCTTTTTTGTAGACAATTTTACTATCTAGAAACTTTGTCTCAACCCTTTTTCGATAGCTCTCGTTGTTTCAGAGATAAACGAACAAATTTGTAACTTTTGACATCGAATAAAAACAGCGGGATCGATGGGGACTTTTGGCCAATCATTTGTAATAACGTATTCGAGGCCTGCACAAAGATCCAGCTTGTTGGGAAATAATGCAAACTGGAATCATAATTTAGACTAATTTGACTGAACTAGTAGTACAACCTGTGCGGATAAAGAATGGGATTGGAAATTGCGGCCAATCTATTCACTTCTCGCTCGCACACTATTTGCGTCTATACTCGCACTTGTGGGTGTGCGAGCGAGAAGTGAATAGATGCGCCGCCATTTCTGATCCCATTCTTTATCGGCATAGGTTGTACCTCTAACAGTCGGCGTAAGTAGTAGGGGGATGTGGGCACACTTGTACAATAGCTCACATTATACTAAAAATATTTCTGGGCATTCATGGTCACCGCTAGACATTCGTGCCGGGTCTTATAACGCTGTTAAATAAAACATTGGTTTTAGTTAGACAATTTTTATTACTGTAAATGATTCAATACAATTTGTGGCTTACATACTACGTGAGAAAAGGGACTATTACGTATTTAAAATACATTTTATTTAGACAATTTTGTAAAGCCAATGTGAATACAATATTAGGTTGACCTTCATGAGTTAACATCGTAATTTGAATAATCTTCTGAAAATTTTATTGTTTAGAGTTAAATACTTTTTGTATACTTTCTCCAAAAACCTCTTGTATGATTTATTAATAACGCTTGAGCCATTGACTGTGTTCCACGATGGAGATTGGAGACCTTCAATGTTGTGAGTACAGTTTAGTTTTCTTTACCATTAAAACAATCTTGATATGTTTTTATTGGTAAAACGGTTTAATAAAATATATCAACTAATTTAACTAATACATGTCAAGATTGTTGAGCAAATAGAATCAGTATTAAAGAAAAACTATCTATATTATCGATATATACGTAAAAATCATAGATCACAGCCAATTTATTTATTATTTATTATATGTAATTAGATAATACATTACATTTCTTTACCAAAAGTTAGTTTGAAGGCCGACTGGATAATTTAACTAATCTGACAAGAGGGTTCTTATATAATTTTAAATATTTACGGAAATTAATGGACAAACGAAACCTTCGTAATAAGTCCTGGTTCCAATACATTCATGATTAATACATGTATCTAAGAAGAATGATTACTGACATTTATCTATATTTCAAAGAGGACAAAGATAAACATTTCCATCGAGTTGATATTTATGAATTACTCTATTTTAATAATTAAAGAAATGACAGACGACATTTTATTGATCATCTTTGGTTCAGATCAGTCGCGGTGGACTTTCTTTTTATACATTACTTTTCTCTTTTTAGATCCTATTTACTTAATTTTTTATTTGAATGACTCGTGAGAAGTTCGTGCCAATAAGTAAGATTTTTACTAAAATCGTCCGCCATTTCTCAGTGGATTTCCTACTATTGCCCACGCATTTTCATCTGATAATACTGGTAGCATTGTGAAAATGAGCCTTTGAAATATATTCTGTCTATCAAATGAAAATTGGCGCTGCAAGTACAGTAATCTTTCTATATACTAAAGCAAACTACGAATTACGTGGCAAAAGGAGATTTATAATCAGCTTCCCTCATGTTGGTATCCGTTTTATCATTATTCATAGCATCACATCATATTCTATAAATCATCTTAACATCTATCCCATAAAACATTAATATATTACGTTGCTCATACCATCATTGTATCGATTCAATCGTTATCTGATAGATTAACGTTTTAGACACGACCTTCCTTGTATATTAGCGTACGTATTTGTACATTATCATATAATTAGACAACCAGATTTCAAGAAACCTAACATTCGATTCTAAGTATTGGACATCAAAAAACATCAAAAGCGTTCAAAATGTAAATAATAGTAGATATACTTGTGTATATTTTTGTACTCCGATCACAAGATAGGCCGATAAATTTGAAAGAAGCACGCAAACCAATCAGCCCTTGATATCCACCCCGCTGACGAATTTGAAACGGGCATCGTGACTACTTACTTGTACTATCTCTCACAGTAAATCGTATCGTAACAATGCCAATGGTAGGGGAGCCCACGGTGCTAAATCGGGATTTACTCGAGTGTCTTAGAGACTTATTGGGTGCGAAGCTTCGATGATAAGAAGAAAAAAAAGTCACATGATATACACCACATGATTTGAAATGTAAAAAAAAACTGTTGCATGGACATACTCGAGCGCGTCAGATACGTCAGGTATTTTAATAAATGTATTTATTTTAATCTGATTTTTTTCATGGTCACTTATGTTAAGGGTTGAAAACTTAAAAAAGAAATATCGAGCGCGTCAGATTTTCGAAGGGGATGTTAAGTGAACTTAAAAAGAAGCTATTATATAATAATCTGACGATTTCGATGTAACGCAAATTTTATTAGAATGTGAAAAAAAAAACTCGCCACGTTGAACTACTCAAGCACGTCAGATTAAGATATATATGGATTAAGATACAATCTGACAATTTAACATTTTTTTTTATTTTTCTAAATTATTGAAAGTGTGATTTTTTTAGAGGAATATGTACCTGTATTTATAACAAAATAATTATAAAACAATAAGATTTTGTGAATATATTTTTTAATCGACATCTTGCTGACTATCGATAGTACAAAACTATCATTTAATTTTGGTTACTTCGGCTTGTGGAAATCACCAGATTAATATTTCTCGTAAACCTTGATCTATTCCCTATAAAATAAATAAAAAATTGCCACGCTCGAGAATGTCTAGCTGACTTTTTTTTCAACTTTATAGCCCTCTCCTCTCTTTACGTCACCATTAAATTGTCAGATTAGAGGAATATACACGTTTTAGCATGTGACTAACTCACCCTACCTTGGTCTGACGCGCTCGAGAATTTATAATGAACAATTTGTTTTACTAATCTGATCCTTTATCCTTGACGGGCGTCCATATAAATGAGGAAAATATCTGGTAGAAGTAAAAAGTCGGGTACAAGGTATCCTACCGTATATTAATCTGAAGCGCTGTAGTAAATCCCGAAATCCCCTCTTGGGCTACTACAATTGGTTTGGGCACTTACATTTTGAGTCATAAAAATCGAAATTGTATAAGTTATCAGAAAACTATTCCATACATAAAATCTCACTTAGTCTCAAAGTGTAAAATATGTTTTATTTGATTATAAATATAGCATGTAGCCGTTTGTAACGATGAAGTGTCTGACACGGAACACAAAATACTTTTCTATTGTAACGAATGGCTACAGTATTTATAACTGATAGGCGTGATACGCCTAGGCAATTTTGATGTATATACTGAAAATAGAAACTAAAAATGTTTTAAAATCTATACCGTTAACTTAACCGCATCATATTTTACTGTTAAAAAGCACACTGAAATAGCTGAATACATTCACTTAAAATCTATAATGTAATATGTGTAAACACCCATATTATATGTCGATTGATACATTAAAATCTTAACAACTACTACATCGACTACAGATAATAATATGCATGTGAAATAAATTATTGTGAACTAACACACCATGGGTAAACCTTTAGCTTCGTTAAAAACACAATCGAAAAATTGCAAGTTTCATGATTTCGGTGTTCATACCAATGGTCAAACCAAACCATTAGTTAATATAGAATCCATTTCTTCATACTTTAATCTTTTCACGAATTCATTTGACCCTGTTGGCAAATTTTGATGCTTACGTTAATGCAAATATCTATAAATTTTTTCAAGTCAACTTATTTCGTGTTCTGGAGGCTACCACGAAATTGTCCTGTAACTAACGAGAATATACCTGTCGTATCCTAATAAAAGAAACGGACAGTGCGTGTGCGAGAGCCGAGGATAAAGATTCGGTCGTGAATCCCGTTTCGTTGTAGGCCCTCTGGTCGCTGTAAAACTGGGCATCTGGTAATGTCTATTATGGGGTTATGTGATTGATATGTGACGCAACCGTCAGATACTGTGTACCCTGTTTCCTTAGGACAATCATCAGTTATTTGGATGACTGTTGCTCATTTTGTAATGGTTGTGTCACTGTCTGAGTGTTTTGTATGTCGGGCTTCGATCGGGTACGAAACGTGGCGCCAGTTAAATTAATAAATATGCTACGAACGCACTACTAGTGGGTGGTTTAAAAGAGCGTTACAAGAATTGTGTTTGGGTAATGAAATGGCAAAAATCCATGCAACGGAACGGTAAAATAGAGGGGGCCGATCAGTGTAGACCGGATAGATAACAAAACGGATGTCTTTTTTTAATTTATTGGCAACTTAGCCTTGTCTATAAGATTTTTGTTAACTTTTAGTAATAATTTTAATTGGAAAACTAATATTAGTTTCTTTGAAATATAAGTTTTTTATTTTTTGACGGTATCCATTGTGGTTACCTTTTCAGACAGGCCATTTTAAGGTTAAAATTGTAGCTGATATAGTCTTGATACACTACATTTTGAGGCGTAATTAGATATTTTTCAATTAGTATTATTTCGCAATACTTTACAAATAACGTTTAATCGGACTATGGTAAAATAGTTCCCACCAGATTTTGAACCATATGGTGCAAGACATAAGAGCGAAAACCAATTAAATTTTTCATATAACTAGTTTTGTATTGTGAATACTGCTAATTAAACATAATTAAAGGTAAGGTACATTGTACTTCCTAAAGAAATTCAGAGTAGCCACAACAGAATCCGTCACCCCACGTGACTGTTTAACGTAAACACCTACGGGTGGAGTTCACTAACTTTTAAAACAGCTCTCCAACTTGATGTTATTTTATTATGGGATATTGTCGAATCAGTTGTTCAAATGTTAACGAGTAGTTTTAAGAGCCGAGTTCTCTAACTTTAAAACAACGTTAATCACAAATTAACCGTGATTTGACCACTTATAAGTTAAGTTTTTTTTAAGCACGTTTAAGCACGGTTAAAGTATGATTACCGTTGTTGAAAAGTTGGTAAACTCGGCCCTAAGTCGTTGAACTCCACTATAAATAATATATTAAAAGGTAGGAGCATGTTTGTTGGAGCGAGACGTTTAGATCTTGAGGTTGTAGTGCAGGTTATGGTGTATGCTGTCTGCCAGCTCGGCGCTGCAGCTGTCCATCACCAGCGACGCGATGAAGTCCTCGTTCTCCTTCAGCCGCTTCACGAGCGGTTCCCACGACCCGTAGTTCAGCTCAGTTAGTTGGGCCGCCTTCTTTATTATCTTGAACGTTTCCAGGCACCAATCCCTGTTCATCAAAATATTTATAACTACTGTATTCTAAAATAAATGCCCCATCAGTATCTGAAGGAGAATAGGACAGTTGAAACGTTTCGTATCATGTAGGTATACAATTTTCTACAAATAAAAATATTAAGTTGTAAAAAATACTAACTTTTTTGTGTTCACATTCTTCCAAAATATCTAGTTTTAATCTTTCTCAATTTATCTGAACAATAACTTTAAATAATGATTACCAATAAATTTGAAAAAAAAAATGCGCTAATCGGATTTTTTGCTCTTAGGGGTTGACAAAAACAATCGCAATAAATCAGTAATCGGTATGGCGACCATCTTACTATCGAATAACGATTATTGTCTCCTGCAAAATATGTCCGCATAGATTGCATTAGGGACCAAGAACTGGTAATTGCTCTTGGTGACGAAGGTGGTTCCGACACGTCAAGCGAGAGTTGTTATTTTTCAGATTAAAAAGATGCACATTATTTAATCATTTGTGATTAATTGCGTGTGTACCATAAATAATAGTTACATTTTGTAGTCCATATCCAGATAGTTCAATTCATAGATAAAATGTTGATTAAGATTAAAAATCAAACAAATAAAAAGTCGATTAGATTTCTAAAGAATATTATTCTCGGTTCCTAAAAACATTCGATAAGGTTTAAAAGGAGCGTCTCACTTTTAATGTCAAAATAGAACTGTCCTATTCACCTTGAGATACTGAATGGACTATAATATTGTTTATGTTATTTAATATATCTACTTAAAAATATTAGTAATATCATCACAATTTCAGTAAAGATACACCCACTGCTGGACATAGTCGTTTCGGTAATGGATCAGATCTAGGGATTACCGACAAGATTTCTTTAGATAGGGAAGTGCTACCAGGTCGTTGGTCTACTTAGGGGGGCCGACCACTGCAGCTACTCTCGTGTAAGCTGCCTCCACTCGCGGAATTTCTCGCTTGAAGGCCGTTAGTCTTCGCACAGTTGCCCTCGGCACTGCGACTTGTGACTTTACTTATTTAGACTATATCAGTGCACTCAGTTCTCCCCCAGATCGCTCCATTCCTGATAAGATCACGCAAGGATATCTCGAGCTTAGCCCTCTTCATTGTCATTTGAGGGACTTTGGGCCTAAAAAAATACTATATAAAGTAACGATTATGAATAATTTTACCTGAATTCGGGATTTTGCGCATTCGAGATGATCCTCTCGATCATCACATCAGAGAGTTTTCGTAGCTCATGAGCAACCTGATGAACATAAATCATAATGGATCAATAAAACACTATACCGTAAAGTTATGACAAGGATGTTTTCACAGGTGGATGCCATTGACAAGAGGACCGTAAGACTGATTTTTTTTCCATCATAATCAGTGTCACTCGTGTGAGACATCTTTGTCACATTGTTTTATTATAATATATGGCATGAATAGATACAACACAAAATCCACCGCTCCTCTTAATAACTAAAATTTAACAACGATTACGGTATATATGTCACCGAAAAATAACAAGATCCGTAAGTTTATCAATTTAATAGGAAGTTTATAAACTTTCGCAGGATTCTAAACGGGAGATAAATTGTATTATTTTACGTCCACACTTTCGTAAATTTATCAATTTCTGACGTCACCCGGTAAATTTTTATCTATTCGTAAAATTTTATATGGTTCGACCAATCACAGAAACTCTTTTAAATATACGAATCTTTGAAATACGCAAAATAACACACTGCTCTCTGAATGGTCAATGTTCATAGTGACAATGCCAGTTAGATTGCGCGTAGCGTTTTGATATTGCTTACTTATTATTTTACGAGTGAGTACAGTAAGTTTATCGATGTACGAAAATATGGACGTAAAATAATACAATTTATCTCCCGTTTAGAATCCTACGAAAGTTTATAAACTTCCTAGTAAATTGATAAACTTATGGATCTTGTTATTCTTCGGTGACATACAGAGTGTAAAAAGACCCTTAACGAAGCCGAAACCTACGTATTCAGCACATCATCAGGACCATTTTTTACTTCTAGACCATTCCTGGGAACTCAATACTTTCCAAGTTATTGAAGGTCAAATTCAAAATAATAATCTCAAGATTTAGATGTAAATAAATTTTAAACATCATTACCTAATTTTTGTCTAAAGAAACTTGTTCAAAATTTTAAGTAAATCCTAGGGAAATGGCTTCAAAACGTACAGCCCGCAATGTAATGTTTGAGAGCGGGGCGGGGCGGCGGACGCGTCTCGGCGACTGAACGCTGTTCATTGCGTTGTCCGTTTATAGGATTAAAATTGACACCAAAAACCCTTCAATAATTTTTGTTCTAAGACTTGTTTTAATGGTCTGAGTGCGTAAACGCCGGCTTCGTTAAGGGTCTTTTTGCGCCCTGTATATAAACTAACAGATTCTGCGATGATATTTCCTTTATTCGAAGTTATAATGGGCTTGTACGTACGTGTATGACAATTTTTATTAAATGTAATATTGTGGTTCTTCTTTTTTATCGACAACGAGCCCGTCCTCAGTAAATTATGAATTAATTAATTACATAAAAAATATACGTTACACCATCAAGATATTCCTAATTTTCCATGAAATAATGACATTGTTTTATCACCTTGTAGGTCCTTTAGCATGATTTATGTAAAAAATATATAAAGCGTGACAGAGGTGTAAATGGCACTAATTTCGGGGGACGTGACGGAGGTGTTCATTTAAATCAAAAAGTATTCTTTATTAATTAAATTTTACATCAAGTAATAGTCCATCTGTACATTAACGAATATTTAGGACATACTATTAATCATTTGTAGTCGGTTATATAAAAGTTAAATGTTTATTTTTAAGTTTGGCTCATTGTCGATAAAAAAGAAGAACGACCCAATAGCGACACACCCGGGCGTTTTTGCGTTGGGGGTTTAAAACTATGTAAGGTGTAATATTTCGATAAATACTCTTTACCTCGGCACTGAGGGATCCAAACTGATATTCAAGGCTTTGGATGTTCTGCTTGATCAATTCCACACTTTTGGTGTAGTCGCCTGTAAGTAAATATTACACTTTTTTATTTATTATGAAATGTATTTTTTTATGTGAGATGAGGCAGACAAGCAGACGGATCACCTCATGGTAAGCGATTGCCGCCTCCCATGGATAGATACCCGCGACATCAGTGGAGCCACTAGTGCGCTGCCAACCTTCAAACACCCTTTTCCCCCGGATTGGGCCTCCGGTACCGTCACTTAGACAGCGTAACACATCACAGTGCTGCTTCCTGGTTTTCTGCGAAGCCGTGGTATCGCTCCGGTCGAGCCGGCCCATTCATCAACTTTGTCTAGGGATATTGCAAAAATGATCGTTTGAAAATTATATTTATAAAGTATAATAAACGGACGCAAAAATGTGTTTCATACCAATTTCTGTAAAACTTGTATGGAATGCTACAAACGTTGTAGTTTCTTGCTCCGCGGTTTGAAATTGGTTATTCTTTGCTAGATTTGATTATAAACTCATGTGAAACATCACACTACTTCGTTAGAGAGATAATAATAATAGTTGGGCCAATATAAAAGGCTACATTTGACACTTCAACAAAATTCGACAACGTAACCTTGTAACAACGGTCATTGAATTTAATAATCTTTCTATGTTAAAAAAGCACAATACTTAACTTTTTAAAATTAAGCCCACTGTGGTGGAATAAAATCTATTCAATTGATGTGGGTGAAATTTGGAGTTCTGGCATGATTTAGGATGGTGAAAATTTGCAGCTGGCATAAGGTCGAACAGCTCCTCGGAACACTCCCCATTGTAGATGCGATAGAAGACACATAGCGATGCTCCATCTCTACGCAATGACAGAGGATCCAGCATGTCGGAAAGTGATTGGTCGTCGATGATTCTGACTCTCTTTCGCTGGATACGGTCTAGAGGAAGAAGCTGATACTTGGAGCTCCAGCCCAGAGGTGTGAGCAATATTCCGTATGAGGACGCACCTGCGCCTTATAAAATTGCAAGAGATGCTTCGGCGTGAAATACGCCCTCGACCACGCCAAAGCCCGCCAAGTTTTTTGGAAGTCAATTTCACTTTTTCCTCCAGATAACCACGGAACTCACCGGAACTCAACGCTGTCAGATATTTCGACCCCAAGGATTCCAACTCTGTCAGAGAAAGAAAGGGGAGGTATATCGAAGTGAGGCGATACGACGATGGGTGAATTTTTGGCGGTAAACGCGCATGCTTGTGTTCAAGGGGTTAAAGCCAACTATATTTAGTCGCCCCCAATCGGAGCCTTTTCTTTAGTCTCGATTTCAGACACAAGCTTGTTCCGGTACTCGTCGACATTTTCTCGGGAAACATTTGCACAGCCGTTATAATTCTCACAACATCTCATACGATGACCTGATTCCGTACTAAGTTGCTTTAGCACTTGTGTTACAGATATCAGACAACAGAGGAACACAAATATATACTTAAATACATATATTACACCCAGACACTGAACAAACACAAGTGTTCATCGCACGAATGTTTGTCCAGGGTGGGGATCGAACCCACGACCTTTGGCGTAAGAGGCAGGGTCACTACCAATTGCGCTATCCGGTCAGTCAAAAGTCATGGAGCATATCATTTATGTGTAGCAGAAACATAACGAGCGATAGGACACAGCCCTGGGGAACACCATTGTTAATGGAATTACCGTCAGAGCAAGTACCGTCGACCACGACTTTAATGGTATGATCCGTTAAAACCGCGGCGTGTTGGCGGTGCCAGGCGTGCATCTACATAATATTTCACTCACCATAGTCGGCATAGAGCCTGGCAACTTTGTCAGCGGACTCGCGCAGCGCGGCGTGGTGGCGGCGCCAGGCGTGCATCTACATAATATTTCACTCACCATAGTCGGCATAGAGCCTGGCAACTTTGTCAGCGGACTCGCGCAGCGCGGCGTGGTGGCGGTGCCAGGCGTGCTGCTGCAGGCGCAGCGCGGCGTGCGCGCGCTCGCAGCGCTCGGCGGGCGCCGCGGCGCGTCGCGCCTCCGCGAACAGCTCGCGAGCGCGCTCCAGCGCGTCCAGCGCGCGCTCCACGCGGAACTCCGCGCCGCACTGCCCGCAGCGCGTCGACCCGCTGATGCACGTCACCGGGCCCTTGCACGACTGGCACGCGTACGCCGCGAATAGGTACTGGATAGATACACACACGTTTTTTATTTTTTGTAATTGTATTTTTTTTTGTTTAATTTTGTATAACCTGCCTCCATATTGCGCATCTGTTCAATTACCTATCTATTCCTTTTCTTAATTCGCTATACTTTTCCTCTACCCTGAGGTTGTCTGGAAGAGATCGCTATTAGCGATAAGACCGCCTACATTGTTTTAGTATAATAATTTAGACTAAGATCTGTAAATGTTGTGCAATAAAGTTTATCTATCTATCTATTTATGTCTAGGTTATGTTTCTTATTAAGTTACCTTGTTTTGTATTGTGCCAAATAAAGTTATCATTCATTCATTCATCATTAATTATGTGTTTTAAGGTGAGAGTGAAGCCACACCACTTAATGTTGAAAAAACTGGTTTGCATTTTAATTGTATTTTACAGATAACCACTTATTAATTAGCCATCGCCTACATATAATATTTAATTTTTGTTAAAATTATTTCGAACCATATGTGTTTATTTGACTTAAAGTCTATTGAAGTATCTCATTAATGAACACATTTACATGGATTATATAATTTATAATTTTAACATGTGGCTGTCCGTATATGTACCAACATCATATTTAACTTTTATTGAAAGGCGTGCATCTCTCTCTGACTACCGCGTTTTCGCCTAATATGTATCTATCCTAACATATTAAATGTATGCTTGTGCTTTACGGACTTGTGCTTTATATAGACAACAGAGGAATTACAAATATATATTTAAATATTACACCCAGACACTGAACAAACACAAGTGTTCATAACACGAACGTTTATCAATGTTCCCTTGATAGACCTTCGTGTTATACTGAACCCACGAACTTTGGCGTATGAGGCAGGGTCTTTTCCAAATAGGGCCTTCCTCCAGTCGTGGTCCGAGCGAAGCGACTGCTACACAGCTAGGGCTGAGATGAACATCGATGACATTCTTAAGTTTTTTGTATGGACTTGAATTGAATAAAGATTTTTTTATGTATGTGATGTTGTCTCAATTTCTTTATCATTATGTATGTTAGTTGTTCCATAACCACGGGCCATTATGTCCCGGATTTTTTGAAGGCGTGCGTGGGGCCGAAGCCAACATGCAGTGCAGAAAATGCCTTTAAATTGACAGTTTTATTATAATGTGTTGTGTTATTATTATTTGTATCTTAGTTTATGATTAATATCATCCAATATTGGGGAATTTATAATTATTCATTCATTCGTGGGCTTGTGGCTAAAACGTAAAATGAGTATCGTGTGTCAGAGTACAGTGCGTCGCACTTTAAAGCGACGGTTGCGCTTGGGTTCAATCCCCGTGTCGGGCCTAAATTTGTACCCGAGTTTTTCTGTATTGAAATTCAAAGTGTCAGCTCGGAGTCTGGAGGTTGGCGGTATTGTACTCCCGTGCCTCGAAAAGCACGTTAAGCTGTTGGTCCTGCGCCCGATCGTGTCACGCTGGTGTCCCATCGGATTATGATGGTAAGGGAATAGTGTCCGTACTTGTCATGTTACAATTTATCGAAAAATGAGTCACGCAGCGTCTTTCTCGCCCTAGGCACACTAATAGTAAATATATCGATGTCCAAATGTTTTAACCTATCAAACGTTTTTTATTTTTGTTATTGTATTGGTTTTTGTATAATCTGCCTGCCCCCATACTGCGCATCTGTTCAATTACCTATCTATTCCTTTTCTTATTATGATGGTAAGGGAATAGAGAGTGCACTTGTGTTTGCGCACACACTTGAGCACTATAATATATCCTGCGTAAGTGGCTGATCGTTGAGATTGGCCGCCGTAGCCGAAACCCCAACCGAGGGATATTATTATTATTATCTCACCACGAAGTCTCGCCGGTCCGCGTCGGTGCAAGCGGTGCAGTTGCAGTTGAACATGTACTGCGCGCGCAGGGCGGCGCGCCGGCGCGTGGCGGGCTCGCGCGAGCGGTGCGGCCCGTAGCAGTTCAGCACCTCGCCCTGCGCCGCCGTCTCGCGCCCGCACACCACCACCAGCCGCCCCTTGTAAAACCTACACGACGCATGTTATAAGCAATGATCGGACTAGGTACAGCTATTTGGGTTCATTGGCCGCAAACATAGATGTTAATATGGACATGCCCCGGGATTCTGACTATGATCCCTGGATTAAAATAAATAAATATTATTTTAGAGTTAAATTTTTAACGAAATTTAATCATGAAAGGACTTATCCATAAACGTTCGATACAACCATATTACTTACAGTTTGTTCCTTTCTGTCTAACGTATGTATCTTAAATTTTGAAAGATCTTTTTTAATTAACATGATATCACAATGCGTTTATGAATAAGTTCGTAAGGCTGATGTTAATGCTCGTATGTATAAACAAAAATAACTGTTAACAGTATAAAGTATATATGTAATCCCTGGATTCCCGGGATTCCAGGCATGTCCATATTATTTGAAAAAAAAAAATGGCAAATACCAAAAATAGCTCTACCTACTCCGATCATTGGATATAAAGATAGATAGATAATATTTATTGCACAAAATACAAAACTTAAAAGCTAGGTCATCATCATCATCATCATCAGCCCATTTAAAATGAATAAATGATTTCTTATCTTTCTTATCTTATTTAAGTACCCACTGCTGGGGCACGAGCCTCCCTCAATCACATGAGGGGTAATTGCCATACTCACCACGCTTGGCAGACGGGTTGGCGAGGGTTTTGATATAAATGCAGAGTTTTCCTTCTCTGGGTGCTGATGATCATGCCAGCAGCTTTACCTTAGTCGCCTTTTACGATACCTCGGCAAGAGTGAGGGTGGCCTATTCTACTCTGCCGGGGACCACACGGCTCGAACAGGAGCCACACGAAAAGCTAGGTATACAGAGATAAAATGTACAATTTAGACGGTCTTATCGTTGGGAGCAATCACCCAGACATCCTTCAGGCAAAGGACATTAGATAGAAGAGGGAGGGGAAGGGTGGTGCAATCCTTTTGATATTCAACATTGATTAAGTAAATTTATAGTATAAATACATATATCTATATAATAAATAAAACGTTATCATACACTAATACATACAAATGTTACCTAGCTAAAAATCCAATATAACTTACACAAATTATATAAAATATACTACATACTTATAGATACGTTATAAGGTTAGCGTAGATACCTACAATATCTGGATGGATCTGGGAGAGGACTAACGACCGCAAGCGTCAATGACAGGAAAGGAAGACAGATGAAGTTACTAAGAAAGGATCAGTGGGGTAGAGGGTTTTAGTTTTCAAGGAAATGTGCTTTGACCTGAGCTTTAAAGATGGGCAGGTATGAGGACTGTCTAATTGGTAGGGATAGGGAGATCCATTAGGCGAATTGACTGGACTGTAAAGGATTGAGTATATGAATAAGTCAACGCAACGACTCGACTCGCAAGAGTGAATAAAAAAAAACTTTATTAACAAACAGTTTTGCATACAAATGGTAAATTATATAAATGCCGTTTACATTATTAATAGGCTATATGACAGTTTTAGCAATAAATATTTATTTATAGTAATCCGCGTAGTTTAAAGATCTTAAAAGGAATTAATAATAAAACACATAAAAAATATGGAATATTTTTACAAAAAAAAAATGTATTGTGTGCTTGGAACCACGTTACCATAAACAGTTTTGATTGGCTTTATTTACTGTGACGTAAGCCTTTTGTAAGCAAAACCAGTGATAGACTTGACGCCATAGTGTTCTATCTATGTAGTGGGACGCTAATCAGATTTATCGTGTGCTATCGAATTTCCTACTTGTTTACAAAAGGATGAAAATCGCTGGAATGATTCGACGCCATATTGCTGAATGAAGCGTTTTTGACAGATTAAGTAATCCTTATATTTTATAATGATTCCTATACACCAATAAATCATATGCGAAGGTTTCTCAAAACAAGTCAAATAGCCAATTGCATGTAGCAACTATTGCTGAACTGGGTTCTAATAAACTTGTATTTCAGCAAACATTGCTCTCACATCTTGTGTCAAAATACAAATCACGGTATATAATAAATTACCATCTATTTCCTCATAATATAGGCCTGGTATATAATGATTGGTAAGTGTGTCTGTATCTGTGTGAGTATGTATGCGTGTGCGTGTGTGTATACAAGAATGTGTGTGCGTGAGTATGTATAATAGTAATATGTTTTCGAAAATCTTAAGAGACCTACGTTTAGGAATATTAGCTTAAACAATAAAAATTGTCAACAAACTCCAGTTAATTTTAAACAGTTATTAATTAATTATATATGTAAGTTAAGTTCTTCAAAATGGTTAGTAAGTTTAAAGAGAAGTAACTGTTATACTCGACCAACGACTCGTGACAGAAACAACTGTGAATACCTCATTTCAAGTATTTAAAGACGTACGTATGTCGATTTGACTCCACAGTCAAAATAAACCTTTTGGCGACGCTAGTTGCGCCGCCTAAAAGGAAGTGTGTTATAGATATGTGCAACATTTATTGATTTATTTATTTTCGCCAGTTTATCTAAATTCGCTACTTCTGGACAAAGTCTATGCGGATAAACCAGATGTATTTTTAATAATTGCCAATTTTTTTGATCTCGGAAACATTTTATTTAACTGAAATGATTGAATGCCCGGAAACAGAAATTCATACAAGGATTTAAATAAAATTATAAATAAATTATTATTACTGTAACACTAGAACTTTATACTTCCAGGTCTCTGAAGTGGGCAGACAATTAACTGGTAGCCTGATTTATTTACGATCCAGTATATCAGTAGTCGCCAACCCGTCTGCCAAGCGTGGTGAGTATGGCAATTACCCCTCATGTGATTGAGGGAGGCCCGTGCCCCAGCAGTGGGGACTTAAATGGGCTGATGATGATGATATCAGTAGTATTGAACGTAAGATGTAAATTGCAAGCAGCTGTTCATAGTGTTATTAAGCATAACTTTAGTGCGTATAGACAATATTTTCTCACGTGTTGATGATGTTGGGATCGCAAGAGTGGTTCATCATAGCCGCCGACGGGTAAATAGCGGTGGCACGGCGCACTTCGCGCTCCTGCACGGTTATCGAATGACCTGAAACATCAAACTCGTGTATATGGAATGCAAAATAAAATGTTACCATAGGTGATGTAACATTGTGGTATGTCTGCTGCCGGCAAGCGTTTACTGCGATAACCCTAGATTTTCCACTCGTGTACTGTAGAATCCCTGCTTAGTACAACATACAGAAGTGTAAGACAACATTGAGCGACGACACCAAAGGAGCGCCACTTACCGTGGTCGGCGCGGGATTCGCCATCGTCGCCTTGCGTCGGGTAGCGCGCTGCGCGTCTGTGGCAGACGCAAGTACGCATGAACTTGCATTTTTGCTCTAAAAAATCGGATATGCACAGCTTTAGCAAACAGGAATAAAAAAAGCTTGCCGTACAAATTGAAACTTTACAAAATTTGTAATTTATGTGTGGAATTGAGCGCTAAAATATTTAATAAGGTACGAGATGTTAGTGAGTTAGCTTTTTACAAATTATGATGCATGTTAAAAAATTAAAAAAGCTACTACGCGGGGCGCACTGAAAATTTTGCGTAAATCTTTAAGCTCCGCTTCGACCAATCATTCTCCGTGGATAAATCTATGGTATAACGTCAGATTTGTATGGAATGACAGCGTTATACCATAGATTTAGTGCCTATTGGAATAAGGTTGGTCGAGTCGGCCCTAAGTACTTAATATATAAAGTATCAGTCTATAACTGTCCGACTGCAGGGCAAAGGCCTCCATCACAGAAATCAAGTCATCGCTACTATGATGGGATTGGTGATCACAAACATTACAATCATGTTCAAAAAATTCAAAACACACTTTTTGCTCGATCCAGGAATCGATCCCAGGACCCCGGTACTTAAACCACTAGACCAACAGGGCGTCAACTTAATATGAATTAGTTAATATTAGATCTGAGGGTATGTTTTTCACCTGCTTGAACTATCAATGCCTCTTCCAGACCCGTAAATGTCAAACTTCTCATAAAATCATCCATTATTGAAAAAAATAAGAAATCGCATAGTGCTTCACCTTTTCTGAAGCCTAAAATGACTTTATTGCATTGTCATGATGCAAGAGGATGCATTTTTCTTAGCCGATTTTTTACTAAGTTTTTTTAAAGTCACTGCGCAAACAATTGATAGAGTACCAGTGCAAACTGGACAGGTCTGTCAGTCTCATTATGAAGAGAAACACTGTAACTGTCAAATTCAGCGTAACAACGCCTTAAAGTGCCCAAATTTGGTGCTTTCTTTAAAAATAGGTTTTAAGACGAGCAGCATAATCTTGAGGAGAAAGCGAATATGTGTATAAAGTCACCGCTCCAAAACCATATCGCATTAATTTCATTTTCGCTACGGACGACCAACTTCAAATTATGATAAAAACAATTGAAAAACGATATCCTGCCAAAAATATTTTAATCAATAAACGAAATTCATAAGGTAGGTCAACCACGTTTTCAAAAAATATAGCATTCTACATTTTATTCAAACATTTAAGGCCCGGATTAAAACGTTTTCAGTGCGTTCTACGTATTATAAAGTGGAATATTTACAAAATATTAAGGATTCCTAGGCATGTTGATATCTTTGCTATAATGTCATTTAAATTTTTCAAATAATTATAATATTACTCTACAAGTAGACCGGTTATATTTTGACGTGTCATGTCAAAGTGACGATGTTACATACAATACAACCAATGGGGTCCAAGTTGGGCCTCACGTCTACACAGCGCCATCTAACGGATTTTTCATTTGTAAAAACCCTCATTGGATTATCGATTTTACATTGACTATTATCTCAAAGATATAAGTATAATGCATGACTATCAGACTGACCTTTGGTATATCGGCGGTTGGCAGATCAGCATTTCCATGGCCTACCTTGTTCCTGTAGCTTACCTCTCCATTGTAGCGTGTATTTCCCGGCTGCGTCCTAAGCTGTCGTTTTGGATCCCGGGGTACGCTTAGACCATGATTTAGGATTTGTGGAGTCTGGTAATTGCAAATGGAGCGATTGCCGCCTGAACTTCGAAGTTTGTATGAAAGTCCGTCATCTTTGATGTTAGGAAAGTGAAAAATTGTATATATACGTATAGTTAAAATAAAAAATAATTCACTTAAACTTTTTTGGAAAATCAATCCTAAACCCTATGTCATCAATCACCCCTAATTTACCCCCAAATTAGGAGATAAAATGCTGTATGGGGGATTGAACAGCTTAAAAGCTAGAACTTTAAAAATGATGTTTGGGCACCAGTTTAGAATAAAAAAGTGACTTTTTTTTTATGATATAGGTGGCAGACGAGCAGACGGATCACCTGATGGTAAGCGATTACCGCCGCCCATGACTTTTGAATTTTCAACCTCTAAGGGGTAGTTGCGCGGGTTTGAAGTTTGATGGAAGACTTTTGTAATAAAGACTAAAACTGCGTGAGTGACGCCGCGGGCGCAGTCTAGTTGTATCATATTTCTACAACTGTTTGATGAAAAAATAAATGCGTTTAAAGATAACGTTACAATATGGGTAACAAAACGCAAAAAAACGCATTAACCATAGATTTAGTATGAACCACAAAACTCCAGAAACTTCTATTATCATTTTGACCATAGAATTAGAATGGGCGGCATCCTAAGTCTTTGATTTTGACACATTTGAAAGCGAATGTCACTGCCAGTTGAATTTTATTTTGCTTCGACCATAAACAATGACTTACATTGACACGCATTAACATGACGTTTTAACAGACGTTCGAGTTGAAAAAGAAAGAAATAATAAAGTGCAGGTGGAAAGTAGAGGGCCCTTAGTTCTTGCTATTCGTTACAGTCATGTCGCTGCCAGATACTGTGAGTGTTGTATGTCGAGAACAAGTGCGAGAAAATAGTGAGTTAGTGAACAGTGGTACCGCAGGTGCGCGTAGTAAAAGACTGCAAAGGAGGGTAGACCGACTTGTCTGATAGTAACAGCTTATCCGCAAAAACTTCAGTTACTCCGTGACCGTGGCGCTTGCAACATTTCCGAAATATCGGAAACTCCAAAATAAGGTACATGATAGAAATCCCGTAAATAACCATACTATTGTTACAGTATTCAATGACAATAAAACTTAATTTTTATTTTGGTCTGATCTGAAATTAAAGATTTTCTAGTAAATCTTTAATTTCTGGAAAATAAGTAACCAAGTGTGGAGTATAAAATACCAAGAAATCAATATCACATCTGTCCTATTTGGATTTACTATAATCGGATCCTTACTTGCCTTTGTTCTTTCAGCCCGATAACTTATGTATTTTTTTCTTATGAGGCAAAGTCAGACGAGGGCAAGTCGATTTTAATAGTGGTAATTTACTAAATAATTATACACCATTCGATTGTGCAATTTATAGTAACTTTTGTTATAGAGCTTTTTTATAAAGGGATTATTTAATATAGCTATCGAACAAAGCTATCCCGCTACGTGACGTGACATTGCATCGTATGTGACGTCACGTCGTGGTAGCTGTTTGTGAAGCGTTTAGGAAGGTCTATTTTGAATTGTGATATCTCGGCGTTTTTACAATAGCAGAGTTATTCTTTCACCGATGTACCTTTTACTTTTTAGAGGTCCTTTGATTACCAATCAGAAAAAAATGGTCCATAAGCCTATGTAACGTGTTTAATACGGCACGTTACACCTATTCTTACTCATTCTTCGTATAAATGCCCCAATCCGTGCTCATCGGCTTGCGTCACTTTTTTTCTGCGCTGCCATCCTTTAAATCCCCTTTCTCACGGATTGGGCCTCCGGTACACTCACTCACGCAGCGAAACACAACACAGTGCTGTTTCTGTGAGGCCGTAGTATCGCTCCGGTCGAGCAGGCCCATTCATGCCAAAGCGTCGCTGTCCCACGGTCTAACTCTTATTTATTTTGTTTTATTCGGAAGACCAACATCTTTCTTAATACGGTAGCAATTATAATGAATGTCTTAAAGCTAATAACAGGTCTTCACTGACAGAAATAAATGCAGCTAGACCTCCAGCGAGAGACGAGCTCTGTATAGACCTGGAGTAGAGATGCGCAAATCATGTCCGGAACTGGATCGAACATGGAACGGTCAACATGCCCGGAACCAGGATCAGTTTAACATGTTCGCGGAGCTGTTTAGTTTCAACGATATGTTTGCGCCATTTCAGGTATCTCGACGCGTCGTAATCGATCCTAATTCGCCAATGTATAAACAGATCCCATCTTTCCCTTGTGATGCAATGTAATAAATCAATTGATTTACCTTCATACTTGACAGGCTTAGGACTGTCAACCAAAAAATTTAGGTATATTACCTACATTAATATACGCTCGTTCCCTACCTGCGATCAGTCCGGCGGAGCTGCGGAGCGGTCGGACATGTGAGGAACTGTGAAAATGTTTACCGTGGCGCCTCGTATCGGAACTGTAACGGCGTCACGTCGAGTTACCCTTGTTAACCTTTGGACCGTCGTTATGTCTGGGGAACAAGTGCTATTTTTCCACTGCAGGGGTGTAACTTGATCCGACGCTGACTGTACATGTCCAGTGTCGGACACAGTCATCATCATCATCATCATCAGCCCATTTAAGTCCCCACTGCTGGGGCACGGGCCTCCCTCAATCACATGAGGGGTAATTGCCATACTCACCACGCTTGGCAAACGGGTTGGCGAGGGTTTTGATATAAATGCAGAGTTTTCCTTCTCTGGGTGCTGATGATCATGCACGCAGCTTTACCTTAGTCGCCTTTTACGACACCTCGGTAAGAGTGAGGGTGGCCTATTCTACTCTGCCGGGGACCACGCGGCCGCGCGGCGGCGGTCGGACACAGTACCTGCAACTATTTAGGTGCGGAACTACACGTGTCTAACCTGGAGGCGATGCGCCCAGCGACTCACCGTGGGCGTTCTTGTCCTCCTCCTCGCAGACGGTGAGCGCGAGCGCGGCGTGGCCGTTGCAGACGAGCTGGCCCATGGCGCGAAGCAGAAGCGCGGCAGCGAACACGCGCAGCTGCACCGTGGGCACGCAGTGCGGCATGCACGCCGGCAGCTCGCTGAAGAACGTCGTGTGCTGCTCCAGGTACAGCGTCAGCATCGTCGCCGTCTGGAAACCAAACGTCCCGTGTCACCACACCGTCATCACCATCTAAGCGTGTGAACAACATACGCATCGTAGAGGAGCTTTAAGGTGACGGGTAGGGCACACTAGCGACGCCAATCGATTTTAATTTTTAGCTACTAAACCGTATTTATTTTAAACAATTTCGGGGTTACAACCTCTTGGCAAACACTTAAACTATTTTTTTAATAACCATGCACAAATTGGGTCCGTGCACAAACGCGAAAGTGATTCACGCTAAAAGTGGCCGCTTTTGGCGTGAATCAATTTTTCCCGTACAAAAACGGACCCAACATTTGTGCATGGTTATTTAATAAATAGTATAAGTGTTTGCCGAGAGGTTGTAACCCCGAATTTGTTTAAAATAAATACGGTTTAGTAGCTAAAAATTAAAATCGATTGGTGTCGCTAGTGTGCCCTACCGTTATCTTAACCGGTCACTGTTGCTTCAACAAGGACGTGCCCACTATAGGACTGAGCGTCACTAGAATTTGCAGAATGTGTAACGAAGCGGATGAAACCCCTATATACGTAATAATTGAATTGATAAGATAAGATAAGAAACAATTTATTGACCACAACACATTATACATATCAAAAAAAGAGAGAAAACAAGGTACAAACAGTTGCGGCCAACTGTCTTCTCTTCAGATCGGACTGTGCAGGATTTCTTGGTGTTTGGAAATAAAAATATTTGGAGCTCGGTGAATAGCGTCCGTTCAATTTATTCATCGATTCAGAAGTCTCTTTTTACTTGCGCCACTAGGTAGCGCAGTGGTGCTAAGACGGACAGCGCCATCTATCCTACACGGCATAGACTAGAATGTAGGTATGTGATAGGCAGGTGAAAAGCAATCGTTTCAGCCACTGTAGGATAGATGGCGCTACCCTAATTTAAAGTAGTTTTAAACTGGTTTTGCTAGATGGCGTGGTTAGGCATCTCTGTCCATGACACCAACAAAGTTCAGCCTCAGCATATGCTGCAATTGCCACAAACAGCAGCTGCAGCGCTGGTTTTCTGGCTGGACCTTGGGTGACGCCTTTTGGAAAAAACATGCGATATATTATAACTATGCAAAAAATAAGTAAAACAAACAAACAAACAATTTTAAAACATTAAAATGTATAAAAAAAAGAAAATAAACAATAAAATAATTCAACAAAGGATGTCATTCGCGGGAATCAAAAATGCGGGAATCGTCATTGCAGGCCACTGACGCGCAAACCTATCTATACATCTGGGAAAGCATTTTTTGAGCCCCAACGAAGCCAGGGACCTCCCAGCCTCAGTCCCAAACAATTAAATCCTACACTTACTGAAAAGTTTAGGGTTTAGGGGGAACTGCTATTTAGCACAGTGGTGATTACAATAGATCAAACTAAATGAATGAATGAATGATCTTTATAGCTTAAAAAATACCGTCGCCGTCACACACCAATTAGAATGACGTTCGCAGCAACAAATTTGCTACAATCGCTCTGTAATAATCATGAGAATATTTTCATATTACATTGAAGCTTAGTTGCAGTAATTGTACACAAAGGGATAATTAATAAATATATACGTAAAGGTATGCGCCATTCAAGATACTGTGGAAGCTTAGCTTTAGCTATGTTTACAAGAATTTTAGCTACGTTCGCATTGCTGAGAGCGTTTAGCAGTAGATATCATCTCTATGTTATATACAATTGATAGTAACCTTACACCATTTTTATAAATAGTTCAATGGGGGCTAACGCGTGTAAAATATCCGCTAGATGGCGTGATGCTGATTTATTCGTAAATTGACAATTTGACATATCACGTCTAAAAATACCCAATCATCTTGTAGATGGACATTAGTGATATAGTAAGCCATCTTGCGGATTTTTCTCACGCTATAACCCCCATTATTTAGGTATTAAGATTCTTAGGTGTTGGATAACGCAGATGATATAACTTCTTAGTTAGTACATATAAGAATAAAACAATTAATCATTTACAAACGCAACTGAACATAAAGTCCCGAGAAAAGCTCGCTTCAGTCGCAATCAACATTAAAATTTTAGCTTTATTAACATAGACACAAGGAATAAAAAAAATAGTTCTGTGTTTTTCCGCGGCACTTACTTCGTGGTGCGGTCTCTAGGCCACCGCTATTGACTTCTAGAGTGCCCAGCCAACACACAACAAGACAATGCCTCAAAAATTAAATCTTCGCTATTGCTATAAAAATATGATCACAATTTAAGCGTTTTGCATATATCTCAGCTCATGATTTTATTGTAGGTGTACTACTGTGCAGGATAAATAAAGGCGTCCTTTCTCTGATTTTTCAAATAGTACATGTTAAATGATATACCATTAGGTAATCCGTCTACTCGTCTGCCACATGTCTGTGAGAGGTCACACAAAAAGCTCTGATTGATAGGTGCGGTGAATTGACAACCCTATAAATTCAAAATAGAAAAAGTGAAGATGAAGATAATGCAATTACGTACAGTGAGACAAAGGTTTGTTTGTGTTTTCAACAAAGATAAACTTAAACATTTCATCACGTGTTCAGGCGGGACTCGAACCCACACCTTCCACAATCCGGGTGAATGTTCTACCAATTAGACCACTGAAGCGAAAATTTCCACTGTTATATCATGTCGCACTGCAGTCGCCCAAGCAAACAGATTTTGTAAATGCTGCTAATAATCTTTTTATTTCATTTCATATACGAGGGAGACACTGAAAGTTTTTAGAACTGGCCACTTATAAAACGATGATTAAAAACATAAGTTTAAATTTTGAAAATAGAACTCTTTGCCAATATTATATATCGTCCTAGCACCATTTCCAGTCTTATGCAAAGGGCCCTACGAATAGTAGAAAACTGGTGCACAAGACACGTGCTAACAGTCAACGCACGGAAGACGGTCTTAATCCCGTTTACCAAAAGAAGGAAACTAGAGGCGCTTCACGCCCCAATACTTCTTGGTACGAAGCTATGCTTGTCCAACGAGGTCAAATATCTCGGAGTCTTTCTAGACCAAAAACTAACATGGAACAAGCATCTCGACTACATTACTAGAAAGGCAAAAATAGCGATGGGGGCAAGCAGTAGGTTGGTGGGGCTAAAATGGGGGCTACGGCCCAAGGCCGCACTCTGGATTTATAAAACCATAGTGAGGCCGATCGTCACTTATGGCTGCTGTGTGTGGTATAAGAAGACGCACCAACTCAACTGCGTGGAGAACCTCAGCAAAGTTCAAAGAACAGCCTGCCTTATAGCCACTGGCGCTCTTTCGTCCTCTCCCTCTGCAGCACTGGATGCCCTCCTGAACATTCCACCTCTGCACATTCACGTGCAGATGGAAGCGAGGATGGCCATTACGAGAGCAAAAATCAGAGGAAGGACGAGATGGCAATCTAGGGTCATAGGTAACCTCTACAATGAACTAATGAAAATTCCGGTCATGGATATGCCCTCTGACTCCATGATCCGTGAATACCGCTTCGATAAGCGGTTTACAGTCTTGTTACCTAGTAGACAAGACTGGGAGGCTGGAACTCCCGGAAATGTTAAGCAGAATGACATCGTTTGGTATACGGATGGTTCCAGGAGGCAAGGCGTATCCGGGGCGGGATTTTATAATGATCGCTTCAGAATACGCAAATTCGCCAACCTGGGTCGCTATACCACAGTGTACCAAGCAGAAGTCTTCGCAATAATTGGCTGTGTCCAAGAGAGTCTGCAAATGAATCTCCAGAATAAGAAGATATTCATCTTCTCAGATAGTCAAGCTGCCCTCAAGGCGTTAACATCCTGTGAACTTGACTCCAAACTCACTAGCGAGTGTGTCCTGCTCCTAAACCAGCTTGGCAATGCCAACATCGTAAATCTGATTTGGGTACCGGGACACTGCAATATCAGAGGCAACGAAGTCGCTGACGTGCTAGCAAAGGCCGGGGCAGAGAGCCCACTACTCGGACCGGAACCAATAAGTGGCGTTCCAGCCTGCATGGTCAGGTTCGAGTTAAAAGAGTGGGAGCATAAGCAAAGCACTGAATATTGGAAAAGACTACCTCGACTAGAACAGTCTAAGGCGTTGATACAGGCGTTCGATCAGAGACGAGCTGTAGAAATAATAAAACTGAGCAGAGGACATGTTAGGGCACTCACTCGGACCCTCACAGGGCACTGCAAATTAAATAAGCACCTGCACAACATGGGCCTTTCAGATACCAAAATCTGCAGGTTCTGTCGCGAGGACGAGGAAACGATTATCCACGTCCTCGGCGAGTGCATAGCGCTGCACCGGTGCAGAAGCCGGCACCTGGGAGCACACATGATCTCAGCAGACGAGATCAAAAGCTCTCCCATCAGCTCCATTCTCGGGTTTATCCTGGAACTGGAGCTACATGAGGTGCTGTAATAGGTTACGGGGCTGCCACAATAGATCATCTACTGGTCGCAGTGGCTATGAGACGCAGGGCTCACCCCATTTCTAACAAATAATAATAATAATATTATCGTCTATGCATTTAATTCGATTATCTTTTTTTATGAATTGGTGCCAAATTGAAAATAATCTTTAACAAGTGAGCATGAATTTAACGCGAGAAAATTTCCGTGCAATGATTTTCTATGACTTTCGATGTCAAACAAGAAAGTTATGATAGACTTCGATTGGCCTTTCACGATGAAGCTCCATCTCGTACCGTGCCACTGTTTACAACTGGTTTAATGAGTTTAAACGTGGTCGCACTAATCTCACCGATGATTTGCGTGAGGGACGGCCATGTAGGGTGACTACCCAAGAAAACATCAGTGTTGTGCGACGTATGATAGAGGCCGACAAAAGATTGACCTATCAGCAGATTCGGACAAGTTTAGGCATTGGTATGAGTCAAGTACACAAAATCATTCATGAACATTTAGGGGCCAGGAAGCTTTGTGCCCGGTGGATACGTCATAATTTGACAGAGGCCCAAAAACTACGTCGTGTTGATTGGTGCCGCGAAATGGTTCAAAGATTTAACGGAGGTGACTCAAATGCTGTGTTTGACATACTGAAAATAAAAGACAATCTGCTGAATGGGTGTTTCCATTCGAGGAGTTGCCAACTGAAGTGAAGAGAGGTCGCAGCGTCGGAAAGAAGATGGTCGCCTCGTTTTTCGGAAGGACAGGTCATATCGCAACAGTTTGTTTAGAGAATCGAAAAACAGTTACCGCAGAGTGGTACAACTGTTTGCTACTTGTTTTGGAAAAAGTTCGGTAAAAACGACCTCGCAGTAGGATCCTCCTTCAACACGACAACGCCTCGCCGCACACCGCCAAGCAAACACTCGAGTATTTGGCGACGTCAGACCGCCATATAGCCCAGACCTCGCACCCTGCGATTTTATTTATTTCCAAAAAATAAAAGAAAAACTAAAGGAAAACGTTTCACGGACGCCGAAGAAGCAGTGGCTGCGTATCAAAAGGCCGTCGAAGACGTCGAACCCTAAAGAAGAGTGGGCCAAGTGCTTTTCTCAGTGGTTTCATCGAATGCAGCGATGTATTGATGTGAAGGGACACTATTTTGAAAATATATAATATAAGTAATCAACTTGCTAAATTGTTCAGTTTTTGATTTACTAAGAACTTTCAGTGTCGCCGTCGTACTCGTACACAAGCAAATCATACTCACCAAATGAAAGCATAAGTATCTTGAGAGTGAGCTAACCTTTGCGAAAATTAAAGGTGCCTCGCCAGTGTTTAGAGGTCGGTCGCGATGAAGTCATCAGCCGCTGCACGCCGATATTTTATAAGACAAGACGCGGCTATATACTTTTTTTTGGGTGATGAGTGATTACCTATATATATGTCCTGACCATGGACACCCGCGACACCAGTGGAGTCTCAAGTGCGCTGCCAACCTTTAAACCCCCCTTTACCCCGGATCAAGCCTCCGGCCTTACTCACGCAGCGAAACACATATACATACGATATAAATATGACTTACCAAAGCATACTGAATGTAGTCAGTATTGTTCATCTTGTCGAAGTTGGTGACTAAGTTGAACATCCGGAAGAAGGGCGGCGCGTCGTTCCGGTAGATCTCGATGTTGTCTACGTGCGTGTACGCCTCGAACAGCTCCGCGGCGGTGCTCGGCTCGGCGGCCGGGTCCGGCACGTGGGGGAACCCCTCGCTCGCCGTGATCAGCAGCACCCTGGGAGAACGAGTGGCTTCAGACTTCGGCCAACCATGCGTTCTTCTTAAGAGCCCTTTTACTTAATTAATTTCTAACCCCTTATTTCAAAACGCGGTCTAAGAAAAGTTCCGGAACTAAACTTATGCCCGCCCTTTTTAACAGTGCTTATTGGAACGGGTAAGCCAACTATTACCACCTTTTTATAGATCGCGATCGCATAAGTTATTACGGCAATAACTTATGCGATCGCGATTTATAATAAGGTGGTAATAGTTGGCTTTCGTTGATGTGAGGTCCATCATATTTTCATTTTTTTTACTTTATTTATTAGGAATTGCAAACAGCTACAAAATAGATGTTCACTCAAGACAGTACATACTTAAACTACTTAATAATATTGTAGCAAACGACGCTATCCACATGTTACTAAATTCAAGTTGTCGCGAGCTGATTAAAAATATAACTATACCCGAAACTGGAATTCAAGACCAAAAAAGCTACTACAATGATGCCACTGCAATAAAATGATCGTACAATCATCATCGTCAGCCCATTTAAGATCCACTGCTGGGGCACGTGCCTCCCTCAATCACATGAGGGGTAATTGCCATACTCACCACGCTTGGCAGACGGGTTGGCGTGGGTTTTGATATAAATGCAGAGTTTTCCTTCTCTGGGTGCTGATGATCATGGCAGCAGCTTTACCTTAGTCGCCTTTTACGACGCCTCGGTAAGAGTGAGGGTGGCCTATTCTACTCTGCCGGGGACCACACGGCTTACAAATAGGTACATACAATAGTATGTACCTATTTGCTAAAAACATACGCTAACAAAATTTATTTATTGGTAATTTTAATTCTATTATTTAAAAAGTAATTTTATTGACCTATTTTTACATAAATACAATACGCTTTAATAAAAACTTAATCATCCGTAATTTTTGGTAGAAAAGCTGGTATTGAGCTTGTGTCACTTCAGGAGTTAATACCATTTGGTACAACATTCGAACTTACGTGTTGTTGTTTCGTGCAGTGAGGTGCCGCAAAGTGATATGTATATAAGAATCTTTGAATTACATCGTTTTCAACATTTGTTTAGAGTTCGTTAAGAGTAGTCTCGACAGAATCCGTAGGTTGATAAAACGCCAAATATCTTGGGTTCCACGCGTATGCGAAAAATTGATTCACGTCAAAAGCGGCCACTTTTGGCGTGAATCAATTTTTCGCGTACAATAACGGACCCAACATTTGTGCACGGTTATTTAATAAATAGTATAAGTGTTCGCCGAGGGGTTGTAACCCCGAAATTGTTTAAAATAGATCCGGTTTAGAAGCTAAAAATTAAAATCGATTGGCGTCGCTAGTGTGCCCTACCCGTTACCTTAATAATGGCTAAAATCGAAAACATGTGCAAAACTGGACTAATTAATTACTGGAGTGGTGGAAAACTTTATTATACATAAAATATAAGTAACCGACTCAGATTCCGTAGTCAGATTCTGAAGTTAGTTATGGTGAAGATGAAGATAAATAAAAACATAAAAAAATGGTTTTATTAACTTTTCCATACTGTCTATGCCATTTTCGTGGGTGTTCATGGGTATTTCAATTTGTTTAAGTTCTTTACAAAAAAAAATATCATTTTAGTTGAGTTTAAAATAAAGTTTGTAATTTAGTTTTTTTTTTGAGAAAATCCTTATCATAAATTGTGCCAGCCTATACTAAGAAAAGAAAAATATAATAAAAAAGTTGGCAAAACCTGAAAACTTGATGTGACAATGACATAAGTGAAATTGAGAGATTAGACCGTGACGTATCTATCGTAGTTTTTTTGGTCTTGAATTCCAGTTTCGAGTATAATAGTATTACAAAGAGAACAAAATATTATGAGAAAAAAGATTCGGTAGGTGTTTAGGTGGACAATTTGTGCACAAAAACAAAAGAATAATAATTAAATAATCATAAGGAGATTGAAGGTTTTTTCTGACGTAATATAAAACAACCAATGGCGTTGATTTGGTTCCATGCCTATGTAACGGCATCTAGCGGATTCACTTAAGTGTAGAAATGTTAAACGTAATTTTGCGCAACAACTGAATTCATTTCAATCTTAATAGGATGCCAATATATTTTATTTCAGAGAATATAATATTTTTAGCGCTAAAAGGTGGGACTCTAGTACCTGATAGTCTAGAGATAGGTGATTTGTTACCTGAGGGCCAGGTGCGCAATCCCGATGGTGGGAAAGAGAGAGGCCTGCGCTCCCACGCACTCCCAGCGATGGAAAAGCTGCGCGCCGCGCGTGCGGCACTCGGTGCTGCAGTACACGCTGCGCGAGCAGGTCGCGCATCTGTCAGTAAAAAGTTAAGGATGCGTCAATATCTGACGAACGCTGCAAACGAGCTGCGCGCGTGCAGTTATTGCAACGGTTTGGTCCGCCTCTTTAGTGCAACTCATCTGAGGCTTGTATAATGCGCGCGATCTGTGCGCACTAATTTTTACTGCAAGGCACATAAAATGGACGCACGCAGTTCGCGAGCTGCGCATTCGCTGCGTTCGTGAGGAGTGGGTCTAATTTATAAAAAAAATAACCCACTATAACGGTACGCCGTAATTAAACGTAATTCGTTTGGTGAATTCCTTATTCCTTTGAAGCGACTGTTGCGCAAGAGTTCCCGAATTCAATACCGGACAATCGGGAAGAAATCGGGCCAAAAATTTGTGTCTAAGATTTCGTTAGGAAATTCTCAGCCCAGAGTCTGGAAATTGGCGGTACTGTGCCCCCGTGCCTCGGAAAGCACGTTAAGCCGTTGGTCCTGCACCCAATCTATCTCTAGTCGTGTCATGCTTGTGTCCCATCGGAATATGAGGGTTAGGGTAATAGAGTGTGCTCTTGTGTTTACGCACACACTCGAGCACTATAATATATTCTGCGTACGCGGCTGATCGTTGAGATTGGCCGCCGTAGCCGCAATCGGTTGGAGGGTATTATTATATTCCTTATTCATAAACGTCTTATAACGCCAAATAATAATTTATGACCATAGAGTAACATACTATAGACAACGTTATTTTTTTATAGTTCACTTTTCCAAAACCTCATAACAGGTATCGTGAATAAATACTATTTAGCATGTTAGATCAATCTAAACGAAAAATAAAACAGCTGCTCCATATATTATTTCCGGGTGGATATGCTATTTTGTATGGAACAGCAGATTTATTTCGACGATTCGCAATAAATCATAAATGATATTTGTTATATTTTTGAATAGTTCATATTCAGCACACGCAGATTCAATATTGAGACCGGCTGTTAGAAATAATATACGAATTGGGTTTATGTACTTGTGTGTGTGTGTGTGTTAACACTTACGGCAGCGGGTTAATATCTGACTGGCAGCACGTCTCGCAAGTACGGATAGACAGATTACCATCAGGCAGTGTGACCCATGCATAAGGCTCCTCAGAAAATAGTACATCGCCGCGGCGGGTCGCTTCGCGGGCCACTACAAATCGGCCGCTTGCCTCACTGCGCCTGTTAAACGAATAAGCACACTTATTAAACATAAACTAAAATTTGAGGGGACTTTAGCTAAACGAGATTAATCTATATTCAGAACAGCGGTGAGTAAACACTGATATGCCATAATAGAAGCGGCACCCTTAAGAGTATCAATCAATCAGCCAATCGTCGGCCACACAGAGTATTAAATAAGTGGTCGGCCACTAAAGGCTATGAATGTCAACTCTAACGATTCAAACTCACTGGTTAAAGTTGGATGATAGCATAGCTCTCTTTAAGTAGGTACAGTCAAAGAAAGAAATGGTTCGTCAGTTTTCAAATCGATTCGTTTGATATGCTATGAGCACTTATTACCCTTCGAAAATTTGTCACAGTAATACCTGTTGCACAGAAAATTATGCTTAATTGTTAGACCTTAATGTTTAGATTTGCTTGTAGCAACATTGATTTCTTTTGATGTAAAGACAATTTAAAGAAGGTTGTCAAATCTTTTTAAAACGGTATGTTGGGTTAACTGATTATTGCCGTGCAAGCGAAAATTTACCTTAAGGTGACGAACCTTCTTTTATTCTCTGTACCGTGTACCTATGTTGAGAATAACAACTCAAAAAAAAAAGACCAGTGAGGAGCGATGGTTGCTGGTTGCTCAGTGGTTCAGAACGCGCCTACCATACGGCGGTTCGAATCCAAGCATGCATCTTCTAGATTTTTCAAATCTATGTGCGTATTTCTACCATTAGCACGGCGGTACCTAAGGCAAAACATCGTGAGGAAACCTGTACGTTTCAGATACTGAAAACGTGTAACCATGATTAAGTTGATCTGGTTCTTCAGTTAGAGTTGTGAAGATCAGACGGCAGTAGATTCGTTGTAATCACCAAACTTCCCAAATCAAGAATCATGGTCCAAACGTACCCTGGGCTCCAGAGCGACAGTTTTGGACGCAACTGGGAAATACATGCTAAGATAAGGAGGAAAGACGAGTGTGATTATCAAATAACTAATTTTATGTTTATAATAAGTTATATCCAATTCTTACCTGAGCTCCAGGGCATTTGAAGCGGAACAGAAGTCAGGATTCTCGCCCCTGTAAAAGTCTGGTAGAACCACTTGAGGCGCAGGCGGTGGTAGATCTTCCATTGTGTCCAGCTTCCTTTCCAAGATCTTGATATGCCTATCAAACTCCACTAAAACAATATAACAATAGTTATAATGCGGATTTGGATATAATATTGGTTCAATTTTAAAACACAAACGCATAGTCACGGCATAGCGATTATGATACAATGCGGTTTTTGGAAATTATATGGGCTCAATGTTAAAAAACAAACACGTAGTCACTGCAAAGCGAATATGATACCCTTAAGTTATGGGCCATACCAGGAGCCCAATTCTCATGCTCGTGATATTTATTATCATACGACATATATCACTAAGGGCCGATTTTTTGATCCGTAGTTAAACTGAACTAATGGCTTAAAAAAGTAACCAATGGTCAAAAATCGATGTGTTTTTTGAACATTAGTTAGCTTAACCAATAGTTACAATACAAGGAATTACGTTACTTTGACGCTGTCACTTTGACTATTGGTTAGACAGTTAACTATAGTTAATTTGACCTGTAACTACGGATCATAAAATTGGCCCTAAAACATAGTTTTTTTGGATGGTTTTCAGGTGATATCCGCCATGTTTTCAAAATATCACGGGCACGAGAATTGGGCTCCATAACACATGTGCACAAGTTAGTTTAGGTCAGATTGATGAATGTGATGTTGTCAGATTTGACAGCACTTGGTAGCATAACAGTAATCCAAAATATTATATCAACATAGCAGCATAAGATTATATTAGATTAGAATTTTGGTGCTCTCGGGCTTTCGCCTGGGATCTCTTAGTCAGATTCTCATCTCAAATTCTTATAAGTAGCAATGTATATATCTATATATCTATTTAATAAAATTTAGTATAGCAACTCCTATCGAAATTTTCATCCATTTGAATGCGCCATCGGCGTGTCCATGGTAAGATTTCGTCTAAATTTGCACACCTAAATCCAATCACTGATTATAGGCACCCATTGCCACCGCAGTCCATGGTCTGAGCGCCGCAGTTGTATGCTGGTTGCTTTTAGACATTAAATATAAGCAATTAATTCTTGGGGATGTCTGGGTAACTGTCATTGGGTATTTGTGGTAAAGTTTTACCAATTTTATTAGTTATGTTATATGTATGTGCGCAGAAGTCTTAGTTTCGAAAACAAATTGTTGTGTGTGTGACAAATTCTTAACCAATCACAACGCTCCAATTACGCGCGCCAAAAATTACAATTTCTTATTGGAGCACCATGTTTGGTGCGAGTGCGGTTAAGAGAGAGATAGCATTCCACTCTGGATTTATTGTATTTAATCTTAACGTAACGCAATAAAGTCTATTTCAACTGCTTTCGCAATCGTAATCAATCGGATTTAGCGTACTCTTCTGTGTAGACAAATTTTGCCGATGTAACTTTTAAACATGGTACCTGAACAAGGGATACTCTAAATAGTGTATTAGCTTTGTCTGAATACTTAGAGCCTGTAGCCACCACAGACAAATTTTGTAGAAGGCTTCATGTAGATTCCAAGATCCAAGATTTTAAAGAACCTGCTAGTTTAATATTTTAAATATAACAGGCATATATTTGTAAAATAATAGATAGATTATATTAAATTTGTATGCATACATGCATTACCTCTTGTTAGTAATGTTAAATTGTATAACTTAAATATTATATGAATGGTGCAAGGACTGAATAAATAAATAAACATCAGAGAAAATGAAACCCAGCCATTTGGATAAAACAGGATATATAAGAAACAATAGAATAGAATGAACATACCAGCATGAGCAGGCACCAATTGCAACTGCATTGCATGCTCGGAGGCAGCAACTAGAGCAGCACGAGCACTCTCTGCAGATCCCAGTTCAATGTGGCAATCGGCACGGCGGAGCAGCAGTTTGTGGCGCTGCTCTTGGGGATAACCGTTGTCCAGGGCCAATCCCACATCCATGAGGCAATCCTGCCAGCACAAATATATTTTTTTATTTACTCTTTGCATTCTATGTGACAGACCATGACATGTTTAAGTCTATTTATTTATTATTTAATGTATTTATTATTAAACTTACAAATTTAGTTTACAAAATTATACTTGTCCTGCAAAACTGTTTACACAGTTTGTCTGCAGGATCGGTTGAGTCTTAGCACAATAAATAATATATATGAAATACAGTTAGCAATGGTTTTTAACTTATTATGTTGTAGTGCTGATTGAATGATTGATTCTCACACCTTGAGAAATTACTGCTTATGAAAGTAATCCTTGCTTGAGTTGATTATCAAATACCACATTTAAAAACAAAAATTAGACTAGAAAAATATTATCAATCTTATGTACCCAACTCAATATATGAATTTGATTGATTTTTAAATGATATAATCATGTAAAGTCTTTATTAGTAAAAAAAAATATTTAAATCTACTATGTTAATATTACCTTGTATTTCTTTAGCCGCAACAAAGCAGCAGAGCGGTTAGCCAAAGCCAGCGGGTACATAGGTCCTTCTTGGGTTGCATATAGGACACTCTTGCAGTAGCACCTATAGCTTTCTTTAACAGAGTTTGCGCGGAACTTGTCATTGCCCCGTTGGCGCCACAAATAGGATACTTCGTCACACTTCAATGCTGTGTGGACGTCATTTAGCTTCCTTGCATAGGCATTATGCATTTGTTGCAACCAATGTAGAAGGATTCTTCTGTTGGTTCAAAAATAGTAAAACAAAATTTTAAGTTGTTGTACTAAGTAAAACCAAAATGCATGTTGTTCAGATGATTTTGAATCGCAAATTTGTGGAGTTACCTATTACTAATTTTATTAAATTTTCATTATTATTCAGAACTTTCGGCACAAGCTGAGCATGCGCGTGCGAATCTGCGTCGTTAGTAATTTTTTGCAAAATAACGAAATATAAGTGCATTAGTTGGAATAAAAGGATGTAAACTATTCTACGCTAAAAAATGTACTTAAAAGGATATAATATATCTTTAGAATAAGTAAATGAATT
Organism: Marasmia exigua; assembly: GCA_019059595.1. Taxonomy (NCBI): domain Eukaryota; kingdom Metazoa; phylum Arthropoda; class Insecta; order Lepidoptera; family Crambidae; genus Marasmia; species Marasmia exigua. The sequence goes on along the minus strand of CM032494.1, from coordinate 10,361,201 downwards.
CGTATATTCGCCGATATAATGGTGTAACCACTCACCTAACGCCTTCGTTGCGATAGAAGTAGTTCATGGTGTCGATTTCCGTCTCGGTGGTCCGGTCGATTTTCTTCTCCTCCGAAGACAGCAAAAGCAACAAAATTTCCCATTGCTTTGCGCAATCCTCCGGCAAATTCACTGTATTCATTTGTACCACAATAATGAGCTGATTTGTGTAAACAAACGATATTAGTTGAACAATTGCACAATGCACACGAACGAATCACTCTTCTCGACAACCACAGACCAGACTTCTAATGAATACTTAGCAAATATTTTATTGATTTTACCAGAAATGCACTTTATTGCTGAAAAAATTACACTTTTTTCTACATAGACATTTGTTTTGACTTTTTTGACAGCGACCTCTTTTTTTTTCTGCGTGCATGCGCGCACATATCTATGGTGGAGTCTCTTACTAAGTATGGCAAAGCCATACTAAAACACAGCCTATTTTGGTTTGAAAAACTCATTGTTGTTAATTTAGAGATTCCTTTTTGCTATTTTTTCTTAAGAAATGCTAATAATAAATAAAACAATATTATTTTACGCTATTAGTAGAACTGCTCATAAAATAATAATTCTTTCATTGAAAACAGCTTAGATGGAACGGAACGTAGCTGTCTTTTGTTTGTGGTTGCGAGCTTTGCCGGCTTCGTTTAAAAATGTTTTTTTGGCCGCCAAAAATAACTGTTCATGTATTACCCTATCATTACTTACTTTAATTAGTTTTCATCCAAAAGTTTTTTACCTAGATTGCTTAGTGCCATTCTACTTCATTAGCAGCAGCCACCGCAAGTTCATTTGATTTTTGTATGGTAGGTATTGGGTATGATTAGGGGAGCCACAGCCACATATTAGGTACGCCTTTTTATAGCAAGCCTTGCCATACCTACCCACAAACTAAGTAGAAGATACGTATTACCTATCTAATAACATGGAAGTACTTATTACGAAGCTATTCGTACTTACAATTTAGATAATAGATCACTATTCTCTCTCTACAATAGTTCTCTACTCTTGTTGGTCAGATCAAAGAGTATTATTATATTTTAAGGGGAAAAAGAGACGAGTTATGTGTCAAGGAACATACTTTTATTTGTAAGTAAGGACACTATGTAGCTAAGTAAATACTGTAGGCAGATTCCTACTTGTTTTTCATTACGTAAATTTGTGGTTTGTTACACTACACAGTAAGCTCTGATTCCCTAGCAATCTAGCAATATGGGTATTTAAGTATCTCTTCCACCTTAACAAAACGCGGTCTTCAAGTTGTTATCATAGGTACCATTTGCTTTGTTATATTTAGTCAAAGCTAATCCCCTCTAAGGCCCGATTCCACAAATCTTTATACGACAAATCTGGTGGTAAGAATGCAGATCTGTATAAAATGACAGCGCTATACCATAGATTTATTGGATTAAGATGTAGTATTGGCGGCAATCGCTTACCATCAGGTGATCCGTCTGTTAATCTGCCACCTATGACATAAAAAAAGATGGGTCGAATCGGCTCTAAGACCATAGAGTTTTTTTTTGTCAAGTTCTTCCTTTGAAGGAAAGGCAAAGGTTACAGAGCCCATACAGCCATCGTCTGTGAAAGGCCATAGAGTATCTTATATCCTGAGACCCAATGGCGATTGGCGGAAAGGGGCTGCTGGAACGAGTTTTGTTCCGGAACTATTCTTATGTGTGTGTTTTTATAAGATTATGGGGATATTTTTAAAACGATCTTATAGATAAAAAACATTTTATTAATAGTTTTATACTTAATACTTACTTACTAAGTACTTAAAGGCATATCCAAACACAATCCACCTTATTATAAATCGAGATCTAAATGTCGATGATCGAGTTATAACCGTACTAAAGCTAATATCATTCCTTTCCAACAAGGGACTGGCACGAATTTGTTCCGAGGTTATCATTAGTACGCGATTTGTAATAAGGGAGATTGCTTTTATTTTATTTATCACGGCTCCTTCACGGTTTCATGTAAGTATTAAATTAAAAGGTAGGTAGTTAATGTATATTTTCAGAAGTTTAAATTAAAGGTTTCTGCATTACCAACAACGAATAGATACTTACCGAAAATTGTAAAAAATAGATAAGCGAATTTTGCTTATCTATTTTTTACAAAATAAAAGTTTAGCTAAAGTAAATTCACCTCATTTACCTGATTCCCGTACTAAGGCCCGAATCAACCAATATTAATTTTTTATTTATTTTCGATAAATCTTTATAATAACGTCAGATTTGTATGAAATGGTAGCGTTATACCATAGATTTATTCTCGGATTAAGATTGGAAGAATTGGACCTAAGTAGTTTAAAAGCACTTGGCTTACCAAAAATATAATAAGTACCTTCCTAGGTACACTTAAATACTGAGCCTTATTGATAAATGTTTGTTAAACTTTGTTACATAGCATTGCATTAAAAAACAAAAAGATATTTTTTTGTATCATACGTCAAAACTGCTCTATAACACTATTATTTAACTAACAAAGGTTATTGAACGTTTATGAATTAATCCACACCTAGGTACTACTACAAGTGTTCGACACACGAATGTTAGTCCAGGTTGGGTCTACACTCCTAACGCGAAAGGTGGCGTAGGTAAGTAGGTACTTATAATTTTTATTAGGCAGGGTCCCTATCGAATACGCCATTGCATCAAGTTAGTAAAGTCATTGTAATAATTGCAGAAAATTAACCATTTCGTGCATGTAAGTAGGTACTTTGTGTATACTGGAGAGGTCAGCTTATCAGCCCACCACAATCACTGACATATTTAGTACAGTCAGTACCTATGTAGGCAAGTAACTAAATAGGTATTTGTTTTACTACATAATCATAATTCTATAATGTTACACACTGTGGTTTACATGAGAGTAGGTCATACATTAAAAAAGGTTCTTACAGCTTACCTTTATAGACATACAATAGGTGATTTAATGATTTTGAATAATTCCTTCAGTAATAATATTCATTAATTTTTTAATGTCAATAGTGTATGTAATAAAAGCTAGTTAAAATAATAATAAGTCATGATAACAATATAGATCTCAATGTCTATAGAATATAATCCGAAAAACCTACTTATGTAGGTACACAAAAACATTTAAATCGGCTCAGCCCACAGATTTAATAATAGTCACCTCAGCCACTCTTGAGTTATAATAAGTACGTAAGTATGGTACCTACTTAGCGTAAGCTACACTAGATACAATAAAATGGTGATATTGCAGAATGAAGCTGCTGAGTGAGAGAGGCAGCGAGATCCGCTGTCTCTCCGACTCCGCGGGGGGCGAGACAGAAGTGGGGCTTGTCAGGGACATGCTTTGCCCGGAAGGTCTCGGGCTGCAGGTGCGGAGGCCCGGCTAACCTACAATGAGATCTAGCTGTGGAGGATGGCGCCTTCTAGTAGGAGTGAGTGTAATTATTGCAGCTCCCTGAGGCGATCTTCCCGTTATACATGGGTGGACATTGGCCGCAGGCGAGGTCAAACGGACTGTTGATTCACCGTGGGCCTCGTCTACTAATAGCAACAGCGGCGGGCGTCTGAGGGTTTTTAGTGGGTAAACTTCTGGGGTTACCTACCAGAGGGAGTCCCACACACCCTGTCAGGTCCCCCGACCTAATAGGACGGTGAGTAACGCGGTCAAAAAAAAGATACAATAAAATAACGTCGAGTTAGTTACACTGTGAAACGTAAGGTTAACGTATACTCGTACACAGGTTTTTTGTAATAATTACAGAATTCGTTCAAAATGTTAAGTTGTAAAAATACACATATCTCGGTAACACCTTATCATATTTCATCGCGAACGTGACGTCATATGACGTGTAGGTAAGAAGGTGTAGACTAAATGCGACGGAATTTAATAGTTATAATAGTTAATTACTGAATTTTAAACCGCGCGGATAAAGAATGGGATCAGAAATGGCGGCGTATCTATTCACTTCTACACTATTTGCGTCTATACTCGCACCCCACGAGTGCGAGTTGTAGGTACTTACACTGCCTGACGACGGTTTTGGCCGATAACAATAGTTATTATTATTTTTTAATAATAATAATCAAAACCTGTTTACAATTTAGGTAACAATTAAATTTGGAAGTACCTACACTAAATGTGGATTGTGTGAAACTGACGCCTGTGATAGGTATTGGCATACCTGTTTTACAGGTCATCAGGCTCCCACCACCCGGTAATTCAAGGTAATAAATGAGAAGGTTACAATAGTTGAATTAAGTGTGATTGTAGATTATAGATTATTTATCTACTTGATCGGAATGTTGTCTTCCTTTGTAGCTACAATCTTGAAACTGAGGGTTTTCGCGTGTGAAAAACCCGCTAGATGGAGTACTGTAGGAGTGAGGTCCATATACAATTTGATTAGTTATTTTTATATGTGATCTGTCAATTTGACAAACTAAACAGCCAATGCGATTGATGTTGGACCTCAGTCCAACAGTACGCCATCTAGCGGATTTTTCACACGACATACTAAAGTTCCTTGCCCAGACTAAACGAGGGTTTTCGCCCTCGTTTTGTCTGGGCAAGGAACTTTAGTATGTACAGACTTATGAATTATATACACGGACGTAGCTATAGCTTTGACAAGGGAGGGGTCCCCAGTTTAAACTGTGTCGTACTGGGGTACCTGGCGTCCCTGAGCAACGTTTCATTCATTTAGATATATATTTATACTTAGAATGTTAAAACTATCATTTTTAACATTCTAAGTATAAATATATATCTAAATGAAAAATCCAATATCCCTACAAAGTTGAGGTGTGTAAGTATAAGATTAAGGTAGGTAGGTAGTAACTCTTTAACCTCTTTAGGGTAGTAAAAGACCTTTCAGGGTTGCGGTCGACTAATCCTCGAACAAAGGGGTTATACGTCGGTGATTGTATAAGCATACATAATTATCCGATAGGCACTTAGAATACTGCTCTAAGGGTAGGTATGCTAATAAAGAACTAGGTAACTCTTTCCCACACAGAAAGCGAACCCATGGCCTGGACGCAATAGGTACGTTAATGTCGAATGCAACGGGTTCCAATTTTTATCTTTAACAATAAATGTTGGGACGTCACAAGCTTTAATTTGGGACCCATTTCCGTTAATATGTCGTTAGAACATTCATAATGCAATAAGGTCGAAACTTTAGTGCGATAATGTTGAATGTCAAGTTAAGACATGAAATGTCTTATCTAATCGACCCTTGAAATGATAACCTCTTTGCAAAAAGCTATCTGAGGACCTATTCGCAACCACTCGACATTGAAGTCGAATTAGAGACTTGTATGGCCGAATGCTTAGACAATTTAACTTGGGACGTGGCATGTAGACGATTATATATAGATAGAACGATAGACTCTGCCAACGTGACTCAACGGTCGGGTATTTTTAAAAAATCGCCATTTCGAACCTTTGTCCCGGGTTCGATCCCCGGGTCGGGCCAAAATTTGTACCTGAGTTTTACTGTTAAGAAATTCTCAGTGTTAGCCCGGAGTCTGGAAGTGGAGGTCTGGTCCCGTGCTTGCCGTGCCTCGGAAAGCACGTTAAGCCGTTGGTCCTGCGCCTAATCCCTCTTCGGTCGTGTCACACCAGTGTCCCATTGAAATAAGAGGGTACGGGAATAGAGAGTGCACTATCGACGCAGGAGATATTATAGTGCACAGCTTGTGTACTATAATATCTCCTGCGTAGATGGCTGATCGCTGAGATTGGCTGCCATGAACCGAAATATCGGTTTGGAGGACATTATTATTATTATTTGACTTTTTTATGTTACTACCTGAGCAGATGGGCTTTTCCTTTTACTCGACTGTATTAGAAGGTAAAATAGAAATTGAAAGAAAAGAGACAGAATGACAAATGCATTGAAAAGATACTGGTCGTTGCGAGAAGTATTGAAGAATAAATACAAGAAACAACAATAAAAGTTATCGGCTCATTTGCTATTGGTTATTGAAGAGTCACTTCGGTTTCTCTAAGATTCTATCATCAGATAGTTTGCTACATAAATAGTGATCTGTGATCATCAGATTTTTACATGGTGACAGGCAGGAGTACATTCTTTAAAACAAAAAATATTTAGCAAATTTTCTACGCACAGCTTTAGATGCATATTACATTTTTACTAGAATAAACAGCTAACACTGTATAGATATACTTATTTAATTGCACAAAATAGACAGCTTAAAAAAATCGACATTACAGAAACTTAAATGGCTGTATGACAGTTTCAACAATCCAACCCTTTCACGATCTTGGTGACTTTTCTAGTACCTACTTATCTGCATTTTCGCTGCTGTGAGCAAGTGATTCATCAATGTTCGTAAACAAACATCATCATTTCAATTCATTACTTACTTATTCATATCAAGACCACTACTAAACTTCCCTTCTCCCCCGTGAATATTGGCAGAACTTTTCAAAACTAAATCTGCGGTTTACCACGTCCCGAGTTAAATTGTCGAAGATTTTCACATTATCATTTCACTCACGAAACAATTACTCGGAAAACATCGGCAATGAGGCGTATGCCCTCGTTCAAGTTGACGTTTTTGCACGGTTGTATAGATATTTTTAATCCTTAAACCTGCTACACAATTATACAGGTCTGTAATAAAACATTGGTTGATGGAAAGCAACTGGCTCAAATCCTTATGTTGCACGTTTTATTTAATTAAGAATTTACGTAGGTATTCCTTATTTTTTAAAGAAAAAAACTGAAATGTTTTTTTAAATTCTGTAAATATGTATTGCCCGGAAAATAATCGAAATAATCGGAACGGAAAAAATGGCGTTTTATAATTTACCAATCGATAGGTTATTATTAAAGATAAAAATACTTCTAGGAACCTTAGGCCTAACATTCAGTTTACAGTTTTATTTCTTTAATAAAATAAGAATACAAAACTCTTCCAGCCTAAGGTTTGAAGGTGGTTTTCCGTTAGTAATTTTTTTTCAATCCTGTATAATTTTGTAGCTGGTTTTTTGATTAAAATATATGTAAATAATACCGAGAAATATGTTTACATAAATTTTCGAAGTAACGTTACACCTTACTTACAAAAGTCGGCGAAACAAGCCGTCGATTTAATGAAACTTCGAATAAACAAACTGTCGCAGAAACAAGTCATCGCACTATGAAGGCTTCGATGAAATGTTGTCAGAGTATCAATTTTCGAAGAATAGTGTTTATAAGTGACAGGGAACCCGAATGTGCGAACACCCAAGTTTAAATAAAATCTGGATTCACCTGTTTCATAACAGGTACTCATACATTGACTTTTAGTCTGAGATAACTTAGGGCCGATTTTTGATCCGTGGTTACCTTTTGGTTAAATTAACTAACTAACTGTCTAACCAATAGTTAAAGTGACAGCGTGAAAGTGACGTAATTCCTTGTAATATAACTAATGATTAACTATGGCTCATAAAACACATTTTGGTGATATTTGACCATAGGTTACTTTTTAAACCATTAATTATTAGTAGTTCAGTTTAACTACGGATCAAAAAATCGGCGCTAAGTAGGTAGACATTCAACCAACTGACCCTGTACAACCATGCCTAAAATAATACTAAACTAGTTACATATATAAAAGTCTTATCTATTTAATTAATATTAATTCGACACTAATGTATGTGTCTATATTTTTGTTTATTTTAAATACTCCTACCAAAAGTATTCATCTGGCTCAAAATTGTTCGAGACTGGAGCTAGGTAACTAAGTCAGGTAAATTGTATTGATATTTTTGTGTACTTAACTAAGTACCTACAGGTATTTAGTTTGGTATGATAACATTGATAGAAAACTAACCAGGTATTAACGTTCTAAAATCTTCGGAGTTTAGTTTAGTTTCAGAATTCACCAGAACAGTCTTTGATTTCGAATAGTCTTACATATAAGTCAGTCCTTGACCTTCAGGCTCTTAATCAGGTTACTCTAAAATGTCGATGTTATTGATCTTATTCAATAAGAATGAAGTACCTGAAACACGTTAGTGATTTGAAAATAATGAATTTGTTTTCTGATAAAAAAGGAAAACAATTCTATTCCAATCCGTAGATCTGATCGCATGTCCTGCTTCGGAATTGACTGTTGTTGTGGCCGTAGCTGTCCCACTTGCGGATAGCATTATACAAATCGGAGCCAGGGCTCTCCAAAAGGTCCTTGGACACGTCCCTCGCACCTATCACGGCGTAGTCGGGGTCTAGGTAGCCCAACCTAACTCCTTCTTCCAACAACCTCTGGGTAACGTTTAGCTGTGCCTGAGTGACACGAGTGTGCACCTTTAATTCTGCTCGGTAGTCACCTGAAACATCAAATACCTTCGTCGTACAAATCATTAAAAACATGCGACTTTTTGATCATCGGCGGAAATTTTCTTGATGGACCCGCCACGGTTCAATCTCTAAAGATAATTCCACGATGTTTTCTCTCACCACCGAGAAAATGGTAGAAATAACTAGTCAGATTATAAAAATGGTAGAAATACGTAGTCAGATTATAAAAATCCTGAGGTTCATGCTTGGCTTGAGGTGGTGGCGCTATGTGGCGGGTCATCGCATTCCCTCTAATATGGTTGAGTGAAATGATGGCTAACACTACGTCATACTTGTGAACAGGTGCCACCTATTTTATTATTTCCTTTATTTTATTTTGTGTTACAATTAAACTGTTTGGCTTGGTATTATGATGACCTACAATTAAGGTAGATTTGAAAATTTGGCAATTAAAAAGAGTAGGTAATTGGTGAGTTTCTTGTTGGATCTTCTCGACCAGAAACAACTTTCCGAGCCGGTGGTAGAATCGCATTATGTTTATTTATTTTTATAGTAAGTATACTTTATGTATCAACATAAAGTATGCTAGAACTATATACCTTATATATGCGTTAATATGTAAATTATACATAAGTACTTATAAATAGTCTTAAAATACTCAAATGTATGATGATTTGTAAGTGCTGTGTACAAGCCTATGCAAATAAAGAATTATTAAACCACGACCCCTCATAAGCAGTATCTACTACTTATGTGCTCATAAGGAAGGAGCGTTCCTGAGCTACCAACCAAGTAAAAAGTATGCAACTAGCCTACTTCCAGAAATGACAAACAAAATTAATTAAATAAGTTAGTTCTGTTCTGATTGATCTTGAATCTATTTCTTACCGATGAAGGCTACGCCGAGGCTGCATCTATTGTAATATCTTGTGTGAGCGCCTTCCTTGTTCCAGCCCAACCCCTCGTATAGTCGACCGTCATTTCCTATTAAGAAGTTGTACCTGAACGGAGAGATAAATAGATTAGAACGTGAGTCGCCTCTTCAATTCAGACAGCTAATGGTATCTTTGAAGATAGTGTAACTTACGGGATATCATGACCAACGCCGTTCAAGAAGTAGTTCTGCATATTTCTCAGCTCGGCGGCGCAGCGCACGAACAGGTAGCATTCGCTGCTGACCGTGTGCCCAATGATGACCAGCCTTAGCGGCTGGTACTGCGCCCAGTTCTCGGAGGTGTTGTACTCCTTGGCCAGCCACATCTCTCGCGATATGTTCCATTCGTGAGGAGCTAAGGAGGAAACATTCAGTTGTGTTGTGGATGTGACAATAGACAATTATCAAACTACAGCAAATACAACGTCCTGATTCCAGTGGAAGTAGCTTAAAAGCACTTATGTTGGTTATCAGAATCAAGGAAAGCACCACAAATACTTATCACCTACAGATGCCTACGTACTCGACTCGTGTGTGTATAAGTATGTAAAAGTACGCGCAATCTCAGTCTGTCGGGCGCAATGACAATGCAGTATTGATTTTTAGTGCCTAGCTCAATTTAAGGAGATTGCGGAAGAGGTACCGGTTATACGTGAACTTCAAAACTGTTCTTTAAGCCGTCCAAACTGCAATGTGGCCTGATTTTATTTATTATATATAGACATCTGTTTTTAATGTCATATGACATTATGATTTCACTGGTCCCCACAGAAAAAGTTGTTCATTTATGAGTCAGAACATCATGTATAAATTTAGGCTGGTGACAAAGTCAACCTATGTTAACACTCGCTAATGTCACTGCACATGAATTAATGGATTATTTTATTCGTTAAAATATTCCAATAAAATAGATAAACAGTTTTTTATTGTGTAATATGATGATAAAGTTTGCTTACCTACGTCGTCTATCTCTGGTCCAGTCTTTTTAACTTGCATGGTGTAGTATACCACCAGAAAGATGAAGGTCACCATAGCAGCAATGGCTGCTAGACAGGCCAGCCTTTCCACCCTTGAGGTGTTTTTCAAAACACTCCATATGTATTTTGGCAGCGGTAAATCTAATAATGGGAAATAATCAACTGAAAATCTATCGTTAAATGAAAATGGTAGAGTGGAGGACGACCAAAAATTTTTTACGGACGATTGAGATTTGATTGAGTTACCTAGATGAGTTCTTATAGAATGTATTGGTATATATTTATGTACATAGCTACGTACTTTCCTATTTAGTACTGTAAAATATTATAATAAACACACACACACACGCGCGCGCGCACACACACACACTTGCTAACTACTTAGGATTTATGTTGATGTTTATGACAACGCAATGCGATCATCGCAAATGCGGTCGAATGCGGTCGGTCGTTATTTGATTGATAATGCGTCTCATCGCAATGACACTTGTGTCGGCTGCGCATACATTTGCTCTCCAAGATCTTGCCTTAAGTTCTTGGCGTGTTTACCGTTACTTTGAGAATGGCCGTCGCAGGCAAAATCTCCAATATGAGAATATTATCATCATTAAACCCCTATTCCCAATAAAGTAAAATATAATCATATGGTAATGATAACTTATCGCTAATGTTTATAAACATCGTAATGTTTTCCTGTATAAATACGATATTTTGTTTCGTTGGGGAAAACCAATAGTTAGGCGATAATAGTTAGTTGAACAGTGGTAAGTAGACTACCACCACCATGGAGATCGCTTTTACCTAATCATCTAGTAAAGGAACATATTGTGGTACTTAACCTACCTAGGTATACCTACTATTACATACATTTTGGCTTAGACTATCGCTTGCATAAGTAGAGTCTGCGCTAAAAAAGAAACATCCGCCATCAACATTCAATTTGGGCTTTATGCTCATAGACACAAGGAATCTCAAATTATAGTTCTGTCTTCTTTCTTGGCGCGGACTTTAAGTATAACAAAATATTAGGTAGATAGATACATAAGGTAAGGTATAGCTTACTTGATATATCAAGAATTGTTTTTATGAAATATCTCAGTGCGAATTATTTACTGTGATAAGTATACGGAAATATCTATTTAGGTAAGTTTTTATCTAATTTACTACAATTGATAATGTAAAATAGTAGACAGAAATTAGATACAAATAAATTAATCTAAAACGTTGTAGGTAGGTTCGGCCGACAGTCTCCATAATGTGTCCTGCCCACTTGGGCAGGGCACATTATGGTAGTACTTACTACTGCCACTAGGACAACTTGAGGTTTGATCCTTTGGGCTATTTCACTGACCTTGGTTCTCCTGCGTTACGTTCATGCCAGGTGATGGACCGTGTGCCAGTGTAAGCGGTTACGTAACGGATCCGCATGTCATCATCACCACTCATCATAACAGGCAATGCATGTTGGATAACATCAAAAATAACTTAAACTCGTCCCATGCTAATCTGTACTTAATTGCATAGTAATAGAGTCCCTCTTGTTGACTTGTTAATAAGGTTCATTATACGAATATTTCGAGGTTGAATCCTGAGGGATGACTCTGTCAGTTCAGTCGTATGGCTCTATGAGTCCAGTCGTATCCATACTCATATGTTGTCATTTGTAGACTCTGCTCATTATGTAAACATTCGTACTCTCCTATAAACGATTAATAAACATATCGTTTAGTAACAGTAAACAAGTGTATTATTGACTCCCATAAACCCAATAGGTTATGGGCCCAGTAATTCTAGTAATTACAGTAAATACAATAATAGTGTTTTAACAGACTTTTCATTTGAATTATTACTATAGACGCTTTTAAGTGAATTTCAAGACTTGTGGTGTGTGTGTTTATTTTGAACTTTATAATATTTGTGTTGTGTATTTTAATTGACTTTAACCATGGACCGTTCTGCCTTAAAATGGAACATTCGGCCGTTTGATGGTGATAAATATAGTATTTGGAAATTAAGAATCAGACAATTATTAAAATTACTTGAAGTGTTGATTGTGACTGATGGAGAGAGACCAAGTGTGGCAGATACAGGAGTGGTAGAAGAAAGAAAATACCATTATGGAATATCTGGCAGATAGAACAACCCATCTATTTACGACTTTGCCTAATAATTATGATGGTGTAATGATGGCAATTAAAACTCTTGTGGAAGAAAATATAACATTAACATTTGTCAAAACGCGGCTTCTTGACCATTACATGTAATAAAATTAATAAATGAGTGACGGGACACCACTATGAAAATCTAAGAGGCGAAATGTTTGAATTTCTTAAGAAACAAACAACAAAATTTTAGAATACTGGCTCAGTAAAAGTTCTTCAATGAATACAAAAAACGTAAAATGTCATATTTGTGGTAAAACTGGACACATGAAAAGGACTTGCTATTAAAATAAAAACTCAAAAAAAAAAAAAAAAAAACATCCTAACAATAATATAATGGTTCAAGCGGTACAGATGTCTGCGGATACCGAAAAATTCTCAAATATATTGGGATTTCCTTCATGGCATGAGATAACTTTTATGGCCGTATTGGAAGTGAAGAACACAATACAATTAGTTTCATTTTGGATTCAGGAGCATCTGATCATTTGATAAACAGAAAAATTTGGCGTAAAACTTTGAAACCCTTCAAGAACCCATCGCTATTTCAGTTGCGAAAAAGAGCACGTACATAAAGGCTACCAAGAAAGGAAATCTACCTGTTATGACTAACCTTAGGGTGAAGGGAATGCTACAGGATGTATTGTTCAGCTCTGACATTCCATACAACTTGTTATCAGTAAAGAAAATGCAACAAGAAGGTATGACTGTTGTATTTGACAAAGATGGCAGCGTTCAGGTATATGACGAGGGTAAGACCATGGTAACAAAGGGTGAGTCAATAAACAACTTGATTGGTATTAACTTTATGTTTTACAGCCGTGCTTTATACTGTGACCTTACATCTATGAAATCTTTAAATAGAGGTGTAAACAATAAGTACACATTATGGCATTAAAGATTAGGCCACATAGGCAAATCTAAGTTTATGCAAATTAAAAATAAGCAAATGTTTTCAGATATTGAAAAATTAAATTATATATCACCTAATGATGAATTGTGTGAAGATTGTATAAATGGAAAACAAGCATGTTTGCCATTTAATAAATCAAAGTTTAAAAATGTAAAACGACCTCTATTTAATGTCCATTCAGATGTTTGTGCTCCTGTTACGCCTTCGACCCTTGACGACAAAAACTATTTTGTTGTTTTTGTTAATGAGTATACGCACTTTTGTGCAACGTATTTAATAGCTCATAAATCAGATGTTTTTGCTACCTTTCGGGATTTTGTAGTAAAAAAGTGAAGCTCATTTTGGTTTGAGACTGGTCAATTTGTACTGTGTCAATGGTGGTGAATATTTATCGAATGATAATTATGAAAGAGTATTGTTTGCACAGGGGTATATCCTACCACATGTCAGTGGCTCATACTCCTACCTTGAATGAAATCTCGGAAAGAGTGATGAGAATAATTACAGAACGTAGTTGCGCCATGATATTGGATGCTAAATTAGATAAGGCGTTCTGGGGTGAGGCTGTGTTGACTGCTACATACTTGATCAATATTAGCCCCACTAAGGCACTGAAAATGTTTATCACACTTTTTGAATTGTGGCATAATAAGAAACCTCAATTAAAGTATTTGAGGGTGTTCGGTTGTACTGTATATTATCACAATAAAGTGAGGATAGCCAAGTTTGATGATAAATCATCAAAGGGTATTTTTGTTGGCTATGAACCGAACGGCTACAAGGTGTGGGATGTGGTAGAAGAGAAGTTTGTCAGAGATGTAATAGTGGATGAGATTAATTTCTTATCAAGCAGGCCTTTAAAGCCTGGTGAAATAACGACCGTTAATTCCAGGATGCATAGTAACAGTGGATGAGATTAATTTCTTATCAAGCAGGTCTTTAAAGCCTGGTGGAATAACGTCCGTTAATTCCAGGATGCATAGTAACAGTGGATGAGATTAATTTCTTATCAAGCAGGCCTTTAAAGCCTGGTGGAATAACGTCCGTTAATTCCAGGAAGCTTACTGAAAGAACTATGTCTGAAAGTTTGAGTAAGCTTGGTATCTCTGACGTGTGTGATTACAGAAGATCATACAAGTTTTCTGATACTGAGATATCAGATGATAATAAAAGATCACAAACAGTACCGTTAGGTCCACCGCCTAAGAAATCTGTCGGCGAAACAGATGTGCGAAACGTTTCAGACTGCTCTTCATTGCAGAATAGGTTGGCTACGTCCCCGACTAACGTGACTTCACAAGACCTTAGACGAAGTGAAAGGATTAAAAACATGTCTACTATTTCTTATAACGAAAATGATGATATTTCTGAAAGCTATTTGTTGTCTGCCAATTCTTTAGTATGCACAATACCTAAGTCTCATAAAGAAATCGAATTGAGAAATGACAAACATTTATGGCAAAATGCTATAGCTGACGAAATTAATTCACTAATTGAAAATAATACGTGGATAATTGTGTCTAAACCAGCAAACAGAAATATTGTCAGTTGTAAATGGTTATTTAATATTAAAAATGATGAGTCTGGCAAACCTGTAAAATATAAAGCTCGTTTAGTGGCGCGAGGTTTCAGTCAAGAATATTTGACTGATTATAATGAAACATTTGCACCTGTTGCACGAATTGCAAGTTTCAGGTTTATAATTGCTTTTGCAAACCAATTTAATTTACTTGTCCACCACATGGACGTGAAAACAGCATTTTTGAATGGAGATCTTAACGAGGAAATATACATGGAAATACCTGAAGGTCTACCTAAGGCAGATAATAAAGTCTGCAGGTTGAAGAAACCTTTGTATGGATTAAAACAATCCGCTCGCTGTTGGTTTGAAATGTTTGACGCTCGCTGTTGGTTTGAAATGTTTGAGAAAGCTTTAATTGAAAAAGGTGTTCGATACTCATCTGCAGATCGATGTATTTATTTTCTAGACACAGGTGATTAATAAAAACATCTATGGTGTTCTTTATGTTGATGATGAATATCAACGGCACTGTTGTCTACCATGAATAGCTTCAAAAGTTATTTAATGCTAAGTTCAAAATGGTTGACTTAAAAAGACCATTTTTATTATCCCTAAGAAATAATCACGGATAAAAGTCACAAAAAAGGATCCCAAAACGGTCACTTTGGATCAAAGTAGTGATATAAAAACTATTTTAGAAAAGTTCAACATGAGTGACTGTAAATCTGTCAGTACACCCTTGGAAACTAAAGTTGATTTTGAAGTTTTGGATTCGTGTGAAATTACAAGTGCCCCTTGTAAAAACCTTATTGGGTGTTTGATGTATGTTATGTTGTGTACCCGACCCGACTTAAGTTTTTGTGTGAACATTCTTAGCAGATTTGCTAGCAAAAACAACATGGCCCTTTGGTCACACTTGAAAAGGGTGTTACGGTATTTAAAAGGGACCATAAATTTAAAGTTAACTTACACTCGCAATGATTACAGTGACATATTGAGTGGTTATTGTGACTCTGATTGGGCTGGTTGTGACCTGTTTAGAAAAAGCACCACGGGTTATTTGTTTCAATTGTTTGAAAGATGCACAATATGTTGGCAAACAAAGCGACAGAGTTCAGTAGCGGCTTCGTCTACTGAAGCGGAGTATATGGCTTTGTTTGAAGCAGTTAGAGAAGCTTTGTGGTTGAAAGGTTTAATGGCCATAAATATTGACTTACCTGGTGCAATTCCTATTTATGAGGATAATAATTTGTGCATAAGTATTGCTAACAACCCAACATGTCACAAAAGATCAAAGCATATTGATGTAAAGTATCATTTTTCTAGGGAACAGGTTGAGAAAAATGTTATTAAAATGGTTTATGTTCCCACAGGTAATCAACTGGCTGATGTGCTGACAAAATCACTGGCGACCGTACGCTTCTCGGAATTGAGAATAAAATTAGGCGTATTGTAACTGGTTAAAAGTAATTTTGTTATGATAAATTTGTGATTTTAATGAGATTGTTTAAATGAAGTAATTAAGTACGATTTAGAATTTAGTTAATATTGTTGGCCTGATTAGGTTTTGACTGGTTTCCCTAATCCTCGTTGCAATGAATGTTGGGCCAATATAAATGTTCCCAGTCAATAGGAGAGTACATTAAAAATGTAATTGTAAATAATTTTATGTTATGATTTTAGCAAATTAAATATAGAGAAATTATTTTTGAGGGGGCGTGTTGGATAACATCAAAAATAACTTAAACTCGTCCCATGCTAATCTGTACTTAATTGCATAGTAATAGAGTCCCTCTTGTTGACTTGTTAATAAGGTTCATTATACGAATATTTCGAGGTTGAATCCTGAGGGATGACTCTGTCAGTTCAGTCGTATGGCTCTATGAGTCCAGTCGTATCCATACTCATATGTTGTCATTTGTAGACTCTGCTCATTATGTAAACATTCGTACTCTCCTATAAACGATTAATAAACATATCGTTTAGTAACAGTAAACAAGTGTATTATTGACTCCCATAAACCCAATAATGCACACTAATGGGATACAAATACCTACTAAATTTACCCAAATGTAAAAATATTAATAATTATCGATTTAAGAATCAAGAAAGAAAGATTTAAGAAGAAGAAGAAGATTTAAGCATCGAATACATGAACCTGATCCTGTACTGATTTACTTGTGTTACGGATATCAGACAACAGAGGAATTAATTATAAATACAGATAACCATTAAATTGTTGGTTTACCTCTTATCTGAAAATTTGCTTATGACTCGTGTGCAGTGTCCACACCGAGGTTTATCACACTGGAAAACGGAAACTTGTCTGTGTTCCGAGACCATTATAATCTGAATATGTTTAGGGCAAGAGAGAATAGGAACAGGCATCTTCTAGAGGCAAACGCGTAACATTCTAGACCCTTGTCGCTTTCCATTTGGTTAGACTGTGGTCAAGCGTTAGGCTATGACAACGTGTAAAAAAAATAAGCAATAATACTTAAAGGTGTGAACATATATCTCTGGTCAATTATACCTATCTATAAGAAATATTTTTATTGAATTTTTGTTATAAATTATCTGTGTATATATTATTGGGTTTATTATTATTTATGTTATGTAATATTATTAATATATAAAATATGTATATTTCTGCCATTCTCAATTTCATTTGTTGAACTACTTTGCACTGCCTTCTATTATTACGAATACGATATTTCTTTCCTCTAACTTTGGTTGCCTGGAAGAAATCGCTACAAGCGATAAGACCGCCTTATTGTACTTTCTGTTGCTGTTGTTGTACCATGCTTGTATTTTATTTTTGTGCAATAAAGAATATCTATCTATCTATCTATATACCGTGTAAGGACTTCACTGCCAAAATATGAGCATCATCTGAGCGAAAATAAAATCAGCTGTTCGTTCATCAGTAAATAGAATATCCGCGCGTTAATAATGTATGGAACAACTGTTTTTTTTTGCTCTGATGATGCTCATATTTTGGCAGTGAAGTCTTTACACGGTATATGTTCACACCCTTAAGTATTATTACTAATTTTTTTACACGTTGTGTAGCCAATATAAAAATTAACTTAATAACTAATTAAAATTCGTGTATCTACATATTAGCACCCATACTTTCAATACCGGCATCATAACTTAAAGCCAGAGTAGGTTTAATAGATTAATACGTCCTTACAACAAAAATACCAAAATTATTCACACCGTTAGATAAGTAACAAAATATTCAAGGTCACCTACTAGAAACAAGAATTCCCCGTTTTTTATTATGTCTTATTATTAAAGGAGACGTTTATACATTTTTGGTCCAAATATGAAAGTGTCAGCCCAAAAACTAATGCTTTATACTTACTGTTAGGACTTGTTCCCCTGATCATCAAACGTCTAGAATTAGCATAACAAAATAAAAATATTTTTGTTAGTAAATTCACTGAAAATGTATGAAGACGTTCATTTCTGAACGCCGATAAAACCAAGGATAGTGATCCTACGGCTTTGGTGCCATATTATAAATATAATGTATCAATACGGGGATTAACAACTATATTTATTATGTGAAACAAAT
This sequence comes from Marasmia exigua, assembly GCA_019059595.1. Lineage (NCBI taxonomy): Eukaryota > Metazoa > Arthropoda > Insecta > Lepidoptera > Crambidae > Marasmia > Marasmia exigua. Next base: position 10,342,763 of record CM032494.1, on the reverse strand, counting down.
TGTGGTACTCACATATTGGCTCTACGTTACAGCAGCCGTGGTTACCGAGCGACTCACGCAGACCCAGGACCCAGTTCCGCTCGTGACCACTGCTGCCTGTAACGTGTCCGAAACGTCCGAGCCAAATATGTTAGTACACAATTTTGTTTCACATAATAATATCGTGTTATCCTTGATACTTTATAGTTTTAATTGCCACCGAAATCTCAAAAAACATATTATAAATACGCAGAGGGATTATCCCCTAACTACTTATATATAAGATATAAGACGCCCTCTTGGTCTAGTGTTTTAAGTACCGGGCCGTATCATCTCGGGGTCCTGGGTTCGATTCCTGGGTCGAGCGAAAAGTGTGTTTCGAATTTTTCGAACACAGCTCGGGTTTGTGATCACCAATCCGCATTTAACATGCGTGGTGATTAAGCCAAATCCCATCATAATAGCTATGACTTGATTTCTATGATGGAGGCCTTTGCCGTGCAGTGGGACAGTTATAGGTTGATACTTTACTTTTATGTATATAATTAGTCCATGACATGAGGAAGGATATATATCTAGCGTGGGCCCACAGCTTTCTAGGGTGAGCCTGGACCCCTCCTTAGCTAAGAAGATGAGGAGGAACAGGAGGTAGTACCGAATTCAATCACGTTAGGTATCTCTGGATTTTTCAAATATGTTCGCGTTTGCGTATTTCTACCATAAGCTCAGCGGTTGTAGGATAGCGGTATAATAGGCCCGCCTATTAGGTAGGGCCCGGCGCTACCTGCATTTTTTGTGACGAAAATTAGGATTTTGTATTCATGTCGGAGGAGAAAATAGGAGAGAGCGTTACTTTTGACCACCATTTATCTTTCTTTATTCTGTTGGACGCACCTGTGGTTGGACCACATAGTTCTTTACGTTGGTGATCTAAGCTTATCTTTGATGCACGGTAGCGTTACAGGCACTTCTAGTGATACAACCGAATCTGTAGGGAGGGGGGAGAGGAGGGGAGTCGATATCGCTTTTGGAATTGGAATTCACACCAAGGCGAGTCTCTCCACAGGGCTCAGTCAATCCTTAACAATATTGACTGTAGGGATGAGTTGAAAAAGAGGGTTAGATCAGCAAATTCTGTGCCCCACTTATTTGATAATGTATTATTTAGAGTATCTACTAAATCTGTAGGCTTTAAATTTTATTGTTGCCAATATGAAGATACATTTGCTTACGAATATTATTTACAAATAAGTACCTAGGTACTACCTACTTATCCAACCAGAAAGGTGACTTTTAGTAAAAAAAATACATTAAGTAATTTCTAATGTTTTATTCGATGGGCTTTGTACGTTATCTCTTTTTTTATTTTCTGAATCACTTTGCAGTAAATAAATTCTTACAACACGTCATAAATTGATAGCCGGATTAATACATACATTATGCGTTATAAGCTTTCATTGCCGGAAGTTATTCAATTAAATACATGCGAGTATATTACATCCAGACACTGAACAAACACAAATATAAATTAATAGAATAACCATATTTTAAAAAGATTCTTAATATCACCATACGAGTAACTAATTAACGTAAATACAAACGTATCCCCTAGTAAGCACAGTATACATATAGTTATAAGGTAGGTACATGTATCTATACTAAAACCCTAAAACTAAATGTATGCAAAGATTCGCGGCAGGCGGCAGAGAATCTATTTCATTTATCAATTTATTATCAATGAAATATGACATCTGTTGTATTTCATTAAAGGCCGATTTTTTGACCCGTAGTTCAACTGAACTAACGGTTTAAAAAATAACCAATGGTCAAATAACGCCAAAATGTGTTTTTTGAACAAATAGCTAAACCAATAGTTATATTACAAGGAATGGGGTATGGGAAAAAAATTAAACAGGTTCTAATCCGAAAATCGTTGCGAGGCATTTGTAATTATTTTGATATTTTTAAAATTTAAAAGCACTGGTTCAGGGATGTTTTCAATAAAATAGCGATGAACTTCATTTAACCCTAGATTCGCTAGCTATTCAGACAGGTTGTATTCAGAAGATTACATTTAGGTGACAACAATGTCTCAGTGATTTATTCGCCCGGACCAAGTAACAGATGGCGCTAGTTTGTTATTTGCAGGGTGACGCCAAAACTAAATCAGTGGGCTATCTTTATTTTGTTTTACCATAATGTTACCAGATAGTGATTTAAAATTTCCCCCATCAAAAGGCATTTTTAGTAGTATGTTATTCTTACTTACGATATATTTCCCGTAAATTGGGGAAAATGACATACGGGAACACTAAGCGTATTTATAACGTCAGAAATACGCTAAGAATGTTTGAAAATCAATTAAAAAATAACTACCTGCTATTTTACAAAAATATTCAAGTTAATTACTTAAAATAGTAAAAGGTTTTGGAATATTTATTCAAACCATACCTAAAATTTGTTCCCATACCCCATTACGTCACTTTGACGATTGGTTAGACAGTTAACTATAGTTAACCAAAATGTAAAGACGGATCATAAATCGGCCCTATGACGTATTTGGCTCAAGTACTCATTTGTTAGCACCGTGTGTGTCACAGCGATACAATTCAGACAAAAATGGCCATGACAATCAAATGGGGTATGGAAAAAAAATTAAACAGGTTCCAATTCGAAAACATATTTTAATATTTTTTAAGTTTAAAACTACTAGATCAAGGATATTTTCAATAAAATAGCGTTGACCTTCATTTGACCCAAGATACGCTAGCTATTCAGACAGGTTGTATTCAGAAAGGTGACAACAATGTCTCAGTGACTTATTCACCCGGACCAAGTAACAGATGGCGCTAGTTGTGTTGTATTATTAATAATATTAATAATTAATATTTCACAATATCACATACATTGATCTGACTCCGAGTTAGGTAGCTCAAGCACCTGTGTTACGGATATCAGAATCAACAGCGGAATCACAAATATATACATATAATACTTTTCTTTTGTAAATACATACTTATAATACATACAAACACCCAGACCAATACAACCAGACATGTTCATGCACACATGTATTCAGAAGATTACATTTAGTATAACTTCGTGGTGACAACAATGTCTCAGTGACTTATTCACCCGGACCAAGTAACAGATGGCGCTACTTTGACGTTCTTTGCAGAATGACACCAAAACTAAGACTTTACCGTTATGTTACCCGATAGTGATTTGAAATTTCCCCGATTTTATCCGGAATTTTTAGAAGTATGTTACTATTTCTTACGAAATATTTCCCGTAAATTGGGGAAAATGACATATATGGGAACACTAAGCGTATTTATGACGTCACAAATACGCTTCGAATTCAAAATGCTTGAATATTAATTAAAAAATAACTTCCTACTATTTTACAAAATTATTTAAATTAGTTACTTAAAATAGTAAAAGGCATTGGAAAAACATATCAAAACCATACTTAAAAATTTGTTCCCATAGCCCATTATCGAGAAAACCTTTGCTATAAACGGTTGAGAGTATGCATTAATAACTTATATTACAAGATTTAGGAAGACAGATTTAGATGCGTCAAAATATCGAAAATACTCAACTAAGAGATGTTGTACTTTCATTCAAGCTATAAAAAAGTACTAAATGGTGTGCCCCAGGGAAGCATCTTAGGACCTATTCTCTTTATATTATACATAAATGAAATAACAAGAATAACCAATCACAAATGTATATTATATGCTGACGACATATCCATTATAGTGACAACAAAAAAGGCAGGTAATTCAATAATTAATAATGAAACTGACATCAATAATACTACGGACAAAATTATAAAATGGCTAGATATAAACAATTTAAAAATAAACTTAGATAAGTCAATATTCATACAATTTAATCATACGAAACACAACAAACATAATTTTGAATTGAAAGTGGACAAAATAAGAAGAGAATCTCAGATTAAGTTCTTGGGTGTCAATATTACCCAAAACCTTGGCTGGGACAGACATATCGAAAATATATGCCAAAGAATTAATAAATTCTCTTACGCTCTTCGTCAGGTTAAGATGATTATTAATAAGAAAACCGCTGTAATCACTTATCATGCCTATGTAGAATCCATGCTGAGATATGGCCTAATAATATGGAGTAATGGTGCGGATTGGAAGAGAGTATTTATAGCGCAAAAAAAATGTATACGAGCCATCGCAGGTATTCGATCAGATGAATCGTGTAAACCAATATTCAAGGAACTTGGTCTACTGCCATTCCCATCTCTTTACATCTATGAAGTTTGCATTTTTGTTTACAGCAACATGCACTTATTCAAAAAGGCATGTGAGGTGCAAAATTCACGTTCGCGAAGAGATCCGTTCAGACTAGTTTTGAATAACATACCGAAGTCGGACAAGTACGGGAAGAGTTGTCTTGCTATGTGTGTGCGAATTTTCAATAATATTCCAACTGAATTTTAATCGTTAAACAAATTCATATTCAAAAAGAAACTACACAAATGGCTGACTGAAAAAAAATTCTATAGTATAAAAGAATTCTTTAAAAAGTGATATTGACATTTAATAATATAAATATTGACATTTAGTTTTTGACATCATGTAATACAATTTTTAGTTTTCATTCTTTACTCTATTTTGTTATTAATTTATAATATTTGTATGCTATGTAACTAGCAAGACACGAGATCTAATAATGTGATTTCCACCATGTATATAAACCGTGTTTTATGCAAATAAATATCTTGAATCTTGAATCTTGAACTGCGATTCTAAATTTCGTAAAGGCACCGAATTTTCTCAGGGAAAATTTATAAGTACTTACTAACTATGTCAATAACAAGAGAGCTACTGGTCGTCTTAAATGATAGTGACGTTTAGCACGCCCAGGGGTCTGATGCTAACATGAACTAAGAGGTTTCCTTTCTTAGAGCAAAACCGTGTTGTATGAAAATGTAAGTTGTGTGAAAGCGCGCAATACATTGATAGTAAGTATTTCTTTTTTTTCTTTTTTTTTTCTTTCTTATTTCTTTTATTTTGAAATAGGTATAAATAAATTTCTGATCTAAAGCAGTCTGAAGTATACTTAGGTACTTATCTACTTTTAAATATAATACTTTTCTAATTATGTTTTGCCGTATAAATGGTAGGTACATACCCTCAATAAATACTAGATACTGTTAGGTAGGTACTTTTATAGGATAACATCAATATTGGTGTATACAGCTGGTGCTCGAACTATCTCCGCATTGAAAGTCTGATCACTCTTCATAAATCATAAGTCGTAATTGTCACTAGGTTTGATACCTACATCACAAAATACTTCGTCATCTCTTCAACCAGGTAAACATTCGTTTTCATTCATATTGTTCCAGTTCGTTACGTTTATTAACTGTCTCATAACATTTGGACCGGGACTTATTATTTTAGTTGCAACTTGGCAATGTCCGTATAGCACGAAGTCCGGAACGAGAACGCCTTTCTCGACCAGTTTGTGCAGCAAAATATTGACATGGTCGATCTGGTCGGGCACTACGTTGTTTGTCCTGTAGTCGCCAATGAACATTATAGTGATGCTTTTCGTATTCCATGACTTAACCATCACTCCGATGTAGTTAGCGCCCCTCCCTTCAAACACTAGCCCGTCTCCACCGACGAGATAATTGGGACCGATGTCGTCGTAGCCTCTCTTGAAGTGGTCCTCTTGAATCGCAAGCATGCTTTTGATGCAAGCGTACTTGCTCTTGCAGTAGAAGATTGCGGTATGCCCGATGATAACGTATCTCACTGGGAGATTTAAAAAGTCTTCTTTATACTTTTGCAAAGCCTGCCATTCTTCACGCCGTAGAAACCATGGCTCGTTCAAACCTAAAATACCATAGTATATGCATGAAGAGTGCAATGTAGGTAATATTTGAACAAATATAGGTTTGTTAGTGCGTGCAGTGACAGACCTATTATCATTATTGGTGGTGTTAGTGCTATCTCTGAGCGTATCAAAGCCATGATTTTACCCTGTTAACTAAAATGTGAAACGGGACTTTTCTTTCCCATAAAAAGCACAACGTTTATTAGGTATCTGCTTTTTTGATTATTATTTTTTCAATTAATATCATCTAGATTAGTTAGTTTCCCGCAAGGCCCGTGTTGCGCTAAGTTGTTAGTTAATACATACTCAAAAAATGTTGTTAGGAATAGGTCTAGTAATGAAACCACCACTGAGACATTTGTCAAATTACCTATATCTAGTCGAGTTTCCTGCTTGTGCAGGGCAAGATAGAAGAGATAGAAGGCGAGACCAGAGGATACTAGGAATGCCCAACACAGGAAGACGGCCACGCTACAGCGGAGCCTCCGCGAGGTCTCCGACGACACCAGCTCAAGGCCCAATATTTGGCCTGAAACATTTTTAAAGTTGACTTTGAACACAAATTACAGAAGTCAGCATTTTTGAGAACGTTTTTAGCAAACATTCGCAACTTTCTGTAAAATTATTAGTTGGTGTGTAGGTAATCTTACTTATTTATACATAACTACTAACCATTCTGACAACGTTTGTTCTACGACTTTTGGAAATTGGTCGATATTTATTTCGTCCTTCCTCAAATATGGATTCCTTCAAACAAAGCATGAAGAAGCATCTCGCGGGCTATTATGACGGTGCCAACGGAGGTGATGGCTTGACTCCGCTTCCGTTGTAATTGCAACTTGGGCTCTTCTCTTGCTTACCATCAGGCTGAGCAGAGCCAATATACTGAGCCATTATAAAAAAAAAAAACATTTTTTCGACTCCCCATACAAAATTTAACAAGTCTGTAACTTTTTATGAAAAGATGTTTTTTTTTGAAATGGGAATTTCCATAACTCATAGAACAAAAATGTTGTTCAGAATGGTTAAAAAAATAGGTCAAAAGATAGTACAACCTGGGCGGATAAAGAATGGGATCAGAAATGGCGGAGCATCTATTCACTTCTCGCTCGCACACTATTTGCGTCTATACTCGCACTCGTGGGTTTCTCGATTCTTTATCCGCACAGGTTGTAACTACCTAACTTTTCAACGATACACCATGTAGGGAGGTATACGAGTATTACTGTTTTACAACTAGCATTACATTCCTGGAAAGCTACATTAGGTACTCTTAAATTTTCATTTTTGGGTTGAGCAACTTGTGGGTCAAAATACCACTATACCCAACACGTATGTAACGTGTAGTTAAAGAATAAATTGGTATAGTAAATGTTTGGCGATTTTTTTTGTAAGTAGGGGATTAAAAAACTAAAATATTAGGGTGGGGAAAAATTTTTTTTACGCATTTTTTAAGAAAATTCAAATCATTTTTTAATATAGTTTATTTACATTTAACTAAAGTATGTATGTACCAGATTGTTCGATAACCTTTTGCCATCTTATAGGACATGATCCCATTGCTATAAAAATTTTGGGACCTTTCATCAAAATACCGCGACAAGTGGATTTGGCAGTCCTATCGTGATGTCAAAAGAATTCTGAAGAGATCGAAACAGGTGGAAATCTGAAGGTGCAAGGTCAGGACTATACGGCGGATGCATTAATACCTCTCAGCCAAACTCTTATTTTTTTCTGGGTGGCTATAGATGTGTGAGGTCTAGCGTTATCAAGATGAAACACCCTTCTGTTGATCAATTCCGGACATTTTCTCTCAAATTCTTGTTTTAATCTCATAAGTTGTTCGCAGTAGAATTCAGAATCGATAGTCCTGCCTGGTGGTAACAGCTCATAATGAATAATGCCCTTCCAATCCCACCACACACAACATCACCTTATTGCGAGTTAACCCGGGTTTCGCCACGGTCTGTGATGCCTGATCGGCCTTTGACCACGACCTTTTTCGAGCGTTCTTGTCGTACGTGATCCAATTTTCATCACCAGTTATCAGCTTTTTCAACAATGATTCGGTTTCGTTACGTCGTCATAAAGAAGCACAACTGAGTACACGGTTCATTAGGTTTCTTTTAGTGAGTTTGTGAGGTACTCCAATATCGAGCTTTTTTGTGTACCCAGCTTTTTTCAAATGCGCTATGCAACTGTTTTGTGGCCAATTCCCAGTTCTTCAGCTACGTCGTAACTACTGATATGTCGATCTTGCTCCGCTTTTACAAATTTGTCGGCGCAAGGCTGGCCGAGGTACCTAAGGGTTATTCGGGACCTTGGTGTTAACATTGACAGTCAGCTAAAATTTGATGTTCACATTGATACTATAGTAACTAAATCCGCAAGCATGTTGGGTTTCATCAAACGTAATACAAAATCCTTTAAGAACGTGAGCACGAGGATCTTCTTGTACAATGCGTTGGTGCGCAGCCATCTCGACTTTGCATCATGTGTTTGGAGTCCCTTTTATAGTATTCACTCACAGAGAATTGAGAGCATACAGCGAGCTTTTACTCGCCACTTGGCCTTCCTTTGTAGCGGTTTTTCTCATCGCCAACTCTATTATGAACGTCTAAGTAAGTTCAATATGATCAGCCTCTACAACAGACGACAGGTTATGGATATGTGTTTTATCTTCAAGTTTTTAAATGGACATCTATACTCCGCTGATCTTTTAACAAGATTATCCCTATCAGTCCCGCACAAATATCCTAGACAGCGCCTTGCCAAGTTATTCGCCATTCCTTTTGCCAGAACCAATCTAGGTAGTCAGTCCCCTTTGGCACGTGTTTGTTCCAGATATAATAGCATAAGTAAAACTGTTCCTGATTTAGACATATTCGACAATGTGTTTTCTAAATTCAAATCGTTGGTGACAGAGTATCTATCAGGCCACTAGCCTGATGGATGCTCTTAGCTCTGTCACTACTGTCACGCCTAGCACTAAGTTTTTTTTACTGATCTAATTTAATCTAATTAAGACACATAAGGAATCGAAACAAATGTTTTTCTCATAAGCGCTATGTACGCCGTTATTGTGATGCATACCAGAACTGTGACCTTATTAATATGTGGCTTGTGATTGTAATAATATGTATCATGTGGCTGTACTAAATAAATAAATAAATACGGCATCCATTTTATCCGTAATAGGGCGACCAGAGCGAGGTGCATCTTTGACATCAAAATTTCTGGATTGAAAACGCTTAGGCCAAATTTGTGCTACTCTCAGACACTGCACTAGGTCCATAAACATCGCAAAATTTTTTTGCGGCTTCCGTTGTATTTTTACCTTTTTTGTAGTAAAATTTTAAAATATATCGAATTTCTTCATTAGATTCACTTATCTTGACAGTACGAAAAACAAATGAAAATCACACATTTTCCTAATTTGAATTTGGAATTATGTTCTTTAAAATTTCTTGGAATTATGCTCTTTATATCAATGACACCAAAACCAGCCAGATACAAATACTATAGCCAAAGAGATTTTATTACAAGTTCATACATACTGTAATGCGAAAAGACTTTTTCCCAACCTATTATAACACGTGTAAGTAGGTAAATGTGATGTAAGTAATTTTGTGAGAGCACTAAATAGGTCTGTCACTAACACAGTAAAAATTTAAAACAAAATTCAATGAAATAAAAAAATATAGAAACTTACATACCTATTCACTACTTTCAAGGATTTTGTTATTCTAGCTAGTGCGTCTAGTACAGTCGGCTGCTAAAAGAAGTGTCTTGTTATTGGATTTAGGATCTTATTATAGGCGACGATCTGACTTCTGCTTACACACGAAAGGTTTTAGGTACAGAAGTATTCTTAACTAACAAGGTACTCGTATTAAACCGTTTATATCTTTTTTTCAGCCGAAAGTACCTTCTTCATCATCATCATCATCAGCCCATTTAAGTGCCCACTGCTGGGGCACGGGCCTCCCTCAATCACATGAGGGGTAATTGCCATACTCACCACGCTTGGCAGACGGGTTGGCGAAGGTTTAGATATAAATGCAGAGTTTTCCTTCTCTGAGTGCTGATGATCATGCCAGCAGCTTTACCTTAGTCGCTTTTTACGACACCTCGGTAAGAGTGAGGGTGGCCTATTCTACTCTACCGGGGACCACACGGCCGGGAAAAGTACCTTCTTGCTCCGTGTGATTTCATTATATTGGCACTTAAACTTAGGTACCTGGGTACAGTTCGAATCCCGGGCAAGACAAGCAAATGAGGCGATACTTATCCAACCAAAACCACTTTTTTTAAATAGCATTGAACACTGAACAGTTTTCAGGGATTAGATTTAGATTTTTTGGTTTCGTATTCTTTGACATACCTATTTGAGAAAAAAACTACTACCTTTGACCTGTATATCACATGGGACACTTATGACCGTGGGAGAGCCATGCTTCGGCATGAATGAGCCGGCTCGACCAGTGTGATACTACGGCCTCACAGAAAACCGGCGTGAAGCAGCATTGTGCTGTTTCGCTGCGTGAGTGAGGGTGCCGGAGGCCCAATCCGGAGGAAAGGGGGGTTTAAAGGTCGGCAAGATCACCACAAGTGCGCAATTGTGACTCCACGGGTGACGCGGGTGTCCATGGGCGGCGGCATCCGCTTACCATAAGGTGATCCGTCTGCTTGTCTGCCACCTATCACATAAAAAACACCTTTCTTGTTGAGTGGGACCTACAATTTTCTACATAAAAACTGTGGACAATAAACTGAGAGTTGTTAAATTATACAATACTCGAAATAAAAAATGATTGTTTTCATTAGTATTTTCAATAGAAGTTTCTCGAGTATTAAAAAAAAATACGGTATTCGAGTATTTCCCTCCGGGATCCAACGATTTTCTCCAACCCTGTATACAAATAATGTTTTATTTAGGGTCATAATTCAGGTTAACAAGTACCTACCTACTACTACTGCACAGATAATTTTATCAGTGCTTAAAGCTATTACAAAACATGTCTCCAGCAACTTATCAATATTGATAATTTATATGTAACACCTAAATATTCCTATCTAATATAAAACATAGCTACATTCAAAATACTTTTTATGCTAGAGGCGATAAACGGCATGCGAGTCACCTGATGATGGTACGTACAACCTGTGGTGCGGATAAACTACACACTATTTGCGTCTATACTCGCACCCCACGAGTGCGAGTATAGACGCAAATAGTGTGCGAGCGAGAAGTGGATAGATTGGCCGCCATTTCTGATCCCATTCTTTATCCGCACAGGTTGTAAGTAATTACCGCCGCTCATGAACCTCTGTGAGAGCTGACAGGACGATTGCCAGCTTTTAAGAAAGAAATTCGTGCTGCGGAAAACACTTCTGCACCCAAACCGTTCCATTGAACTGAGGTACCTACATCGTAGAAAGTTGAACGCCAAACGAACGAACGAATCATTTAAATGGTTGGCACTGAACCGCCATCCATTTAAATGATTCGAAGTAAAAAGAACAATGGCGAAATATTTGTTGAGTTATTTATTTAGCGTCATAAAATATCTTTATTACGAAACTACTGGCCCGCCCGCACTTCGTTACGGAGCTTTGATTCCACCTGTTCGAAATAGATGGCGCTAGGTGTCGGTTACATCACGCCAGTTTCGTGTTTTCGGATTAGATATAAGCGTTGCCGCTATCTGTAGGATTTACCTCTTAATTAATAGTATAGATGATGTCATATTTAAATTAATAAAAATTTTCAGCCATTAGTCTAGTCCTAATTAAGTAGGTATAGAAAAAATAATGTTATTTAAAAAAGGAGCCTAAATGTTATGTCTAATATAAAATGTACTTAAATGACAGTTTTTTTATCATGGCTTCGACTTGCGAATCCGCTCCAAACTTCTCGCTCGCGGCTTCTTCGCTCGCAATGAGCGGGCTTTTGGGGTTTCACAAGTGATATCACCTGATTCAATGTAACCCCTGGCTTCTTGGAACTCTATTTAAAGTACCTATCTATAGATTATGAGACATAAAATTACTGTAAATATTTAGTTATTTGTTCAATTACATATTGTTTGTTCAGATATAATCCCAAAAACTTCAACCTGATATATCTTTATTTCCAGACTTAGGACAATCTTGTACCTAACCTCAATCTGTTGAGGAACCCCCCAAACCCCAGCTGTATATTATACATATTTTTCACACCTAGACACAAAAAATACACAAACAAAAATGTTATATCAACGTTCGCCATTGTTCTTTTACTGCTGGAAGTAGATCGAACAGTTCCTCGGAGCACTTACCGTGATTTTGGGTAAGGAATGCTGAGGAAAGCGAGGTTTATCCCGCCGCAGAGTTAGAGGGTCCAGCTAAAATTCAAGGGAACAACGATTCGAGCAGCCCTACGTTGTACTAAAGGAAAAGTTTTGGTATGCTCCAGCTCAGAGATGGAAGAAGAATTCCATGTGGGGCTGAACTTGTGCCTTATGAAATTAGTGATTGGTGGCAGACGAGCAGATGGATCACTTGATGGTGACCTATTGCCACCCGCGACACCAGTGGACCGCGAAACCACGCGAAACTGGACTACACAAATAGCGACACCATAAATCCCAATGGCTTGATCAAGGGGAGTGCCTCATGAATATACTTAGATAGGTCCTGTTACCTATATACGATAGATAAGCTGTTTATAGTAAACATCTAGATAAGTTTAATTCTCGTGAAACCTAAAGTGACCGAGTGTTAAAGATAAGTGCATTCAATTGCATAATCTTTATTCTATTTGCCTAGTTGCAGCCCTTATCATTTTTGCAAAATTACAGCCGTTAAGAAAGAAAATCCTTGTGATATGGTTACTAAGTTATATTTCCATGTTCATAATATTTTTATTTCTTTTTTATGCTAGAGGCGACAAACGAGCAAGCGAGTCACCTGATGGAAAGCAATCATCGCCGCCCATTAACATCCGCGAAATCAGAGAGTTCGCTAATGCGTTGCCGGCCTTTTTAAAAAGGAGTACACTCTTCTCTTGAAGGTCCCTAAGTCGTAGCCGTCGGGAAATACTCCCATAGGTAAACTGTTCCACAAAACTGAGGTACGTGGTAGAAAGTTCCGCGAAAAACGCACAGTATTCGACCGCCATCCATCGAGATGATGAGAATGGAATGACAATCGCTTGCGTGTGGTTCGATGTAAGAATTCAGCTGCAGGGAGTAGATCAAACAGTTCCTCAGAGCACTCCCCATGATAGATGCGGTATAGAATGCTGAGGGAGGCTATATCCCGTCGCAGCGCTAGAGGATCAAGTCGACTAGAGAGAGTCAAGTCAGTAATATACATAACATAATGTTTACCCCAAACCAAAAGACTTCAATGTCAAAATAACGAGTGAATTTTTATCATTTAAAATTCGTTTTAAATGTCTATCTCATCATCGGCTTAGGGTGTCTTTCCTGGATCCAGAGGTAAGTCTGGTAATTAAGTACAAAGAAGCGTCTGATGTCTGGTCTTTGCTATCCTGGCTTAGACAAAGGAACCAAACCAACTGTACTCAACTGACTGTTCCGTATTATTACCTCGACAATCGTGGGTTATCCACATTATGCTTTTTGTGATAGGAGGCAGACGAGCAGACGGATCACCTGATTGTAAGCACATGGACACTCGCAACACCAGGTGGAGTCACAAGTGCGCTACCAACCTTTAAATCCTCCTTTCCCCATATTAGGCTTCTGGTACCCTCACTCACGCAGCGAAACACAGCACATCAATGCTTCACGCCGGTGTTCTGTGAGGTTATCACTCCGGTCGAGCCGGCCTATTCATGCCGAAGCGTGGCTCTCCCACGGTCGGTGTTCCCTCACCTGAGCTAATGGTAGAAATAAGAATATTTTTTATAGATTTGAAAGATGCTCGGAATCGAACACACGACTTCCCGTTCAGAAGTTGCAGGTTAGGGCTCACTGAGCTACTATCGCTCAATTTGTACCGCCCTACCTACAGTTCTTTAGCTTCAGAAATAACTTCATCACTCTTTTCACTTCACTGAACTGCCTATCATTCTATCTTAATATATCGTGTTTCATTCAAGTTTGACTCTATGTTATGTGTGTAAAATATTGTTTATTCTTCCGATAGGTTTCGATGAATATGCATTAAATTATAATTTTAAAATTATATTTTATTATATTATATCTTGCTCGCGTGTGGCACTATGAGCCACCGTTATTGTAGGTAAATACACTGAACATCATATGACGTATGGCCTCTGAGCAATTTTGCTACAACAAAGTTGTATCCGAAATCTGATCACACAAAATGTTTATTAGATACACCAAAAATAATACTATATAACTGGCTTGTTTTATGCTTTGGCAGTAGTAGGTACCTACTCATTTGTCTGTTCGGATCGGCACTCTCCGAAGTATTGAAAATGAAATCCTTATAGATATTTTGTATAATACTCGTATGTGTAATGTTATGTGTAAGTAAGGCTTGTTTGTGATTCCCGATAGTTGATCTACACATTCGATTTTATCGCTTGAAAATAGGTAAGTGCTAACTTATTTAAGTAGGCGTAATTGGGTGTGTCGCGAGCCATATAAGTAATTTACTTATAATAAGTACATAGCTAATGATTTGAGAAAGTTCACCATATACTAGATAGGCATAAAATATGCTACCAAGAAGTGGACACAGTGACCCCTGAGAAGAAGAGTCGTTCAAGATAGTCACAGGTTCTTGGTCAGGAGGTTTTTACTGAAGAAAAAATTAACTTTTTTAAGGTTTATTATTTAACAAGTTTTATTCCATAGAATTTCATTTCATAATTTTTCTGTGACATCAATTCATTTTAATCAAGCTATATTTTACGAGTTCATATACGTGGCCTCCACTCGAGGACCTTTCCGCCCCAACGGCCGTCTGTTCTCCTCGACAATTACTTGAATTTTTAACGTAGGTATCCCTAATGACGATATACAAATAAAATGTAACACTATTCAATAAACAAATGACTACTTTTGGAAAGAGAATTCTATAAGTATAGTTTGAAATGAGAATTCTTAGCCAAACAAAAAATATTTTTATTTTTAAATGCCCAGTACAGCTGAAAAGCAATTTCATAGGTAAACCTCTTAGATTAAATCAAAATTTAATCTAAGGTAAACCTAATACATATTTTATAGTTGCTTAGCCATAAGTGGATATGCCCTGATGAACGCCCTGATGGTCTAGTAGGTTAAGTACCGGGCCGTGATCTCGGGGTCCTGGGTTCGATTCCCGGGTCGAGCGAAAAGTATGTTTCGAATTTTTCGAACATAGCTCGGGTTTGTGATCACCAATCCGCATTTGGCAAGCGTGGTGATTAAGCCTAATCCCATCATAGTAGCGATAACTTGATTTCTATGATGGAGGCCTTTGCCCTGCAGTGGGACAGTTTATAGGCTGATACTTTAAGTGGATATGCTGCTATACCTACACAGGTAACACATTTTCAGTGCAGTGGGGTAACACATTTTCAGTGGGTGCTAACCTATGGGGCGAGGTGCGTCACACACTACATCAGATATGAACAGGAAATTGGTAGTAGTAGATATACTACTACCAATTTCCTTATCCTTACCACAGAATAGATGCTTAAAATTTTCCAAACGTATTTTTTTTAAGACCTTACATGCATGTGAATGATCATTTCTGGTAGCACGAAAGTGATCTATAACAACGTCAAGTTCTATAGAATTGATGTTGTTCGTTTGACACAATGGATTTTAGTAGATATTATTTTACCTACTTACGAGATACATAAAAGTAAGTACATATTATAGAATAAGCGTCATTATTTATAGATCGTGGTCGCCATATTAACTTAACTATCAAAGGTCATAAAATATCTCTTATTAAAAATACCTAACTTTGATTTCTTATGAAATATACAGTTGATATTTAATGTTTTCCTTAATAAAAGTTGCAGGAAACAACTTGCATGCTATAATATACCAGACAGTCAATAGATACATATTATAGTATATGTATGTTACACTACCAATTATACAGGCGGATTGAGAAAACATATGACGCACGAACTTCAACTTTAATAATCCTGTTCTTGTGGTAGCTAGATATTACATAATGTAAAAAGTCAAAAGTGTTTCAAATATTAGTAAATACAATTATTAAAGGCTTCAGATGCATATATCTTGATATTGTATTGAAAAAGCCAACAAATAAATCTTAAAAGGAAGCTTTGCAAAAAATCGTCGCAGAGCAACAAGTCGCTAAGAGCATTATTTTCCTGGTTTGACCAGAAGGTCGTCGCTGCGGTCATGTAGTGTCGCAAACTATAACATAGCAAAACTGATAATAAATATTTAATTTGACTCACCTTTTATCATCTCTTTGTTTTGGATGGTTTGGTTAACGGAGACGAACTTGGGTCCGACGTGAACTTTCCGAGAATTTGTGACGTTCATATTTCCTATGCTGGGCATCTCCCGGGCCGCATGAGCTGCTAACACTCTTTCATCCGGCATTAGGACGATTTCAGACCCCGGACCCGGTTTCGCCATCTTCTTTACAATGTTCTAAACAACACTCTCACAAGTAAGCGGGACCACAGAACCAAAAGGCCTTGATACGTGTTAACTCTTAACACGACACTTTGCGATGCGAACCGCAGCACGACTAACTATACTAACTTCATTCTCATACAAAACCACATATGTATTTTACATTAACCGTATGATAACCGATTAGAGTCGAATTTAAGGGATTCGCAACTCTTCTATCTCTCTCACAGACCTATGTGCAGTGCAAGATAACCGCTGTTGTAATGAAGTTGTTTTTTCCGTGCGCCTTTGTTCCATTGACGATTAGTAATGGATGTATGCGTTGGTTTTTCCAGTTTGTGTACCTAACCACAAAAAGTTGGTTCTCTCTGTTAACTGTCTTAAAAGATTTTGTATGTATAAAATATTTTTGAAAATGAAATAAATACAATATTTTATTTATTTTTATAATTATGTACATACGATATTAGACAGTGATATTTTTTATATTAACACCTAACACCATATGTATTGTTACAAATCAATAATTGAGATTAAATTTGTGTTATTGTTAAAAATTATCTTCATATCTTAGTTAATATTTTGTCATTATCAGTTATTTACAACCTTCATTATTATAAAATAAATACTTAAATATTTTAGATTAGATTGAGGACAATTTTTGATGTTGAATTAATTTATCTTATTATTTTAAGATAAATACGATTAATAACCTACTTACATTCAAGAGACGCGCTCTATTAGAATACAATGCTACTTATACATACTTCGAAAACCAGTTTCCTGTATCTACAAGGAATATGTAGTAGGCTAGAATTTTAAAGTGCTAAAAATATTATCTTATAAATATTACTAGTACCTACATAATGTGCTATTTATCGACAGGCAGTGGCTAATTTAGAAGAATATGGCTCGAGAAATGGGCTAGATTCTGTGTGATCTTTGTTATTAATATTGTTTTAAAAATAGGGTTTTATTCGTTCAATAAGCCTTTGTTAGCTATAACGACGTTATAGAGCAGTTTGGACTTTAAAAATAAAAAAAAATCATACAACATTTTTGAAAAAAGAAGGAATACGAAGTATTGTAGTCATTATTATTATTAGTATAGTCATTTAGGTACATTTTTATAAAATTCAAAACAGTCCAAATATTTTCCGCCATATTAGAAAAATATATGTCTTAAAAACTGTAGTCCCCGCAATTACCATAAGTAGGTACGGAATTCTAACGTCGTGATGGTACTTCAATACTGCTCATGAGCAATCTTCTAATACCGCGACTAACAATTCAACATTTTCAAATGACATAAAAAAAATTGTAGGTATAAGTATTTCATCAGTTTCTAAATGTTTTTAGGACTCTTGGTGGTTATGGTTTCGGACGTCCGTCCGTCTGTGTGCAGCGTACCTATCTCAGAGACACTTACTAAAAGTTAATTTGGCTTGAACATGAGTTTGAGTACATAAGGCTGCCTGTCTACCGAAGCAGAACGAGGCTGCCGAGCGGTGAGCGAGGCTAGAATTAGAAGAACCCAGGTCACTAAGGACCGGAGTTTTTATGGATTTTAGCCTCGCTCGTCGCTCCGCAGCCTGGCTCCGCGTAGACAGGCAGCCAGAGGGCCGATTCTCGAGCACTCGACATTTAAGTCGAATTTAGAGATTTCATACATTCGTCCATACAAATCTCTAACTGGACTTCAATGTCGAGTCTACGAGAACTGAAGAGAACAAAGGGGCCTCAGACTGTCACGCTAGCAAAGTATTAGGTGAGCCCAAGAGTGGATTTCGGGATTTACTCGAGAGTGTCAGATTAAGATACCCACAGGAGATACGTAGGTAGGTACGTACCTTGTACCAGGTTTACTACATCTATCAATTATGAATATTGGCGGTTTTTCGCCTATACTGGTGATGTTTCATTACGGGGCGATTCGAACTGAAAAACTGTAGGCACAAAAACGTTCAAATATTGATGATAAAATAAGTTAAGAATAGTTAAATCATTCCGAAAATTGTGACTAATGTTTACAAAGGTGTGACAGAATGATATAAAATTGAAAAACAGATAATTAAATGGATTACCTACTAAAAAGAGAAACAAAGTAGATTAATATAAATTGGCCAAAGTCCTTGAGTGGAGACCGCGACTCGGTAAGCGTAGTGTAGGACGCCCTGCGACAAGATGGGATGATGACATTCGAAGGTTGGCTGGTGTGGGCTGGATGAGAGTGGCCGAAAATCGGGAGCAGTGGCGTGCATTAGGGGAGACCTATGTCCAGCTGTGGACGAGTGTGGGTTGCTGATGATGATGATGATGACTTAAGTACTTATTATATGAAAATTTAAAACGTTTCATTGCAATATTTTAACATAGGTAACATGCTCCTTAGGTAGGTAGTATACCACTTTTTTCAAATAAGGTAAACCTCAAGTTTATCAAAAAAAGAGTACCTAGATTAATCTATCTTCTTTTCCTATGTACGGACAACCACACATTTTGGTTCCTACAATCTAGATCGGTGTTTCCTCAATTGATTTTTAATGAACTTTACATTTGACAGTTTTGTTTCTTGTTCCTTGACATTGTTCCTTGTTTAATATTATTATGTTCTTTATTAGAAAGTGATACAGATCAATTCAGATCATTATAAGTATTATAATATTTCACACAGTATCTATCGAATATCGAAAGCTGTGAAGTGAGCACGTTTGTCAGTTTAAACAACATAGGTACGGAGGGCGTTGCGTGCATTTCAATTATATCCTAAGGTACGTATTTTTATAAAATTTTGCCAGTAGCAATTTAGCCAAGTACCTTTTATAAAATTTTACCAATCAATTTCTACTTTTCAAAGTTGATGAATGAAGTTACCTAAAGATAACGAACCCGACTCATCGGGGTAAAGTCATCCATCATCCTTCCACAATTTCATTTATATCAGATAAGTATATAACCTAATTTACACCTAAATAGTACTAAACTAAAGATAAGGTTAGAGATAAGTAAAAACATACTTCCTACATAATAATTCGCTCATCCCGAATATCAACCGCACAGTTGTATTTTTGCAAATTTTATTTACAGGAGACGTGATTAAAGTTCTTGAAAAGTGTCTTTATGTATAATAGCTACAAATTGGAATATTAAATAGTGATACTACGATACTTATGTTGTTAAGAGGACGTTTAGATGCAAGAAGAAATAGATATATAGATTTAATTTATAAATACCGCATTCATTATAATCGGCTGGGTAGTTTAGGCAGAATCGGGTAACATACAAACATACTTATCTACATCCATACATAGACTGCGAAAAACCATAAGCCTGCCTCTTTGGCTTTGCCGTAGTCGGGTAAAAAACATAAGTTAAGTAATAGGCATTACAGAAATTGTTTGTACAATTTCGGTACAACATAAATGTTTTATCAAAAGAAATATGTTAGTACTTTTAGATATTTATAATTAAATTAAATGAAACAAAAGCACTTCTTTCACCTTGTTTTCCTATTGGCAATATAAGTGAAATTTCATTCCACAGGGTTCCATTACGGCGTGAAAACTCAAATTTGGAAAAAATGAAGTTGTGCGTTTGTTGTTCCGGATGAGCGAAGTATTTATCTAACTGGGATAGGGACCAACCACAGAATTAATATCGATATAGTTCTGCAGGTCTAACTAAAAACCAGAAAACTTTTCTAGTCTTAGTTTAAGTAGATTATAAGTATTTTATGTTCTAAAATTTTTTCAGTCAATTTTATTTATTTATTATTATTTATTCTGTGATTCTTGGCACAGAATAACGTACGTAACAATGCAATGTGTTTTTTATCCAATTTTAGGCGTTCGATTATCGCAAGAACGTATGTATGTATAATTTGTACCTTCGAGCTATTTAAACTTAGTTAATTTTTTTAATAAATCCGTTCATAATGTGATTATTATCTCGAATTCCCTTTCATAACGCCGGTTTTGATAAACCGACTAATTGTTACCTGAATACGTTTGAAAGTCCAACTTATTTATTGGCTCACTATCTAGAGCAGGTGTGCCTTTACTATCTGTATTTTATTATGAAAGCACTTAAAGAGTACAATGGCAACAAGGATTCTGATAAATTATTGCTGTAATTTTATTACTATCGGTTATAAAGGTTACCGAACTAACATAAAACTCTTATTTTTTCAAATTCCTTCGTAAACAAAATATCATCTTTCAGTTTTACTGGTTTGGAAATTAACTGACTGAAACGAATTCAACCGCCGAGAACTCCACATTAAAACCAGGCTCTCCACCACCTGCCTGAGGATAAAAATAGAGTTATTTTGGACTCTTTAAATGGTTACTCACTCTGGACTAAAACGCAACAGAATCGATCATAACATCTTAAATTCACAATTTAAAACATGACATTTCTTCTAAAAAGCACTTTTTGTAATTTACTTTCGCATCTAAGTTTTATTTCATTTCTTTATGAGATGTACTGTAGCTTTGTTAATTAATAAGTTACTGGTTACCCAAGATACAGGCTGTGCCTAGTTTGGTAGTTGGCCTCATTTCAACAAATTAGACAATTAATTATATAGATTATTTACTTCGTAATAAATGTACCGAAATCTTTGTTAATCTAAGTAACTCGGTAAGCAGTAAAGCATTTTTATTTTAATATTATTAATATTTGGTCACAAAGCCCGGAAGTCCATCTTTCCGGGCTTTGTGACCAAATAATATAGAGCTACTAATGATCCCCGGCAAGGTGGATGGAAGAAGACCCAAAGGTCGTAGAAGCCCAATAAGATTAAGTACGTTCGACGCTTGACACCAAGTTACATGATGCCTTCTACGTTGCACAGGATACCCAGATGGAAGATTATGGAAAATCGCAGAGGACAAATTAAGCTCTCTCGGGACCAATCACTGATGTAATGAGGAATACGACGAGACGAGGTGGATTTTGGCTTCACGCCCATAGAGTAAATTGTTCATACAAAACCCTACAGTTAAGAAGAAGCCTATAGTTGTATAAAAATTTCAGTTTTTTGCTAAACTGAATTATTTTGGTTGAATGCCCCTTTTATGTTCTATGTTGGCAAATATGCAATAATGATCTTGTCAGAGCTATCAACAGTCGGTAAAGTTCTAGGCGTTAGTGTGAGATCCAAAACTCAGTAGGTCAGTTGGAACTTAAGCTAACCCCTCTAAAGTTATTACCGTACTAATGCTCATGCCATCTTGTTCCAACACATATTGTTAAAAGGGATGTAACTAATTTAATTCCGGAAATTTTCATAGATCGGGATTTGCAATAAGGGGGTAAGTATCGAAGCTATAGAGTAGATAGGCGTCTCTCAAAAAGCAATAATTTTGGAGGAGACCTTATTATTTAATTGGATGATGAAACAATACAGGAAGTCGCAGCCGTGGCCGGCTCCCCACAAGGTGGACCGATCTGGTGAAGGTTGCGGAAATCCATTGTATGCGGGCGGCACAGGACCGATCTGTGTGGAGAACATTGGGGGAGGCCTATGTCCAGCACTAGACGTCTATTGGGTGAAATGATGATGATGATGATGATAATACAATCCCTGATGAATGATGCAAGAGCTTGCTGGTGCACATCTCCGAAAATAAAAGCGATGCCTACAGGTATGCATAACTAACTACCCGCCCATATCGCACGCCATATTGCCATTCGCCAATTATGTGACCTTTGTAGAAATTAATCTACATTTATGGTGTTTGTAGAGCGATATTAGCATAGTGGATAAGAACGAGCCTTCCATCCGATGTCGTAGTTCGAATCCGAGCATGCACTTCTGGATTTTTCGAATGAGGGAAAACATTCGTTAGGAAACCTGCCTTGCACCTGACCTTTCTCTAAATTAATAAATTATAAATATTTCACAACATCACATACCTACATTGATCTGATTCCGAGATAGGTAGCTCAAGCAGATCTCATAATCAACAGTGGGATCACAAATATATACATAAGTAATACAATATTTCTTTTGTTAATACATACTAATAATACATAAAATACACCCAGACCAATACAAACACATATGTTCATGCACACAAATGTTTGTACTGTGCGGGGATCGAACCCGCAACCCTTGCAGCAGAGGCAGCGTTCACTACCACTGATCCAAACGGGTTGTCGTCCTCAAATTGCGGATACCTATTACAAAATATAATTTTGAGATAATGATTCTGAAAGTGTAACTGTATAAGTGTATAGCTGTCTGATTCTCCTGTGTAAGTGTTGGGAAGGTCAGACGGCAGTCGCTTCATTGTAATTAGGTACCAGACTTAACGAATCCTGGATTGTTCAAGCGTAGTCCCCATGGTCCACGGGCTCCGCTTTGGACGTAACTGGGAATTACACGCTTAGGGATTGTGGTGTTTGTACATCTTGAAAGGGTAGATATACCCACCTTGTGAGGTTTAGTGGTGGGTCCTACATGTAAAATACTCCTAAAATACCATTAGCTCATTCGCAGAGGCTAGTCCGCCGCGGTCCACAGTCGGCCCTTCATGGTCAAGCTTTAATGTGGTTGTAGGCTTACACCAAGGGTCAGCGCCTAGCATTTATCTCTTCCTGATGATAAAATAATGAACGTCGTACATACAGCAACAGGCACCCATGCCGATGACTTATTGCTAAAAATTTCTTGCAGAAGATGCAAGACTCGAGATCAAGGACAAGCTGGCGTAAGCAAAACTCTGGCGTATCATAAATTACCGAATGCATATTAAATTTTTCGTTTGAAATCAATAACAAAAATATGTTAAAGAGAAATCAATCATCTCTATTCGAAAATTACAAACTTTATCTATGTTTCACTTAAATGAATATTTACATTGCCGTATTTGCCGTGTGGTTCCCGGCAGAGTAGAATAGGCCACCCACACACTTACTGAGGTGTCGTAAAAGGCGACTAAGGTAAAGCTGCTGGCATGATCATCAGCACCCAGAGAAGGAAAACTCTGCATTCATATCAAAACCCTCGCCAACCCGTCTGCCAAGCGTGGTGAGTATGGCAATTACCCCTCATGTGATTGAGGGAGGCCCGTGCCCCAGCAGTGAGGACTTAAATGGGCTGATGATGAATATTTACATAAGATTTCAGTAATATAACAACTTATCAAAACTTTTTATGACTTTGTTAATAGGATAGTATTATTAGATTAGGTTCTAAAACCTACCCTGAATATACACCTAGTACCTACCTCTATATTCAATCAGAGCATCTAAAAGCAACAACATTATTATTTATTAAATATTCTGGTGCTGATTCTTTCAGCGAGTGTATAGGTATTTACAGTATTCTTTTTACTAAGGTTCGTTAGCTGGTGGGTACCACGTGTTCGCCAATAAAACCAAACAAAGATCAAACAAATTCTATCTTTATTTTCATCACAAACTCATATGACATCATTATTAAAATAACGTAATAATTATTTTAAGTCTAACAAACATATGTTATCTCAAAAATAAAGCAATTTATTTATATAATAGCCTTTCTAGTACAACTAAACGAAATTTAATTTACATTTATAGTAATGCTTAAATTTATAATATTTACCTACTGTTAATTATCACGTGGTTTGTTACCTATCTACCAAATGGTACCTGCTTCTTGCCGCCGGAGGCTGCCCTCCAACAGGACTATCTAGCTTATCCCTTTATCCGCGACACAATTATAGCAATCCTTTGTTGTCATCTATCAACGTATCCAAAACAACTTTGTAAGTACGAGTAACTAACAATATACGTTACATTACTTATATTACGTACAAAGAAATATTTAGATTTTTCAGAAGTCAAAATACAATTTGCTAAATAAAAGACGGACTACGCCATCACTAAAAGTCATTTTTGATTTGAAAGTTGCTGTAACACCGAAGAATTGACACACTGGTGCTAAGTGACCTGCCTTGCAAGCAGATAAATCAATCGAGGTAAGAAATCAATCGACGTAAGAAATCATTTCATAAATGTCGATCATAATGAAACGTTTAATTTAATTTCTTAATTATTTGCAGCAATTTTGTCTCCTGTAGGTAACATTTAAAACTACCTACTTTAAGGTAACTGCGATGCAATATCGTGCGTGTACGATACCTACTAACTTCATCTGTAACAATACGGCGTGATTATCACGTAGTAAAATAGTATGATAAGAATAAGTGCAAAACGTTTTTGTGTCATCTTGACCTTTTGCTGTGGTATATCAAGGCACCAAACAATACTCATAATTATTCTAAGGCGATTAACAAAAATGTGTTCAAGTAAAACACATGTTTTACGCCACGACATATAGTTATACACAATCTTAGCACCTACGTATTTATAAACTTGTTACTTAACTAAATTAAATTATTTGATCTAAGTATCTTAATCAAGATGATTCTCTATAGAGTATAAGAATATATTTATTTCTTGTTTTCCACAGCAATCATTTTCGATACACAACTCATTAAATTAGCCCACCTATCACAGTATGGAGAGGCAAAAATAAGTTAAAAAATACATTAACAGAAAGGTATTTTACTCGCACCATATTAGTTATAGAACAACGACCAAACATAGAATTATATAAATAACTGTTCAAAATACACTACTTATATGATTAACCCTACCTGCGGTAGTTTTGTCATCACTTAACACCGCTTATTTAGCATATTTGCATAAATATATATTGTATAAGTAGATAGCACGCGGCAAAGTATAGTTGATTGAAAACAGGGATTTTATTTGTGTCCAGCTAATAAAATGATTAAAATGTATGCTGATCTCGCTCCCTCCATACTTGCGGCAGATGGTAAGTTCAGCCACACATCAAAGTACATATACAAATCTGTCAAATTTCTTCAGTCGATTCACAACTTATTGTCAAATATCAATTGAGGAATTTTGACTCATTGCAGTTACCTGCTGTGTGACTCTCTGTACGTAAGAAGAGTGTTGTAAAACTACAATTTTGTTGAGAAATGATATAAAAATAAAAAAGGTCTAAAAACTTTACTGATTTAATATAGCAACTGAAAGTAACTACGCACCAGGTGTAATGAGGCGATGATACCTCATCGGTCGCAACATCGGACTCATTATTACAGACCTAACTTCACTTTAAATTTTGTTTATAGTTCATCATGAAACAATTTTACAAGTCCATCGATCCGATTCAAATCTTTGCTTTATTAATGCTTATAAACGATTCCACATTCCAAACAAAAATATATTAAATTTGTTGCAATAATTATACATAATAACACGTACCTAACACCTAAATAAAATATACTTACATACAATAATTTTTTATTTGTCTTAAAAGCTTTTTTGCTCGGTAAAACATTAAAAAGTACACATTTCAATAAATATACGTAATCTACAATAAAATGTAAACAATTATTAAATCGTAATCTTACTAAATTCTCATAAGTTTCAATTAAATAACTTTGCTCTAAAGTTAGTTTGACACTATGATGACGAATATGTAGAGCTAATGACCCTTGCATTTACTTTTCCCATCTAATCTTTTTCTGCTTGCATTTATATACCTATGCCATTGTTACCATAGATTTTATTAAAGGAAGAGCCAAACAACTTGAGACAACAGAGTCAAATATAAAACAAAAGCGCGTAATTACGAATAAAATAACAATAAACACAGATGTTTTTATTCAATTTAATCGATAATACATTGACGCGTGTGCGCTTTACCGATTAGGTATTGTCGATAAACGACACCCCTCTATATTAAGGTTACATTAAAGGATAGGCACTTTTAATGTGATGTTCTAAACAAAATATTATTGTTTGCCGTTTTAGCGGATTTTCAGAATCAAAATCTAACCGACTAACCAGGGTACTTACTTAGTAGTTAATATGGCCAAAAATCTACAATAACAATAAAAGCATAAAAAATCGGGTCCCTAAAAACATCCATCTGTCCATCAAGGACGATTACAAACGACATAAATTGTTTTGTACTTGTTAGTCTTTAAAAATCCCAAAATTGATTCTAAATACTTAATTATCAGATATAAATAGATCTTAACGAACTCGAGATATGGTAGTAATGTTTTCCTATTTTTATTGCTTTGTACCAACGAACTGTTTTGTGTTAACTAGTATGGCAATAATTTCAATGCACGGCCAGGCGCGATCTCAGATTATGGAGGACTAAAATACCCCAGGTTAGCTAAATACTGTCTCGGATACAACCGGGGGCGCTGACTGAAGATATTGATAACTAATGTAAATCATAGATCTGAACAAAAGGTGCAATACATTCTGTGAAAACATTGTAGGTAGCATAATAAAATGATTGTTTTATTTTGTCCTTATCTATGAACATCACCCTTATTATTAGACGGTGAAATCTCCTTCAGACAGGCGTGTTATTGGTTGGGTAAGTGTAAAGCGCCGTAAGGCTTGAGCATCGCAGCCTTATGCTGAGAGGCTTCCGCAAAACTTTCTGAACAATAAATATTGGTACCTTTCGACGTGTTTCTTCGAAGAGTCATAATTGTCATTCGAAAAAGCTTTGTTGCAACTCAGAATAAGGTTATGCGTTGTCATTTTACAAGTGCGTGATGACGATTTCATCATCGATCTCATCTTTTTCGTCATCTTCTTCGGGAGGCTGCTTGGCGGCTTCGGCGGCGATGGCGGGGTCCTCGGCGATGGCTTTAAGGCGACGAGCCTGTGAATAAGGTAACATCCACATTTCAGTTTCCAACTTACTAGAAAAAATAACACGATCTACGTATCCTAAAGTAAAATATTCTTAATTCCTATTTCAGTATCAATGAGTTAACATAAGACCGCAAATATGTACTTAATGACGTGTATCTATAATGTGTTTTCAACAATGCCCACATATGTGTATTTATTTGTTTTATTTCAACTGAAATGCTAACAGAGGACACGAAACAGATTAATGGATACGCAGGTTTCTACTGAAAATTGTATTTTTGTTGAAAAATAAATATCCTGTATCAGTTACTTATATTAGGAAACAGAATAAAAGGAAATCCTCGGACTTTCATATGATTTTGGTCCAAACAGGAAAGCGCCGGCCAAAAAAAATGCTGTTATTCTGTTAGGACTTGTCCCTCTAATGTTTAAATGACAAGATTTGGCATACCGAAAAATACTTTTTTGTTACATAATTCTCGGAAAATGTATGAAAATGTTGATTTTTGAACTCTAATAAAACCAAGGATGATGACCCTCTACAGCTTTGATGCTGTAGAAATAAATACCTACTCATGGGGACAAGTCCTACAGAAAACAGCAAAAATAAAAATTTCTGGCCGGCAAAGAGGATGTCCTTTAAATGAATAAATTATCAATTTACTATCAAAGCATGAAAGGAATACACAATAAAAAAAAAGGTAGAAGAACATGTTAGTACAATGTACGTACAATGCGAATATTGGAATCAGCTACTAGGTATGTACCTGTTAAGAGTACACACACACATAGAACACTAGTGTCTATGCACTCAAAGGAGCTCCCAATCTTACTGCCGCACTCAGAGACGTCAATTACGCTAAATGTTCACTTACTTAATTATGGAGAGTCTTTCTGCGTATTGAAATAAGGGTCTATATTTTTTCTTAAGTACCAATTAAAGTTAATTTGACCTCCCTGAGTGCGGCCGTAAGACCCTTAAGATATAGATTTTTTTTAACATTATTATTAAATTGACACTGACCTTCCTCTTGTGCAGAATCTCAACGACGATGTACCCCAGGAAGCCGCAGAGCAGCACCACCATCATGACGTACAGCTTCATGCGCGCGCAGAGGTGCGTGGAGTATGCGTACGCGACGACGAAGCCGGCGCTCTCCCACAGCCTGTAGTTCGAGAATGCGGCCTCCTTGTTGCGCCGGAACAGCACACCGTAAAGACCTAGAAGTGTAGGGATTCACAAATGAAGCTTCAATTCTTTGAACAAACGATACTAAATTGAAATATATAAGAAACTTGATAAAATGTAGGAAACTTAGAGACCTTCAAGAGAAGAGCGTACACTTTTTTAAAAAGCCCGGCAACACATTAGCAATCTGTCTGATTTCGCGGATGTTCATGGTCGGCGTTGATTACTTTCCATCTGGTGACTCGCTTGCTCGTTGGTCCGCATAAAAAAAATAAACTCCTATTTGCTTTAAGTATAACTATCACGAAATTGAAGTACTTGAAAGCCGCATCATAGTTAAAGTGTAACGCATATGTGATGTGGCGATTGGACTGCATATAAAACTTAATAAAATGATGCTGATAAAAACTTCTGGTATCAGCAGAACAGTTGTATATAGATTTTATCAGACAGACATTAACAAGACAATGAGACAACTAATAAAACAAAACAAGATTATACCAAAAACAGTAAAACATAAATAATATAAAAGAGGCTGGTCCAGCCGTCGATTCTCAACAGGTGACTTATAAAATGCTCCTCTTTCCTAACCCTCTGCAACGATCAATAGAATTGAATCGCTGTAATTATATTAATTTAAGAGTGAAATAGAAAAACGTGCTTCATGTTCACACGTGACGCATCCATCTATCGTTGCTACATCGTGGATGCGAAAGATAGAGATCGTTGACTAGCCTGCCGACCGTCAGACCGGATACACCGCTGCGTAACATCACTGTTTCATATAATAAAGTCTTAATTGTTCAGGTCTTCCTCAGAAGCTATACACGCGCCGAGAAATAAATAACCGCCATTGTAGGTGTCGTCAGCAATTACTGCACCTACTTACATCTTTCATCTGCGAGTACCATACTGTGAGATCTACGTGGGAACACGAGTGTCGTCTAACTTGGGCACGTTTTAGGTCGGAATTGTTTTCTCATGATTAATATCAAAATACCTGACTTTACGACGTACACTTTGTACTGTCCTGTCAGGTATAAACGAATCGGTTATTGGAATTAACTTTGACAAAATGAGCCTATGTATAACAAATTGTATAGTTTCTCATTAAGACTACGAAAACGAAGCCTGATTGGATTTAGAATAACCTTCTAAAAAGTTATATGTAAATAGATACTATTTCCGATAAAAAATAACTTTATATGGTAGGTACATGTGGTACTACATGTGTATTAGTAATGACGCATATTATTCTCAAAATTTACTCGGGATGATTAAGACTTACTCCCCAGATCATAAGCTGTCTCCATAACCTCAAGCATACCCCTGCAGAGCCCGATGGACAACTGCAGCAAAAGTACAGAAAAACAACGTTTCGTAGTACCTATACCAGTGGAGTCTCAAGTGCGCTGCCGACCTTAAAACCCTCTTTTCCCCCGGGATGGGGCTGCGGTACCTTCACTCACGCAGCGAAACACAGCATAATGCTACTTCTCGCCGGTTTTCTGCTAGGCCGTATCACTCCGGCCCATTCATGCCGAAGCGTGGCTCTCCCACTGTCATTATTGTCTCTCTGATTGTTTAATATAGTTTAGTAAAATTAATTTTTAGTACGTCTGAATTCAGCGGACTTATTTTAGGCTTTTCAACGTTCATATCTCTTTTAATAATTTAATTTATAAACAAAAGAAAAACCTGGAGACATGTTAACAGAGATATTCAGAAAAGAATTACTCTCCCGCCGGTATTACCAGGGAGCAATCTTTCTTTCATCAGGATTCTTTGTTTGTATGGCAGGGTGGCTGGCCAATTGAACATCGAGCCGACGGCATTCCCCCAACCAAAAAAAAATGCGGCTGGTTCCATTTTTGTCACTACATAGTCGACAGACACCGAAGATGAAGTTAGCTATTAGGGATTCGTATGACATATTATTAGTAATGTTCATATTTTAGAACCTATTTTACTAGGTAATAGGTATTTCGGTGTAGTGCCGGGATTATGTGGCTCTGTCATCGGCCTGGGTGACAAGTGTGCGTGATGTCGCGTATGGCACTAAAGTTTTCGATCTCGGGGTAAGCTCAGGGAGCGACGTAATTATTCTGCCATCCTCTGTTTTCTTTCAGCTTAGTCAGCATGCTCTTTCTATGAGCCAGATCAAACACTTTGGAGCCTGCTACTCTATGGCCGTTTTGATATTTTAAATCTATATTAATGCTTTAAAAACGAACACTCTCATAATACGACCATATTTTTACTTAGACAAGACTGTTTAATTCATGACGAGATCTAGGTTTCCATGACCATGCCCATTTTTTGTTGAAACCACAAGGCCCTTCCTGACTGAAAGTCACGCCATGTGCAAGTTGCATTTTTGCAAAATCTTGGTATGTTCAATCACGTACTTCACCGTCTGCTGAACCGTGACCGCATTCACTTTTCTGACCAGCATTCTATCATTGTATTTTACTGTTTCTTAGAAATTAATTATTACACTTTAAGTAAGTTATATGTTGCAAATCGGTTGCAAAAGTTCACTGGGCAAGGTATTCTAATGCAAAAGGCTTTTCTAATTTATAATTTGACTTCTATAGAAATTGATTAAAATATATTTCACAATTTTGATTCGTTTCTGGCGTTTACATCATAGACAGTCAAATTAACTAAAGCGAAAGTCAATGAATAAGGTGGATAGATTACCTAGACTTCGCCAATATACCTAACTAGACTAAATTACTTCTTTTTGTTTGGGTCTAAGCCCCCTTATTACTAATAGCGAATTAAGCATAGTCCCGAAAAAAAATTCGTGCTAGCCCCTTTGAACATTGCGTGTTGGAACAGGCTAACATGAGTTTTAGTATAACATTAGATCGCGATTTAAAATAAGGTGGAGAGTGTGTTTACCCGGTTTATTCTGATTTTTTGTTAATAGTATCATGATTATGGCATTTAATAATCCACAAAAATCCTTACCAAAAACCACTTTTTCAGTTTCAAGAAAATTTTTTGGTAATGTTTCTTCTGAGTACGTTTTTACAGAAGGTTACATTACTTATTATATTTTTTTATGGAAATTGATTGTAAGCCATTTCGTTATTCGTATAAAATAAAGTAGTACCTACGGTCAGCATCAAAAGCAGCTTAACACATTAGTACCATGTCGAAGTAACATTTTGTATGTACCCCTTAGAAACTAACTATAATAGGCAGAATGACATGGTACAAAAGTGTTAAGGTGACGGGTAGGGCACACTAGCGACGCCTAGTAATTTTTAGCTACTAAACCGGATCTATTTTAAACAATTTCGGGGTTAGAATATCTCGGCAAACATCTATACTAATTATTTAATACTTAAAGTTAACTGTTTGGTCTGCTTTTGCACTCGAATTTCGGCCAAAACTGGCCGCTTTTAGCGGTAATCAATTTTTCGAGTACAAAAACGGACCCAACATTTGTGCATGTTAATTTAATTAATAGTATAAGTGTTACCGAGAGGTTGTAACCCCGAAATTGTTTAAAGTAGATCCGGATTAGTAGCTAAAAATTAAAATCGATTGGCGTCGCTAGTGTGCCCTACCCGTCACCTTAAACTACTTTTGATGCTGACCGTACTTACGACAAGATACTACAAGAAAATAAAAGACGTACTCAGTGGATTATATGAGTTATCACAACAACCATAATAGAAACATGCTTTGCAATAATACAATAAGAATAGCGTAACTAATTGTAACATTGTAATTCTTGTTGTGCGTACATAAAAGTACCTACTTCTACCTACATATAATATTTACTAGATGACCTTTTTGTAAGAAAATGTTCCAAGAAAATATATTATTTTTACTTCCTGGAAGATGTCAATTATTATTCAGAAAATACTTATTTAAAATTCGGACGGTTACCAAATATGAGGTATTTCGGATTTCATACTTTTTTAAGGGATGGTACACATAGTATTATAAATTTTATCTTTTAGGCCGAGTTCACCATTTAAAATCATTGTTATACAACATTCGACAGCTGGCTTGACATTATTTTTAAGTTTAAACTAAGAATTTTGAAAAGTTGGTGAATACATATCGTTCGCTTATGCTAGGTTGTTAACATCCGAAGCAGCTATAAAAAAATAAAAATAGAAGACAACATACCGTTAATTTGAGTCTGCCATACAGCGTCACCGACGCCCCACAGTCCCGATATGACGAAGAACACCGTGGGGGAGTTGGGGTTCGGCATCCAGATGAGGAGCCAGACGATGAGGCCAAGGTGGAGGGCGACTCCCATGAGGAGGATGGGGAACCTCCCGATATACTTCATGGCGGAGCCAAAGACCAGTGAGCAGAGCGCGTTCACCACTCCGAAGCATATCATCACGTAACCGATCGAGTGGATGCCGAGAGCGCAAGACACGTACGCCTGGAAAAAAATTACGTTAAAGCTTCTGTACACTAGCACGTGGGTACCTGCTAAACGCAAACACTCGCAGCAACGAAATATGTCACCGACTGCCACGAGTCTTTGGCTCGAGTATAAACCGACTAGCCATTTTAAACAACTTAACTATCATAATTATACCTATAGGTACTTCATATTAAGTATTCAATAAAATACCGTTTGCTGCGAGTTTTTGCGTTTTTGTTGATCTGAGGAACACCTTTTATCGTCTGGAATACGAGTATATTGTGGTTCTTTTAAGTCACTGGAAATTTGAAAGTAGGCTTACCGGCAATTTGCCAAAAAACATAGTCATTCTTTGATTATGTTAATAGATAACCAACATAATACGTGTATAATGTGTACGTGACCTAAATAATTGCTAATATTGTCTTTTTCGATCTCATGGCATATTTTCGTACACACATAAGTACTCCGTTAGAAAGTTTGATGATCCCCTTATCATAATGTTAGTTCCGTTTCACTTGACTTATGTTTCGTTTAGCTAATATCCTGTGATATAATGGCATAACGGTGAGTGTAATGCTAGTAGAGGTCATTTGATTGGCAAAAAATGAATTGGTTCCGTATGCCCAGTAAAAAATGTAATCGCGAGAATCGATCGTTGGTTCCAGTTATGTAGAGCACTTGGGAAAATGATTTCCATTTAGTATTTTAGTTACTATTGTTAAATTGGAAATGTTTACTTATGATAAAAATAATCAAACACAAAATAAAGATTATTTTACCTGTGTGTAGTCGGCTCCGATGAAAGCTTGTTCCATGCCAATCCAGAGGGTGATCGGGATGAGAAGTTGTTGATTAGGCTTCTTGAGCTGATAGGCGGTGGCAGAAAGTAGCTGAATACCCGTCAATTCCTTTGATGGATCAGATTTCCTCTGCTTCTCACCGTACCTGTCACAATGTAATGGCACTTATAACAAATAATATCAATCAGCGCCTGAGAATTGATATGGTTTTGTGAGTGTCGTTTAAAATAGTCTTTGTTTATTTCTGTAGTAAGTACCTAAGCTATGACGAAGGCTAAACGGATCTGTATGTAATAGAATATGAATATATACAAGTACTGTAAGGCAACGACTCCAGTCATATTCACGGGTTAACACAAAAACTCGGCTTCGAAGCCCGCAAAATATCAATCAAAGTAACAAATGGTACTCAGAACATAGCAAAAACCACACGGTACATTGTGTACCAATTGGATAGAAGCGGCGCATGACTGTAATTTAGTACCAGATGAATTACACATATTGGGCGTAAAGCTAAATGAACTAACTATGCTATCGAATCGCAATCAACGACGACGACTATGTTCGCTGCTCACTTACAGGTGATTTTAACTCGATAATATATTATTTCAATTGAACTTTGACATCATTTTGGATTGAACCAATTAGTATCACCAATCTTGAAGATCACCAATCCGCATTTGGCAAGCGTTACTGATTAAACCTAATCCTACCATAGTAGCGATGACTTGATTTCTATGATGGAGGCCTTTGCCCTGCAGTGGGACAGTATTATATGCTGATACAAAAAAATGGTATCGGAATCGGATTTCATCAGTAGGTACACAACAATTGTTAAGAGTTAAGAATGTATATACTCGTACAAAAGTGCATATTTGTATAGATTTGACTGGCCTGATGGCGCATTTGGTGGTGAAGGGTCAGTACTAGAGGCAAGTGCCTCATAGGCTAAAGGCGATGAGTTCTATTTCCACTGCAGACAACAAGAGTGCTCAAGCTACTTGGTAAGGAATAAGTCCACTTTAAGATACAAATAAGCTACCTTGAGAGAGGGTCGACCAGCAACGCCACCATAAGCACGGCGACGACGACGCACGCCAGGTAGATGGCGCTAATCTTGTAGATCTCGTCGTTTGGCGGCCGGTTCAGGTTGTGGTTTTTGTCCTGGTCTCCGCCGCCGATCTGGCAGAAGTTGGCGCCGCACTTCAGCAGCGTTTGGCTCGAGTTGCTCAGCGTCACGTTGCCGCTGTGCACTCCCGATGAGAACACTGGAACGGGGACACCGTTTAACTTAACTAATCTAGTACAATATCTATGTGGCATTTCTTTTCGGGGCTTAATTGTTTCTATTAGGCCCATTTTTTACCAATAGATGGCGATGAGTGTTGATTACATCGCGCAAGTGTTTAATTGTTTCACTGTCTTACATCTTGGTTTTGTTGATATTATTTATTACCATGTTCAATAAATTACTTTTACCTTTTCTTTCTATGCAAATTGTAAGTTTTATCATTCCGAATATTCAGTGAATTTGTTAAGAAGTAGTCAAAGTAAATGCTTACCCAAACTTGAGATCAGGTTTCCCCATAGCTCAGCCGTTTGCCAAGCAAGGAAGAAGAATCCGAAGAATCGCACGATAATTCCGTCTACTGCTTGATCCGTCAGCTTCGCGTAGACGCTTCCAGCCTGCGTCAGGTAGGTAGCCTTCGACGTCCACATAGGCGCCGCACCCAGTCCGGCGATCACTCCAGCGGGCACCAGAGTGTAGAAAGCAGGGAAGAACTGCGCGCCTATGTAAGGCGCGTAGCACATCATTGAAAGGCACAGGGTCCATTTGACCGTTAGCCTCTTAATTAAGAATGTGGGCACAAATATACAAGACACGACGAGAGCCGCGTAGATTGAGCTCAACGAGACGGTCCCGAGTCCGTCGGTTGCATTGATCGACGATTGCAAGTTAGCCGTCCCTTGGAAAGCGGTGAATTGCACCATGAAGGCGCAGCTCACAGCTGCGATGTTCTTCAATATTCTCCATTTCTCATTCACTGATAATTTGACTTTGCCCGAGGGGTAGTTATCGTCCTCCGTCGGGAGCGGTGGTGGTTTAACGATGTCGTCGTTCGTATCCTTGTCGTGTTGGTAGCCGTCATTTTTGAAGCCGGTTTTTATAGTGTATACTGTATCTTTGTCCGGACGGTCGTCTTCTCGTCCGCCACCGTGCGTAGCAGTCATGCCGTGTTACCTCCTTTTGCCCTGCGAGCAAAGGAAAAAAACATAGATTAAATTCTGTAATAAGTATCGTACATGTTATTCATATTATAGCAGTGTCACTATAATTACAATATTCATTACTTAATCACGTGAGGGGCTCTTATGGCATTTCACCTGTAACACTTTGGTAGGTACCTATGTACGAACGATAAGACTACGTCCAATTACTAACCTACATCTAGTGTTGATAAGGCAACATAGGACTTAAGAGAGGGAGTATGGCCAACGACGGGAGAAGAAGTAGAAAGAAGATAAGATGTTGAGCTTATTTTGTAAGTAATAAAGAAGCTGATGTAATTATACCACATTTCCTACACAATCGTGGGTGCTCAATTCCTCATTAGCTTCTGCAGTAGCGAACCATGAGGAATACACTGTCTAAAAAGAGGTGACCAGCATGATACTTTCAGTTTACCGAGGCTGCTAGGATATTCACCGCGTAGCTCCACCGAGGAAGTTTTTGTAACAAATACAATTTGATTCGCGTCGGGCTGTACAATGGCAGCCCATCGACTGGATACATTTGCTCTATTGTTCACACAGTTTCACAAATCGTTTCGTCATGACATAATCATCATGTTTAAAACCTGTGCTTCCATATGAAAATAGTCCGGTTGATTATATTTAAGAAATGTTTGTTGGCTTAAAATCGATTATGGAAGTAGATATTTAAAGCAAGAACATCCTCCAAAATTCAAATAATTTACTTATAAAACAAACATTTATCTTATAAAAACCTAACCTAGTTTGGAAGAAAATATAAAAGAAAGATCTTCCATCATAGAAAAATATTTTTAACTGCAAATCTCTTGGTTTTGTTAATCAATACTAAATAATTAATAGAAATACGGAATATTTATTAAAGTTTACATTAACCGCTGATTAGGAATGTCGAATGTTTTTTACACATAAGTAAAATTATAAAGTACACATATTAAGTCTACGGTTTAAGTTGAGATTTGATTAATGAAAGACAGATTTGTATAGTTACACTGATTTGTGACTGTATGTATAAAAGATTATTACAAACATGGACTAATATAATTAGTCTATGTTACAAATCAATATATTACCTTAAGCATGAAATAATTTCATATGTTGTTTTAGCGATAGATAAGTGGTAGCAATATTGTTTCCACTTTTGTTTGAAATATTTCAGGTTGATGTTCACAAGTATTTAAGACAACCGGATCCAACACCACACTGAGCCTATTCTATGACACGCTGAGCGGCCTTGCGATTGCACTACCGTCAGCAGCGCACATGTTTCAGCACAAGTCATTTAAATATGTAAATTAATCATTAAACCGGGCGATACACCGTATCAAGCGGATGATGCAAAAATGTGTTGCAGTGTCTGCTTCTGATAAACAACTGCAGTGGCTACAAGCTGGCTTGAGGTACCATATTGCGAGGCGGTAAGGCGTCAGCTACAGCACATGCCTCGTGCAACCGCTGCATTCGATTACTAAGGAAAGTAGCGTGATTGTATTAGAAAGTTCGATAGCAATTCATGCTATTGGCTAAATTGTTTTTTTGGTTACACATTTGCAGACTACAACTTCGTTTCTTAATTTCTACTAGTACGTCTTATGTAGTTACATGTATTAATTTATTGCATACAATTTACTTCTAAAACTTGATGCAAAAAGTATTTTTATGAACGTTTATTAACAGGTATTAAAACAATTTTCACAAAAAATAGCTTTGGCAGCACACAACTGATTTAAATGTGTATAAACTTGACAATTTTGAATAGTAAAATATCAGCCTATGTTTATTGTCCCACTGCAGGGCACAGCCCTCCATCATAGAAATCAAGTCATCGCTACTATGATGATATATGATGGAATTAGTTTTAATCACCACAATTTCCTAATTCGGATTGGTGATGAACACGAATTGAACAAGTTTGACTCAATTTAAGTACTTAGTTGTTGTTGGAGAGGGGGTGTTTTTGTTATTCTTTCTGAGTTTTCCCTTAGGCATTTACTGATCTGTAATCATAGATAAGTATACATAGATAGATAGTGCTCAAAGAAGGACTCTATTAGCATGAAAATTTTCCCAACTATCACAAATGTTGAAACGGATGTGACTTCACTTCGAAGCAGTGTCTATGCATCGCGCAAAATCTCGACATCAATTTATATCAATCGCAGTGGAATGTCTATATAAAATATCGCGTGTATGAAAATGGTTTCATAACAATATGCAATTTGAAATTTTTAAATCCGTTTAGGTATACATCTTTTGAAAGTTAGTTAACCTTATTTGATTTTTAAACTATTCCATCAATCCTAATGAACCTCTCATCATGCCATTTATCAGTTACAATAGCAGTCGCGCCAAGATTTCCCATGGCTGCGTATGAATTCCGATTAATATTACCTGGAAGTTTTATAATTCATACGCCTTACTGTTGTTGTTTTGAATATTAGATGGAGGTCGTGATGTCTAAGGAGAGTTCCTCGGGTGGCACAAAGTATCTACATCCTCATTTTCATTTTCCTTAAATAATCTTCTTATTTGATACTTTAGAATTCTTTAGAATTTACATATGAATTTGACAGTTGCGCTAATCTGTCTTGCATATCTAGGAGCCCCTTTACTAATAAGATCTTAGAATATTATGAATAGCGCTCGAGGTAAGTATGTACGTACATATTATGTAACCATCTGTTTCATGTTAATAATAATAATTTAACAAATTATTTACACATCTTTTGTTTCTGTAGTCTACTCATTATTAGGTATTTTTTTTTAAAAAATTCCACAATTATATTCTAAATTATTATTAATTAGAGGTAGGTATTTAAAAAAATGTGTATTGAATTAAACTTGCTAGCGTAGCATTAGAACTTTCTTTGTGTTTCATTACCACACGAGTGGCTTATCTGTATTGCTTCTACATCGTAATTACATTCATTCATAATTTCTATTCTTCTATCTCCATCACTGTCGCCTGTCTCTGTAGTAATGATATTTATTTGATAATACCGTGGGGGAGCCAAGCTTCGGCATGAATGGGCCGGCTCGACCGGAATGATACCACGGCCTCACAGAAAACCGGCGTGAAGCAGCACTGTGCTGTGTTTCGCTGCGTGAGTGAGGGTAACGGAGGCCCAATCCGGGGGATAGGGGGGGTTTAAAGGTTGGCAGCGCACTTGTGACTCCACTAGTGTCGCGGGTGTCCATGGGCGGCGGCAATTGCTTACCATCAGGTGATCCGTCTGTTCGTCTGCCCACCTATTACATAAAAAAAAAACCATTGAAGTGGTTATGTTTAGCAAATAATAAAATCTTAAGTTGATAATTTTGTTACTGTCATTAATGGATGTCCTTGATGTATACGAGCACAATATCGCATGAAAACCATAAAAAATATGTTTTTGTGGTTTAGCTATAAATATCACAAGCACTAGAATTGGGCTCCTGGAATCTCCGAAGAAGCGTAGCAAATGGATGCATATAAAAAATGATCGTGGATTACCTATCTGAAATAAAATAGAATGCAATGATATCAAACAGTAATAAGTCAATGTTTATACAGGTAAACATAAGGTCAAGGTATTCTAGGAATGCAGGGATTCAGCACAACTAACTTTTCGCTTGGTACTTGGAAGTGCGGCCTCATTAAGCCGAGGTACAATAGATTTATTCTCAAGCAACGGCACGTGATTAATATATGTACGTGCCCAAGACGTTCTCTGTGTACGAGAAAGGATAGAATATAATTAAATCAGTCTGATGCCTTCGAGTAGCCGCCATTGAGTGGAAACATAGACGTGTCGAAACCATGCACCGGTATTCTGATAGTGTACCTACTAAATCGGCTATATCGATTGAATGTCCCATTGTGCAACTTAATGACAACGTTCTACGATTGTTTGTTGTTAAATCTGTAACGCGAACCGGGTGTGCGGGCGCACGCCCGTGCGTTCGGCCCGTGTTGATGAGTGCTGCGCGCGCGGCGAATTCACGCCAAACTGGGCGGTTTGATTTTAGTGCCATTATTGGTTTTTTCTTTTTTTATTGATAAGGTGGCAGACGAGCAGACGGATCACCTGATGGTAAGCGTTTGCCGCCTCCCATAGACACCCGCGACACCACCGGATTGGACCTCCGGTACCCTCTCACGCAGCGAAACACAGCACAATGCTGTTTCACGTTCGTTTTTTGTGAAGCCGGTTTATTTTCATGCTGAAGCGTGGCTCTCCCACGGTCAAAAAAGGTGGTCCCTTGAAAACACA
This sequence comes from Marasmia exigua, assembly GCA_019059595.1. NCBI lineage: Eukaryota > Metazoa > Arthropoda > Insecta > Lepidoptera > Crambidae > Marasmia > Marasmia exigua. Next base: position 10,302,681 of record CM032494.1, on the reverse strand, counting down.
AAATGAATGGCTGTGTTCTCTTTCTCCACCTGTCTAAAACAAGAACTTATGTATCCAGGGTGCCCTATGAAAATTGAAAGGTATCAATTTATGAGTGTACTTTTCTACCTAAACAGGTAAATTGCCTTTTTTAAAATATTTCACAGCATCACATACATTGAACTGACTCCTAGAAAGATAGCTCAAGCACCTATGTTACGGATATCAGAACCAACAGCGGAATACTTTTAATGAATAGAAAACACCCGGACCAATATGTTCATGACAAATGTTTGTACTGTGCGGGGATCGAAACCGCAACCCTTGCTCCAGAGGCAGAATTCACTACCACTGATCCAAACGAGGTAGTTAAACCAAATGCATCATTACCACAGCTATAATCGTCCACTGCTAAACATAGGCCTCCCATACATGGGACCCAACCATTTGAATGTACATATTCAAGACAATGAATCTACCAAATAAGGACTTAATTCCAATTTATAAATCTTCTTTTTTGTCATATTAAATCTTATATATGTATGTATAATTGATTGATACATTCAGCTAGATAGATTTGATAAGATATTAACAGTGGGAGAGCCACGCTTCGGCATGAATGGACCAATTCGACCGAAGTAATACCTCGTCCTCACAGAAAACCGGCGTGAAGCAGGGCATGCGCTGTGTTTCGCTGCGTGACTGAGGGTACCGGAGGCCCAATCCAGGGGAAGGGGGGTTAAAAGGTTAGCAGCGCACTTGTGACACCACTGGTGTTGCAGGTGTCCATGGGCGGCGGTAATCGCTTACCATCAGGTAATCTGTCGGCTCGTCTGCCACCTATATCTATCATAAAAAAAGAGATATACATTGTAGACAATAGTACCAAAATACGCCGATATGCTTCGAGGAAAGGTAATCTAGTGCTTTTCCGTTTTCGCTTGGCTTGTCTAAGCGGGGGCACCATGGATAAAATCTCTGATCGAATCGATCTTGGGACACACGCACTGGCACTGCATGGAATAAAAAGTTAAATATCGAAACGTCGTAACTGAATCAAATTATTTTATCGATACACGAAATTTGATTATCGAGTCTTAATTATAAACAATTGACTACAATTTAAACGCAAAATGTCAAGTTCAATATACGTGCGCTCAGCTGTTCATAAGCGTTTTTTGTTTAGTTAATCGATCCATTGTTACGGGTCTATTACACATCAATGCCGAGAAGTATTTATAGTGTGCATTTGCCGACTAAAAATTAGATATGATTTCGTAACGGCGATAGTGATGAATGCCAATCTGTACAAATACTACAACTAAGGTGAAAAAAAAATTGAGTACACCTATCGCATTTAGACGTAAGCATTTTTATTTCTATCAACTATGTCTTTGCTAAACGTATTCTTCTCATTAAATTAAAAGTGGTAAATCATAATCATTAAACAGTTAAATGTCGATCGCTTTCAAATGGTAATTTCATGTGCATTTAATTGTTGTGTAGGTACTATGTCTTTACTAAATGTAAGTATTTTCTGAACCTAAAATAGGTAACCCAAAAAACATATTACTTATAATTGCAATTAATGAAACACTTCATTCATAGGAACCGTCGACAAATGTATCCTTATATCTCGCTGATATCTATTGTTCTGATACTCAATTGTGCCAGCAAAATCGTGTGTATTGCGTAGAAGATGAATAATAAAGCAGGAAAAACAACCTCTAATTTTAGGGTATACTTTGGGAGCTACTCTGAGATAATAACAGTTACTTACAAGTGGTAGTCATAATAGAGTCTTTGGGTATTGTTCTGTCCAGACTCTATTCTCGTGGCAAGCTTGGTAGGTTTCTACTTACATTGTTAACACATCATCTTCATTCAGATGACGTCAAAATGCATGAGTTGACACTTTTAGTTTTCTAGATTTTATTACCGGCATGTTAGCGTTGGTTGCTCCGCAAATGAGCATGGTACAAATTACAGAATATGATAAAGTACTACGATCCTGAAATCTAACTTCAAGTATTGCATCAATATTTATTTTACAATATCTGTTTTCTGGCGAACCTCACTTGTTGTTTTGCATATTTTTGTTCCCCAATGTTCTTTTTTTATTTTGTGGATAAACGTGATGAAAAGTAACCTATGTCCTTGTGTAAGCAGCGTCTCAGCAATTTTCAGCCAGATCGGTCAAACCGTTCTTGAGTTGTAAACTGTGTACTCGTATCGTATCGAACTAACGCGACTTATGATGTATTCGGGATAGGGGCAATTCCAATAAATCAGTGCTTAGACAATTTGTGTTAAATTGTCTAAGATGGGATGTTACTGGGTTTTTAATGGACCTTGTTCAGTGTTTTATTTTGTTACAGAGAATGAACATGTTTTTTTAATGATATAGGGGGGAGACGAGCAGACTTATCACCTGACGGTAAGCGATTATCGCGGCCCATGGACACCTTTTTTTTTGCCAAGTCAAAGGAGTCGCAGGTGCGCTGCCGACCTTTTTAAAAGGGAGTACGCTCTTTTCTTGAAGGTTTGTAGGTCGTATCGGTCCGGAAACACCGCAGGGGATAGTTCATTCCACGATTTTCTCGTACGAGGTAAATAGTTTCTTGAGAAACGCACAGTTGAAGACTGCCTGAATGGGGAATATTAATCAACTCTATGTACCTACATAGTAAAAGAATTACTCCGATGATTCTCAAGTTTTGCACGAGTGAACCCTGAGTTAGAGTTTATCCTGCATGCAATCCCATACAGAGATGAGGTCATGGTTGATTGATCGTAGCTAATCAACGCGCGGAAACCGTGGGCAAAAACTAGTTCAGCAATAGAAGCTTTATAACTCTAGGTACTATACCACATAATATCTTCACTTATAGCATCTAATCTATGCTTGTAAGTCACAGTTAGAGGTTAAATTAAAAACGAAATAAATTAAGCTGGCTTCTTGAAAAAATATATCATTTGTAACATTTTTGATGAGGAGCTGTTTAAAAATAAAGGCTTACAATCGCACAATGCTACTTTTTAAAAATATATTAAACATAGCTATGTATGTTCTACTGTTATCTATACAACAGTAGAACTCAGCTACCGAAAAGGTTTTTGATTTTGTTTTCAGCAGGTGCTTCTGTAGTTTGGTAGACATAATAAAATGAAAAAAAAATTAAAGGGGAGGGGAAAATAATATAAGAAAGCTTCCTTTACTTATGTTGCCTGACGAACGTACAGTATACAAGACTGTCAAATTTCTTCACACCTTATGTCAAACAAGTTAGGTTCAATATCGATTAAGGAAACCTGATGTGTGGCTAACTGTACATCCCTCAGTGTTAAACCTTATATCTAGTTAACTGCTAATCATCTAATCGTGTGCTGTAGAAGGGCAAAGAATTTACAAGAAAACTTAACTGGACTTTTACTATCAGATTAATTTGCTTCAAGCATACAGAGTCACGATGTTGTCAGCGTGTATTAAAACGCAGCAGTATGGGTGCGAATATTTTTATCTGTTTTTAGGCACCTTATGACAAAACACTATCTTAAGTTACTACCGTACTTAAACTCATGCCATCCCCTTCCAAAACACAATGTCAAAAGGGGCTGGAAGGAATTTGTATTGGAACTATTCTTAAGCTGTGCTTTGTAATAAGTGGGCTGTGGTTTAGAAGGTCTCGCGGTAGATATTCTCGTCAAAAAACGTACATTCATACAAACGTGCTCATTTTACAGTCATAAGAATAAAGAAGTTTTAGTTCCTAAATAATGATTTTAATGAACCTAATGTACCTACTTATCTAAACGAATGTCGTAAATGCTCACTTTCTAGCTAAGAATTTCAAAGAATAATTATCTCTTTTTTTTGCTAAGTAAAATCGTCATGTTTTTACAGTAAATTGTAATGTTGTGTAAGTATGCAATAATAGGCATTAATGACATTTACATTGAAAATATTTGTGTGACAGGCTTCCAATTAACATCTTTCTATCTAATATCTAAAAATTCAAAAGTTTTCGCAGGGGTTGTTGTCGGAAAAAGTTATAATTAAAGAATATAGAAGCCCTCTGTTCACATTCTTGTATCTAATAATAACTAAAAAAAACTCAAAAAGGTGTGTCTTATAGGTAGGTTGTTGGCATCGGCCGGGACTCGAACCCGGGCCTCCCGCTTATCGGGAATTCTCCTCTGAACCACCGACGCCCGTTGTAATACGTCGAACTTGGGGTTGTTATTCAGTCGATTCGAGTGACGTCACATATAACGACGGCTGTTCCTTCTCGTGTTGTGCGAAGTTTACCTACTCTGTAGTTTTGTATAGATTTGCATAGTATGCAGAGGTTAAATTGAACGTAACTTGTCTGCTGATATTCAAAGGGTTTAAAACTTTTATTTCGGGGTTTTAGACTAAAAACATCTGCTCTAATTAAATTAAACGTTTGTCATGTAAAAAATAGTAGGTATACTAAATAATCGAAAGTATTAAAGTATATTTCGTAGTGTATATTTCGTAGAAAGTATTAAATCGAAAGTATATTTCAGCAAGAAATGCTTCTTGCTGGTGTCTTCTCAGTAGAAATCGACATTCCGAACCAGCGGTACTAGATATTTTGTACCTATTTTGACATTCATACGTGTTCTGTGTAAACCTAAATTGAATAAGGATTTTTTTATCTTTCATCTTTATCTTTATATTCGGATTTAGCGACTGTAAATCAATATTATGTTTACATAATACCTAACATAAAAAATTCAACAATGTACAACATACACATATACACATCAGGTGCGTGGCAGGATATGCTAAATAGAATCCGTGCCACCAACGAAGACCCGTGAAAATCGCGCTTGAGTCGCCATCAACATTCAAATTTGAGCTTTATGATAATAGACATACGGTATCTCAAATTTTAGTTCCATGTTTTTCCGCGGGATTTCTCCGTGGCGCGGACTTTAGGTAGGTAAAGCGTAGTGGTGGATTCCGACACAACGGACATGGATCGATATTGAGTGGTCATGGGTATCCATCCATTTTATGCATATTACTACGAAACACGCACTTTCTTTCATGTTAAACGTTGCTATCTGTAAAATAACGTCTCTTTTTGTATATTATTATTAAGTCCTTACCTATTAGATTGGCATTTTGTATCGCGATTTTCTTAGAAGTTGTATTTTCCATACTAACTTTTTTTTTTAATTTGTAAAGTAACTTTTAATGTTAATACTCTATAATTAACTGTGATTTAATGGACAACGTTTAGAAAAGTGTAGGATAGTTTTTTTAGCCAATTCTGCCGAGTAAAAAAGTATTTTATTTTACATCAACATTTGATTTTCTATGATGGAGGCCTTTGCCCTGCAGTGGGACAGTTCATAGGCTGATACTTTTTTACATCACAAATACAAAAATATCTGTTTTCTATTTAATATAAACCTTAAAAAATAATAATATGGTGACTTTTTGCTTATTAACGGAGTTATACCTACATATTATTGTGTCTAGAAAAAAAACGCCAATTTCGTAGGTAAATACCTATTATTTGTATCTACCTATCTATTAAGGATATCGTACACGACTCGTATTAATAAGGTATGAATATTTTTAGACTTGCATGATTTTTTATGTGAACGATGACTAAGCCAGATGAAGACTACAAAGATAACGGCTTCGCTTAAGACTATGATGGGCTGGGCTCTTCTTGGAACTGATAAAATAATACATTTTATATGTGATACCTATTTCTATAGTCGGTTAAACAAACTAATTATGTCATTGGCCCAAACTACTACCGACTACCTAGTTCGTATTATTTGATATTTATAGCTTTAGCTTTATCAGGGGCAACGAAGATTTTTCAGTGGTTGAAGGAACGCAGGAGCCATAGGCAAAACAACTTTGAATCTTATTCCTAGTGACTTTAGGTATTTTACGCAGAGCCCTGTCCGTTACCTTTACCTTATTCAAATTATAAATATGTACAAACCCCATACGTAGGGTGTGTGTATGGAAATCCCTGCTGCGGATTCGGGATCCCTGCACATACCCTAAGGGGGAGCAGGGGTCCTAATCGTAAATCATATATACGACTTGCCCAGGCACAATAGAAAATCAATTGTTTTTGGCTTTAAAAAGGACAATTTGGCAGGTCGATAGTAATTATTATTATTTGTCGACCTGCCAAAACGTCCTTTTAATTATTTTTTTGTGATAGGGGCAGACGAACAAACGGATAACCTGATGGTAAGCGATTGCCACCGCCCATGGACACCCGCGACACTAGTGGAGTCACAAGTGCGCTGCCAACCTGTCCATGTTCAGTGTCGAATAAATTATTTCTTATATTATCTTTAAGCCCCCCTTTCCCCCGGGTTGGGCCTCTCGTACCCTCACTCACACACCGAAACACAGCACAGTGCTGCTTCTCACCGGTTTTCTGCGACTCCGGTCGAGCCGGCCCATTCATGCCGAAGCGTGGCTCAAAATTTACGGTATTTACAGAACTGCAGTATTATTTACAGGACCTAGTGGGGTATGTAGGGGAATATGAAGGGTAAACCTATTTAGATATCAGTTGAACAGTAACTTTGAACAAAAGTACGCAAAATGTGCACTTGTGCCAAGTATCTGCCAACTGCATGCTGTCGTCATTCTAGATGAACGTGTGGACTGTAATAAAACCAATCTATTGCATAGAATACTTGGCAGCAATACCAGAGTTTTAAATCTTTAAGGTCAACGAACTAACGCGGTTATTTGATATTTTGAAAAGGTTGTATCTGTCAACAGTGAGGTAGGTACCTACATCCCTTACCCTCCCGGTTTGCAGCTGCTCTGCTCTTTCTTTTGTTTTACGATTTTTTAAAATTCATAGAAAATATTTTTTTTAACGAACAATTCCCCCAATACATAATAACGACCAAGTCACGTGCCCGATTTTGTATGACAAGTTTTTGTTGATGCGTGTTTCCAAGTCGTATAGATTCTAGAACAAAGGGTCAATCAAGACGGGAATGAACACGATATTTATTATGTGATACAACATTGTATAGATAGAGGAACAGATGGAATGGGAGCCAGTGGGGAATGGGAACCAGCCTGATTTGGCCATTATTATACAAGATAGAACGCATCTTGTAGCTGCGAACGGTAAAGGGGTACGGGAGGAGTTCGCACGGCACCCCCGCATCGGTCTCAGTTCACTCTGCACCTACAAAATGGACGCAAGTCGCTTTTCGGTGGGTTCGTTATAATTTTTACCAATCTTTGAAAACGAAATTTAAGTACTTGTGCCATTGTTTTTTAACTTCTGTGCTCTGTAGTGTTGAAAGTGATCATTAGAGATTGTGATACAGGAACTATTAATGTTACTACTCCATAATTAACAGGCTTTTGACGGAAAACGTTAAGGAACGTGTAAGATAGTTTATCAGAAAAAAAAATATTTTGATAAAAAAGTTATCATCGATAAAAACGTCAATCCTGCCAAGTACTAAAAGGGTTAATTTCAAGATTTTTTTGCATCAAGAATACAATAATATCTGATCTCTATTTTATATATTTTTTACCTTAATATATAGTTGTAATATTATTTTTATCTTTATCTTTTATCTTTATATTTGGAGGAGATATAAGAGGTTATAGGTACATCTTATTGAGTCAAGAAAAAAAAACAGAAATTTCATACTTTAATCCCTATTATTTGCCATAAAACCGTAGGTGATCCGCTCCCACGCTATTAACCACGGCAGATTATCGTATATTTTCACTTCCTGTATTTCTATCCCTGTCATCGCCACATAATGGAGCGCAGTGTCCTTGGTCGCACAGCAACTAAAATGTTACCGAGTCATAACGAAATTCACTGTGGGCTGGCTTTGCTTTCAGCTCATATTTAGGGTCGAAACCAAGCGTTTGGAAAAACCAAAACTCAGCCATACATTGCCATCCTAACAATACTCGTATGCAATGTCATAATCCGGCACTTTGTTATTGTAGCGTGCTGCAGCCGCATATTTCTAGGAACAGGTACACTCAGAATCACATTTAACCAACTATAGCGAATTTTTGTAAAAACTAAAACTTTTTATTGAAATATTTACATTGTTTTTTTTTGTTGTTTTATCCATGGAATTTGTCCAAAAAATAAAAAAGTTAATCATTCTTCTTGACCCATAGGTACAACGTTTGTGTCTTCTTTCTGCTCACTAAGTAGCCGGTGATCTTTAGAAAATAATTACAGATATCAGTGACACCTTGTCTATCTCCCCCTTATTACATAACGCGCTCTAAGAAAAGTTCCGGAACTAAACACGTTCGTCAGTATAAGTAATCTTATAATTTTAAGCATAACATATTATGAATATGATTGATAAACTATTTAGTTTTGTAGCTATTAAAACCTTATAATAGACACGTGAACACACTCGTGCGTACGCGCCGCTCATTCCAGTCGCCTGAGGACACACGCTACAGTTGAGGATACACGTGTAAATATAAATTTATTTTTCTGAAATTGAATGTAGATTATTGTGGTAATCAACTTAGGAAATAATAAGTACAATAATAATAAGTTACAAACTAGAAACCATTCTGCCTAAGTGACTAATCTTGGGTGCAGTCGAAATAATTTTCTACTAATCCTGAAAAGTCGTAGAACAAACGTTGTTCAGAATGTTTGGTAGAAATTATGGTTAAAGGGATGTACAGTTAGCATCAAAATTATCTTAACGTACAAACCTAATAAAAATATTTGAACATTTGACAGTAACTTCTTTCAGCACAATAGCTTATATTTGTTGTCATTTGTTCTCGAACAACATAATGAAAATATAGTTCGCGGGCGAGTTGAGTGCAGAGCTCTACCACACTTTAAGCACAGTGTAACAAGAACTAATGCATGGCATGGGCATGGGCCGGCCACATATGTCGCCGACACGACGAAAGATAAAGTAAATGTGTTTTGATCTGGAGGCCACGTATGGGTAGGAGAAGCGTAAGCAGACCACCAGCCAGATGGGCAGATGATCTAAGAACTCACGCAGGCATCCTATGGACCAGAAAAACTAAGCCGAGTGGAGGTGTTTTGGAGAGGAATATGCCCAACGGTGGGCGGTGCTGATGATGAAAAAGAAGAAGAACAAGAGCAAGGAAAGCTCTTTTAATACGGTATTTGACTAATTTTTTTTCATTTGAGTAATCAAAAGACCTCTCAATGATAGAAACATCGTTGAAAGAATTACTTGATTTTCATTTAAACTACCTAAGATATCACAACTTTAAAATCACATAATTTTGGGCAAACCCAAAACGCTCCATACAAATGGCTACTGAGATGTGACGTCACACGACAGTATTTTGTATGCATTTCAATTGAATTTTGTATGGTAGCTATATCAAATGTTTCGTTTATGTCAATGGTTCCATTATAATAGTTGGTGTAAATTGTATGGGTTATTCAATGGTTTAATTATTTTATAATAATTTCATACTTTTTAAATGGACTTGCCCATGAATCTTTGAATGACCATAAAACCGGCTAGACGTTATATTTTTAATTGAGAATTTTTGCTATTGGCACGTATTTACCTATATTTTGATAAAATCTTTTTATTTTGTAAAATCTCGAGCTTAGTCAAATACCCTATTACTGTGCCTTATGTATTTATGGATGAGCGCTGCATACAAGTCTCGCGCGAACTAGAACTGTTTACAGATACACCCTGTAGGTATATTTACATACAGGTACATTGACTGACAGGTTCAGCACGAGTCAAGAGTTGTCTTTATTTTTTCAATGCATCTTCTGGGTAAATATTTCTTTAGTCTCAACTTTTCCTGTTCACACGTAAGCGCTAAGTGGTCCAAATGAATGACTATAAGCCATTATACCGCTTGATTCAACCTTCGTAATCTTTTGTCTAACAGTGGCCTCTTTTGTAAGTAAACAACGAATCTGCATAATAATTACATTGAAAGTGGATTGATTTATGGTTTTTTTTTTCACGTCCGAAGCCCAATTGTTTTGCTTTGTAAATCTAATTAGATAATCATTACTTTTAAAAGTTGCCGATTGTAATTTATTGTTTCTCACTATTCGTGACTATATTATTAGCAAAAGACTGAGACGAGATTTTACATCGAAATAATAATATTTTTAAGAGGTTGCCTGAATCAAAACCCTGGAACATTATTAGAAGGGTTAATGTACAAACTGATTATTGTCTCTCGATCCTAAATCGTAGGTTAAATATAACTTGCCTCTCATAGTATGGGTCTTTTAGTTACTGAGCTGTAGTTTTCGCAAAACAAATTACGAGCCATCCAAGCATATTCTTTGCCAATACACGCATACCAGAAGCACAGCATAACAAGAACATTTCTTGCCAGAAGGTAGATAATGCGTTAGTTAATGTTATGACGTCACATACACCCTGCACGAGATAGAGTAGGTATCTAGCTACCAATCCTGTTGGTAACGAATACAGTTACAAATAAAAGTTATCATCAAATTATTTTTCCTACACTCATGTCATAATCTTCAAATTAAGAAATCAAAGGTAAAACACAGGTTGACAGGTTTTATACTATACAAATACAAATACAAATTCTTTATTTGCAAATTACTATTGATACTATTGACAGGTTTAAGGAAAATTTAAATTTAAGATGTTGCAAAATTACAAATTAAATTACTTTTGTCACTTTTGGCAACAACTATTTTATACAATATTCTAAAATTTTTTTTTATAATATGGCTCTACCTCAAGATAATTTGCTAATGACAAGTAACTTATTGAGAATAAGTGGGTAGTCAACAATCGAAGTCAGTCAAAGCACAGTCACTAATTATAACGCCGGTGTTTTACTTTTAAGTTTTATCGACCTACGGATTCTGCCGATACCACTCTAAACACAATCGCGGGTTTTAAGACTATTAGGTCCATCTATAGCTTCGTGAGTCCAAGCAAGTAGTCCGTGACCACTCACTCGACACACAATAGCAGTGTTAAAATTGATACAATTCAACTATTCTTATTATCAGGATCACTTCGCGGCACATCACTGCACAAATAAAAACAAATATGGTTCACAAAAAAACACTAGATACGAATTTAAAACCTTTGAATTGTTTCAGCCTACGCGGAGTGACTCCACCGCCAGAATCCTAAATTATTTCTTAAATGACTAAAATATGTCAAGCTATCATCATTCATAGCTACTGCTAAAAGAGTTACAAATTGACACTCCTTTTTTCTTTTTTTTTTGATGACCCAGTGAAAATGCACACGCGCGTACAACAATACACCGTAATTTTTTTTTATAGTTTACACACACATATGCACTCTAGTTACACACACTAAAGATACATACACACAGATACACATGCAACACTCACATAGTTATAGATACGAACAAATGCACACACACATTAGTTTAGTATGATCCTTATCTTTGTAAATTTCAAACAGGACCTGGGAGCACACATGATCTCAGCTGACGAGATAAAGAGCTCCCCCATCAGCTCCATTCTCGGGTTTATCCTGGAACTGGAGCTACATGAGGTGCTGTAATAGGTTACGGGGCTGCCACAATAGATCATCTACTGGTCGCAGTGGCTATGAGACGCAGGGCCCACCCCATTTCTATCAAATAATAATGATCCTTATCTTTGTAAATTTCAAAAAGGAGCGGGGTCTCTAAACACATTGCATACTTAAATAGAGACCCCAGCCATTTGTAATGTATGTAATTTAAAAGATATTGAATAAACATTTTTCATTTTCATTTTCACATCCCGAAAACAATCGCGCCTTGAACCATTTCTTTCTTGATCTGTGGTTTTATTAATAAGTAGGTACACATGACTATCATCATATACCTATTAGTCGTACTTCCAAGCGGAAACATATATTGATATCTTGTTGAGCGCTTTAATTTTCATTATTACTTGTGACCAAGAGAACAACACGCGGAATTGATGTTCAATGGCGATAATACTCGTGGATCATATTATTATAATTTAATTAATTATATTCTGTCAAAAATCTTCTTCTGTCAAATCAATTTCATAGTTCATCTCATTTTGAACGCGATCAATCAGTTTGTAACATTGGTTATAATATCTTACTATTAGCTACTCGTAACTAAAGGTGACGGGTAGGGCACACTAGCGACGCCAATCGATTTTAATTTTAGCTACTAAACCGGATCTATTTTAAACAATTGTGGGGTTACAACCTCTCGGCAAACACTTATATTATTTATTAAATAACCATGCACAAATGTTGGGTGCGTTTTTGTACGCGAAAAATGGATTCACGCCAAAACTGGCCGCTTTTGGCGTGAATATTTTTTTCGCGTACGCGTTAGGCGCAACATTTTTGCATGGTTATAGGTAGTATAAGTGTTTGCCAAGAGGTTGGTAACGCTAACTGGCCCATAAACTCCTGGAAAGGTTACCTGACTTCATCATCTCTACAAAAGTGCCAGCCCCGGAATTTGGCGTCTTAGAGCAATACGGGTGTTCCTGTAGCCATGCAAGAGTAGGTATGCCATGTCCCGATTTTAAGCTTTTAATACAAAGGTAGTGTTACGTAGACAAGATTTAGGTACACGTACAACCTGTGCGCATAAAGAATGGGATCAGAAATGGCGGCGCATCTATTCACTTCTCGCTCGCACACTATTTGCGTCTATACTCGCACTCGTGGGGTGTGAGTATAGACGCAAATAGTGTGCGAGCGAGAAGTGAATAGATGCGCCGCCATTTCTGATCCCATTCTTTATCCGCACAGGTTGTACATATTTGTACTCGTACATATTTTATATCAATCATATTTTATATAATGCTTGCAGTTATTATAATAGGTCAACTAATTCAGGGCAAGCATCTAGCATTGCACCTGACAGAACCAAAAGAAGCATGAAATGACTCAAAAACCCTACCACTAAAGAAAAAGATCAAACAACTTCAAATAGGTAGACTGTTATACTTTAATCTTTTTTTACACGATATATCTTTTATTTAAGATTTCGTAATTGTAATAATGTCCTGATAACGGTTTCCGACCGGTGCGTGCATACAGTGTGGAACGAACTTGCCGCAAGGATAGCCGCTTTGGCGTCGACGACTCCTGCGTCTCTCCTCTTGACCGATTTTTGTTAAACTTGTTTCGATTCAAAACAATCTTTTGATAAATTTGCAATCTTGTCTTCAAATAGTACAGGTTGATTTGTTTATTGGATTTTAACCAGTCGTAGGCAGGTATTAATCTGGTGAAGAATGGAGAATGTTCCCTAATTTTATATTTTTATGACTCTTAACTTAACTCTTTAATCGGTTGAAAATAAAAAATATGATTGAATAAATTACTACGATACGTCGTGTAGTTTCCGATATACTTGATTTCTAAATACATGGGCTGTAAAGTGACGTCATCGCCGTTCCATTACTACGCAAAACTAGCTCAGTCCAATCGCGTGTCCCGGTAATACATCGCCCATATCTCCATCAACTTGGTTGACAATAAAATGACTAAGGTACGTCGTGTATTTCCCGAGATATATGATTAAAAAAAAGAGTTTTACGGTGACATTTAAATTTTCTATAAATTAATTAATACTTGGTCTATTGTAATGAAACAAAAACTTGTGTATTTGTATGGATATAAGCTCTACTGGGACCATAGTTTTAAACTATTCTTTATACCTATTAACATTCTCCATTATTGCCCTACACTTTTCAGTCATTACGACAAATTCCGCGTGTGAAAACTTGATTTGTCATTTAATTCCTAATGATGCATAGTTATTATACTTAATTAGGCACAATGCGGATATTGAGCATGGTAGTAGTATTGGAGACACTCGGCGCTCAAATGAAAATGATATTAATATTTTCTTAATTAATTGTATTGTCTATTATCACAGTTGAATGTATAAACGGATATTCTTTATTTATAAAGTGTACGTCCGGAACTGAGAGATAATGGTAGTTTAATAGGACAATTTGATTTTATGAATAAGTACGAGACCATTACCGCGCATACATAGATGTTAGGCTAATTGGCAGACAAGGCTGCGGCACAATGGACACAGCGCTGCCTAGCAATCAGGCAACGCTGAAGCGGTCTCTGCCTAGCATTGGAAAACAAAAAGTATTTTTCAAGTTCGATCCACTGTGCAATCAAAAGCTTACGTAGGTACGTCCCCTCGCCTGAGAGGAAGCTGTCGCGTAGCCTACAGACGCGGGACAAAGAGATCTCATGCGCGTTACAGATAAACCTTATAATTTGAATTACTGTAGCAAAAAATAATAGCTTATTTGCTCCTGCATCTGTGTCATCTATTCATAGAAAAAATACCAGCGATCTTCGATAGAATGTCAAGCAATGAAATATCAAATCAAATAAATGCGTATTCACTATGTAAGTAACTACTACTCAGTTGAAAAGCTAATACTCTAACTATGTATATCGTATTTTTACTCCCACATTAGCATCAAAACAATAGGTAGTTGTAAAGTCTCATATTGCAAATAATTTAAATTCATAGCAAACTCAATAAATCACTCAATAGACATGTTACTTCAACTAGAGGATTATTCGGACGAACAATATCTAACAAAACATATTTCAATATGTTTGGATACACTATTTCTCGCAAGTGCAATTTTAGACTTTATTTATTCGCCAATATAGGGATAGTTACCGCTTAGCATTATAGGATTCGTCGCCTGCCATGACCTTTTAGCACCAGTTGCATCTTCGGATACCAATTGGTATTCAGACTGCGGTATTAAAGTGGTTCTAAGATGCATAACTTTAAAAGCTATAACAAGACTCAATATTATTTATTATAATGCACGCTTCGTTGACTTTAGCTTGTGCATTTTTGGTGTAATTTGTTTTCACTAAAACGTCGATAAAAATATAAGAAGAGGACTATATTTCAACTTATTATACTTACTGTATTACCAATATTAAAAAGAATAAACTGCATAGGGACTTGAAATAAGTAATTGTTGCAAATGTCCACTCTCATCTTTCGTTAGATATGGTATGGTTGAATTAAATAAAAAAACAAACTTTACATTAACTTGTGAACCTTAAATAATACTATTTTGTAAACGACTAGCGTTGAATCCTCATAAATAATTATATTAAATGCATGAATATGATCACTTGATGATATTCAATTAATTGCTAAATTTTAATCTTGTAAGGTAAAGCTGCTGGCATGATCATCAGCACCCAGAGAAGGAAAACTCTGCATTTATATCGAAACCCTCGCCAACCCGTCTGCCAAGCGTGGTGAGTATGGCAACTACCCCTCATGTGATTGAGGGAGGCCCGTGCCCCAGCAGTGGGGACTTAAATGGGCTGATGATGATGATGAATCTTGTAAGGGTACTTCACGCTGATTGGAAGCCCCTGAAACCTCACAAAGTCTTGGGCTGTATACACAGACATTGTCATCCATCTGGGCCATGGACTGTAATCGTAATAAATTAAGATAATAAAAGCTAATGTTCAACACGAGATCAGCGGATAGAGAGAAAAAATCTCCATAGCTGCCAGTGGTCAATGAGATTCATCACGCGACGAAATTAATTTGTCCCTACAATTAACAGGGTAATTATTTGTAGATTTGGCCTAAAAAGAATTGCGTGCAAATATTTATTTATGAAACTGCTAATTGCCATTGCTGCTTTTGAGCGCTTAAGGCCCCTCTATGGTATATCATACGAATCCTATGATAAGACAGCGTTATACCATCGATTCATTCTTGGATATTGATCGTATCCTTTCTAATGGCGAATTTGACCTAATATTAAATCCATGGTATAGCGCTGTTATTCTACACAAATCTGAATTTATACCATATCCACGGATAAAGATTCGTCGGATCGGGCCTAACTACGAAAAAACAATTAAGTCCAATAAATCAAATGTTGTTTCTATAAACTTAATGAGATGAATTGTTGAGATGCTTTATTATCAATTTGATTATTCTTTAGTCAACAATCAAAACATTTTAATGTTTTACTGGCATTTCCGCCCACAGCTTCTTCCTCGATATAATTAGTTTGCAGATAATTTTATCGCATGATCTTATCTTAAATTGCTTAAATAAATAATGAACGAATAATGTACCCATATGAATATCCTCCGATTACGGCTACGGCGGCCAATCTCAACGATCAGCCACGTACGTAGGATATATTATAGTGCTCAAGTGTTTGCGCCAACACAAGTGCATTCCCTTACCCTCATGTTCAGGGATATTAGCGTAACACGACTGGAGAGGGATGGGGCGCAGGACCAACGGCTTAACGTGCTTTCCGAGGCACTTTCCAGACTCCGGGCTGACACTAAGAGTTATTTACCGAAAACATAGGTACACATTTTTGAGCCCGACCCGGGGATCGAAACCCGAAGACCTCTCGCGCCTTTCGCTTTAGAGTGCGATCCACTAACCACTACGCCAGTCCGATGCATTCCCATATAATACATATGTTGGCGACCGGTTATTTGTTACTAGTAAATCCGTTAAGTACGAACTAGATGTAAAGTATGTAAGTCGAAGTACCGTTTGGGCATTGTATTATTATATGCGACAATCTTATAGATAACCTACATTGTAGTCATCTATGAGTTGGTATGTTCTCCGGGTGACATGCCCTTGATTCGAAATATTTGCCAATTAAAACGACAAGCAACTTAGCTGTAAAAACTATGGCCGTGCGTGCTCAAGTTGAAGGTCAAATAGATTAAGTTTTGTTATATCTGACACAGAATCAAAATTAATTATGTGCAGATACTTAAAATATTTGTTAAAAAGATTTTTCAGGTTTATCAATTGACGACATAAAAATATCTAGTTATATATTTTTTACTTAGTTAACGGGTTTTAGTAATGTAACTAAAAATATTTTTTCCTAAGTCCATAAATATAAGTGAAGAACTTATTATAAATTCTGCTCAATCGATTGCATGCAATGATCCGTTATTCCGAAATAGTGTTGAGCTCGACACGAATATAATATCACCCTGCTACTTTTGCAAATTCTCGAAAAAAAAACATACCTACCTAAAGGCCAAACAATTAGAGAATATGTGTATATATGCCTACGAGTATTCCAAAATTACAAAGAGCATAGTCCTGTTTAGGTTATGGTTCCCAGTATAGATTTGCAAAATGATTAAAATAAATAAGTAGGTTTCTAATAAATTATTTAAGAATAATTTAGGCGAGAATAAACATCGATACTGTCCTAGACAAACTTGTTTATTGTCTTAGGTTTATTGGTTAAAACAAACGTTATCCGTTTTGCCTTTTAATTAGGTACGGAGTACAATAGAAGACGATCACGAATTGTTGTTGCTAAATGCGTTGAAATAATCAAGTTATGTAACATAATAACTTCACTTGCTACTGAATAATGGGTAACTTGATCAGATTATTCAGGCTCACTGGATCAGGTAAGTAAAATAAGTACAACCTGTGCGGATAAAGAATGGGTAACATATTTGCGTCTATACTCGCATTCGTGGGGTGCGAGTATAGACGCAAATAGTGTGCGAACGAGAAGTGAATAGATGCGCCGCCATTTCTGATCCCATTCTTTATCCGCACAGGTTGTAATTATTTTACTTACCTGATCCAGTGAGCCTGAATAATCTGATCAAGTTACCCATTATTCAGTAGCAAGTGAAGTTATTATGTTACACAACTTGATTTTTACACACATATTTGCGTCTATACTCTCATTCGTGGGGTGTGAGTATAGACGCAAATAGTGTGCGAGCGAGAAGTGAATAGATGCGCCGCCATTTCTGATCCCATTCTTTATCCGCACTGGTTGTAAATGAAAAATTGTTGTCTATTTATTTTGCTGTTAAAAATAATATTGAGTTCTGTGTCTTTGGTACGAGTAAATATAAAAAACGGTCTTATTCTCTATTCGTCGATTGTGACGTGTGGGTTACATCACTAGTCCCCATTCAATACGAGGAACAAATGGAAATTACCTTAGCAACGTTAACGTATGCTGACGGCACGCGCAGATTTGGAAATTTAGGCGCACGCGCCGGGTATGAGACGGCTAGTCACCTCTTCATAGGTACGGTCAAAATCAAAAGTAGCTTAACATTTTAGTACCATGTCGTTGTAACATTTTTACGAACCCCTTGGAAACTGCATATAATAGGCAGAACAGTTACTTTGACATGGTACTACACTGTTTTAAGCTACTTATGATGCTGACCGTACGAGTATATTTCTTCGATCAATATCGATGGTATATTTGAATATACGAAATGAATCATGAATATTAGACGAAAGATATTAAATAATTTCTAGTATCTTACGAGATACAACGATTTGATTGAGCATAGACTACGGTCTATGCTCAATTAAATTTATTACTTGTACCAGGTAGTGTGTCTGCTATTAAACCGGGCACAAGAAAACACCATCAACAATGAATAACAGTTTCCATTTATGTTTGTCATTATTCACCTATATCAATTATTGTTATACCACATTTTCCCTGTTTTTATTCTAAAATGAATAGTTTGCAAAAGAGACACTTCCAAAGTGACAAAATGTGTCTCCCCTCTAACGTGCTTGTAACTTCTAAAATAAATACAAGCAAACTTTCACTGAAAATTGACTTAAAAAATTCGTAATAAATCGTAAATACGTCATAAATCGTAAAGCACAATTTACCTTTCATATAATCAACTCCAAAGTAACAACGAACTACAAGAATTTTTATACACCATCATTTTTTTACCGTTTACATCCTGAAAACCTCATAACAGGTATCGTGAATAATCCATTTAGCATGTTGACAAAATTTTATAAAATAATCGAAAAAACATTTTTTTTATTGCTTATAATAGGCAGACGATCAGCTGTTATACATTAATGCCGGGTGGGTATTCCATTTCATACGGAACGGAACGGATACGGAAACGGTTTAGTTTTTTGATCTACAATGCTAAATGGACTATATTCACGATAGTACCTATTATGAGGTTTTCGGGATGTAAATGATAATAAAATGATGGTGTATATGTCACTTGCTGCTGTAGATCCTTCATGGGCGAGTCCGACTCGCACTTAGTTGCTTTTTGTATTATGGTGTAAAACTCTTTTGGAGTAATGGTAATAAATAATAAGTTAAAGCTAATATTTGAAATACGAGAAGGGTTTTGTAAGTCACAAGGAAAAATGCGCCCGTTTTCCTGTTTGGGTATAGGTATAGGTATGTGCGTACAGTGAAAGTAATAATTATATTTTTTACCTTTACCTATATATTTGATTTGTAAACGTTTTGGGGTTAGAGTTACTTATTTCATCATCATCATCATTTCAGCCAATAGACGTCCACTGCTGGACATAGGCCTCCCCTAATGTTCTCCACACAGATCCTGTGCCACCCGCATCCAATGGATTCCCGCGATCTTCACCAGATCGTCGGTCTACCTTGTGGGGGGCCTGCCACGGCTGCGACTTCCTGTACGTGGCCTCCGCTCGAGGACCTTTCCGCCCCAACCCGACTGTTCTCCTCGCTATGTGCCCTGTCAATTGCCACTTGAGGCATGCAATCCTTTACTTAAAATTACTTACTTATTTTCTTAAAATGAAAAAGCAAATAAATAGGTGTTGTAGTAAATTATAGAAAAAACCGAGATTAAATAAAATTCGGACCTTAAATTAGCCAGCCAACGAAATACAAATAATTTTGATGGCTGGTTAATTTGTGGAAGCGCTGTTTTATCTTTTTGGTGGCTTACTCAAGTGCAGGAAAAAATATTCCGCCTACCTACTGCCTACAAGTATAACAAAATTCGTTCGAGGAATTGAATTAGTTTAATCATTTTTTTAAAGGAGTACTTATGTACCTAACATACTTAACAACTAACAATTTACATAGGGGAACTACTGATTTTCTGAAAACAGTGTATTTTTAATATAAAAAGAAATATTATCCACTCAGGTCATCCTCGAACAATTTAAGTTGAATTTGATTTGAAATAACATGTATTAGTAAATTACTTAAAATCTACGTTTTCTAATTATGGCATTATTATAATAATTGTTTTTTTTTTAAATTTTTAAGAACGTAAGGTATTTATGTATTTATTTCTCGTCTAAATGCATAGGTACAGTATGTTTTGATCAAAATAGTTTTTTATAATATTTACGCTTAAAATCTTTCATCTTATCTGAAAGGAGAAGCTTATCGACGTACTGTGATGTTAGGTCCTCAAAAATGTATCCTCATCATTAGTATAGACTCCTAGCATTAACTATAAAATTCTAATCTTTCTGTAACCAGTTAACTTTACCAAGAAAAGCCGAGCATTGAACATATCTCGCGTCTAATTGCTCCGCGTTCGTCATTCAATGCATCACTACTTAGTACAGATTATTGTCCGCAGCTGAACGCGCAGAATCTAAAATAAGTTTATCATGGCATGTTATCTTTAATTCTCCTGCACAATTAACAGGCAGTCGCAGCCGGTTCCAGCCGAAACGATCCGGCGGGGAACGGTTGGCACCGACCCGTGGCCGGCGAGCGCAGGCGTTGATCCCAGGGGATTGGGATTCTTAAATATATGTAGGTCAGGGTGCAAATTCTATGGGATCACGTGGAACTTAACAACGTTCCTAATTTAGAGATTATAGGATAGGTGGAATAATTTTTATTTGAGTTTGTTTTTTTATTATGTACCTACCAAAAATTTCTATAATAAAAGAAACCGCCTTCAAAAACCACTAACTAAAAAGTGAAAAATTAATATTTTTAACAATTCATACACTTCACATAACATTTAATAACAGTACACTCGAAAAAAGGTGTTACTGACTGTCTGCGCCCAGTAACATCTTGTACTACAACATTCAATTATTCAACAGGGATCGGGCGCCGACTTCAGTAACACCTTTTTTCGAGTGTACTGTTATAAAATGCTATGTGAAGTGTATAAAGTGTTAAAATTATTATTTTGTGGTATTTGAAGTCAAGGAATATTTTTAATGGTTTTTAGTGTGTCCTTTTTTGGGCAGCCCCCCTCCCCCTCTTCCATTTCCCCTGCCAAATAACTAACAGCAAAAATGTGCGTACAGTATTGAAAGAATTATTCTTTAACTCCTAACCGTTAAAGAGTCGACCTTCCATCATCACCTTAGCCACATACAATTAGGCTTAAATACTGGTGTTACTTTGTAGAAAAAAACATTACATGTGCCTCTAAAATTTGAGTTGCCCTGGATTTGTCTGAGATCCCATCATCGGATCCTGACACGGTGAAAATGGGACAAGTTAAGGGTGTGTTATAATAAAAATAATTATAATAAAAAAATAATAGTGCAAATTGGTCAATACTTGCAGGAGAAATCGGAAAATACATAAAAATAATTAAAAAAAGAATATACATACATGAGGGTGTATCTGTGAACATATACATCCCATTAAACACGCGTTCTACCAACCATTCTGAACAACATTTGGTTAACGAATTTTCGAAATTCATCGAAAATTTTTTCGACTTCCCATACAAAATGGCCAAGTCGCGTGAAAGACTTTGTATGATAAGTTGAAATTTTTTCATGCGAATTTCCAAAAGTGATAGAACATACCTATGTTGTTCATAATGGTTAGCAGAACACGTGGTTAAAGGGATGTAAAGGTTCACCGTTACACCCTGTATACAGTCTAACATAGAACATCCTCCTTTTTTAAAGTCGATAAAAAGTTATTATTTTCCCCGTTCGTATAAAATCAGGTTCCTACATTGTAACACGTTAATGAATGCGCTGTAGGAGTGACATCCATCACCAAAAGATACTAAAAAAATACATCTATCCGACAACGGTTTTGTCAAAGGAGAATACAAAAAGTAACAATAGAGGTTTGTAATATATATAAAATTTAACGATTGTCTAATGTTAATTGTCTGAATATCTTACAAGATTTCGAAAACAGTTTTTCACACAGTTAAACGAGGGGAATTTATAAAAGAGGCAATAAAAGAATTACGTAATTCCGTTTTCCGTAGTGTTTCTATATCATAACATCGTTTTATGTTTTTTATTAAAGCTGGTTTTCCCATTTACGAAGGTCGCGCTGAACCACGGTGCGAATGATCTTGCGGTGCTACGAGCCGTGAAAACCTTGTTTGGGGTTCCACACCTTAAGGGTTAAAAAAAGGAATTCTTATGAGATCTCAACGATGGATACACAGATACAAAAGACTCATCTGGCCCAAATACCTTCATTAACATCAAGCACAAAATCTTGGTTTGACAAATTGCTTACCTACTTTTTCAGCGGTTCTCCCAAAAATCCAATCGAAAAAGTTAACTATCCTAAAAATGACGTCTCATTTCACATTTGAGTATTACAATATTTATGTTATTCTTCTGTAAAACTGATGTAAATTATTAGAAGATACACATACTTACTGCTCACCATATTTCATGTACCTATTTTATATGAATAACGGCACAAGATTCTTGTCATCGTATAATTTCCTTATAAGTACAGATTTTACTGTAACATTTTTCCGATTGATTAGTAGTGTATCAGATGAATTATAAAAATATCTTAAATACTAAATTAACTGTTCATATCTCTAAAAGTCTACATAGACGAATAACCTCGAATAAAGATGACGCTCTTTACCTAAAATGTTTATATTCTAGACTTAAATAATGTTCGTTTTCGAAAAGTCCGTCATTATCTAACAGACGTCATAATTTATTTATTGATATCACTTGTGAGCAGACTTTAAATTAAAACCAGAAAATGACGTTTAAAAGCTGGTTTAACTTCTAACGTTGCAACTTTTATTGATCCGGGAGGAAAAAAACATCATCCAAACGTATTTTCCATAAAATTACTCTATCATGATCATAAAAAAATCCTGTTCTTTTTATCAATGTGCTTGACCTTTGTAAAAGAGCCAGTCCTCGGCCAACCTGCGTGGACCTGCATTTTTTAAAGTTATTTGGCATTCACAGCCACGTGTAATTTGCTCAACATTCAGATTTTCACGATAATGTTTAGTTCAGAAATAAACAAAAATTCGGACATTGATGAAACAGGTAAACCTCCCTACACCTACAAATGAGAATTGTTAAGTGTGCTCTCATATTCTGCCCTCCTTCGAACTTACTATAATGAAAAACAAACACTATTTGATTTTAAGCTCAGGTTTCACTATCAGTTTTCAGTTATGTCTTGCACCTTACAACATAATAAGTCATATCAAACTTTTTAAAAATTAGCAATGAACCTTTTTTTATATTTTATTACGTTTCAAGTTACTTTTTAAAACCTTTGTTAATTTACACTTATTGCCTATTCTTCAAGCTGTCAAACACATTTACTTTTACAATTTTAAGTATTATTCATCGGAAGATTTTGCTATATTAACGAGCTCACCCGGACAATAGAGCCACGAAAATTAATATGCCGCCATTTTTAAACAATAGGGAAAAATTACAGTGGATTTGTCTATAACATACCTACCTATGCTAGACTACTGAAATATTAAATTGTTATTCTTTTATTGTCTCTGTAAGTGAATTTTGTACGTCTTGTCTTTAACCATAAAATTGATCACATCGACTCGTCTTCACGGGTCGGACAGCGATCTCCGGACACACTTTGAATGTCTTTCTTCTGTTCATACTTCTTACTCATAACAATGGTATTTATTTGAGTATCTTGTACCTACAAATTTGGTATAAATGTCAACAACACATTGTTTTATTATGCTAAATATTTTCTGACTCGCATGTAAATAGGGAAAGAAAAGTACTAAGATATCTGCCATTTATTATGTTCAAATATGTACATACAAGTATTTTGAAATTGATTGGTACGTCAACGAATGTCAGATACAGTCGATCATCTATGTAGGTTGCTGCAGCTAATGCTGCTGTCCCAGCCTATAAACTGTCCCACTGCAGGGCAAAGGCCTCCATCACGGAAATCAAGTTATCGCTACTAATATGGCACGCTTGCTTATTGCGGATTGGTGATCACATACCCGAGCTATATTCGAAAAAATCGAAAAGTACTTTTTACTCGACCTGGCTAGTTATTTTATATTAGATAAGGATTAAAATAAAAATATAGTTTTCGGGTTCAACTATTAAAATTTCTGAAGGAAATTATTATTAACTTCGACAGGTCATATTACTGCGCTCATTGCGTTCTTACTAGATTTTTCTCCGGAAAATGTTTTTTCTACAATGCATTGTGTTGTGTTGTAATGTAATCATTATCACAATTACCTCAACAGCTTGAAGATAAACATTGCAACTGCAGCGAAGATTATATACCTAACATACACACTACTTTTAAATGTTGACATACTAAACTGGCAGCCAACCACACAACCACAGGTCTGTAGGTAATATTTGGGTTGAACCCTGCAACGCTTTACTAAAAACTAACAATTCAATTATTAATATTAACAATAACAATGCGTATATAAATACGCATTGTTATTGTTAATATTAATAATTGAATTGTTAATATTAACAATAACAATGCGTATTTATATACACATTGTTATTGTTAATATTAATAATTGAATTATAGCCACATGCGTAGTACATAAGTACCTACTACGCATGTGGTGTGTGTCTGTATGTTTAGTGTGCCGGGTGTAAAAGCATCAGA
Organism: Marasmia exigua; assembly: GCA_019059595.1. NCBI lineage: Eukaryota > Metazoa > Arthropoda > Insecta > Lepidoptera > Crambidae > Marasmia > Marasmia exigua. Next base: position 10,277,980 of record CM032494.1, on the reverse strand, counting down.
AGAGACTTGATGGCTTGAGTCTTTCATTTAAAAAGTGTTGTACAGTAATAATGTTTACTGATAACTGCCAAACAGGCCCATATCATTATCTTAATTGTTGTGACTGCCAAGACCTACAAAATGGTCATTTTTAAGAATCTTGATGTAAGCATGTATTTGTAGGAAGTCCGTTGTGCGTGTTATGCTCTGTTGGTAACTACCTTAAAACGCACGACGTATTTTGTTTAAGATATAGATTTATTGTTACAATTACCTACATATCTTTTTGTGATTATTCTAGGCGTCATGTCTCGTGAGACAATGTAATTTAGATAGCCGTGGAACTCTGTTATTGGCTAAGTATCTAATCTTAGTTGTTAGGCATGATCATTGTAAATATGCTGCTGAGTTTCCTCAATCAATTAAAAAAAAGTGTTGATGTCATGACGAAAAACATTTTACTTATTTCGAAAAAAAAATACAACGGAAGAAGTCTATTAACATTTAGTTGACCATTTGTTTAAGTGTGTCGCAAATACTTTCATCTTTAAGAAACGAGTAGTTACGAGTACCTATGTGTGGTTTTTCTACATTTTGCAACCAGACGAGTTAAAGAAAGTACACACACTCTTCGATTTTCCTTTATTAAGGATATTTAGCCAAGCATACCTACAGTCATACGAATTAATATTATATAGCATACTGTAACATAAAGAAATAACTGTTAAATGTTTACAGTTGACTCTAACAAGTTTTGTTTCATCAAAAATTGCGGTGTTACCAGAGTGTGTCTTTTTTTATATATTTTTTTTTACATTATAGCGGACAAACGAGAAGACGGCACACCTGATGGAAAGTGATCACCGCCGCCCATGGACATCTGCAACACCTGAGGTATCACATATGCGTTGCCGGCTCTTAAGAAAGGAGTAAACCCTTTTCTTGAAAGTCACCAAGTCGTATCTGTTCGGAAACACCACGGATGATAGCTGGTTCCACAGTTTTACTGTGCGTGGTAGGAAATGACGTGAGAAACGCACTGTAGTCGATATAAATCCATGCAGGTGATGTGGATGGTATTTGGCGTTCTGACGTATTACACAAACGACGATATTACACAAACTTTGTCCTAATAATAACGAATACATACAAGAAGTATTTCATTTGGTGCTGCCATTGGAAATATAAGGGCCTACATATATTTGGAAAATTATATTAGATTTTTATTTATAAGTAGATAAGTATGTGCAAATGTAAAAGAAGCGACTCAAAAAATTGCAAACAAAACCAGCACAAAAAAACTTTGTTACGCCAACAACGATTTAGTGAAAGTAGCTGCGGAGCTCCGATCGCCTTAGTTCACGATAGCCTGAACCGCTCAATAATATATAATTACGCGGATATTTTAAGGAAACCCGCGTATATTTATCATCGGATTGGAATGCAATGTGAGTTTAAAACTACGCACGAAAAACTGGTTTAAACGATTTTGATTCGACGCGAACCGATAAAAAGCGGCGACTCCTGCGCACCGCCGCGAACCGGTGCGGTACGCTCCCGCCCAACCTTTGCAAAAATTTAAAGGCTCTGACACAAGGTTATCAAACATTAACATTTCTCTTCTCTCTATCTCCTTCCCTTAGTTTTACTTTGGCCGCTTCCATTATAAGAGCATCCGATTTTTCTATGTATTATTATGTATATGTTTGTTTGTGTATACATATAAATATGTATTTATTGAGTTTATTATCTTTCCGTTAATGATGTACTTATATGTGCATAATATTTATGCTAGTAATGTCTATATGTAATTGCCTCAAATGCTTTAGATTGGGTTGGCAAGTCTTTCTACGCTGGAAACAATATAAATGAAGGCCATACCGGCTTTCCGCCGTCATTCCTGGTGGTATGATATAGACACCGATATAGTCTTATTGATGATATAACTGTTGTTAATAATATTAATATTAAGTAGTATGATTAAGTTAATTTCGTTTTGCTTCGTAAGAATCATAAAATGCTATGAAACTCTGTTACTGGCTAAGTGTGTTACGATATTGTGAATTTTTTGTGTAAGTTTGTTACAAATAAGCTGATGAGTTTCTTTCTAATAAAAATAAAATTAAGCATCGATTACAAACACACAACACAAACAGGCATCCCCATGCCTGGCAAACACTTAGGGCCGAATTAACCGCTGTTTAACTGAGTTCCGTTCTGTATTTTGCGCTTGCGTTGAACGCGTTCAATTTCAGTGGTGAAAATCGCTCGTAGTATTACTTAAGATTGGCGTTCGCTAAACCATGGCAACACAAATGGCAAAAAACGCAAACAGCCACACGTTGTGTTTGTTGTTTAGACTGGTCCTCGTTGTGCTTGCCTGAAGGCCAAGCGTGTGGCCGATCCTTAAAACTCACGTTTCACCACCAACAGTATCATGATATCCGGTAGCAGGATACTAACATTTCAGCCCAAACAAAAGACATAGACAAAGAACGCCGGCTGCCAATATCGCGTGCTAAACAGGCTACGCACCATAGAGTAAGGTAATAATACTCTGGTTATAGAGAGCCCTCTCTGGTTTGTCTTTTGCCGACCGCTAATGTTATTTGAATTGTTGCCAGAGCCGCCCCGTGATTGATTCCGTTACTATCAATCGTGTGTGAGTGCATGTGTATGTGTTTCGTATAATAGCTACCTACATCATAATAAGTATTGTATTTTGTACTGTTCGGAAGCCACAATTTATATAGTTAAAGATTTTATTAAGAGCTTCTTCCATTACCCGAATAATCATGGATGTAACTCTTTTTATAATCTGAAAACATAAAAATCGAAGCTAACACAGTACCTATATACCATACCATTATGATAGTTTAATACTGAAAGTAGTATCTTCTACTTATACCCAAAACTGGAATTCAAGACCAAAAAAGCTACTACAATGTTGCCACTGCAATAAAATGATCTGACAATACCTAGTACATACCTATTTTCTAAAAACATACGCTGACATAATTTATTTATTGGTAATTTCAATTCTATAATTTGCAGAAGTAATTTAATTGACTTATTTTCCCATTAATACAAGACGCTTTATTAAAAACTTAATCATCCGAAATGTTTGGTAGTAACGCTGGTATTGAGCTTGTGTCACTTCAGGTGCTAATAACATTTGGTACAACATTTGAACTTACATGTTGTTGTTTCGTGCAGTGAGTGCAGCAAAGTGATATTAACATAAGAATCTTTGAATTACATCGTTTTTAACACTGCTATATATGTTTCTGAATGAATTGTCACGTGAATAACTTGCTAGGACCTATGAGAGTCTTAAAACTTGCGATTTCGTTAAAAGTAGTCCCGGCAGAATCCGTAGGCCGATATAACGCTAAACGTCCCCGTTTTATTGAGTGACTGAGACTTTGACTGATTTCGACTGTTGACTACCCACTTTGTCAAAATATTACTTGACAATTTTCCTTACGAGTTATTTAGCTTTATAACGCCTAAAATAAAAAACATGTGCAATAACGAATTAATTACTGAAGTGGTGGAGATTTTTTATACAGCTGACCGACTCAGATTTCGTAGTCAAAGATTCTGACATTAGTGATGGTGAAGATGAAGATTAAAAAATGGTTTTATTTAACTTTTCCATACAGTCTTAATAATATGCCTCAATTTCGTGGGTGTTCATGGGTAATTCAATTTGTTTACGTTCTTTACAATAAATTTGGCGATGTTAGTTGAGTTGAAAATAAATTTGTAATTAAGTTTCTCTTTTTTTTTTGTGAATATCCTTATCATGAATTGGGCCACCAGGGCTAACTCACCCTTCTCTACCGCACCCTTAGAATCTGCGTCAGGGCCGGTTTGATCTCTTTCATACTCTGTGGCGTTTTTTTCTGAAAATGGCACATTCCGTTTAAAGTGCGCTTTTTAATAGTTCCATGGTCCAACTTTATTCTGTGGTCCAACCACTGTTCCACACGCCACGCATACATTCATACGCGCATATAGTGATCTCAGCGTTGTTCCATGTGACGACAGAGACACGTGTGCGGAAGAAACACGATATAATGAATTATTGCCCAGGTAGCGGGTAGGTCAACGAACTCTTCGATATTAAAGTTAGCTAGAGCCAACCTTCTGTATATTTATTTGTTGCCAAATCCGTGCAGCGATCGTATTGGCCGAATCGTACGAGTCAAATAGATCATTTTGATTATTTTTAAGTAATAAAAAATAAAACTTAACCTAATATTTTTTAACGTTCAATGACATTTCTAATAGGGTACGTTCGTATCTACATAATGTCTTTTTATTTCTGCTTTAGATTTATTTTCACACAAAATTATAGGCCGAACGTGACAATTGTCACTTGAATGCCTTGTTTTACAATAGGAACTGGCATTCGGCAAGGTTGAACTAAAGTTTTCCTTTACCAATCAATCGTGGTAGGAATTCGTTATGAGACAGCTGATCGGTTGTCGATGCCAGTGTGTGCCTCACATCAATAAATAAAACAGTTTTTAATCATTTCACGATCTTTTTGAAGTCGTAGGTAATTTGGTTTGAATGTAAAACAAAAACTCTACAGATGGCGGACTTGAAAATAATCTTTAAGAAAGACAAAATTATTCTTCATATAGGACATTGTATCCGTCGAGAGTAACCAAAGAACCATTCAACATCAATTTATAATTTTAGAGATAAGATCCTAATGTCCAATGGAAACTAAGAAGGCATAAATAAAATATAAAATGTATGTTTACCTTACTTGTTAAGATTTTCCTTATGTTTTGGCATTCCCAGATAATTAATTAGCCGTTAACACTTGGTCTTTGAATAGTAATGTACTGGTGTTTTGTTGTTGGTTGATGGACGGTTATGTTTTGAGGTTAAGATGTAGTTTATTGTTTTGTTAAAAGAGTAGGTACCTACTGATATAGAACAATGGTGATAATATTGTGTACATGTATTTAAATGCCAGGTCACAGCTTTCGAAACTCTTCAATGGCAACGTGACCTCTAAATATATTTTACAATTTAGCGGAACATTTTATTTTACAAAATACTGAATAATTAATTATATTATTGATATTTGTTCACACTTCGGACTAAAGTGGTTTAAATTTTGAAAAGGTAAATGTTTACTATTTATTTCCTGCAGAGCATTTAGTACAATCAATTCATTTAATGCCCAACCCTACCCCACGCTCCAAATATCGTGGATTAGAACCCCACTATGAACTTAAGTATATTTTTTTGTTATATTAGTTGATACACATATTCCAGGTGTTAAAACTACTTTGTGATCGATTTCATGTTGTCTGTTTCCCACAAAATTCTTGAAGACGAATTTTGTACCCAATCTCTATACCTATGTATAACACTTATGGGGTAGTGCAATAATCTTTGTTTTGATCAAATAATACGCATAAACTGGTATTTGCTCAGGCGTTCTAATAAGTATAAACATTTACATATTTTGTCAATTAAAATTCACAAATACCTACCATACCTACGTACGTACAAAGTTTATGTTATTATCAGATTTGTGCTTGCGGAGGGGAGTTCGTTGCATTTTATTACCCAATTTATCACAAGAGACTTAACTGGAATGACAATGACATTAAAATTTTTGAATCATGAAGCTAATTAAATTTTAGTTTTGAAGATTAATCTACAAGTATAATAAAAGAAAAAAAATGAAGGTAGGTATTACAGGCACATTTTTTTCAATCAGATTCGAATCTCTTTAAAATCTCGGTATAAAATAGATGGACATACAAGCGTCATACATGATCGTTTTAAATCGTAATTCTTTTTAATAACGCTACCAATGCCAATTTAACAAGATATAAAATTATGACTATTTAGATACCGTGCCTATGCAACTAAATATTTTATTTTAGCACAAAAATATATCGTAACGTGATATTTAGGTAAAAATAGTGAAAAATAAATCATATTAGATGATTTTCAATTTATTAGACTTACGATTCCTTTACGACAGCAAAGTTACGACACGAAAACGTCACTGTGACGTCTTCCCATTTATTCATAAATATTTATGGAAAGGCGTTCATCGACATTAGTTAGTCATCGTTTTGAATTTGCAAATCTAGCTGCCGAAACTATTGATTATTATCAATTATAATTATATTGTTTACATATAATCCGAATGTTCAAAAAGAAAAAATATGTGACTGTCGTTGAACAAAGATTAAATTCATTTCCAAGAAGAAATAAATTACTAAATATCTTATATTGGGGGCATTTACTTATTAAAATCATTTTTTTTTAATTCAGTAAAAGTGGTTTCTTCCTATCTTACATGACACGGAACTAATTTCTTTTAGTGTAAATCAATCACTTCTTGATAACTTAACGTAGTTGAAGTTTTCACAACAATAATGAGTAGATAAATATATATTTCCTTTTCCGGGTGCAGAAAAGAATTCTAATACCACGCATGTGTTGATAGTTAGTACTGTGCTTCAAGTTTCCACAACATAGGAAAAGTTGTCACTAAGACATACAACTATACATTACATTAAACGTTTATTCAGTTTCTATTCTAAGATTCACCTTAACGACTGATTAATGAGCAAGCATCATAATAGTGAGCATTTGTTTCCTCTGGCAAACGGAGGCATCGCCGTTTCCGTATCACATCAGACGTGATTAAGTTTACAATATTATGTTGTGGGAAAAATTAAATGTCCTGTGACAATTTAATTCTTCCTATCTGTGTAAGGACGAGCGCATTTGCTTACATTACATGATTTACAATAATCTTAGTTTAACGAGAATAATTACGCACATTTCCTGCAATAGCTTAATAGTTGTGTACAAGACTCGAAAGCTCGAGTCTTAATTTTCCTCCCTTAAAGCTCCATAGGCTCGCGAGTTCCGTGTCTAGTAAATAACAAGAGCGCACCAAAAAAGAATTGAGCGCAAAAAATACATGAACGCAAAAAGTAACCGCACGTGGAAATGGAACAAACCCCGAGTTTAGAAAAATACCCAAAAGCTGTAATCACAAGTACGAGTTTTTACTACTCGGGCTTGGAGGACTCTGTCTCTGTTTAAATATAGTTTTTTTCTTTGTTTATTCCGATATGAATCCCTGCTTTTAAAAAGGAACTATTCCTTGATCGGTTTTGTTTTGCTTACATAACAATTTAATACTTCGTAGGTCAAGGATTCATAGTAAATTATTTTATTACTAGCTATTTTCCCACATCTCAAGGTATCACCTACATTAATGCAAAATGGATAAACACTAATTTGAAGTCACAAATCAACATTTACATAATATATTATGATTTGTTTCGCGGACTTCCTCTTACGAAGATCATCCTCATATAATATTAGGGTCACAGTTGTATGTGGCATAAAAAATTTATCGATATATGTTAATGCAAAATTATAATTTTATTCTTACGTCACGGATTATAATAAGATTTTAAAGGATAAACTTGATGTAGACGCAAAGTAGACATAATATCATGTGATATGACGAATGAAAATAATGACGTTAATGAAGTTTTTTATATTTGGTCCGAATTTTTTTTCAATAAAATGAATTAATTCAATGAACAAACAACGGAATGTCTCAAAAGAACATACACAATATTATGCGAGTAACGGCCGCACTCAGAGATGTCATTTTGGCTAATGTACATTGACTTTAGTATCGGTAGTCTTTATACGTATCAAAATATATCAATGTCAATATTTTTTCTTAAGTAGCCAACTAAGTTAATCAACGACTCTGAGTGTGGCAGTGAGAAACAAAATGTTTCACCTTTATTTAAGTAGATACCTTACGTTACAATAAATAGATAGTCTCCATTATAGTTGAAAAAAAAATTCGCAATGACAGTTTTCCTTAACTGAAGGCAACCTTGCAGCAATATCTGCCGGTGAGCTGATGGTATCTAAGCTGCGAACCCTGATCAGTTATTAAACTGCCGTCCCTGCCGCCGCTATTGTTGTTTTAATTGCAGCAATTTCCAGCGGATAAGTCCCAGCGATACAGCCGGCGAACACGCAATCACTATATTTAAACTTTCAGGCTTTTTGCGATGTACAAAACATGCTGTTTGGTTAAGATTTTGCTACATTCTCGAGAACTACTTCGCATTATACAAAAGTTTAGTGGATCTTTAATAAATAGAAATACCTTATTAACAACGAGTGTATACCTACTACTTGACGTGAACTTTTTGTCATGATTTGAGGAACCATTTGGCAAACTTTCTGTCTTCCAATTAACACCAAACGCAGAGCTGGATTCAGGCCACAACCTTTGGTCGCCGTGTTTTATAAGTATTATGCTCGTTCTAAATAGGTAGAAGACAGACGAGCAGACAGATGATGGTAGGCGATCGCCGCAGCCAAAGAACACTTGGAATACTTCCAGTGATCACCAGTGCTTAGAATCACTGCATGCGATAACACTGGCGCATAATAAACCTTGTTTTGAATTAACTTCCTACTGACACATGCTCGTTTTACAAGGACGCAACTTATGCTAAACGTTGACAGATATAATGACAAAATAGTAAGAGATCATTAAATTATTCTGAGGGAACTTTTGCAAACACTTCAGACGTCTTATACTAAACGTGGAGAGACGTTTATTAAAGTGAAATTCTCCATATAACCGATCGAGTCTATGAATGGATTGGAAACGAAGCAAGTTTATTTTGTAAAGGGCATTTGTAGTACCCTTGGCTTTAACCTCTCTAAGGCAGTCCTAATTAATTACACAATGCATTGCGCATACACTTCTCAAAATACTATGTCATAGACAATAGAAATATTACCTAACGTCACATCAATGACATACATCGTGTAAAAATATCATGGTTTATATTATGTACTATATTGCGATATACTCAACCGGAAATAAAACGCTGGGATGATAATCATTCATTTTAATTCAAATGATTTTTGGACTATTTATAAAAATGCGCTTAATGGCGCCAATATGTATAGGAAAATTTCCGAAAGATTCCGCAAATAAATAAAACTATTCCGAAATATATTTGAATATCACATTATTATTTGAGGTCACGGAATAAACTAACGTGCAAGCCTCAGAAGATCAATGTTTATATTATATATTTACTTGTCCTCAAATGATGAGTATTTTAAAAAGGCAGTCATTGAGTAGCCAGTTTTAAGCTTTGAGAGTTTTAGATGAAAAATGTACCTTACAAAGTAGCAACAACACATAGAAAAGGGAAACCTGTCTCAGTATGTGGTCAACACTGAACAAGTGCATGAATTAATTTAAAAAATTAACACTATAGATACGAAAATTTGTGCATTAAAGAAACTTACATCACTACTTAGCAGAATATACTTTTATATGGAATTCGATCCGGGATCATGACATATAGGCATGTTTCATTATGAATTGAAAAAAAATCTAATACAATATTCATCAGACGGAAGTACCAAGATTGTAGAAGTGGCACTTCTGTACCTACTTTAACTACCTACCTATATTCCAATTTAGTTGCTATCCGAAAGTGCGGTATTTTATTAAACATTTAAACAGTCCAACCGTCAAATGGAGAAGGACGGGTTATTATATCACATTATTATTGCCATTGAAACGCAATCTTGACGTCACATCAGCTTCATAAGTAAGCTTCGCCATGCGTGAAACCATTAAACAGACGTCTGAAACGGTAGGTACTAACAACAACCGCGTGAGTTCATTCATGAGGAAGACTGACGTAACAAGCACAACACTATTTCAACTACATGTTTTACGACAGTAAAGTCCACTATTATTTGACAATATAACGTTTACTTTACTACCAGTCACAGATATTTTGTCTATAAAAAGTTTATATGGCTATTTCATAATAAAAATATTAAATAATAATGGCAATTATTTTACCATTTATGTATTCATCTACAATAAAAATGTAAACTAGATAAAATATGGGCTATCTGACGAAAGTTTAAAAAAAGGCATAAAATATTCAAAAATAAAAATCGAAAAAAAAGCTTGGAATACCAATTTGGCGAAAAAATACTGCCTCTATATCAACATAAATTGGTTCGCTGTAGTATAAGTAGACATGATCTGGACTCATTCAAGGCTCCCCTGTGCCAGCATCATTTTGCCCAGCTTGCCACCCACTTATTCACCACTATCGATAGCGATTGCGACTCGTTCATCTCTCATAATGCTAATGCCATATCGAAATTTTAAAACAGCATGACCGTGACGGTTGGCGACTAATCATGTAGGTACTCGCGTGTTACATACGGACGGACAATGTAACCGGAATACTTCGTGTGCTTTTTATCACATTTTTTTGTCGAGGATAACTTGTCGATAACCTCTTCCTGCCCTACCTTTTTCTAGTTACGCGTCGTATAGGGCAAAATATGCCATACCCATAAGAGAAATGGCATGCAGTTATTATTTTTATTGACTTCCGCGCCTGATATTCAGTTTGTCGTATACGAGAAAAGCACACATCTCGATCGATACCTATTCGACCTATGACATTGGTGTGGTAATAGAAACTTTACCACGTAAATGTCATATCGTATTAATTATAAAAAAGTTGTTAAAAAAAGGTAACATGGTAAACATCCATAATAAGAGCATTAAATTTGGTATTTCATAGTTTATTCTAAATCCACAGCCTTTCTTAGGTACATAACATTAATTTGGAAATATGATTAATCAAAATAATCAACATTACGAGATCACTTGATTACTTAACCGTCAAAATTTCCCGGCAATCAGAAGGCTCAGTTTAACGCCTAAGGGTTTGATTGAGGAAGGGTACGCTTCCCTTGATCGAGATATTTTTATCATTAACAAGTAAAACAACCTTCAACGGTCGTTACATGAGCACACCTAAATGCACTCGTACAAGTAATGATAATAAATCGTCATGCAATTTCATATAATCATTTTGCAATGCCGTGTGTCAGATACTCAATTGGCTCATTTATATTAATCTCTTTTGTTCGACGTGCAAGTTTGCACACTGTTGGTCGAATTTATTAAATTTATTTTGTCATAGATGTCATTAAAAGTCTTCATCATTTTAGCGTTAAATCCCGGCACTGTTGCGTCCCAAGTTGGCGTTTCGGAGCCAAAGGTCTGGTCATTAAGAGTCTACAATCGATAACACTCGTCTACCATCAGTTTATTAAAATAATATGACTTGAGCAAATAAAAAAAAACATATTTTTGTGCCGAGCCGCACCCATTAAAATAGTTTGTCGTCAGACGGTACGAGTATTTAACTATTTTTTAATTTTTGTAATCATAAGACCTCTCAATGATAGAAACATCGTTGAAAGAATTACTTGATTCTCATTTAAACTACCTGAGATATCACAACTTTAAAATCACATTATTTTGGGCAAACCCAAAACGCTCCATACAAATGGCTACTTAGATGTGACGTCATACCTAAGTATTTTGTATGCATTTCATTTGAATTTTGTATGGTAGCTATATCAAATGTTTCGTTTATGTCAAGGGTTCTATTATAATAGCTGGTGCAAATTGTAGGGGTTATTCAATGGTATAATTATTTTTTATTAATTTCATACTTTCAAAATGGACTTGCCCATGAATCTTTGAATGGCCATAAAATCGGCTAGACGTTATATTTTAAAGAAATAAAAATAAAAAATGTTTTATTCAGAAAAACACCATTACAAGAAAAAATATAGGACTGTTCTCACATAAGGTCGCCCTGTGTTGTGAGAGACAGGCTCTTTAAGGTAAAACGGTGGCACACAATACACGTGTTTTTAATCCTTACCTAAACTAAACTAAATTCAATTAAATTGGACAATACGTTGTCTGCGCGCGTTTGTGTGCGTAAGGCATGCGTGTGTGTGTATGTAGGTTTTCATGTGTGTGGTGGGTGTCTGTGTGTGTGTGAGTGTTGTATACCTCGTAATGTGGTGAATTAATAGTGTATAAATGTATGTACTTTTTTTATTGAGAATTTTAGCTATTGGCACATATTTACCTATATTTTGATAAAATATTTATATTTTGTAAAATCTCGAGCTAAGTCAAATACCCTATTGTCAATTCTAGGGTCGTCATTATTTCAAATATTCTTCAAGAAAAAAAATGAATGGGTAAAAAAAATTGAGAAATTTAACCTTTAGTATTAAAATAATATCTATCATAGGCGTCAAAAGTTTCTCTCAGTCTAATATTAAAACAAAGGCAGCCCTGGTTAAGCTGAAGATAGTCACGGAAATAGCAAGCGAGCAAAAAATGAATAAATATAATTTGCGCCGTTTTACTCTCGAGGTTTTGTACAAAGAAACCTTCTCTTAGAAATCAATAGAGGCGGAAACACAGGGTGCCCCAAGGCCACTGTCCCCGAGAGAGTTACTCGCGATAGATATTGCAAGCATGACGAAGGAGACCACTTTAAACGGAGATTTCTAATCAGTTAGTCATTTTTGTCTTAGTGTTCTACAATTTTCCATTGATTGGGATTAATAGTACGAGTATGTACTTACAAACATCTGCACATCATCACCCGAATAGCTTGGAAAAGTACTTCTCACTTCTGCAACCATAAACCCATCAGTTACTGACTGAACAGGCGACGGAAGTTAAAGGGCGGGTTAGCGGGCGGATCGTTCTCCTCATCTTAGCGTGTGATTCCCAGTTGCATCTAATACCACAATGAAGCGATTGCCCATAGGTAGTCGAACATGTTGTAAGTATTCCATTTTGTTCGCGCATTTTGAAACAAGAGGGCGCCAGGTTATTGATTGACCCCGGGCGCTTCTTGGGCTAGAGCCGCCCCTGTGCCTCTGAGTGCCTGCCATTCACCAAAACATCCTTGTCGCACTGTAGGTACTATGTAAAAGTCTATCTATACTTGTGTACAGCTATCGAATGTCACAATGCACAAACATTCGATTATTACAGATGGCACCAATTCATTGTACATACATAATGTATAATTACGAGTAACGAGAATTACGAGTATAATTACGAGTAAGGCATGCGTGTGTGTGTATGTAGGTTTTCATGTGTGTGGTGGGTGTCTGTGTGTGTGTGAGTGTTGTATACCTCGTAATGTGGTGAATTAATAGTGTATAAATGTATGTACTTTTTTTATTGAGAATTTTAGCTATTGGCACATATTTACCTATATTTTGATAAAATATTTATATTTTGTAAAATCTCGAGCTAAGTCAAATACCCTATTGTCAATTCTAGGGTCGTCATTATTTCAAATATTCTTCAAGAAAAAAAATGAATGGGTAAAAAAATTGAGAAATTTAACCTTTAGTATTAAAATAATATCTATCATAGGCGTCAAAAGTTTCTCTCAGTCTAATATTAAAACAAAGGCAGCCCTGGTTAAGCTGAAGATAGTCACGGAAATAGCAAGCGAGCAAAAAATGAATAAATATAATTTGCGCCGTTTTACTCTCGAGGTTTTGTACAAAGAAACCTTCTCTTAGAAATCAATAGAGGCGGAAACACAGGGTGCCCCAAGGCCACTGTCCCCGAGAGAGTTACTCGCGATAGATATTGCAAGCATGACGAAGGAGACCACTTTAAACGGAGATTTCTAATCAGTTAGTCATTTTTGTCTTAGTGTTCTACAATTTTCCATTGATTGGGATTCATAGTACGAGTATGTACTTACAAACATCTGCACATCATCACCCGAATAGCTTGGAAAAGTACTTCTCACTTCTGCAACCATAAACCCATCAGTTACTGACTGAACAGGCGACGGAAGTTAAAGGGCGGGTTAGCGGGCGGATCGTTCTCCTCATCTTAGCGTGTGATTCCCAGTTGCATCTAATACCACAATGAAGCGATTGCCCATAGGTAGTCGAACATGTTGTAAGTATTCCATTTTGTTCGCGCATTTTGAAACAAGAGGGCGCCAGGTTATTGATTGACCCCGGGCGCTTCTTGGGCTAGAGCCGCCCCTGTGCCTCTGAGTGCCTGCCATTCACCAAAACATCCTTGTCGCACTGTAGGTACTATGTAAAAGTCTATCTATACTTGTGTACAGCTATCGAATGTCACAATGCACAAACATTCGATTATTACAGATGGCACCAATTCATTGTACATACATAATGTATAATTACGAGTAACGAGAATTACGAGTATAATTACGAGTAAGGCATGCGTGTGTGTGTATGTAGGTTTTCATGTGTGTGGTGGGTGTCTGTGTGTGTGTGAGTGTTGTATACCTCGTAATGTGGTGAATTAATAGTGTATAAATGTATGTACTTTTTTTATTGAGAATTTTAGCTATTGGCACATATTTACCTATATTTTGATAAAATATTTATATTTTGTAAAATCTCGAGCTAAGTCAAATACCCTATTGTCAATTCTAGGGTCGTCATTATTTCAAATATTCTTCAAGAAAAAAATGAATGGGTAAAAAAATTGAGAAATTTAACCTTTAGTATTAAAATAATATCTATCATAGGCGTCAAAAGTTTCTCTCAGTCTAATATTAAAACAAAGGCAGCCCTGGTTAAGCTGAAGATAGTCACGGAAATAGCAAGCGAGCAAAAAATGAATAAATATAATTTGCGCCGTTTTACTCTCGAGGTTTTGTACAAAGAAACCTTCTCTTAGAAATCAATAGAGGCGGAAACACAGGGTGCCCCAAGGCCACTGTCCCCGAGAGAGTTACTCGCGATAGATATTGCAAGCATGACGAAGGAGACCACTTTAAACGGAGATTTCTAATCAGTTAGTCATTTTTGTCTTAGTGTTCTACAATTTTCCATTGATTGGGATTAATAGTACGAGTATGTACTTACAAACATCTGCACATCATCACCCGAATAGCTTGGAAAAGTACTTCTCACTTCTGCAACCATAAACCCATCAGTTACTGACTGAACAGGCGACGGAAGTTAAAGGGCGGGTTAGCGGGCGGATCGTTCTCCTCATCTTAGCGTGTGATTCCCAGTTGCATCTAATACCACAATGAAGCGATTGCCCATAGGTAGTCGAACATGTTGTAAGTATTCCATTTTGTTCGCGCATTTTGAAACAAGAGGGCGCCAGGTTATTGATTGACCCCGGGCGCTTCTTGGGCTAGAGCCGCCCCTGTGCCTCTGAGTGCCTGCCATTCACCAAAACATCCTTGTCGCACTGTAGGTACTATGTAAAAGTCTATCTATACTTGTGTACAGCTATCGAATGTCACAATGCACAAACATTCGATTATTACAGATGGCACCAATTCATTGTACATACATAATGTATAATTACGAGTATAAGATTAACAAACTACCAGTTTTAACTGCTGTTTTGTAGCTACAGGCATCTTAATTTATAAGTTGGTCTGTACCAATAGGGACTGTTCCCGTGCACTATTAAGTATACAACCTCATTCAAATATGATGAACCTTATTGTTCCGCTTTAAGAGAGGATTACATTTCATTGCAGGCAACTGTACACTTTATTTACGGACCTTATATCATCAATATTCTACCACAAAACTTCTGGTTGTACAGATCTACTTGTATAGATCTATACATTTACCTACAATGTCGCATACCATCTAATAACTTCTTGGTGATTGTAGGCCGATATATATCGATCGAGGCTAATACAATACGTACCTACTAAGTTAAGAAGTTAAAGTGAAAGAGGATCTTTAAATTGACTCAAATAGAACAGAAACAAGTAGGTAATGTAGTTTTTAGGGTGGTACCTATAAAGCGACATACGTCTTTATAATTTACTAGAGTTGTCTTCCAACCACCCATTTTGGAAAATTGAACAATGTATTTTTCCCCGTCCCCAAATACCTACACAAACTTACATTTACATTACACCTTATATTAATTACTGTGTTCCTTAATTTTTATGTTACTTGGAGACTTATGTTATTAATATTGGTTTTTCTTTGATTCTATTGTAACTATGTTCTTTGTTTTGTCTTTCTTCCTTTTGTATGTATGTCTGCACGTACGTCGCTAAAGGCTCCACTTGAAAACCAGCGCTGCAGCGGCTTCAACCACTGTAGCAAATGCTGAGGTTGGGCCTTGTTGGCTACAGAATTTGTTCTATTTATGTTTTTATGTCACCTGGGTTTAAATTTGTATTCTGTGGCCAATTAAGAAATCTTTATCTTTATCAAATAACTTAGGAAAAGTGCAGGCGGAAAATGCTATATAAGCTCATCTTAAAGTCAATGTAGACGAGTGACCCGGTTGGTGGTCACAATGAACCTGACGTTACGCCTGCATCGGAGTTTCCCTCCCTTTCAAACGCGCTGTGGGTCTCGTTTGTTTGGATGCGACGCTAGTAACAATAGTTCAATGGATGCGACAGGTTTTTTTTTTATTATTTTCATCAAGAACACACAAAATCATGAATCATCAAATATTAAAGTATATTCTCGTTCATTACGGAATTGGTTTATTGCAAGCCATCTGGTCCGCAAAGGCTTTTTTATGTCATAATTATTTGTAAAATTATTAATAAATTATAAGGTGTACCAGCGCTAGGCGATAATCGCTTGCACACGTAGCGGGGTGGGCGAAGCTAATCCCTGCACTCAAGCATAACGCAGTGCAAGCGATTTTGCTGGCTAACTGGAACACCAATACCTTCGCTGATCGCACATAGGCACGTCTGTTTGGACAAACAAAGTCTTAAGAGTCCCTCGTCTGCATTGACTCTTTCTAAAGGTGCTCCTTCACCGAAAGCATTCGCGTGTAATATAACATTATAGATTTGATTTTGAGCATTACATTACAATACTACTACCACACAACATTCCATAATGTCAGACATTGTATAACATTACATTACACACGAATCGCTCATTAGTGTGTAATGTAGTGTACATGGTAGGTACAGAACGCACCCTCCTTACTTTGGGTCGTGGTTGGGATCCGAGCCTCTAGGTTTTCCAAATATATGGTATTTGTACCATTAGATCCGCGGTCAGGTAAAACATCGTGAGGAAACCTGCTAGTCGCGGATAGTTTCTGAAACGTGTAACCATGATTTAGTTGGTCTGGTTCCCCTGTTAAAGGGCGGCGAAGGTCCGACGGCAGTCGCTTCATTGTAATTACCAGACTTCTCAAATCCTGAATTATGGTCCAAGCGTACCCCGGGCTCCAGAGCGACAGCTGTAGACGTAACCGTGGATTACAACCTAAGAGGAGCGCGGTTTTTTAACAAAGTACCCTCGGAAATCAAAATTACTGACTCGTTCAACGTCTTTAAAAAGCGACTGGCACATTATATAATCTCAAAAATACCTATCTGAATGCGTTGGACGAAGAATTATTTGGATTTGGTTAACTGGTGTGGATGGGTATTTGTTTGTGTCACGATTTTCGTTTTATAATAAATTATGTTAAAATGTTTACTTAAGTGTTACTTGTTATATGTAGTTAATAATGTTTTCTTTGATTTTTTTTTGTTATATTTAAGTTCTCATGTAAGTGGCATATGTCTTTATGAGAATTAAATATCTTTAAACCCAGAGGAGGAGGACATTACACGCGAATGCTCCCAATGAGGGTGCAAATTTAGTCTACAGTCTGAAATCAGTTCGAACAATAAGAAAGCAATACGTACTACGTGATGGTCGTTATCGTGGACGCGTTGTGAAGCCCCGCGGGCGGGTGGCGGGGTCCGGGGGAGTGGCAGGCCAGCCCTCGTCGGCTACAACCAGAGGAAAGCGGTTAGTGCGGCGACCGCATCGCACAGCATCGCAAGCGCAACTCGCAAAGCAACCGCACAGCCATGAGGAACTTTAACCGCAGCATTTGTAGGGTTACCGTGGCAATTTACAAAATTAAAAAAAAATTACGATGAGTATATCAAACAGTCAATCGTCAACGTACAATCACGAGGGAGTTGAAGGAGAGGCACATATCTCATTGTACAGGGTGTATCTGTTAACATTTACATCCCTTTAACCTCGTGTTCTACCAACCTTTCTGAACAACGTTTGTTCTACGACTTTTCGAAATTTGTAGATATTTTTTTTGACTGTCCATTCAAATGACCAAGTCACGTGACGAAGGTACTTTGTATGAAAATTTGTTTTCTATGCGAATTTGTAAATATCATAGAACAATTGTTATTCAGAATGGTTGGTAGAACACGTTGTTTAAGGGATGTAAATGTTCATAAATACACGCTGTATCCCTTTCTACACCGTCCTAGCATACCCTTTATACACTACTCTTTGCTTGTACCGTAAAAAATCTCTGAAAGGTACCTACTAGATGCGGTTCTAGTCACATATGTTTTCCGGATCACCTACCGCGTCACACACTCTTTATGCATCACGACTTCGTCCGCGACGAATCGATGATACCGACCAAAGGTACTCGACCTTGATTAAATTTCCAAACAAATCGATAGCAAGAAGAGGAAGGGAAAAAGATGTTGAGCTTGACTCTATATTTGAGGAGAGGGGATGTAAGACCGCTAATTTCTACCGCTAATAACAAAACTAAACTAACTACAATATTTGAAGATTTGCAAAGACTCACGGCAGACGGTAGAGTTGACGGTGAATCATTTATACACAGTTAATTTGTTCAAAATGGTTAATACGAGTAGGTTTAAAGCGAAGTAACTGTTATACTGGTGGCAGTCCGTGTCATAAGTATTTCATTCATAATTTGAATGAATGAAACTCCTACTCTAACGTCTGCCACAAGTCTTTGAGTGTAGTGTAAGTAATGGCTAGTAATGAGCGCTAACTAATATCGGTCGTTAATGGTACGACACTAAAATTTACGACTTCAGAATTTCCAGTCTAAAATTATAAATAAGACTTTATTTTCGCTGTATCGTCCTTCTTTCAAATGAGCTATTATGTAACTATCTAACTGACCCAACTCTCGTGCTCGTGATATTTTGAAAACATGTCGGATATCACTTGAAAACCATACAAAAAAACTATGTTTTAGTGATATATGTTGTATCATAAATGTCACAAGCACGAGAATTGGGCTCCTGAAGTCCAATTCTCGTGCTTGTGATATTTGTCAAAAGTCCATATAAGTACATCGCAAAAACATAGTTTTCTTGTATGGTTTTCATCCGCCATCTTTTTTCATATAATCGAAAATCTCGAGAATTGGGCTCTTGATAGCCGAGTGGCACCCCTAAGGCTAGCAAACGTTCACTCAACGATTCGTTGGCATGGAATGTCAGGCTTATTTGCAGGTTCGGATTGCATTACATGCCCTCAGTCAGTGACGCAACCTCTATCGTTAATAAATAAAACTATAACATAGATATTTCTTTAAAAGCTAAACCAAGTGTAGTGGTTGCGAACACAAACGTGATCCTGGCATCTTAGTACGGTTCCAAACGTTTAAATACAGCTTGGAAATCAATGTTTATCTTAGAGGTTTTAGTACTCTTATGCAATATACAATACAATACCGTAAATAAATGTCAATATACACGTAAAAGGTCGCAAACATCAATCTCCAAGTATGCTTTTGAAATAAATGTTACTTATATAAAGATTAAAAAAGTGATGGGTACTATAATTACAGCAGTTACCAAGCTAAATAATCCTAATAATTGATAGCATGTATTATTAATTTCTGTTGTCACTTGCTACTTAGTAATATGAATTCATAAAGAAATCAACTTCTACCTCCATTAACTGATCTGTTTCTCAAAATTCCATACTTATACACAAGGCGGAAATACATTTTCTTAAAGTAATTTATTGTGTATATAAGTATTCATGCAATGCATTTATGCGAACTAACGAAGAATTCTCCAAGCCGTAGAAAAAAAATATCTCTAAAACATTTTAACATGAAGATACATTTTAATCAGGATTACATTACTAATCGGCGGTGGTTGGTACGCATCTCCGGCTGCGTCTGCGCACGGAGCCGGTTCCAGCCGTGCGTCACTCGCGGCTCGATTTTCACCACGTATTTTTCAAGGGGATTAACCTTACATTTTTAAGTGTTAATTAGGATCAATAATTTAAAATCGTTGCATGAAAGCAACGGGTCCATTTTGAGCCTTCACTATCATTTCTCGATTATGATAACAAGTAAATACGTAACCAATTAAAAATACCGAATTATTATTTTGAACTAAGAATATTTTTGTCCCCATCCCTGCTGTTGATTCACTTTAACAAATAGTATAAATTCATAATTAAAAAACAAAAACATAAATAGGTACTACTGTATTAGGTATTCGGAGACATGCTGGTCCAAAGTGGATACAAGTGTTGAGGGACAGAGCGTCGTGGCATGATCCTCTTCTAAGAGGCCTATGTCCAAAGACGGACGATACAGAGACTATAATGATGATAATAGGTAGATACGTAGTAAGAAAAAAAAAAGACTATGCATCTTCCTGAATGCAACGTTGCGCATGCCACGTTTGCTTGGATCCTTCAAAATTCATTAAACAGAAGTTCGTTTGCGAATCTCGTTCCCTCTGGCTACTGAATCGATGATGTAATGCGCACATATAAAAAAACTTCAACAAAACATTTTAAATCCGGTTTAGTTTCTTAAAGTTAAAAATCTTTGAACAAGACCTTGATATGTGCCGAGGCGATGGATGATCGTCATGGCTGAAGATTCGACGACGTGTATAAAAAATATCTAACACACGAATTTGCAAATGTCTGCGCTAAAGGAATTTAATGGGCGTACCTAAGTGTCTAAGTAACATTCCCTGTAAGTATCAAGGATTTCGGCATAATTAACTTCGTACAAAAAATATTACTACCTATAACAGTGTGTGGCTCGAAACCGGGATAAAAAAGTAAATGGAGTTCTTTTGATAGTTACCTAGTCTTAAATGTAGGAGAAGGATAAGGAGAGGATAGCCTACAAATTTAGTATTCGTGCTTCTTAACCACACACTTTTTTAATAATATATAATTATCAACTTTGCCGTTTACCTATAAAAATGTATTGGACCTGAGAAAAAAACTCCAAGGCGCAAAAACACATCATGAGGATGCATAGGTACGTATATTTACCTGCACTCGCTATGAAGGACGATAACAATCAAGGTAAATTATTTCATTATTTCCCTGTTGTTGATAACACCCCGTCTAATAAGCGGGCTCTATTAACATCATCTGATAAGACGAACAAATGATTCGGACTGAGGAGTAATACGAATGACCGATCGCGGAAACCTGTGCATTGTTAGACCACGGCGGAGATGCCGGCGCGTCGATAACATCGCCCTGACAGATGCAGTTCCGCTTTTCCATGACACTAATGACCACGAGGTTTAATAGCGTGGATAGAATTTTATATGCGGTTCATTGTCGCTGATGCGCCAGCGCAAGAGCCTTGAACGTGCCTCATGTGCTACATTTTACTAATAATAAATAAATAAATAGTTCACAACATCACATACATCGATCTAACTCCGAGATAAGTAGCTGAAGCACCTGGGTTACGGATATCAGAATCAACAGTGGGATTACAAATACATACATTTTAATACTTTTCTTTTACTTACTTATAAATACATAGAAAACGCACAGACCAATACAAACAGATATGTCCGTCCGCGCACACAAATGTTTGTACTGCGTGGAAATCGAACCCAATACTTGGACATAATAATAGGGTTAAAGTAATAAATTACCGTTTTTTTTAGACACAATAAGATGTATAACTTATTTAATAAGCGAAGTCACCATGCTATAATTTTATTCTGATTTAAGACTATACTTTTAAGGTTTATATAAGCGACCAGATTTTACTGCATCCTTGATACAAAAAAAAACTTGAAAATGACCCTTTTTACTTGGAAGAATTGACGTTATAATCAATTATAACTATTTTATTTAAAAAAAAAAATTTCTTGAAAACTATCCTACACGTCCGTAAACGTTGTACATTAAAACATAGTTAATTATGGAGTAGTAGCATTAATATTTACTTTGCAAATTAAAAAAAAAATGTTTGTGTGACAAACACAACATTTTTTGTGTGATAGGTGGCAGACGAGCAGACGGATCACCTGATGGTAAGCGATTGACTGATGATGGTAACTTCTAAGAAAATTGGAATACAAAACGGCAATTTCACACTTTAACCTCTAATATGTAATTCAACCATATTATGAATGCCTTTTATGCACTTAGGTTCACTTATTACTCTACACCATGTAGTTAGAGAATTGATTCCGCCTACCTTCGTCAAAATAATTCATTTCATCACATACAAAAAAGCAAATGAGAGGGAAGATTTATAGAAATTATTTCGTTATTAAGAAACGTCTTCAATATAATTTCTTCCGAGTAGTTAAGACTGGTTATTGCCTTGATAAACAACAATTCATAAACGGTATACATTAATAGGTAATTAACGGACTGTCCATTGTTCTCGCTATTTTTACCACAATCACCTCTCCTGTAACTTTCATTACATGCTCGTTGACGTACATAAATCATGTTTTTCATCGATTCAATCAAATCGTGAAAACACATCTAACGATCCCTTTATACTTATTGTTTTTGTGTCACAATTTTTAGGATTGAATGTACGCACTTACATTATTATTTCTCCATTGAATCATTATCGTCATCGTCACCAGTTGACAAATGTCCCCATTGAGGGTGCATGCATGGGCGCATTCCTGATGAACCGTACAAGCTGCGGCCTAGGCCGCCTAGGCGTCAGTGCAGCGGCTTAAAAGGGTAGCAAATTTGTTTTAGAATGATACATGGACATCTTACTACACTGTCACTTAAGGTTTTCTTCTTCAATGTGTGGAGCTTTCCTCACGATGCTTTTCTTCATAACCGAGCTAGTAGTATAATTTACATATATAAAACGCACAAAGACTTGAAAAACATATAATAATACGTGCGCCCTCAGATTTCACCAGTTTAGAAGGCACAGGCCATCGTTGTCCACCGAGCTGCCACCAAGCACCGCTCCCTTTGACTTGGGGTTGGCAACACTAATGACAAGCTTCAATAAATTCATTCGATACGACTCTAATGAATCTCTACAATGACACTTTTAAATATTACACATGGTTTAATTAACTTGTTAATTGTTTTTTATAAACCATTTTAATTGGTTTACAGATACGCCTCGTTAGATGTTATTGTGTAAATCGATATAATTATTGTGATGGACGAATAATTATTTCTATCTAAGTATTGTAGACTAGTCATATTAGACACCAAAGACTTGGATCTTGAAAGACAAGTTTAAACACAGGGTTTCGGTGATAACCCTGTTGCTGGTGGCTTTACTTAGGAATTTCAACTTATTACATTAATTCATTGTCATTATGATGGAGCAAGTAATCGTAAAATAGCACAGGAATAGAGCTCCTGCATCACCGACGACATCACCTAAATTGGGGGACTACATTGATCCGAGCAGCACAGGACCGAGTACATTGGCAAGGGAAAGGAGGTCCATACTTATTCAACAGTGGGTACTACAGACCGAGTTTATGAAGATGATGTTGATAGACCTCAGATAGACTAGCCTTGTTGTCGCACACTTAATCATAACTTAATATAATCAACTTTTATCAGCGTAATTGGTCCATACCAATACGATTCTCGAACATACCTACAGTGACCTACATTGTTTCGCTCAATTTAAAAATCACGTTCGTAGTTCGTACAATAACCATCCATATTATTATTCCCCTTGTTATCGATGGGTAATTTATGTTATTGTTGTCGTAAAAATAAGATGGTATTACCTGATACAATGTTGCGAAACTGTCATAACTAGTACAAATATTAAACGACTTTGTAGTGTAAGTAAAATGTCAACATATTATTAACTACGTTTGAGATGACAATATAAATGATTTATCTTCATTTGAATCATCAAAATTAAAACTTCCAAGAATGTGTACGGTGCATAACACCGAACTTCATAAGATCTATCAGCGCAATGCCGAATGTCCATTTTACCGAAAGAACGAAATACCGAAGCCCAAAATCCCGATATAATAAAAATAGGTTAAATATCAATGTGGTCAAATAAATTGAGGTTAGGTTAAAAACTGGTGGCCCACTGCTTGCTCCAGCAGCGACCAACGAAGCGCCAAAAACGTTGAAGCGAGACACCCACAAGTATTTACACATTCGACATTTTCAATTTCGGGATTTTGTCCGTTCGGTCATTTGAACATTACATCGGCATTATAGTCTTCGTTATTTTAGATACCTAACGGCAATTTATACTTTCGGTATAATGATTTTCGGTCTTATGATACGTACCCCCAAGAACACTTAATATTAATAGAAAAATGAGGAGAATGCCGACTTAAGCAATAATAATTACTAAGCCAGTCCTTTCCAGTTAAGGTAATTATAGAATAATAAACAATGTTCGTTTGATTCAGATTTTCCTTTATTCAATTGCAGTTATTTGAAACATGCAAAAATAATGTTCATTAAATCAATTATTCAAACGTAAACGATTGCCGAAGGACTTGTAAAAGTGGGCCAATTAGCTTATTTATCAATGAATTTGACCAAAATATTTGCGATACCTACAGTGTATTTTCGTTTATACCTTTGCAACGTATACCACTTATCAAATACCTATCGTCAAAGCTTGTCGTTACTTTGCTTTTTACAAAACTTGATCTAAGAACAGTTACTTACATCCCGAAAAAGGATAAATCTACAAGACATTGCATGATGAAGCGGGATGGCAAGAACTTTAGTACGGTATTAACTTTAGATCACGTTTTGTAATAAGATGGACCATGTTTAGTAATCAATGTATGAAGTGGCCGGCGAAAAAACAACGCGTTATATTCGTAGATGTGTTTAGGATCAGTCATCGTCGCGTCTTATAAGGTGGCACTAAACATTTCAGCGTGCTGTTATTGGGTCCCCAATTCTCATTCAACAAGCGTTTACCAATATGATTGTGATCGTTATCGTTGCCAAACAAAGATCCAGATAATTGCACTTAACTTGATTATTTGTCAAGACACAGGCTTGGACAGGAAATATAAACAAAATTACTGCATACAATAACAAGGCTTATGGCTTTGACATACGTGCAAAAGTAGATCGGCTTTCCGTAGTAAGTCTTGAGAATATAAACTTCTAAAGGGAGGTCTGGAGCCCAATTCTCGGGCTCGTGACATGTATCATCATACGACAAATGTATATTACTAAAACATAGTTTTTTTGTATGCTTTTCAGGTGACATCCGCTATGTTTTTTCATTACGAAAATCCTGAGAATTGGGCTCCTGATTTTGTAGTGAAAATATTAATTCAATGTATTTGAAAAATATTAGTACGGTTATTTAACAAATAATAGAAGATAATTAGAATTTAATTTATGAATGGGAAGTGTGGAGGTTTCTGCAGTGTGGATATTCTTGATTCACCATTACTTCTTTTACTGTTTAATCTTTTTTTTTCTTTAACTGTTTACTGTACACTGAACGCACAACCAACTCTTTTGTAAAATATGTATACCTAGTTAATTTATTCTTTACTATTGTTCGGTAAACTAGTATAAGTGTAGTATGTGTACCATACATTTTATAATAGTACAACTTGTGCGGATAAAGAATGGGATCAGAAATGGCGGCGCATCTATTCATTTCTCGCTCTCACACTATTTGCGTCTATACTCGCACTCGTGGGTGTGCGAGCGAGAAGTGAGTAGATGCGCCGCCATTTCTGATCCCATTCTTTATCCGCACATGTTGTATGTTATTGTTATAACATTTCAAAACGAGTAAATATTGTATTACGTAGCATATTTATAGACGTAGCCAGGTAACGAACATATTCACAAAATATATGTAAGTTCATAAATAGATGTGCTACCGAATTAGTTTTACTTTTCATATGCAAACAGAATATTCACGCTTGATTTTAATACTAAAACAAGTGTGTACAAAGAGGGGCTAAAATAAATGTGATAGATAATATATGTACTAATTATTTGTTATTTTTGGTGCAATTTTACCTCAAGACCCAAAGTAATTGCAATGTAATATTTATAAACAGCACTGTGCTGTATTTCGCTGCGTGAGTGAGGGTACCGGAGGTCCAATTCGGGGAGGAAAAGTGAGTTTAAAGGTTGGCAGCTCACTTTAGACTCGCCTATGGGTGTCCATAGGCGGCGGCAGGCGGCAATCGCTTACCATCAGGTGATCTGTCTCCTCGTCAGACTGCACCTATGTTATAAAAAAAATTAAGATAATTGTAAAATACAATGTTAAACGTAGGTAATGAAAACTCTCAGCCAATTTTTGAATTTATTAATTTTCAATTAGGCGTTGTTTATCGCTCACAGAATCAAAGCGGCGATCCTCTTACACTCGACAATGAATTTGAATTTAGAGATTTCATACATTCGTCCATACAAAGTTCTAACTCGCCTTCAATGTCGAGTGCTCGAGAATATCTCTCGCGGCACTGAGTACGATTTTTCAAAATACCAATTGAAAAATAAGTTTATACTTATATGACGACCCGATTGGAACAGTGGTAGTGAACGCTGCCTCTGATACAAGGGTTGCGGGTTCGATCCCCGCACAGTACAAACATTTGTGTGCATGAACATGTTTGTTTGTATTGGTCTGGGTGTTTGCTATGTATTATAAGTATGTATTTACAAAAGAAAAGTATTATATGTATATATTTGTAATCCCACGGTTGATTCTGATATCCGTAACACAGGTGCTTGAGCTACCTATCTCGGAGTCAGATCAATGTATGTGATGTTGCGAAATATTTATTTATTTATTTATTTTATATATACAGAAAAACGGAACAATCTAAGCGATATATTTCAATATTACCTTACGTAAAATATTTGAAATCTTAAGTTACAAACGGCCTTACGTATTGGAACTGATTTATAAATAATAAGTACAGTTAATTTATTTAAACTTTATTGCACAAATTTTGTTACAATGAGGCGAACTTAATGCCAAGAAGCATTCTCTACCAGTCAACTGTTGGTGCCTAATATACCTAATTGTATCTATTGTAATGGTCATTTTTCTATTGTATTCCTAGTTCAGGCAACAAACTTAAAATTTGTTCCCTTAGTATAAGTAGATTATTGTTCTCGTGGTTTTTTCAATATAATTTATTTATTTAGATTTAAAAAATCTTGGCTTTCGTAAGGAAATATACTCTTACTCTGTTTAGCAGTTCATTCGAGCTACTAAAGCTTGGTTTTGATTTGAGTGCCAAGTAGACAATGCTATTTTAATGCCTGGATTTATCTATATAAACATTATAGCCACCTAAGCGGTCAAAATAGATATCTATATATCTATTTTGACCGCTTAGGTGGCTATAATGTTTATTTCGGGCGGCGACTGTAGGGCAAGTAGGAATAAATGAATAAAATAAATAAATATTTCACAACATCACATACATTCATCTGACTCCGAGATAGGTAGCTCAAGCACCTGTGTTACGAATACCAGAATCAACAGTGTGATATATAAATATACATATGATACTTTTCTTTTGTAAATACATACTTATAATACATAAAAACATCCAGACCAATACAAACAGACATGTCCAGTCCATGCACTCGAATGTTTGTACTGTGCGGGGATATATAGGCAGCATTCACTACGTCTAGTCATTGGAAGGTTGACTAATAACTATAGACGTTGGCTATCAAAAACTGACGTCTCTGGTAACCTAGCGGGGGAGTATACGGTCTCTCGTAGGTACTGGTTCAAGGTATTAGTTAGTTTTCCTACCCATAGACGTAGTTATAAATCTCCGGTCTCCCTTACCTCCCTTACATTGACCGTGGGAGAGCCACGCTTCGGCATGAATGGGCCGGCTCGACCGGAGTAATACCACGGCCTCAAAGAAAACCGGCGTGAAGCAGCACTTTGCTGTGTTTCGCTGCGTGAGTGAGGGTACTAGAGGCCTAATCCGGGCGGGAGAGGGAAGTTTAAAGAGACTCCATTGGTGTTGCGGGTGTCCATTGGCGGCGGCAATCGCTTACCATCAGGTGATCCGTCTGCTCGTCTGCCACCTATGTCATAAAGAAAACCTAAGTACTAAAAGGAATACTATTTAAACAGCTAGTTCATTAAACAATCAGTAATGTTTGCCCAGTGATGGAATAGCATTTAATGTACCAGTATCCAATTATCATGTGTCTCCATTTGTTGATAGATGACCTCATTAGTTTAGACTTTATAAGTCGGTCGAGATAATAATTTCTATAGAATAGTATTTAATCTATCAATATCCGATTATCATGTGTCTCCATTTGTTAAAGTTGGCCTCTTTAATTTAGACCTTATAAATCGGTCGAAACCTTAAAACCGCAAAGTAATTAAGTTATCGTTTCGAGAGATTTCTTTAAAATTCTCTGTCCTACTCACTTGTACCGACATTTTATGATTAGTATATAGTGATGATACGGCGCCAACCAATTCAATAAGGTGCATAATTTGTACAAGGATCGACCTACGTCAGGTCCAAAATAACATTCAAATTACCGTTCAAACCAAAAATGTGGCAAAATAATTTGTTTCATTAATCATTAAAAATATGCTTGAAGAAAAAATAATATCATATTTTTTACCGAACTAACTTTTATAATATTATTTTTGGGAGATAATAATATAGAGCGGCTTCGACATAACAAATACATAACGGCGGCTGGTCGAGCTTTTCGTTATCAGATAGGTTGTGCAAGATGGCAATTTAGAAATTAGAGTCCACAAATCACAAAGCGAAGTCAATTCGGAAGTTTCAAGCGTCTATTGAACAAACTACCAACATGCAAAGCGAAAGAACACATAGGAAACGCGGCAGGTTCGGCATAGCGATAATTATTCTACATTCGTCTGAATTTGTTCTCTGCGCGATCCCACAGTCCGTTCTGGTATCACCACCATCTAATCTCATCATAAAATCAAAGCACACACCAACTTTTACTAAAAATAACACACGTGATTCCCGCGTGTCTCCAGTCCAAAGGTCAAACTGACAGCTCGCTAAAATCAAAGTAAATGGCAATCGAATAACCAAAAAGTATCAATCATCGCTATGCTGACTCTGCCCAAGGAAGTTGCTTGACGTTTCCAAACATCCAATAGAGGGCGCCACTTTGCTGACGCTCCGACATACATATCTTGGCACTGGCGTGAATGAAGCATGGGAATCTGAACAAGAATTTAAAATACCCGGATAGAGATTGCCCGAGCATCATTTAACAAAATGAGAAACGTTTTGTGTTGGCGGCATACATATAAAACTCCGAGTCAGAATCCTCTTCTGTTTTATTGGACCAGTAGTCCTACACGGATGTGAAGCATGGACTTTAAAACACAAAGCACTTAAAAGCTTTTGAGATGTAGCGCTAGTGTCGCATGCTCCGCATTAGTTAGGTACTTAAAATCCGTAACGAGACTGTCCTCCAGCGCGTCAGGCAAACCCGGAAGTTGATGCTGACCGTCAAAAATAGGAAGATTGAATACCTCGGCCACGTGTTGAGACACGATAGGTACAGTCTACTCCAACTCATAATGATTGGCAAATTTGATGGGAAGAGACGTTCTGGACGTAGGAAAATATCGTGGTTGCGAAACATACGGGAGAGAACCGGAATCACCAGCGTGGAATAACTTTTACGCCACGCAAAATATAAAGAGCAGTTCAAGAAACTGGCCCCTTCAAGACTGAAGAGGACACCCGGAGAAGAAGAACTTTTATACGTTAGGTAGCATACGTAGGTACTACGAAGAGGAGTTACCTGTGTATCGATCTGGATTCAAACGAATCCGTCGAAAACAAGTAGCCAACTTTAACAATATCGAATTCACTTCAAATAAAAGTAAAGAGAATCATCGAATTTTGGCGTATTAGCCAACTCCTCCAAAATTGGACTAACAACACGCCCTGTATACGTAGTTACGTAGGGTGTTTTGTTAGTAGAGCGGTTTTCGCGATTAAATACAATTCTAAATCTTCAAAAGATTCTGACAAATTTTATTTCTGATAACTCGAGTGCGAATTGATAATGAACCAAGCTTAATTATTTACTTCTTTATAAAATCCAAATTACCTAGAGTCAGACAGCTGCGAAGTAGGTTTTTGCTGGCAAACATGTCGAGTTAAATTACATTGCAAGTACCATAACATAATTGGCTTCCAATTTTAGTCTTATGCTTAATAACGTTTGTTATTTAGCACAAATTGCCCTTAACAACTTAAGGCACGAACAATGTTAGGGATCCTTATTTATTTCAGTTAATTTAATATTTTTATAAATGTCAGGCAAGCGATACTTTAGCCATCCTCGAGGTTACCTGAACATAATCTTTTACGGAAATAAATTAATATATTAGGTAGGTACGTTTGTTTAATTTCGTGGCCAAACACTCCTTTTGTTTTTAGGATTGTTTCTTTGTAAGTTCAGAATTGATTACCTCGGTCGTATTTTTTCCAAGTTTTTACGACGAGTCTCCAATCAAAACATGTTGTCCAACACCTTGAGGGACCGCTTTGAACACTTTATAAATGAAGAACACTGCAAAGTCGGCTTTTTTGACTCATCAATCCCAGCGATGGGTGACGCCATTACGAATTGTTCGCGGGATCCCATAATTAACATTGAGTCGACCATTAATTATTTACTGCCAAAAAAAGGACTCAAACATGAAGTTAGATAGCACCGCTGCATGAGCGGTGTTTTTATCAGTTTAAATTCATCTCTTACCAGTACATTTGTGAATTGATCTCCTTTAATAGGTTTAAAGGCAATACAATTCTAGATAGATAGATAGATATACTTTAATGCACAAAATACACAAATTAAGTACTAGGCATTACAGAAATTTTGTGTACAATTTCGGCGGTCTTATCACTGAAAGCGATTTCTACCAGACAACCTTCGGGTAAAGGACATTTGATAGTAGAGAAGGGGTAGGGGGTGCAATATTCAATAAGAAAAAAAAAAGAAACTGTAAATGTTAAAATATAACTTATAACCCTAATACATAAATAAAATACAGTATTATAAACTAATAAATAAGTTAATTTTGTCGTTAATTAAAATAAAACGACCACTTTAAGAAACGACTATCTACTTTTTGACTACAACACAAAATTAAAATGGCTTTAACTGTAATATTTATAAGGTATTTTTAAAATACTGGGATGATTCGGCAAATGTTGGAAAGTCATGTACATGATCATGATTATCCGTTTCAGATCACGAAGTCCATGAAGTAGGTAAATACTGCCTATGGTTATACGAAGGACGCGCTGAACATTTTCGGCTTTATATATATATATATATATATATATATATATATATATATATATATATATATATATATATATATATATATAGCGAGTTAAGGATACTCCCGGAACAAAACTCGTGCCAGCCGCTTTTAACATTGCGTGTTTGAACGGGATGACATGAGCTTCAGTACGGTAATCACTTTAGATCGCGATTTGTAATATGAGGGATAAAGTTATTTTTGTCTTAAAAGAGGTGAAGCTGGTAAGCCGTCCCGCATACGAGAATAAGTAGTCCAGACCTCGCACCGATTTCTGCATTTTCCTAAAAAGAGGTTTGACATTTAGGAGTCGGAAGAATTCTTGATAGATATCAATTAGCATATGAAAATATACCTACCCTCAGATCAATGGTTCTTATATTTGAAAAAGAGATTAAAATGAATAATAAATTACTTTGAAAAGCAATAAATACCTATATTACGTTATAATTATACGTTACTCAAAATTATAAGTGTGCCCCTCGTAACTAGGGTTGATACAAAATATATTTTTCTGAGTATTAGTTTTTATTCATTTTAAGTCAAGGTATGTATAATATCTAAAATATATTCATCATTATCCGAGCCAAAATTATATCTGTATAAATAACAAACAGTCTTATAATCTGCACACGTGAAATATAAGCTTTCACAGTTCGTGTAACTTTTTTGTTCATCAATCACAAGTATCAGCGGGAATAATCAATTTGCGCAAAATGACTCGAAACAGTAAAGTGAAAAGGTTTTTAAGATGCACTCAGTCCGAAGCGGGTTAACGAAGTCGGAAAAGTTGTAAAACATGTTAATGCCAGAATAAACATCATTATTAAAATAAAAGTAAGTTACAGTTAAATTCTGCGGTCGATACCCTAAAGAGAATGCGATTGGTCACTTACGAATGGCTGTTGATGAGTAGGTATGAGAAACCTTCAAACGGGCCGATGGCAACAGCTTGGCGTGCGATCGTGATAATTTCATTTCTGGGCAAAAAATATCCTGCTATGAACTCTGTCTATCCACGGAACGTATTACATACAAGTATACCTTTATACACAAGTATAAATCACTCGCCTCATAACTTGAATACATCTGAATTGTCATCATCGTAACAATGCCTCGGAGAATATTTTATTATATGAATTGCGTTTTCCTGAGTATTCTGCTCATTTAGCAATTTGTTATTATACTAATTGACATTTTAGATACAATTATAGGTATGTATGATTCTAGCTTTGTCACGACTTTAAATGTAGGTAATCATCTATATCCTATTCAAAACAAAGTCGTGTTAGTTACACCACTCCTAATACAACTCAAGCATATAGCCATGCCGATTTCGATTTCTGCTCTTATTCCCCAAAATTCAGAATAAGTATTAACATAATAGTATTTTTTTTTCTAGACACAATATGCTGCATAACTCCTTTAATAAGCAAAAAGTCACTATACTATAATTTTATTTTGATTTTTTAAGGTTTATATTAAATAGAGATCAGATATTATTGTATTTGTGATGTAAAAAAAATCTTTAAAAATGACCCTTTTCTACTTTTTATCAATAATTACTTTTTTATTTTAAAATTTATTTTTTTGGAACCTATCCGACACGGTCCTAAAATTGTCCATTAAAACACAGTTAATTATGGAGTAGTGGCATTAATAATTATTTACGAAGTAAAAATAAAAAGTTAGTACATATAGAAGATACAACTTCTTAGAAAATCGCCATACAAAACCACAATTTCTTAGGTAAGGATCTTATATTAAAGGGATATGAGTATTTTTACTTATACATATAATAATAAAGTTGTGGGATGAACTTAGTTGAGTCGAGAACCACTAGTTCGAAATAAATGATGGTACCTACTTAAGTTTGAAAAACCCGCAGAAAAAACCTCGCCCTAATGCGGAGCAAACTCATATAACTTAGTATACGGTTTTGTGACAGTATTTACATATGTTACTGTAGAGGTACAAGTACCTAATAATTACATAAATTATAAAAATGATTCAAATGCCATTATTCTTGTCGGGCTTTAGTAACATTATGTAATTAGATTTAACTACAAGAAGGAGTGCCTGTATGTATGTATACAAGGTGTATATGTGGACATTTACTCCCTTTAAGACGACGGGTATCCCTAACTAGCGACACCAATCGATTTAAATTGTTACCCACTAAACCGGCTCTATTTTAAACAAGCAGGAGTTTCTAAGCAAACATATTTATACTATTTATTGAATAATTGTTGATCTGTTTTTGCACTCGAAATTTGGATTAACGCCATAAGTGGCCGTTTTTGGCGGTAATTCTTTCGAGTACAAAAAGAGCCCCAAAAGTTAAGTATTAAATAAATAGTATAAGTGTTTTACCGTACCGAAACGTGGCCGCTTACAATGTGCCGATTAAGGAGGCTCAAAGTCACCCAGAGAGCAATGGAGAGAGCTATGCTCGGAGTCTCCCTGCGTGATCGTATCAGAAATGATGAGATCCGCAGGAGAACTAAGGTTACACACATAGCCCAAAGGATTGCATGCCTCAAGTGGCAATGGGCAGGGCACATAGCGAGGAGAACAGACGGCCGTTGGGGCAGAAAGGTCCTGGAGTGGAGGCCACGCACAGGAAGTCGCAGCCGTGGCAGGCCCCCCACAAGGTGGACCGACGATCTGGTGAAGATCGCGGGAATCCATTGGATGCGGGCGGCACAGGACCGATCTGTGTGGAGAACATTGGGGGAGGCCTATGTCCAGCAGTGGACGTCTATTGGCTGAAATGATGATGATGATGATGATAAGTGTTTTCCGAGAGGGTGCAGCTTCGGAATTGTTAAAAAGATATCCGGTTTATTTGCTAGCAATTAAAATCAATTGGCGTCGCTAGTATGCCATTCTGAACAACATTTGTACTACGACTTTTTGAAATTCGTGGAAAATTTGTTCAACTCTCACAAACACGTGGTTGGATGTAAATGTTCACAGACACAGCCTGGATGATAAGTATAACATTTATGTTTTTTTTTATAAATGTTGTACACGCCGTATTTTTTTTTTGACGCTGGGGAATGCCTCCTTATGCATACCCTCTTGCCGGGGGGCAGGCGGGTTATGTCGGGCTCTCCTTTGGAGTGGGCTTCTCCTAGCGAGAAGCCAGCCAGAGGCATACCGACTAAACCCCAGAGTCCAAACTCCCTCATGGCCAGAGTGGGGAGGGGACATGAGTACGGGTTAAAGAACCTTACTCCACGTCGTACACGCCGTACTTACGTCATTATCACATCTTCAATAAATTAACATTACACTTTGTTTATAAACTGTTCAGAACTAAATGATGCAGAACAAATGGAATGTTCATGGTTGGTAATAAAATAAAAATAATTTGAAGAGTGAAAATAAACAATTAATTTTATCGAACCTTTATGAGTAAGGTAATTACTTTTACGTAATTATGAACTTAGAAAAAAAATTATTGTCTCTTCAAAGGGACTTAGTACTAAAGGTGATGGATAGGGCACTAGCGACGCTATTTGATTTAAATTGTTAGCATCTAAACCGGATATCTTTTTTTAACAATTTCGAAGTTCGAGCATCTCGAATAGAACTTGTACTATTTATTCAATACTCATAATTAACTTTTTGGTCTGCTTCCTACTCGCAATATGAATTAGCGCCAAAAACGGCCACTTATGGCGTTAATCCAAATTTCGAATGCAAAAACAGATCTAAAAGTTAATTATAAGTATTAAATAAATAGTAAACATTCTTACTACGAACTTACGAAATTGTTAAAAAGATATCCGGTTTTGTTGCTATCAATTTAAATTGATTGGCGTCGCTAGTTAGGCCACCCATCGCCTTAATAGTTGATAACTTTGATATATTCTTTATTGCACAAAAATCTACTACTAACTAACTAGTACTGCAGGGAAATCATTTGACTCAAAAGATACCTCAATTTGATTTGAGTCTTCCTAATACCTTTTGAGCCTTCATAGTCATCTCCATCATTAACTGGATGCTCTGCATGGTATTTGGCATCCATTGATGGATTAGCACGCATTAGATCCCTTAGTAGTCAAGCCATTTTTTTTGGACTATTACCAAGAGGTAATAGTCCAAAACAACAACAATACACAACAATAGTGTAGAAGACTACAGGTGGCATGGCCAGACATGTTTTACTCACGTAGTTATACGATCTTCGTAGGATGCAGCGTATGCTTCTCTGTTGGTTATCTGCTATGTCACGGACATGAAGATTGCAACGTATGCGAGAGATCTGGTCTTTTCGCGTGCTTGTGTCGCTCGAGAGTAGTTCACGTTTCATTACCATACAAAAGAATTGGGCTGATGATCGAGTTATGGCCATTTGGCATTTGAACTTGTACATTACGCAGAACTTCTATCAACTGTGTACTAAGTAATGTACATATTTGTTTTAAATATACTCCAATTCTAATACTCATTAGCTGCCAATCTGAATATCCACTTAACTTAAATTCCGAACATGAAATAAAAAAGGTCGATATGAGTATTTTAACTTACTTAATTATTCATTTATTCTATTTAGTTTTGAACACTCAATATAAAATATAATAATATATTATGCAAGCAAAGATAAATTGAAGTCAATAGCACTATTTGCGAAGGCTGGTGAACATAGTTTAGTTATTAATAAGAGAACACGCGCCTTGCAAACGTATTTGTTATGTTAATAATCGTACTTTGCGATTTTTGACTGTTCAACCATTTAGTACTGATTTGCATATTTTTTATTGATATATACCAAATGACGTAATATAACTGCCGATAGTTCCCACAGCCTGTCTAGAATGTATATTTTTTGTAGACTAGTTTGTTCTATGTAAGCTCTTGAATGATTCAAATGCTGATTTATTAATAAAGGGTTATTGCCATAAACACATATACGGTGTATTGATAATCTCTAAAGTATATCTACTATCTTTTTTATGCTAGAGGCGACAAACGAGCAAGCGAGTCACCTGATGGAAAGTAATCGTCGCCGCCCATGAACATCCGCAAAATCAGAGAGATCGCTAAAGTGTTGTCGGCCTTTTTAAAAATGAATATGTTCTTCTCTTGAAGGTTCCTAAGTCGTAGCCGTCTATATAAATAGTTTTACTTCAATTAACATTTCATGTTTGAAACCAAATAAATTATTCAATATATAGTAATTTACAATCTAGATAGTAGCAATCATAACACCTACCTACCTACCTTAAATCAAAGTTGTGCGAACAATTTAATTATGTATTACTCCTTTTTCTCTCATATATAACCCTCAATGAATGCAAAGATAACGGATTATTTCGTAATACAATCATAAACCTACAACCTACCTACTTGTATTAGATATAATCCCCTAATAATGGGGATTATATCAATTCGCGAACTAAGGATAGCCGCGGAACAAAAATCGTGCTAGCCCCTTTTAACAGTGCGTGTTGGAATGAGATGACATGAGCTTTATTACGGTAATAACTTTAGATCGCGTTTTTTAATAAAGTGGCATTTGTTTTAAACTGTCTAACCGTTGTCAGAATCGAAAGAACCTTAAATCATAAAACCTATAAAACTAAAAGCCATAAAAGTTAGCTGGTATTTTATTTTTATAGGTTTACCAACAAATATGTGCAAAAAAACGTAAGGTCGTTAGAATAAAGCAAAGACGATAAATTGAAGGTGAATAAATTACGAATTAATTAACACCTTTGCAAGTTATCAAACAAATATTAAGTTAATTTATAAGCAGGAAAAGCCTAAAATGTAGCAACTAGCAATTTTAAAGCTCACTGGTTGAATGAGACCCAAAGATAAGAAGGTATTGTTGCCATTGTTGGGCACATAGAGCACGCAGCACGAGAGAAGTTTTAGATTCCTTATAATCACAAATATTTACTACTTATATTAATATTTATATACTTATAATAGGCATCCTTTGGAAAATCAAGCGGTACTTTAAGCCCAAGCAGCTTTTAAGTCTATATCGAGCTCAGGTTCGCTCCTGCTTGGAGTACTGCTGTCACCTCTGGGACGGATCTGCCCGGTATCAGTTAGACGCTCTGGACTCAATAGAGCGACGTGCGAAGAAGCTCATCGATGATGACACACTCTCCGAAGCTGGCCTGCAGAGCCTGGACCACCGTCGACGAGTGGCATGCCTCTCGGTCTTCTACCGGATTCATTTCGGGGAGTGTGCGGAGGTTCTACATAATTTGATCCCCCCCAGCCCATTCCGTCATCGGACGACAAGGCGCGGCGAGAGCTTTCATCCTTATGTGGTAGAAATACCCCTTATCCGCACGAAGCGATTTGCTTCCACATTTATAATGCGGACGGCTAAGGAATGGAACTCTCTGCCGAGATCTGTTTTTCCTGACCACTATAATGTGGGCATCTTTAAGGCAAGAGTGAACAGGCATCTTTTAGGCAAACGCGGATCATCCAAGACCTCATCGTCGCTTTCCATCAGGTGCGATTGTGGTCAAGCGTTGGCTTATTGACCAAAAAAAAAAAAATTTAGCTCAAATTTGTATGTTGATTAAATTGCTCTTGAGTCAATTTTCACGGGATTTCTTTCGAGGCGCGGACTATAGGTATTTTTTAATATTTAGTGTTTGGTTGGGTGTTAATATTATTTAAAAAAACTGCCTTCAAAAACCACGAACTCAAAAGTTTAAAATAATATTTTTAACATTTTATTCATTTTTTTCATGCTTGTTAGTGTCTCATTTTTCGGCAGCAGGACGCATGGCGACATCCTACGTAAGTATAGGTATGGTTAACACAGACCAAGAAAAAAAATGGTTAAAACTAACGTTGGACAGATGTAATCAACAAAACATTAAAGCAATTATATTTTGCGGGTCTTCATAAACCTATATGTAATTTTTTTGTTTGAATCACTTAACAAAGCATAGATAGATAGATATACTTTATTGCACAAAATACACAACTTAAGTACTAGGCATTACAGACATTTTGTGTACAATTTCGGCGGTCTTATCGCTGAAAGCGATTTCTACCAGACAACCTTCGGGTAAAGGACATTTGATAGTAGAGAAGGGGTAGGGGGTGCAATATTCAATAAGGAAAAAAAAAAGAAACTGTAAATGTATAAACTAATAAATAAGTTATGCTCAAATACATACACATAATATTGTGAGATTGATATCAGAAAAAGACAAAAATAATAATAATATGATAATCAAATGGATCTAAGATGGACCATCGACTACACGCTGCCGACTACAAGCATAATTGGATTCGTATATTAAACACTGTTGTATATTAACTTATACAGGGTGTATCTTGTCTTTCTTCTCTCTCACCCTTATACCAGTAGTCACCCGTCGTGTGGACTGTTGTTGTTTCTAATTTATTTCCAGGGAGGTGTGAGGTGCAGCAAGTTTATATAGGTTTTATGATGACCTGGTGCCTGATTGGCACATAAATAAATTTAATTATTTTATTAACTGGGATCATCTTTTGAGATTGATACTGATTAATCTGTAGTAACGGAAACTATACGGTATTGTATAGCGACAGTAATATATAACATTAGATGATAACATCTTAATGAAGATACTGTAATTAACAGAGAAGAAAAACTTGTTTATTTGCGGTTAAAAGTTATAAATAAAAACAAAGTTAAGTTTAATGGATTTCTTAAACAGGCATTTTTATACAAAGTTTAGGGATTTTTAATCAAACGGCGAAGTTTGCTCTAATTGAACTTTATCTCAGATCTCATGTAAGATCAAAAAACATTTTGCTTTACAATTCATTTTATAGAGCTGAAAATAGCTAAAAAACATATGAACAAATACAAATAAATTTACAATAGTCATCATCAATTGTATATCTGCAAAAAATAACAGGTTCAAAGTCCTCAATATATTCATTACCCAAAAGTAAGAGTGAGACATGTGGTATCGAAGGGAACAATATAATGTACACACGATTTATGAATTATCTACTTAGTGCTTAAATAAACTTGTCTTCCAATACGGTATTTGACCTTTTTTTAAAATATTTGTAATCAGAAGACGTGTCAATTATAGAAACATCGTTGAAAGAATCACTTGATTCTTATTTAAACCACCTGAGATATCATAACTTTAAAATCACATTTTTTAGGAAGCCCAAAACGCTCCATCAAAATGGCTACTGGCATGTGACGTCACACGCATGTATTTTGTATGCATTTCTTTTGAATTTTGTATGTTAGCTATTTCAAAATGTTTCGTTTCTGTCAAGGGTTTTATTATAATAGTTGGTGCAAATTGTATGGGTAGTTCAATGGTATAATTGTTATAATTGATTTAAAGTTTTTCAAATAGACTTGCCAATGAATCTTTGAATAACCATAAAACCGGTTAGACGTTATATTTTTAACTGAAATTTTCTGTTATTGGTACTTATTTACTTACATTTTGATAAAATATTAATATTTTGTACAATCTCGAGCTTAGTTAAACACCCTATTATCACATGCAGTAATTAAGTTACTGTAGTTACTATAATTTAGGCAGGGACAGGGGTCCCTGTGCCGGCACTGCCATTGGCACCTCCACCGCTCGTTGGGGACGGCAGGGGCCTGTGGGGGAGTAGGGTTGCGGGGAATAGCCTAGTGCAGTTCCCGTGACCCCATTCTATACCCACGGGTGGTTGAGCCCCGGGAGTTTTAGTGGGAAGCGACCTGAGGGCAGGTCGCTTCTTGTTTGAAGAAGCGGCCCGGAGGGTGAGTCCCACAGTACCCTGTCGCCCCCCGGCGGCAGGGTCTGCGTAATGCATTTCTCCCGGGAAAACAAAAAATAACAAAAAAAAAAAGGTAATATATAATCACTACTACATACCTCTCACGTTATTATTGCTTTGAGCAAAATTTATTTTTGTATTGTGCAAAAAAACATGTATCTAAGTAGTTAATGAATATAGATTTTAGTCTTGATAAAAATGTAAGAAAAGGTTTTGGATATAAGCCGGTTCGAATCGATACAGTGGTTTATACTTATAGTGAAATAAATAAAATGCAAATGATGTTTGTTTTACGTGCCATTATAACGGTTGAAATTGTTTTATTACCTACCTATCTATATCCGCAAGGCCGATGCGCAGAACTCTGCCTCGCTGGCCTTAGGCTTGAGGTTTCGACTACTTTTCTAAATAATTCATGTGTTGTTCCGACTTAGTGATGTTACTCCACTCCACTTTTGCTTAACTGTTATCGCACAAAGAAATTATGGTTCCTATATATATCATTCGTTGTCCCTCTCCCCTGGAGGTTAGTAAGATTTTGCGCCGGTGTCTCAAGATTTCCTTTAAAACTCGAATAAATCGACCACAAAAATCTTATACACTGAATTAGTGTTCAAATATAAGTAATCATTCAATTCGAGTCAAGGACTCGAGGCGCAACTCTATGTAAAGTTTGCAAAGGTTGGGCGCGCGGTCATAAGTGGCAAATAAAAAACGCCCGGAGAAAGTTAAACGAGAAATTTTGCGCTCTCGAGTAAGAATATATTTTCGCAACTTCGCGGTTTGTTTTTTTTTATATCCAAATAACCTTGTATTTCTTATGCGTCAAGACAACCATGTAACGAGCACATCGAACTCGTAGCTAAAGTGTGAATTTTGATGACTCTCACAAACTAAGTTAAAATGAAATGAAGTGATAAACTAACCAAATAATGGGATAAGTTTTTCGTAGTCGACATAAGCAAGACGTTAAAGAGTTTGTAGCGAACACACTGGGTGTAATTATAGGTTCGAATGAACTATGAATTTTGTTATTCAGTGTTGATCATTTCGTTTGTTCCTTTACTCTTTTCCAACAAAGCAAATATATAGGTACTGAAAGTCCTACATAATCTTATTAGTGTCAACTAAACTATCTTAGAAAGCGGCCCACGCAATATTTGCTGAAAACATATTCAGCTGGTTATAGCGTTATCGGTTATAGTTAACTGCGTGTGTAACAGTTACTGCGTATTGAATAACTAATGTAATACGTGTGCTGCATAGCACAACTGCAGGGAAAAAATCATGAACATAGACTATTTCTATCTACTACTTAGAAATGACAAAAACGAGAGTGTAAATGTTCTATGCACATGATATTCTAAAAATATATATTATAGCTTACAAATAAGCCATCTTAACTAAATTACTACTCGGTAGTAGTCGATGGTCCGTCTAAGATCCTAATTTATATGAATCTAGTCCTTTATATTATTTTATCCAAGCATAACATATTTATTTATTAGTATGTAATATTGTGTTTATTTATGTATTAGCATTATAAATAATTAATATATATATACAGTTCATTTTTATTTCCCTTTTCAATATTGCACCACTTACCCCTCCTCTGCTATCAAATCTCCTTTGCCTGAAGGTTGTCTGGTACAAATCGCTTCCAGCGATAAGACCGCCGAAATTGTACAATCAAGTTTCTGTAATGCCTAGTTTTTTTTAAGTTGCGTTTTTTTGTGCAATAAAGTATATCTATCTATCTAAATTAACAGTACCAAGGCGTCACGTGGAGTTATCATTGTTAGACTTTGAACCGTCCTTATGTCTGAGACGTAAGTGCTGTTTTTGCAGGACAACGAGGTACATAACATGACATATTCGATTTTAACCCAAAAACTTGAGTATGTACACACAGCATGATTTACCTATCGTTAGCACGTAAACAAAGTACTCATAGAAGAAAAAAGTGTGAACGAAATCTTAAGTTTACCATAAATATTGTGTAACATACCATTATGTACGCTATTATATATTCCATATTCAGATGGAGGATATTTTGGTCAATGTACCGAAACCGTAAATTCTGTGCCTAAAAGCATCATAATTAATTTATAAATATGTCCAGCTTATTGGGTCCAGTAACAAATCGTTACGAACGAAAAAAAAAACTTTTTTATTTTTTCATAATTAAGTCAATTAAATAATAGCTATGAAACCTATGCCTTATAACCGGCGTTTTTCGCTTTCTGTATGTTCAGGAAATATTTCCGCGGGTATTAATGCTGTTGGCTGGAACATCAACCATGATGTAGGTAATTGTATTTTTTTGCACTTGGCAATTTTTTTCTCACCAGACCAACCTATAGATTACTCCAAAAAAATACTGCCCTGCCCCCATATTTATGTCATTTGTCTCAAGATACATTCACCTCACCTTATTTATGGCTACATGCAAAGCAAAAATTTTCTTAACTATTTTCCATTATTTCAATAGGTATCTTGAGTAGGTTACATACATGCAACCAGAGCTCTTCCACAAAATATACCTATATGCCAATCTCGTTACCTACACAACTTGTTAAAACCTCATGAAACTACAATCCAGTACCTATTTTTAAGTATAAAGAGCGTCTTTTCTTCTTCTGAGCAATGTAGACCGTATATATCGGCTGACAAAGAGCTAACGAATAAAAATGTCTATTTATGTATATGCGGGCTTAAATTGGTGATTAATTAGGTGACTAATTGAGTATTGTGCAACAAGTCGCCTTTGATAATGTATTAGTTAATGTGCTAACTGACGACAAGGACGTCAGTCGTCGTGGTTTTAACATAATCCTAATTTAGGCGTTAGAAATACATATCAAAGTTAGGTTTAGATTTAAAGAAATTTATTCTCATAAGAATTTTACATTTCACTTATAATGAGAAATACACACAAATATATAATTAAATTAAAGTAACGATGTATATAATCATCGACCGGCACTCTTTTCCAAAATGTGTTGCTTGAGTTTGTGTTTGAAAGTCAGCATACACTCACATGTCTTTATTGCCCCCTCAAAGAGTACTGTCTTGGTTCCGTAGTTAGTTCGAGGCATAGGGAGTCTAATTTTGATTTTATTACGAAAATTGTATTTGTTGGTTTTTATGTCAAGTGCTATGTTCGTTTTGATTTTTTTTCCAATTCTATTTTTTACTAACATGCATGTGTTGCATTTGTATAGATCTGATATTTCCAATCGAACCCCAATGACTTGAAACAGGTACCTCTGCTCTAATTCGAGTGATGCTCCTCCAGGATCAAGTTATAAGGGCTTCGAAGCCTCAGATAGATTGCAGACACACACTTCAAAGGTATTATTACCTCTCCTTTTATGTTTTATGCCGAGGGTTAAAACATGTAGTGTTTCGATTTTTCAGCGGTTTGCATTGGATTTTCCCGTTATCGGTGACCATTAAGTCGCGTGCGCATTCGCAATCACCGGCGGGTTTACGGCGCTGTTAAACTGCTGTACTCGATCGAACAGTCTCTCTCTGGAAATCGCTCAATTATCGATTATTGATTGTAGAATATGTAATAGAGTGGCCGTCGCCCACGCCCTTACCCACTGCGAGACCCGAAGAGCTCTACCCTCACCAGAGGTCAGTCTATGTGAAACCTCATGTGCAATCAAATGATAGGGATCAATGAAGGAGTCTTTTAATATTGGAGGACAAAACACATTTTAGGTCGTCGCTGAGCCATCGGAATGAGAACGTTGGATAGGAATAAAAGTCATCAAATGAATTCAGATAAGTTGATAATTCAAATTATTTCAAATTCAAATTATTTGTTGCACTCATGTTGTATGCAGGTCTTAAATAAGAATAAAAAATCATTTATTGACTACGACACATAAAGTATCAGCCTATAAACTGTCCCACTGCAGGGCAAAGGCCTCCATCATAGAAATCAAGTCATCGCTACTATGATGAGGTTAGGTTTAATCACCACGCTTGCCAAATGCGGATTGGTGATCACAAACCCGAGCTATGTTCGAAAAATTCGAAACATTCTTTTCGCTCGACCCGGGAATCGAACCCAGGACCCCGAGATCACGGCCCGGTACTTAAACCACTAGACCAACAGGGCGTCGACTACGACACATGTTTACATACAAATAGAAATTAAATATGAGGTTGGAGTGAACTCCAATGTTGAAACATGAACCCTGCTAGGGCACAGCAATGACTTAAAAACTAAATACTTAAATCAGGTACTTACCTATTTAATTAACTTATTAACATTTATATGTTCTA
This sequence comes from Marasmia exigua, assembly GCA_019059595.1. Lineage (NCBI taxonomy): Eukaryota > Metazoa > Arthropoda > Insecta > Lepidoptera > Crambidae > Marasmia > Marasmia exigua. Next base: position 10,233,606 of record CM032494.1, on the reverse strand, counting down.
TATTAACATTTAATAAAATATGAATATACCGTTTTTTTTCTTTGATCTTATAATACTAAATGCCCTGAATTAAAAATCATTTTAAATGAATAGATAAATAATACTTAGATACATAAAACGAAAAACTAACATTAACATTGGTTTTAAGAGTGTCATGTTCGGAGTTTATAGGATTGGTTAGTTATAATTCAATTCTATGTACTCGTACTATTCAAGTATTCTCGTGTTTATTCAAATATTTATTTAATGCAGAAGGAGTCCATTATGAGTGGATTTGGCACTCAAAACAGCCTTGCTCATTTATTTACCCTAATTGCGTAGGCATTAAAACAAACGTTGAAATCACGTAATATATCATGTAGATAAATTTATGGAATCTTCTACCTGTATTCTGCGATCATAGTTAATAAACATGAAATCCCAAATGAAGGGTAAATTAAAAATCGATAGATGTGTATTTAAGTTTCATTGGCATTTTATTATTTTACTTCTAGTTTGAAATTTAAGGTATCTACCTACCTTGATCTACTTAATTACTAGAATAGGTATGCAGGTATTTTGTGGCTGGATTGACCGCATAGACTTGTGGTGAGAGAATTTAAGGAAAATTCAATTTTGAATAGGTCACTAATGTGGTTAGTAATATAAATTCTTAATTTTTATATTTCATTTATTTTATATTCATGCATTCAGATAACGCCCATAACTTGTATTTTATTCATCGCCATTGATGCTTACTTTGCCATCAGGTTGTGGCGCCTTCTTTGTAAATTTTACTATCAGTCTAAAGTCAATATTGCGAAATGGTTTTCCTGGTCCGTGGCTATACGAGTAGGTATGTTTCGCAGATTATTTTTTCGCTTAAACCTTTTATGAGTTGCCTAAGGCTTTGATGTGCCTTTTTACAATCTATTTTACGAACATACCGTATAAATTTTATAGATACGAGTGTAATTTATTTAGGAGTATAAGTAGTAGTAGGAGCTATAATTATTTCTAAAATCTCTTTACATTGATATCTCATAAGGAGTTGTTTTATCGACCAAGGGATAAGAGATAGCATAAACGACAAATTGTCTCTATTATGCTTTAGTTGAATGGAGTCGTAATATGTAAGAGTTCAAGTTAAACTGCAAGGCCCTCCGTCTAATTATCATTAAATTATTAAGATAATCTCTTAAATCCCACATTTTTCTCTAAGCTAAGGTTGAAGTTTATTTTGCTTATACGAAACCAGCAAAGCTTTGTTATTACCTAGTTTTTTTTCAACTAGTACATAACTTTGCGCATTCTTATCCGACATTCTGGGGGGTAATCCTCGTACACTGAGGTGAACATTTAAATCAAGTTAGAGATTTGTAAGGACGAATGTATGAATCTCTAAATTCGATTTCAATGTCTAGTACTCGAGAATAGGCCCTCTGGGCGTAGACTAATCCAACCAATTATATTTTTTTATGATAGGTCTCATTATTGAGTTAAAACCAGACATTGTTTTATAATTTACGACAGAAATTGTTACACATGCGCTGAAGTTCGTAAAACCCATCAGAATTCAGAAATAGATAGATATTTTTTTTATATGAGAGGTGGCAGACGACCAAACGGATCACCTGATGGTAATCCGTTTCAATTCCGCCGTCCATGGACACCCGCAACACCAGTAAAGTCACAAGTGCGCTGCCAACCTCTTCCCCTTCCCCCCATTGGGGCCTCCAGTAACCTCACTCACACGGCGAAACACAGCGCAGGCGCTGCTTCACGCCGGTCTTCTACTCTAAAAGACTTAAAGACAAGATCTTTAAAGCTTAGCTGGAACTATATTTATACTCAACTATAAATAGATGTCCTGGAAAGTAGGTCCACTAAGTGCATTCTATATGCGATGGTCTCGTAAAGTGCAAACTCGTTTGCGATACCGTTCATGTCCCGCGTCAGATGTGTGAGTGAGGCGTATGAGTAATTGCGGAGGTAAGGCTCTCGTCACACTGACCATGGACATCGGTTTGAAGACACTTCCTGAGAGATTATAATTTGGTGCTTCTCTCGCTACTGACTGTGAAGATACCATGCTAATCTCGGTCAAAAGGTCTTGTAAGCGGATGAGTTCAAATTTTGATCTAAATCCATATTCGTGAACAATGTTCTGCAGGTCTTCTATTTAGGAATTGGATGTAATGAAACAAAAGAGGAAAGGCTTTTTCTAAGCGGGATCTTATACTTTTTTTTATGTCATAGGTGGCAGGCGAGCAGACGGATTACCTGATGATGTGATGAAGCAATTGCCGTCGCTCATAAACACCCGCGACACCAGTGGAGTAACAAGTGCGCTGCCAACCTTCAAACCCTCTTTCTCCCGGATTGGGCCTCCGGTACCCTCCCTCGCGCAGCGAAACAGCACAGTGCTGCTTCACGCCGGTTTTCTGTAAAGCCGTGATATCACTCCGGTCGAGCCGGCCCATTCATGCCGAAGCGTGGCTCTCGCATGGTTAAAACGGTTTTATAGTCCACCATCAACTACTGCATATAATATCAAGATGTCCTTTTCCGACTCGTCCCTTGTACTACGACTACGATAGGACTAGGCACACTTAGGATGACACAACATCACACCACTCAGACTTTAGGGAAGGTAGTGGCATCACACTCAGATCCCAGTCTACCTGAATGCAGCCTTATAAGTGGCGCCATCGAGTTCATCTGAAAGTGGTCGGGACCTGTCGCTCGGACTGTTTACACTCCGGTTAGGGTCACCACTTACGATTTTTTGAAAATGAGCCTTACCTTCACCTGCTTAAATCACAAATATGAACCTGAACGCTTTTCGTGGTTCAAACTTGACCTAGCAGAAAAGGACACGATTAACAGAATAGTGTTCGGCAGACAAATGCAATACAATTTTATCAAGCGATCTGAATAAGTCTATTTTAAAATGTCATACTGATTATTAATGTAATCTTGATTATTAAGGTGCTTCCACACATCAACTGTATTACACAGAATAACAATTTCCTGACTGTGTGTGTTTTGCTAAAACATTATGAACAACATTAAGGTGACGGGTAGGGCACACTAGCGACGTAAATCGATTTTAATTTTTAGCTACTAAACCGGATCTATTTCAGACAATTTCAGGGTTGTAATCTCTCGGCAAACACTTATAAAGTACAGGTACGAGTATCAACGCTCTCAAGAATTATAATACTATTATTTTGTGTATCGTCACTAACAATAATTTACATCAAACTTTGTTACAATTTGTTGAAAACGATATTCGCAACTGTTCTCTAATATTTTATTCTGCTATCCGGGAGCATTTTTCATAGAGGGCTTAGAGGTTAAGTATATTTAAAGTAATATATTAACTCTTGTAGATAGGTCATCATCATCAGCAACCCACACTTGTCCATTGCTGGACATAGGTCTCCCCTAATGCACGCCACTGCTCCTGATTTTTGGCCACTCTCATCTAGCCCACACCAGCCAGCCTTCGAATGTCATCATCCCATCTTGACGCAGGGCGTCCAACACTTCGCTTCAGCGAGTCGCGGTCTCCACTCAAGGACTTTACGGCTCTAACGGATGTAGATAGGTACTCAATGTTATTATACTTAGGGATTCATTTTATTTATGTTTGCAATCGACTACAATACAAACCCCCTGGTATACGAGTATTCGAAGACTTCTTACGTGGCCAGTATCAAAAATATAAAAAAATCTTTAAATTTCTCAGTATATGTCATGCAAAAAAAAAGCACCCTCTCCGTAGTCTGTCCCTAAATTTTGTACTGCGGCTAAGTAAATAGTGACAATGGCAAATGGGTGACACGAAGCAGGGCAGTTGGCGGCTCCGGGACAGCCGATATCGCGGGTACATAGAGATACGCACAATCAACATTTACTTACGCACTAGCGCTAATTTACCTCGACTCGTACTCGTCGTAGACAGAGGAAACCGATTTTGTCCTTTTTTTCCGAAGTGAAAGTTTGTCGTAAAAATATCCGCAAATTTACTTCGACGATATAAATGTTATGTGCAAAATGAATACCGTATTTTTTAACTTATTATGAAACTCGTCGACAATTATGTGATTGGCGTAAGAAGGATGTCTGATTGTTGTCAAAATAGTCAACTTCATCTCCAAAAAAATCTGTACAGTAGGAAGTACGATTTAAAATTTGCTTTTATTGTACACATTTTACTAGGCAGAAAAATAATAAGCATCCAGTTCTATAAGATACCTAACGACTGCACAGCAGATTACGTTTAATCATAATGGCAGCATTTAAGACGATTGCTCTAGAGTGCTGTGATAATGCCGTTCAAAGTTTAATAATGTGAGTTTTAAAATGTTATTTGATAACTGTTCTGGAGCGTTCGAGCATTAGAAGTAACGCGACCTATTGGGGAAAACACAGATGTCGAGTTGAATCAGAAATCTAGACTTTCGATTGCACGACGGGTTGGCGAGGGAGTCCGTGTGTTGAATATAGCGGCGCCCGCGCCATCGCCGCGCCGGCGCGGACGCAGCGCCTCCGACAGGGGTGCCACTGACGCCCGCATACTCATTCGCTTCTTAACTTTGAATAAAACATGTTGTCTGTTGTGATTTCTGCCGTAAAGTTCACTTAAAAAACGATGACCAGATGTTTGGGCGTTAAAGTTACTACTTAATACGATGTAAAAATGCTTTAGTGTGACAAGAATAGTTTGGTCTGGGGTCATATACGGATAGTTTGAAATGTATATATCTCAATGCCAGCGACTCGCTAGCGCATAGGATATTGAACTATCATCGCTAGCTCCTCCATTAGACAAATATTATTATTCGTTTGTTAATTATACACTTTAAAAGTTTCCACATGTTTTCCTCAATGACTTGCTCATTGATTAAGTATACTCATCAGTGGCAGCCCTAGCCGCGGCCCGTGACCGGTTGGGCCGCATTAGGGTTACCAGCCAGACGTCCACTTATTTGGTAGCCAATTTTCCTCGCCCGATCTATCAGTGGAATTGCGTGAAAGTTAGGTGATATTAATCAAACTATCTCAGATATATGTTTAATGATGACAATATTAAACGTATAATTAAAAACGTGATCGATATCAAATCATTAATTTTGTAAAAATGACTAAATTTAGAAGCCACTGCGCCCAAAAAGTAGTTAATTTATAATGAAACGGGAGAATTGAAAGTGTGATAGAAATACATGCAAGTTTTATGCTAAATATCTGATCCTATCATCATCATCATCAGCAGCCCACACTCGTCCACTGCTGGACATAGGTCTCCCCTAAAGCACGCCACTGCTCCCGATTTTCGGCCACTCTCATCCAGCCCACACCAGCCAGCCTACGAATGTCATCATCCCATCTTGTCGCAGGGCGTCCTACACTACGCTTACCGAGTCGCGGTCTCCACTCAAGGACTTTACGGCTCCAACGGCTGTCAGTTCTGCGACCTTATATGACCAGCCCACTATAGTAGAGCAATAATTGCTGTACTATAAAAAATTCAAAACATTTTCTTTATTCGTGCTACGTTATTTAATGCTCGAATATAAGACTTGAATAACCGCTCAATAGCACTAGCAGTAAACATGTAACCCATGAATTTTTCACTAAGACATTTTTACCTAATATTTAAAAGACGGGTAAGAAAGTCACCAAAAAGGAGGTAAGAATAAAGTTAATTTCGATGACTACTGCACAACAAAACGGGGTTCCTAATTATGCATGTGAAATTTAAGCGTATGTTATAAGATTTTTCAAAATTTATTTATTTCGTAGTATTCTTAGAAAAAAAATATTTTCCCGCCATTCAAAAAGTATAGGCCATCCCTTAATGTTAGCAGGAGTAGGTAAGGAAAATAATAGAAAACGCGGAACTTCTGTCTGTCGTTAACGTTTGCGCGGGTTACATAAACCAAACTAACGTAAGTGCGTGCCTTTGACCTCGATTCGATGAGTTTGGTTATCTGTTGTGATTTCAATATCTAAATTAGTTCATGTCACGAATAAAAATTGACGGTGTTACCTAACTGTTTGGTGATGTTTTTGTAAGGAGTTTTGACATTTAGACGATTTACTATTTTTGGGTGTTTTACATGCTGAGACAACTATTTTACCTGTGTTTTAAGGATTTCATTTGTGGAACAGGATATGGACCAATCTCAAGCCCTTTTAACTTACTCTGATGTTTTTCAAATGATGATGATGATGAGAATTCAAAGATATTTTTAATGTAGTTTGTATCACACGAGAACATTATTACGTTCTCATAATACCTAACTTCGTTTATGTTAGTCTCTCTAGTCGAAATCGACCTAACCACAAATTTTTCAAAAGAATGGAAAACATTCTCAACTCGACAAGTAAGATTTTTATTATGAGTGGTAATTTTGTCTGCTCGTCGAGTTAACAATGTATCTAGATATGCCACAAAATGTAAACAAGTGATTGGTTACGGGTCCGTTATTGATTTTTGTATGTACTTTTATTATTGTACTAACTAATCTCTCACAAAAACGATAAATTGAATACTGTATAAATTAATTGATTTGGCCTCAATGTTTACAAACAGCAGTGTAATGTAGGTCATACCAAATTTACTACACATACAATTGGATATCATTACCTATGAAATAATTTATTTCCGCAAACGATTTAATAGAAACTATAATCTATAGTGTTGGTCAAGGGTGACAGTTGGATAGAATTTGGAACTAACTGTCTTCTTAGGAAAGGTTTTTGCAATTATTCTAAAGAAAAGCAATATCATTAGCAATAAACTATTTCCCTATTCTGATGATACACTATTTCCGGAAGCCTAATGCGGGAGAATGAGTAAAGTTTGGCAGAAATTCATGACTCTACTGCAGTTGCGAGTTTCCATGGGCGGCGGCAATCGCTTACCATCAGGTAGTTCGCGAGCTCATCTGCGTCACATAAAAAAACATAACAGTTAGTCGATACGTCACATTTGCAGGGGTGAGAAAATGTGTGTATGACCGCTTCCTAGGGCCTTACTAGGGATGCGCGCCAATCTGTTTCGATATTTGGAAAATCGGTTATAGGGAACATGGGCCAGAGCGGGATAGTTTAATCAATACAAAACATAATAAATCTGATAGTCCAGATTACATAAAAACAAACAAGTTATCAACAAATAAATGAGTTGGTAAAAAGAAATTCGGGGATCGTTGTCATTCGTATGTGTTGAAATTTGTAAACCTTTTTTAATTTGTTGAATGCACACGTGCTTACGTACGTGTGCAAAATGACAGTAAAGCTGACCAATTTTGATAATAAGTTCTGCTGAAGCTAATAGTATCAGATCTAGTTACCTATGTGTATTTCATTCGTGGATTGCGTGAACATTTTATGGCAAATTGTTTAACGTTAAATTATTATGCATAGAACAAAAGTAAAAAATCAGTTCACTATCATTACGATAAAAGCTTATGATTGGAACCAAATCATAAAGGAACTAACCTGGAAAATGTAAATATTCTTAATAATTGGCGATTTCCGAAATTTCGGATCAATGGTATGAGATCAGATCGATAAACAAAATCGCGCATCCCTAGGCCGTACAGTCTGCAAGGCTATTACGGATTCCGCGCACGCGGCTCAGCCGAAACAACCTTGTTGCAAGGCTCTCTCGGTATAACCCGACAACACTAATGAGGCTACGTGACGTATCGGCCCGCGTGTCACTATTATCACAAATATGAGTTTCAGTGGAGCATCTTACATATTTGGGATAAAATGCAGTCACGTAATATTTATTGAGCGACAAGCTATATGGTACTTGTTACATACGAGTATTTGGTACAGGTCATTAGCATGGTGCTTCGAGCATCCGTCTGCACAGCATGCGTCTGTGCAGTGGCGTCTCACGACTATTCAAAATACACCTAACGACAACTCGAGGAAGTATTCTAATTAAGATTTACTTGTTTCCTTTGTTGACGTGGTCAGGTTAAGAAAAAACACTAGTAACATTTTTGATGATAGTGATGCTAAAATAGATAAAATTCACATATTCATTTTTTTGCAAAAATTAACTCGTAATTTTTCGAATGTGGGTAACAATGTAGTAAGCATAACTATATATTACGCGCAAAAACTAAATAAGTTATAGTTATAGGTACATTGCGATTTATAAATGACGTACCTTTAAAGAAGCACTAATTTAAGGCTTGTAGAATGTTATCTTCCACTCATGAGCATGTCTTTTTTTTGCGTTTTGTCCATATTTCTACTGTAGTAGACATAGATAGGTAGTAGATAGTAGACATTCTATAATGTAGTAGACATTGTTACCCACATTCAAAACTTACGAGCAAGTTTTTGCTTAAAATTTTAAATGTGAACAGGGTATTTCATCTATTTCTATTTAATTCTGTACAATTAAAATAATATATTTTTTTTGAGCTAGACATAAAAAGTCAACTGGATAGCCACATGCAAAGTAGTCGAGTAATAATAAGCAAACAGAGCGCTACCATTTGACATCGAACTCATCTCACGACTCGCTTCGCCTCAGATGGACGCATGCCTCGTTTTTTCCTACAAACGTGAGATGTGTGAGCGCATCGCCAATCAATCATCGGCTTTGATCTCGTGTGGTGAATATAATTTGGCAAAAAAAATTGAATGAATAGTTGAGGATCCAAAATCTTAGGCAATAAAAACAATTATTGCGAACAAAAAACTTGATTGTTTATGAAGTAATCTTTGAAGATTCTCACAACGTATCAAAATACATAAAAAATATAGAATACATACTCGGAAAAGAGTGAAAAAAGACTGTTTATTTAAGATCACTTTATTTGAAAATGTGGCGCGTACGTCGGTGGGGAAACCTATGTTTCATATAGTTTTTGAAACGCATCATGTTTCAGTTGGTCTGGTTCCCCTGTTAAAGGGTTGCGATGGTCAGATGGGATTTCCAAGCGTTACCCTGGACTCCACAGCAACGGCAACACGCGGATGATGGAAGACTTTATTTGAAAGAACTCAAAAGCTGAACATTTTAATTTTAGCGTTGTAACTGGCACCTAGGAAAAAAAAGTGTCTTTATCTCTGTTTGTTTATTTTTTGTAAAAGAAAAAAAAACAATTATCTTTATTTAGCACGGACACAGTAAAACAAAAAGGTTAATGCAAGTGTTTTGTTTCAGGGTATTCACTAAAATTGGTTTCGCACCACGAAGAACGCACAAACCAAGATATTTCCCAAATGTCATCATGGATCCATCAATTTACTTTTTATAGATGCAGAACCTTATTTAATGAGGCTTGAAGCTATTGTTTTCTTGGTGATGCCATTAAATAAAAACCTAATGATGAATGTGCATGCTTGACACTTACACAGCTCAGGAAATTCGATTCTAGACGTTTTACAAAACGTGATCATTTGAAATTATTCTTTGGGGATCTACTAAGTAAGTAAATATTTAACACTTAGATGTACACACTCGACTAAACAAAGTAGTTATAATATTATAACGATTTGATACGTTATTATATGTAGAATAACAATGTATGTATGTACCAAGTACATACTATTTACTTAAATATCAATCGTCAATCAAGACCATTTCTATTGAACGGCCACGTTCAAAATTAAACAAATGGGGTACCACCTGATAATATCAAAAAAGTCAAAGTCAAGTGGCAATGGGCAGGGCACATAGCGAGGAGAACAGACGGCTGTTGGGGCAGAAAGGTCCTGGAGTGGAGGCCACGCACAGGAAGTCGCAGCCGTGGCAGGCCCCCCACAAGGTGGACCGACGATCTGGTGAAGATCGCGGGAATCCATTGGATGCGGGCGGCACAGGACCGATCTGTGTGGAGAACATTGGGGGAGGCCTATGTCCAGCAGTGTACGTCTATTGGCTGAAATGATGATGATGACACAAAAAAAGACAACGGTTGAGCGATCTAGGAAAAGTTTCGGAAATAAACTCGTTTCATCCGCTTTTAACATTGTGTGAACAGGAGAGCATGAGCTTTAGTATGGTAATAACTTTATATGTAATAAAGTGTAACTTGACCGTGGGAGAGCCACGCTTCGGCATTAATGGGCCGGCTCGACCGGAGTGCGTGAAGCAGCAGTGTGCTATGCTTCGCTGCGTGCGTGAGGGTACCGGAGGCCTCATCCGGGGAAAGGGGGGCTTAAAGGTTGGCAGCGCAGTTGTGTCTCCACTGGTGTCGCGGGTGTCCATGGGCGGCGGCAATCGCTTACCAACAGGTGATCCATCTGCTCGTCTGCCATCTATCATATAAAAAAAAACTTTTTTAAACATAGATAGATAGATATACTTTATTACACTAAAAAAAACACAACTTTAAAATCTAGGCATTACAGAAACTTAATTGTACAATTTCGGCGGTCTTATCGCTGGAAGCGATTTCTACCAGACAACCTTCAGGCAAAGGACATTTGATAGAAGAGGAGTTGTGCAATATTAAAAAAGGGAAATAAAAGTGAACTGTATATATTTATTAAAATATTTAAAGATTATACATGTACGGTGTATACTTTGTTGGTTGTCCTAAAATAATTAAAGCATTAAAAAAAATGTTGGGTTACTCGTAAGTTTATAAGTTATCATTAAGTACAAGGCTGAGGAGGCATAACTGGGTGCATTATCAATTAAATCAGACAGTGATGGATCGTTTGCTTAGCCCCTAATTTGAGTATACCTACTGGTCGGTTACTAGATCTTGTAGCTCAGTTTTAGACCTGACAAAAACTCTACGCAAAGTTATGGACGTTCTCAATTTATACCCAAACCGGCAAATTACATGACTGTGTAATATTACCAGCGCCAAATTCCCTGGTCGTTTCACCTGTTTGAAACCGGAAACAGCGAATCAAACAGATTACAGGGTTAGCTGTAAACACAATTATGATGACGTGTATTGTTGCTCTATAATGGTGCCGGCAGGTATATACTTTAACTACCAATGCTTCACTGTGTCCGGTCAAAGGTCAGTTTTTACTCGACTACGGCGAAGCTAAAAGGAGGGTTATGATTTTGACCTGTATGTATGTACATATGTATGGTTGTTCATCTGTTTCCTCATAACTTCCAAACTATTACATTACTTATCTGAACAAATGAGGTGTCGTTAGAAGCGTCTTGATTGTCTTCTGGCTATAGGCGACTGGTAAATTGACTACAGCGCCCTATAGGGGACTTAGAGTAAGGAACTAAAAAAAAATTGCTTCACGGTACCGTGTGGGGTATCAAATAAAACAGCTTTTAAGCACATTTCAAATATGTATGTACTTACGGTCTCTCATACACGAAGTAAGTATGGCTTAGTTAAATGCAAGGAAGGAGACAGCAGTATGACACCGCAGGACAAGGGATATGAGCCTTAAAAGTGATTATGCTACATGTTTGCAATAATATTAGGGGTTAAAGAATGAAATAGCCTATTTGTATGGAGATTTTCTGAGAAGCTTTTTTTTTCATGGTAACAAATTTTTTAAACTTCATAGTAAATATTAATGCTACTGTTCCATATTTAACTGTACTTTAATCAATAACGTTTAGATTCATTTAAAAGAAGTATTCAGAAAAAAACATTGTTTATTTTAAAAGCTACTGATGATTAATACGACAATTCTGCTTAACAAAATAAAGGGTCACTTTCAAGATTTTTTTCAGCATCAAGAATACAATGTTGTCTGATCTGCCACATTTTGAATCTTGGAAATATGGCTTATAAATAAAATAAAAATATAATGCAGTAATATTTTGGTTATTTTAGGGATTATTTATCATGCCTTGTCTAGTAGAAAAACGTCAATTTCATACTTTAACTCCTATTATTCATACAAACTGTTGTCAATCTGTAATTAAGCGCTGGCAATGGGACGCCGTGTGGTCCCGGCAGAGTAGGATAGGCCACCCTCACTCTTACCGAGGTGTCGTAAAAGGCGACTAAGGTAAAGCTGCTGGCATGATCATCAGCACCCAGAGAAGAAAAACTCTGCATTTACATCAAAACCCTCGCCAACCCGTCTGCCAAGCGTGGTGAGTATGGCAATTACCCCTCATGTGATTGAGGGAGGCCCGTGCCCCAGCAGTGGGGACTTAAATGGGCTGATGATGATGAATGGGATGCTAATAAAAAGTCGCTGATATTAGCAAAACAATGTATTTTCTCGTTCATCAGACATAAGACAAGACTAAAAACAAAGCAATAATATATCAAAATCAGTAAAAAAATATAAAAAACATAAACAATATAAAAGAGGCTGGTCCAGGCATCGATCCTCAACAAACGAACAATGTCTTCGCCACTCGCTCTACCATCTGCGTTTAATATAGTTACACTACACACTCTCTTTACCATCTGCGTTTAATATAGTCACCCTACACACTCTCTCTACAATCAGCGTTTAATATAGCCACACTACACACTCTCTCTACCATCTGCGTTTAATATAGTCATACTACACACTCTCTCTACCATCTGCGTTTAATATAGTCACCCTACACACTCTCTCTACCATCTGCGTTTAATATAGCCACACTACACACTCTCTCTACCATCTGCGTTTAATATAGTCGCACTACACACTCTCTCTACCATCTGCGTTTAATATAGTCACCCTACACACTCTCTCTAGCATCTGCTTTTAATATAGCCACACTACACACTCTCTCTACCATCTGCGTTTAATATAGTCACACTACATACAATCTGTACCATCTGCCTTTAATGTATTTAAGGTCTATCTACATGTGTCTGTTGAAATATTTTAAGATAAGTTTTGAAGTTATCAGATATCTAAGTCCTCACAAAATTATAACTAAATGCAAAATATAAAGACGGCTTTGTCAATTTATATGCAATAAATATAATATTATACAGCTTGACGTGCACCAGCATAATGGGAATGTCTTTGAACTTATGGATATAATGTAAGCAGAAACCAAGATTAGCGGCTCATGGTACGGACTGGAAACACGCGTATTAGCTTCAGACTAACAGGCGCGTATGTTTTACCTAGTATCGGTTATTTATTATTTAGATTTTTTGTCAAAGGATAAGTGATCGTCTTTGTCAGACCTACTTATAAAATATGATTTCGTAATGTTTGTACCGGCATAATGCTAGCGAGGTATGCTAATTGAATGCAATTAGATAAAATTGTGACTTAATACATATAATGAGTTTTAAAGACTTCAACATAGGAACGCATACATATTTAAAATATTATCTGAAAATTATCTGAACATGAATATACCTACGTATGTCCAAGAATGGCAAGTAAAGGCATTGGATAGGGAGGAATGGAGAGACTTGGGGGAGGTCTATACCCAGCAGTGGGACTCTGCAGACTAAATAAAAAATAAACTGAACATTAAGCCAAGACACTCAGTTATTAAAAGGAGTCATTGTTGGTTTGTCACATTCACTCTACTGTAAAATGCAGAACAGATAGGACCAGGTGATCTTCAAGAAAAGAGCTTATTCCTCCCTTAAGAGCCGGCAACGCATCTGTGATGCCCCGTGTGTCGCAGATGTCTATGGGTTATTCACTTACCATCGTTTGTCTGTCATAATGTAAAAATAAATGATTCGTATCAGGAAACGGCAGCAGGTAAAAAGTTCAAATATTTTTAAGGGAAACCTTTTCTTTCATATTACTTAGTATTACGCGATTTAGTTACGTTTAGTAACTAGTTCATACGGAATAACAGTAGGTCTTACAGAACTGTTCTTGCCGTGAGCAGCAAGGCACAAAACGTATACATTTCATCTTTTTCTAAACAATACTTTTTATTAGGTAACACTGACGCCTAACGAGCGTGTAACAATGATTAGTGGAACGTAACAAAAGAATTTCTTATCAATACGTAGGTACTTAGATGTGTTAGCATGAAGGAAAACGTAAAAATAATTGCGATGGAAGATGGTTCGAAACGTTAAGGAATGTGGTTTAACAAAATATAGTACCTACTTATTATGTTTCTTTTTATATCTAGTAAAATGACAGGAAGATACGTTGCGCAGCTGATGATATCTTGAGTCTGTTAAAACTGAATCGATAATAATACGAAAGTTAATCAATAGTATTTTGACCGTTTTGACCTTGGGAGTGCCACGCTTCGGCATGAAGGGGCCTACTCAACCGGAATGATACCACGGCCTCACAGAACACCGGCGTGAAGCAGCACTGTGCTGTGTTTCACTGAGTGAGTGAGGATACCGGAGGTCTAATCCAGGGGAAAGGGGGGTTTTAAGGTTGGCAGCGCACTTGTTACTCCACTGGTGTCGGGATGTATGGGCGGCGGCAATCGCTTACCATCAGGCGATCCGTCTGCTCGTCTGCCACCTATCACATAAAAAAATGCACACCTATAACCCTTTACAAAAAGAGCACACTTGTATCTCAATTATTATGTCGAAGGTCACGTAATTCGTTGTCATGTCTACTAACGAATGAATGAATGAATATACTTTTATTGCACTCAAAATAAAGTACGAAAACTTAAACTAGGTATTACTTCTAAGTATGTAGGTATACTCTGTGACGACATTAGATTAGGAAAAGGGCGTTGAAGCTAGTCTAGCATCAATGCCCTATTCCTTATATACCAAAGTATATGTCTATATACTTTGGTATATAAGGAATAGGACTTTAACGAAGACATAACGGAGATGTAAACAAAATGCAATTCCCAAGAAGAGACAAAATATTGTAGGCACTGATTATTAATTAGCGAAGGTAACTCTATACCAAACTGAGTATATCTAAATAATATTAGGGAACTGTTTGATTGACATTTATTTTAATGAACGGCCGAGAGATAACATCACTAAAGACTTGAGAATAAATTAAGTGGCACACACTGCGGGACGCATTTATACCTACGTATACTCGTACACTCGTACTACACAAAATCAATTTGATTTTTTTTATCTTGCTATGTTACAATCAGGTCAGCAAACCATAAATTATCAAAGTATAATTTTGCAAAGCGTACATTACCTAAGTATTCGTATGAGTATTTTTTCAGAAGTTTACATGTCCCTTCATCGGTAGAGTACGCAAACTTAACGCAAATTATAACTTTTAATAAAAATAGGTACCTATTTTCTAAAGTAACTTAAAAATTATGTTACAAAACTGAACAGTTGAAAGCGAATTCAACCGTATACACATGTTTAAGTGCGATTGTATATCAATAATGATAATATCAATAGGATCAGATATAATTTATAGTATTGAACAGGTGCAGTGACGCGTGGCTCCCACTTTTCCATATTTGTTCTGTAAACTTGTACCTGCCTAGTATTGTGACGTAGATGTTGTTCAAAAGGTACCACAGTTTGCTAATTAGCCAGTGGCTCGATATAATGTATCAAGAGGAATCCCCAGGTGATTTAGGAGGTATTTGATACGATTCTTATTACTCCCCGTCTCTATATTCTCAAACCCCCGCAGAGCGCGATAGAGACCACTGCAGCAAAAGCTGTTGTTGCCCGCGCGGATTAATACAAAATGTTCGAAAGTCTGTTTTGGAAACCTTAAATATTTGCGAACAAGGATACCGAAGTACAGCGTAGCATCAATTTTTTATGTCTTGTTACTGGTTATCATTATACTATAATATCACTCTAGGCAAATAGTCTAAATGATTTGTAGCGTTTATTGAAAACACAATTACGCCGAAATCGAATCGAAATCTACTTGGGCAGGGCATTTTGGGCACATTGCCAGGATAACTGACGGCTTTTGTGGCGGACACGTCTTCGAGCGGATGCTGCATACAGGGAGCCCCCGCTCGAGCCGGCAGGACCCCCATAAAGCGGACATGATGACGGTCGCGAATACCTCGGATAGCTCGGATGCTGGTGGCATAGTACCGATCAGTGTGGAGAGTCTTGGGGAGATATTTCTTAGCTTAATAATGGTGATTTTATTGTCATACTCCTATGTACTAATTCCTATATTTTATACTATTTACGTTTACACATGTGTTTAGTAAAAATAACAGTTTTAATTAACTTAATAAATATTATAAAGTTGTTATCGGTACTTATACTAGTGAATCGATTTTAAATGAAAGGAAGAGTATTCTCACTTGCCTTCTAATAATTACGCAGGTACCTACTATCTCAGGTTTGCCACCTAATGTACTTATGTATCTAATACGTAATTTCTTATTTATATTGAACTTTTGCAAGAAATATATTTTTCAGATATAAGATAGTGTTTTTATTTAGCAAACAAAATAATTCGCGAAGTTGGCATGGAAATGCTAACGAGATTATAAATAGGTATTTGTCATTTCAATTAGAAGCAGCCAGCTAAATAATAGTTATTTACTTGTTTTATTTGTTTTGGAACTTGATATTGAATTTTAACATTTAAAAAATTTGATGATGGTCATTTGTGTGTTAGGTACATATACCATACATTACGGGCTGTGTTGGAGGCCTGTGCAATATGAACTTTGACATTTTGCCCGTAATCCGTTCTTGAGGTACAGCAAGACCTTGAAGACCTAGTACAGACAGTCACACATCAGGTTAATACGAGCTGTAAAATTTTCTCAATAGATATTGAACCAAACCGGTTTGACATTAAAGTGAGAATCGATTGCAGAAATTTTGTTCCTATTGCCCGTAAACTATATTTGCGTGCTATTGTTACATCAAATCAGGCTTTCGGTAGCAATTTTTTTTGGCCAAGTATTCATCAGCTTGCAACATTCCACTGCAAGACAAACGCCTTTCCGCCGATCCTCGGTTTTGCATCCAGCTCCTGCTAGCCATCCTACGCTAGTCGTCACGAAGTAATCGCTGATAAAACGACACAAACCTACTCGTAAATTAGCGTCTAAAGATGTTGATGATTACACGTGTTTAAGTAAATCATACCTAAAGTAAGTAAACGAATTTAAAAATAATGGCATTTACCTGATAAGCGTTACTGCCCGTATGTCTAATTATACTGCACATTACCAGTTACAAGCGATGGACCGCGTATTTCTGAACCGCGTTGTGTACCAAATTGTACCCTAAACGGTTCTAATAAAATTTGTTTTTCAAACTTATGGTAGAACACGTGACGAACTGAAAATATGCATTCATGAATGCCTAATGACACTCGCTAATAGCTAATAGTTACAAATGTCTCTGATCACAATAACTATTACTTTTCGGCCTTCGAGCAAAAACCATATTCTATTTGTATAAAGTGAGTAACGTCTTACTTCTTAAATACATCTTATCTTAATCGTAATAACTTTCATCTAATAAAAATATTCAGTAGTCAACTACTTTACTTGTAGAGTTAAAACAATACTTGACTGCACGATTGACATATCACTTTCTATAGGATACTTATAATTCATAATTATTACAACTACGGCAGTCAACCGTCAACGCCGGACAGGGTTTGCTTGGACCTGGATCTAGATCCAGATTATATACAGATAAATATAGATTTGGTAAGTTTGACGATTGACCTTCGCAACCCTTAGACGGAAAAACTATACCGACTGCTTAGTTGGACTTACAGAATCCTTATCTAAGATTTTAGTATCCACAGCTTGTTTTCCCTCACCTCTGAGCTAGTGGTAGAAACAGAAATGCACTTGGATTTGGAAACTCCAGATGTCCTAAGTGCACCGAGCTTCAATCGTTCTGAACTTCAGTGTTCAGCCGCAAAAATAACTGAATAGGTTACCTATAAACTGTATCCGAATGTGACCGCAAAGCAAAGTCATAAACTAAACCTTCATAACTTACATTATTATTTTCAACTCATTTATTTTATATATATGTAAGTACGTGTTTTATCTATTAAAATATGTCTCGGAATGTTGTGAAATAAATTATATTCCAATTACTCATAAGAAATAAAAAGCCTGCTGGTTCATTAACAAACAATGGTGTTGATTTGTCATTAGTGTAGGTACATAAAAAGTTTACTTACTGCAAGCAAAATTATTATGAATATTTTACCTGTTTCGTTTATGACACGAATGTGTAGATATTATAAAACCTATTGCATTTTGCGTCAGACGGCATGAATATAAATTCATCGGACAAAGCTTTACCATCTATTTAGAAATCGCGATCTAAAGTTATTACTAAAGCTCAAGCCGTCCCGTTCCATTACGCAATGTAAAAAAGGGCGGGCATGAGTTTAGTTCCGGAACTCTTCTTAGACCGGGTTTGGAAATAAGGGGGTACGAGCCTCCCGTGTTGCTCTAAGGACAAAGTAATTAAAGGTATACTATATCGTTTAAGTATATCGGGGCTAAACGCGACGAAATCAAACAAGTACATGTACATACTCCTTGATGTTTCGACCGCGTTACAACGGCCGGTCGTGGTCTCGACCGAACCGGTAGAGGACTGGAGCACACTGGAGTACTAACAATGTTCCTACTTTTTAATTGCGTCGCTATAAGCCCCGATATATACATTTTTGTATAATGCAAAGCGAACTTTTAAAATCGTATTTGACCAAGTAGTTAGTAAAAAAATTGGTGATCAAATAAGTCAGTTTAAAGGAGGCAATCCAAATCCGTTTGTTTGAACGCTGCCTCTGGTGCAAGGGTTGCGGGTTCGATCCCCGCACAGTACAAACATTTGTGTGCATGAACATATCTGTTTGTATTGGTCTGGGCGTTATCTATATATTATAAGTATGTATTTACAAAATAAAAGTATTATATGTATATATTTGTAATCCCACTGTTGATTCTTATATCCGTAACACAGGTGCTTGAGCTACCTATCTCGGAGTCAGATCAATGTATGTGATGTTGTGAAATATTTATTAAAAAAAATAATCAAAGAGTTGAAAATTAAAAATTCAGTATACATTTAGGCTTCTGTGGTTTCAATCAACAAAGCGTGCTTGATTAATTTCGCAAGCAATCTAAAGTGCGCCGATTGATACAAGTAATACTTTGTTCGAACATAATGCGAGTCATGTCGGTTGGAGCACGAGTGAATTGCAATATTTATGATACAGCTAACTAAATTGTTTGCTATGAAAATATTTCAACCAATCTATTCGAACTCACTAGTAAGTGTTCTCCCTTTAAAAGTTACGTTTTCCAAATATTTATAAAGTTCGAGTTCACTGCATTAAACTGATTTATAACCTAAGATGCTACTTCGTAGTTAGTTACAATTTCACAGATTAAAATATCATCTGAGATTGTCTCAAAATAAGCTCACTTAGATTTTTTTTAACATCGTTTTTTCTCTTTTTTATTTTTTACTAACATTATACTCGCAGTTCATTAATAAATTTGATTTCGGTCGTACACAAAAGTAACGGTTCCCATTTATCACATTTACGTCACAAGACTCTTGCATCCGTATCCATCCTAGATCGCATCTTAATAGTAGGCCCCGTTCCGTCCATCTAAACGATGTCAGCCACCATTATCTATGCCAACTTAACGGTCGCGAGTTCCTTAGGTATTTACTTTGTCCATTTCGAAAAGATCTACAAGCTCATTAGTTTTACCAGCAGTATTTGCCTTGTGTTGTGTGTTAGTGGCATTGTGCACAACAGAAACGATATGCACTTTACAACACTGTTGGTGTTTCAGCGAAGAAGCAAATCTTCCTTTATTTGAAAACCTTTATTAACTGGCCGTGACAAGTGTTCGCTATTGTGGCTCTTCCGAGAACGGCTACTGAGTAAGATAGATTTTATCAACCAATAATGGCTTCTGTCGTTATGTTTCATGAATCATTTTTTTTCCATACTGTGTAACTGCATGTAAGTTATTAACGTCGTTACTAGATGTCTACAAAGAAACTGTTTAAAGTAGGTTTGTTTGTTTGAATTATACAAATAATAAACACTGCTTTTTGATACCGATCGTAATAACTTATTTATATTGAAAATCTAGAGGTGCTTGCTCGAATTCCAACCTGCCTCCCGGTAAACATTCGCATTTTCTTATCCTCTGAGCTACCATCGCTCATATCGTACATTCAATAAATTCAGTGCTTATATACAACATTATCAATTTATCAAAATATTACTTAGTTACACTGAAAACCAGCGTCGTGGCGATAACTATCACCACGGCACATGCTGAGTGGAAGCCTATTTGGCACACTATTTTAATTTTAATTTTAGTTGTTTAGTTACTTTAAGTTTGAATTGTAATGTCTTTTGTGTCAAATAAATGTTTTTTCTTTCTTTCTTTCTAGTTACAGTAATTAGTCATGTAGTACTATTTCGTGAATTACTCGGAACTCAGACATACCGTGTTCTGTGGAATATTTTCAGGCATCGGAAAATATCTCTGTATCTGGCAAGTCGAAGTGACTCACTCGAAAACGTATCAATAATAACGTTCGTACGTACATTGAGCCTTGCTCATTTACTCTAGATAAAATGTGACAGAAGTGTTTATTCAGCAGGAAACACAGTGTGATTAAATTAGAATGTTAATACTGGAGCGGTTGGCCTCAGAAGATGGTTTTAAGGATAGATGAATCGATAAGATCTGCCGCCGATCTAGACGTAAAACAATGATTTATTTGTTTTACTTATGCGATATCGCACTATACACCTTCATTTTTTTATCGTTTACATCCCGAAAACCTCATAATAGGTATCGTGAACAAAGTCAATTTAGCATGTTAATCCACAATATAAGCGAAAAAAGCTGTTCCATACGTTATTGCCGAATGGATTTTGTAATCCTATTAATGACCACATTACGTTGCAACCACATCCCAAAGATTTTTTTTTAATATATTTCCCAGTTTTACAATGATGTTTAATCTAACAGCACACATAAAACTGTCATTTGTTAAAATACGCTGATGTATAAAACGATCATCGTTAGTTCCAATGCAAGTTACATCGAATGAAACATTTTCGATTCATTGCATCCTTAGGTATTTAACGCCATTCTTTTATGGGTAGGTATCACAAAAAATACGCATCATCTTAGATTAAGACGACGAGTAGGGCACACTAGCGACGCCATTGATTTTAATTGTTAGCTACCAAAACAAATAAATCTTAAATAATTACGGGGCTTCAGTCTCTCGGCAAACACTTATACTATTTATTTAATAACCATGCCCAAACGTTGGGTCTCTTATGTACTAAAAAAAATTTACGCTAAAAGTGGCTGCGTTTGGCGGCAAAACCAGATCAAATAGCTAACTATAACTATTAAATGAATAGTATAGGTGTTTACCGAGAGACTGAAGCCTCCACGTTGTTTAAAATAGATCTGGTTTAGTAGCTAACACTTAAAATCTATTGGCGTTCCTTAAATCAAAATATTAAGATTTAATCAAAGCGCATGATACATGATTTATACGAGTGTACATATACTCGTAGTTATCGACAACTTAGTGATCGCAAGTGTCAGTACAAACGACTTTTCAATAGAATAGCTTGAATAGCTGCGCTCGGAACGTGCCAACACAGTATGGGCTAGATTTACCCCAAGTGCCGTGTAACAACTTCCCAAGATTATCTATATTGAGAAACTAGGGCCATTAAAAGCGAACTATTCTTAGAAAATACTTAAACATTATTCTTATCTATCATTTAACGTTACCAACGGGTACATACTTAACTTCCTTCTGAACAAATTCAGTTGATAAATATACTAATTTATTATGTTTTTGCGTCTTGCATTGAATATAAATTATATTATTGTTAGATACGAGTATGCTAAACACTTTTTTTCTCCGGAAAGGAAAAAACATTACGACAAATTGCAAGTTCAGTTGCGTAATGAGTAGTCACAAAAAAAATTTTTTTTGAAGATTAAGCTAACTTTTAATTTCCTAACGAAATAACATCCACCTGTCATCGTTGACACCCCTGCGCTATGACTTCATAAAATCGGTAATTCGTTTGTTGGCTTAAGGTTTAAGATATTTAATAAGATACCACAAAATGTCATTAACCTATCACTGGATAAGTTTAAGTCTCATATTAAAACCTGCCTAATGAAGAAAGGTTACTATAGTGTACAAGACCTATTTAAATGATAAGGATTCTTGGTCATTGATTAATCTTTTAAGTTGTTATTCATAGTAGTCTATTAACTTTCATAATTGTATTTTTTTTTCTCTTCTCAATTGAAACTCTGTAACATCATCAATATTTGAAAAGAGTAACTACTCAGTTTCTTGCTGGTGTCTTCTCAGTGGAAATCGACATTCCGAACCAGCGGTAGATATTCTGTACCTATTTTGACAAACATAAGTGTTCTGTGTGGACCTAAATTGAATAAAGAATGTATTATCTTTTATCTTTATCTTTTATGCCACATTTTACCTTTATTTATTTCGCTCGGAAAGACTGATTTTACACTGGTCGTGTTTAGTGCGCATTTTAATGCCAAAGCCTTTATAATAAAGACTAAGAAGTCGTCGCCATGTCTTAATTAAGTACGCTATAAATTGCAAATTTTTGTTACAGTCGTAATTGTTGTTCGAACTTAAGTACTGAATGGACTTCTTTAATGATCGGCATTAGGAGAGCTTCGGTATTCAAATGAATAATTTTTAACGGTGTTTTACTGTCAGTGGCAAAATATTAGTGATTAATGAGTTTTCTCGTTAAGGTCGACCTAGACTGACTCTGGTTTTGATGGAAACCGTTTTAGCTATTAATATCTTATCGTAAACTATTAAAGTTTTCCTCGTAGAAGATTTTACAGTATCTACTAAATAATTAGTTAGGATCAGTTTTTTTAGTTCCTAATGACCAAATCATTCATATCATAAATTACAAGTTCAGTTTGCTTACTATTACATAACGCTTATGTGTATATAATATAAAACAAGATTAGATACCACAAATAATAGATACCTATCTTAATGTTTAACAATTACGAGCTGTTATTAAAAGTCTAATATCAGCCTAACTAACCTTTATTTAGAGTGATCTATTTGCTCTTGGCTGTTCGTCCCACAGTTCAGCCATTAAGGTCACTGGTAGAGCACACTAGCGACGTCAATCGATTTAATTTTTAGCTACTAAACCGAATCTATATTAAATAATTTCGGGATGACAACCGCTCGGCAAACACTTATACTATTTATAAAATAACCATACACAATTGTCGGGTCCGTTTTTGTACGCGAAAAATTGATTCACGCCAAAAGTGGCCACTTTTGGCGTGAATCAATTTTAAATTTAAAATATATCCCGTTTAGTAGCTAAAAATTAAAATCGATTGGTGTCGCTAGTGTGCCCTACCCGTCACCTTAACGGCGGCTCGTTCTTATGAGGCATGAGACAAAGGGGTCATCTTCCTACAAAGTATGACAGTACAATAATTTAATTAACATTTTTAATAACAACTTTACAAATGATTATTTTCAAACTTCAGTTTAATTCATATGTCTTCCCCAATAAGTATTAATCCAAGAACAAAAACTAAGACTGCGCCTAAGGAAAAGATAGAAACAAATCGCTTGTGGTCAACCAATCTTATCTAAATAAACTATGTCACAATTTCAACTACACACATATGACATCTCCCAGGTGTTTCTAAGCTCCCTTAGCTTTTCATTCCGCTTTTTTTTTTCTTCTTTTTATGTGATAGGTGGCAGACTAGCAGACGAATCGTCTGATGGTAAGCGGTTGCCACCGCCCATAGACACCTGTGACACCAGTGGAGTCACAAGTACGCTGCCAACCTTTAAACTCCCCCCCTGGATTAGGCCTCCGGTACCCTCACTCACGCAGCGAAACACAGCACAGTGCTGCTTCAAGCTGGTTTTCTGTGAAGCCGGTATCACTCCGGTCGAGCCGGCCTATTCATGCCGAAGCGTGGCTCTCCCACGGTCAAATTGGACCCTAATCTAGCTGCAGCAGTGAGAGAATTCAGAGTAAAAAGTATTTTATTATATTTCACAAATATTTTAGGTGAAATTGGATCGAGGCGAACTAGTCTTCCTTTAAACATTAACTTTAGGAAGTGGAACGACTCGATTGTAAAAATCCACAGTTAATGTCTTCGAGATAACCAAAGTAGGTACGCAATTATGAATCAAAGAACCAGACCAAGGCGGTTTGATCGTAAAATATCTTAATACAGCTACTTCGCGTGGACCTGAAGATATTGTGAGTTTTTGTCTGTGCATCGACGAATATACGAACTTATTGAGTTGCGAAATATTATAAGGATCTGGTAAAAGAAGATATCTACGCTTATGTCCTAGACACCAATCCTTGTTTTGTGCAATAAAGATCATACTCGTATATCTTAAAACTTTACCTAAGCTCGGCAAGAATATTAGTGTAATAAATTTAACTATCAAGGTTCTTAATGAAGTTGGCTAACTAAGTTTCCGTTCGATGTACTATAGGTACCTAATTTACAACTTTAACTGGCAATTAGTAAAGTGTATCCGTCATGCATTAATACATTAAGTACATGTAGCGATACATTAAGTACTTGCGAGTCTACCTAGTACCGTCAAAGATCAAACAACAGTCTACAAGTGAAGGTTATTTTACATATTCGATCTTCTTTTTAAAAAAAACTAAGACTTATAATAGAGAGAAGCCAATAGAAGAATTCAGCTAGGCTGGGCAGCATTTGGTAAACTTCGTCAAGTCTTCTCGTCACCCATCCCTCAAAGTCTTAAGTCGAAAGTCTTCGACCAGTGCGTCCTTCCGGTCATGACTTACGGTGCCAAGACGTGGACACTCACAGCTGGACTTGTCCACCGGTTCAAAGTCGCTGAAAGAGCTATGGAAAGGGCTATGCTCGGAGTATCTCTGAAGGACCGCATCAGAAATGATGTAATCCGACAGAGAACCAGAGTCACCGACATAGCCCACCGAATTAGCAAACTGAAGTGGCAGTGGGCCGGTCATATTAGCCGCAGAACTGACAGCCGTTGGAGCCGTAAAGTCCTTGAGTGGAGACCGCGACTCGGTAAGCGTAGTGTAGGACGCCCTGCGACAAGATGGGATGATGACATTCGAAGGCTGGCTGATGTGGGCTGGAGGAGAATGGCCGAAAATCGGGAGCAGTGGCGTGCATTAGGGGAGACCTATGTCCAGCAGTGGACGAGTGTGGGTTGCTGATGAAGACTTATAATAACCTAGTAACCAAAAAAACTTTTACTAAGAATTCGTTTGTATGTTTAAAATAACAACTTCGGACTCATCAGATGAAGTAAGTATACATATTACAATATCATTCTCAGGTTGAGACAGAAACCGTCCGCAGCGCGAAGATCCGTCTACAAACAATGGCTAAGTAAGCATAACGATCCTTTGAGACCAGGAGCCTTAGCGCGAAGACGTACCGTAACCAACGAGAATACACCTGTCGCATCCAAACAAAGGAGACACACAGCGCGGGTGAAAGAGAGGGAAACACCGATTCGGTCGTAACGTCCGGATCGCCTAAGGCCCCTGCTCTACCACTAAGCGCTAGTGATGCGAACAGCCGCCTCTCCAATAAGAAAAGGTCAACATCCTTTTTCCACTTGGTTTATTGGAGTCATTTGACATTTCCACTCCACAATCTATAGTAGTGTCGTCGAGTCACCCGAGTTGATTCGTAGAGGTGAGCGATCCAGTAGAGTGGTTTAGTCAGTCACTTTAGTAAATTGGAGTTACCCATTAGTTTACAGTGGGGTATGTGTATGATAACGGTTCCAGGTTTTTTCCGATGTCTCGTCACGTCTACAGGTGGAACGCTCGAACAATTACATAAATTACACTAACATAATGCTCGCTCCTCACTCATTATAACATACCATATGTTAAGATTTTTAAATAAAGTAAGTCTTCATTACTTTGAGACAAATAGTAAATGGAAAAGACAAAGACATTAATTATGTGTACTTTAATATAGAAAAGAAAATGGACGGGTTAACCCGTAGAACAATTGAATTTCACCAAAGATAGAGAGAAGTTTCAATTTATTTATAACCATATAAAACATAAAAATTACATTAATATAGATCAACGCTTTTACAAACCCTGCAAACTCTGGAATGAGCTTCCAGCCGAGGTGTTCTCTGATCGCTACATGTCCTTATTTAAACGAGGTTTGAAAAGAGTTTTTCTTTCACGGTAGGCAGCGGCATGACTGCTCCGTCATTGTTGATGTCTATGAGCGGCGGTTACCACTCACCATCAGATGGGCCGCATGCTCGTCTGCCTATTTTAAAACACAATAATAAGAAACAGATGTCTAAGAAACATTGAATAATTTGGAAAACTTGTTTTCAAAATGCTTGCTTCTAAAATACTTCATAATGGTCACAAAAGTGAAAAATCTGTCCACCGGATACCTATATTTACCTCTATGTGCCTACTCTTGATACTTTTCTGAACACAATAAATTTAAAATCCTTTGTCATTATGTGGTATTTTTGATGTGTCGTTATTTGTATACGGACAGCCATTTGTAATGATGAACATATGTCCAGGTATGTACCTACTTACTGTATGTTACTATAACAACTCGGAGTGATGACTCATTGTTCCCAGACATTCATGCGCCATATGTAGGTACATAATTATATATGCTACTAAGTGTTTATTTTCACTTTAAATAAATAAGTAAACTACAGCGGTGTTTCCGAACAGATACGACTTGGTGGCCTTCAAGAAAAAGAGCTTATTCCTTTCTTAAGAGCCGGCAACGCATATGTGCAAGTGTTGGAGATGTCTGAAGTTCGCGAAAATAAATTCCATTTTCGATTTTTCTAAATTTTCTCTCCGATTATGTCCAAACTTTTAAGGAATATTTTTGAACTACTGAATGTGGAGGCCCGAACTTTGGTATCTATAGACGGAATCAGTCAAGAAAACTGTGGAGACTGGAGGGACGCGTTCGACGCCTCTGAAAGATAAAGAATGGGATGACCATTGACCGAGTCTGTAATAAAAAACCTTGGAAGGGGGAGGGAGGAAGCCTTTGCTTTGCAGTGGTAGAGTACCTACAGGCTAATTAGTAATTAATGAGTAACTTGATTGCTTACAAAGATATTTCTAATCACCCTGTTGAGGTAAGAGAACTACAAACTCAGTGCAATGTTTCACATAAAACAGTAATATGAGTAATTGTGCATAGTTTACGACTCAGAAATACGATAGGGGATTGTTGATATTCAATATTATGTTATTTAAATTGTGTTCAATGACACGATAATTTTCATTCCCAGGCAATAATTACCTGCCTAGTTGAAAACTTATAATGGCATAGGTTCATCTCTGAGATTACTCACCCCTTACCCGTTGTTATCTTTACATAAGAGTACATATGTGTGAGTACCTGAATGTACCTACCCAATAGCTAAGTAACCCCTTAAACTAGCAGAACTTAGACTTAAATGCTAGTGTGTTATTTCATATTGTACTAGTGATTAATTATAGCCTATTAATCGGACCATTTCTAACATTGTATTTGTGTAAAAAAAACAAGTTAACCTTACCGGTATATTAAGGTTTGTAATTGCTTTTGTTATACTCAGAAGTCAATACCCGTGTACCAGTAATCAACCGATTAATTCCGATATACCTACAAGAACAATATGAAGGCTCTGCGTTGGCATGAAAAATTGCTTTATAGGTCAAACCATATTAAACATTAGTCGTTTATCAGAAACGCCAAGAAACGGTATACATTAGTATAGACCGACCAAGATCAGAAGGCACTTCAGTAACATTGACATGGGGGCGCTGTACAATAAATAATTAAATATTTCACAACATCACATACATTGATCTGACTCTGAGATAGGTAGCTCAAGCACCTGTGTTACGGATATCAGAACCAACAGCGGAATTACAAATGTATACATTAATACTTTTCATTTGTTAATACCTACATACTTATGGTATATAGAATACAACCATACCAATACAAACAGACATGTTCAATTGTTCATGCACACAAATGTTTGTACTGTGCGGGGATCGAACCCACAACCCTTGCACCAGAGGCAGCGTTTACTATCACTGATCCAAACAGTGTTATTTCTATGGAAAAAGGTTACAAGCACTGACACTTGTAAACAGCGTTAGTTCCGACTTTTGACACGTGTCAAATATGAAATAACTGATAAGACTTTATTTTTTCAACTACCTAAAATGAAGAAACGTGACGTGTACGTTTTGTTTGTTCTAGTAGATGGTGTCCATGCCCAGTATATTTTGATTTTTTTATATATATATAAATAAAACACAATTAATTAACCAACTCTAAACACCGGACAATTTCGTCTTCGAACATGTGTCTCTTTAATTACTCGACATTGGCAAAGTTAAATCGAAATTCGATAGATGCCATAACACATAAAATAAAAAATAAATGAAGAATTGGTTCTTCAGCATTTCGGTAGGTTTTCGGTACACTGCACTCCTACCTGCTACCTACATAAAAACCTACCATACTAATCCACAAGAGATAGATACCGTTCTGATAGCTTTAACTCCCTATGAGAATATATTTTGCAGATATGATTTTTAAATAACTAATTATGAAATTATAAAAAAGCAGATAAAGAAAACCGGTTGCTTTTAAAGTGACAACTCAGTCAATATTTTTTTATTGCAAGATCGATAAGAAATCTGATATAATCACCTTATGAAATCCAAAACATTTGTAAAAGTACATTACATTAAAAGGTGGTGATTTGATTTACGTGGTGCTCGAACAAGAGTACATAGCTGATTCGTCGTATTTAGTCGATTCGTTTGTCTACAAATCCTGTATCATTACTTAGTTGTTATGTTCGGTTTCATTATAAAAAGGTACTGTTTGTAACTCCGATTAATCTCTGAGGTTGATTCCCACAGTGATCTCATAGCACGCCGCGCGTGATTCGAGATCACATATAAGTACCTAACGTAGATGATAAGAGAGTTTTTTTTCTCTTTTTTTACCATCCAGTAAGTCAGCAATTAAGAAATTATTTACGGAAAAACCAATAAAAAATATTAAAAACCACCGACAAAAATTTAAAAAGTCCAAAAATAAATTGAAACTGCTGTTGACTGTCCTACGTATTAACATTTTTGGTTAAATATTGTCGCGTGGGGGGACCGCTCCTTACCTACCTATAAAATATGTGCTTTAAAACGTAAAACTTATAAGTTTGGGTGTGTGTTAGGTATAACACATTTTTAATTAATTAAATACATTAAGGACTAACGTTTCCAATAAAAAGGCAAGTGTATCGACTTCGCTTTTAATACGACCTACGAAAACATAAAAAAAATTCATCAGACAAAAAATATTTCTCTTGCACATAGTACTGACTAACTGTGCTTGTTAAATGAAGGTGGCATTTCATCAGCGGCCGCACTAGGTCGCGCGTACGAATTCGCCCTACGTTCTAAAAGAAAACCCTCCGAGCCTTGACTGTGGAGTGCATTTGCCTACATATGTCCGCTGCCAAATCCTCTCGGGCGTCGCACTCAGCAAACGAGTTCTTTGCTCAACTTGGATTCCGGGCAGGACCGGTTCCTGACCGTTCGCCAGAGACCGAAATAGCCTGAAAGCAACGACTTTGGACCTGGGCCACTAACACCACCAACCTGACTAGTCTGAGATTTCACGCATAAGTATTACGCGTTTATACCCTTTTGAATACCAAATAAGGTAAACTAAAACCTGACCAATACCAATAATAAATATCTCTAGCCTCTGGGCATAGGTTAATACTATATATTTATATACATATATTATATAATTCCACCGCTTTAATAGCTTAGAAATAACATCTTATTCATATGT
Organism: Marasmia exigua; assembly: GCA_019059595.1. Classification (NCBI taxonomy): domain Eukaryota; kingdom Metazoa; phylum Arthropoda; class Insecta; order Lepidoptera; family Crambidae; genus Marasmia; species Marasmia exigua. The sequence goes on along the minus strand of CM032494.1, from coordinate 10,203,830 downwards.
ACGTCGAGAAACAATATAAAACAGTTTGGAGCCTACTTTATCGTAATATTAAATATCCTTTATACATGTAAACATAACACAGGCCAACAAAAACCACTCATTTTGGTGCCTGCATTAATGGTTCTTTTTTACTCAATTAGATTAAGACTGCATTTCCCAAATTTCCATTCCATGTGTAGTTTTTAAGTTATTCACAGACAAAATACGAAAAACAATGGCAATTTTGTATGTAATTTAATTAAATATTTACGATTAAACATTTTTATATCTTGTATTTTCTGCGTACTAAAGCAGAGTGTTCTGCTTTTTTTCCATTTTTATCTCAGCTTAATTCTAAGATAAAACGTTCCAAGCTAAAATCACATCTTGCTTTATCGCAGACATTCTGAAAAAAAACTTTATTTTCATAGAAACTATTTGTAAAATGGTATATCAAATCTGAAATGATGATGGTGATATTGCTTACTCATCTGCCCCCTTCTCATACCTAATAAATCATGTTCCGGAAACCAATCAGTTGTTCTGAAAGTTTTCCTATGTAGTTATGTACAAACTTCTATATTGGTAAGTCACCAATATAGAAGTTTGTACATACATTATTAATATTGTAATTATTATACGTGTAACATTGTGTAAAATAATTCTTTTGTAAAGAGCTGCTGAGATTCTTGCAGGTAAGTCGACATTCATAAATCTTAGTATGGACCTAAATTGGATAAACCATTATTCACTATTACATTTTTTTAATTTTAAGGTGGTTGGTCTGCTCGTCTTAACATAAATAAAAAATATTAATAAACAGATTGTATGGGTTTTACAATGTGTATGGTTATTAATAGAATACAAATTCATTAGAATCACGAATTATAAATGAAGAGGAAATTTTGATGTCACAAACTTCATTATGTATGCTAAATACGTTGGTAAAACATATATTAAGTTGCTTGTATGGAGTTCGAGCGAACTTGAATGGGATAAAGTTTGAATGAATCAGAAAAAAGGAACTTTGAGTAGGGTCGAACCAATGTATAAATTAGATCTGTTGACGAGATCTGTCTGTTCTGAGATCGTTTTGTTTTGAGCATCTTACTCGGGCTACCATTCACTAAGAAACAATTGCGCATTTTTACTATGTATGCATGTTATTCTTTTTATTTTTACAATTACTATACAATTGTATAAAATTACTGTTTAGGACCAAAGCTTTATGTATTATAAGTATGTATTTACAAAAGAAAAGTATTATATGTATATATTTGTAATCCCACTGTTACTAAAAGACAGGTACATTTACGGTACAGATACGGTTGATACAGGCGTTCGATCAGAGACGAGCTGTAGAAATAACAAAACTGAGTAGAGGACATGTTAGGGCACTCACTCGGACCCTCACAGGGCACTGCAAATTAAACAAGCACCTGCACAACATGGGCCTTACAGATACCAAAACCAGGTTCTGTCGCGAGGACGAGGAAACGATTATCCACGTCCTCGGCGAGTGCATAGCGCTGCACCGCTGCAGAAGCCGGCACCTGGGAGCACACATGATCTCAGCTGACGAGATCAAGAGCTCCCCCATCAGCTCCATTCTCGGGTTTATCCTGGAACTGGAGCTACATGAGGTGCTGTAATAGGTTACGGGGCTGCCACAATAGATCATCTACTGGTCGCAGTGGCTATGAGACGCAGGGCTCACCCCATTTCTATCTAATAATAATAAATCCCACTGTTGATTCTTATATCCGTAAGACAGGTGCTTGAGCTACCTATCTCGGAGTCAGATCAATGCATAAATGGGTATTAAACTATGACATGAGATTACTAAATACAATTATTTTATTCAAATCAATTTATTCAGCAAATTCAATGATAGTATTCGGTTCATTTTTGAGCGCACTTATACCTACCGGTTCCAATTTGCACGAACGTAATAAAATCCGCTCTTGAATAGCATTCAGATTCAAATCCGAACACATTTCGCAAATGCCTCGGCCCGACCAATAATGTGTATAAGAATCAAGTTATTTAATAAGTAGACACGTTAATATTTGTATGCCAATCTACGAGCAGGTATTACTTTAAGGCGCTGAAAATCTTGTTATTCTGGTTTCAATTCTAATTATAGGTAGAATACTGGATATTGGTGTTTTTTTTGGAAACGTTTTAACATACCTTGCTGGCAATATTTTAGGTCCCGAAATATTATTTGAACTTAAACTAGTGTCTGTATGTGGGGGATTTACGCTACTGCATGAATGGCTCCACGGGAGCCGGAGTAATACCACGACCTCAGAAAACCGGCTTAAGGTGACAGGTAGGGCACACTAGCGACGCCAATCGATTTTAATTTTTACCTACTAAACCCGATCTCTTTTAAACAATTTCGAGGTTACAACCTCTCGGCAAACACTTATACTATTTATTAAATAACCATGCACAAATATTGAGTTCGTTTTGTACGCAAAAAATTGATTACCGCCAAAGCGGCCACTTTTAGCGTGAATCAATTTTAAATTGTTTAAAATAGATCCGGTTCAGTTGCTAAAAATTCAAATAGATTGGCGTCGCTAGTGTGCCCTAACCGTCACTTTGCGATGTGTTTCGCCGAGTGACGAATCGTGGGGAAGGGAAGTTTAAAGGTTGGAAGCGCACTTGTGACTGGTGTTATCATGAGCCGCCTGCAGTCGCTTTCCATCAGGTGATATATATATATATACCATAACATGTCACCTATAGCATAAAAAGCTTACCTAGTAAAGGCGATGGGACCGCCATCGCCACTCCAACCGTCTTGGTCAGTCCCCAATACCTGTCAGCTATTTGAACGTAGCTAACGATTCGGGTAAGTGTGCCGAGCCCAAGCAAATAAACCATTTAGGCGTCTGACTTTTTATTTATACAAATGTGCATTGACCGTTATCCCGCTTATGCAGACTGGATTCGAATCCAGGTCAAGGTCATTTTTCACTTCTCTAATAAACATTCTCGAGATGGTATCTTCGCGTAACTTGTCAAAAGTAAACAGATGCTGATTTAGGTTTGCTAACATTTTACTTTCTAATATGGATTTAAGCTATTTTAAAATGGTAATAAGTTAGAAGTTTTAGGCATCTTATAACATTTTTTTGAGATTTTAATAGGCGCTTACTTATTTTATTCTGTTAGGTAGTATATATTGTTTGCGTTTTCCTGTTTGTGGGTTTTCTGGATCATCCACAAAATTAATTCAAAGCAATAATATAAAATTAATCAATCGACTCAACATCATTAGGTAGGCAGGTACTGATAATTTATAAAAGACAGATTTTTATTTATACGGACTAGTTACAAATCTGTAAACGAAGTCAAATTTTAATTATTTAAGACGACCTGCCCACACGTGCTTCGCACGGGTGCAGCATTATGACCTTTTCTTTTGAATTACTCTATCTATTTAAAAAAACCGCATCAAAACCCGTTGCATAGTTTTAAAGATTTAAGCATACATAGGGACAGACAACGAAAGCGAATTCGTTTTAAACTATGTAGTGATTAAGGTGACGGGTAGGGCACACTAGCGACGCCAATTGATTTTAATTTTTAGCTACTAAACCGGATCTATTTTAAACAATTTCGGGGTTACAACCTCTCGGCAGACACTTATAATATTTATTAAATGCACATGCACAAATGTTGGATCCGTTTTAGTACGCCAAAAATTTATTCACGCCAAAAGCGGCCGTTTTTGGCGGTAATTCAAATTTCGAGTCATCATCATCAGCCTATTTAAGTCCCCACTGCTGGGGCACGGGCCTCCCTCAATCACATGAAGGGTAATTGCCATACTCACCACGCTTGGCAGACGGGTTGGCGAGGGTTTTGATATAAATGCAGAGTTTTCCTTCTCTGGGTGCTGAAGATCATGCCAGCAGCTTTACCTTAGTCGCCTTTTAAGACACCTCGGTAAGAGTGAGGGTGGCCTATTCTACTCTGCCGGGGACCACACGGCGTCAAATTCAAATTTCGAGTCAAATTTCGAGTATTTTGTACTCAAAATTTGACTTGAAAATTTGGCAGAACCAAAAGTTAAGTTTCAGTATTTAATAAATAGTATAAGTGTTTGCCGAGAGATAGTAACCCCGAAATGGTTTAAAATAGATCTGGTTAGTAGCTAAAAATTAAAATAGTTTGGCGTCGCTAGTGTGCCTTACCCGTCACCTTAACTATCTATTGCTGTCTATTTGGTCATGCAACATTTTGAATATTTTGGCCCCCTATAGGTCAATAACGCGTACTCGTACAATCAATTTACCATTCTCGCAGGTTGTAGCATCACCCGAGCGCAGCTGAACTCCCAGCGTATTACGTATTATGCAATACCTTCTAAGCTAAGTTTCTTCACAGCACCGACTTCGACCGGGTTATACTAGTTATATCCAGTTCAATTCCAATACCTACGACGCATTAATCGTTGACGTTTATTTTGGACAGCACACAAAAATGCTTACCAACAACATAGCTTGATTCAAGTTTTCTCTTTTAGATATATTGATTTTAATGTAGATAATCGCGATCATAGAATTCAGATGAAAGGTTGAACATCGTTTTTGGCAAAAGAGGACAAATTATTTTTGCTGAGCGGGGTCTAGAACTTTTTTTTTTATGTTAGAGGCGACAAACGAGCAAGCGAGTCACCTGATGGAAAGCAATCATCGCCGCCCATTAACATCCGCGAAATCAGAGAGAAAGCTAATGCGTTGCACGCCTTTTTAAAAAGGAGTACACTCTTCTCTTGAAGGTCCCTAAGTCGTACCCGTCGGGAAATACTCCCATAGGTAAACTGTTCCACAAAACTGAGGTACGTGGTAGAAAGTTCCGCGAAAAACGCACAGTATTCGACCGCCATCCATCGAGATGATGAGAATGGAATGACAATCGCTTGCGTGTGCTTAGAGACAATATGCACTGTGAGGTAGGTACAATAAATATAAAAGCTTCAGTTTGTTCAGGACGTTGAAGAATAAATATTGTCCGAAAGAAAAAAGTGCTTCAAAAGTATAATACGTTGTCCAGCCGATACCGGTCATTGTAATAATGTTCGACGAACTAACCTAACCAAACCAGCCACGTCAAAAAGTTAGGAGATTAACTTAGGAAGTTAATATGACTTAGGTATGAGAGGAACAAATGTGATGATAGCTGAAAGATTAAAGTACTTGCTTTTCTAATTCTAATGAAGTAAAACGAATCCATTTTTACAAATGGAAGATGTGTGTTAATTAATAAGGTCATCATTACATAAAGTGAATATAAAAGACTAGAAATGAAATGAATACCTATAGTTTATACAGATATAGGTATCTATCTATACAGACAAAAGTTTGATATTGAAATGAAATAGTGAAGTATTTAAACAATACGGTAAGTCTATGCTTCCATATGCTGATACTAAATAAAGTTACCGACATTTTTGAGCAAATTGTAGATACAAAAATATGATTCGAAACGTGTAGGTAACATAGTTTTCATCAGAAGAAAACATTACATATTACAAACTTATTAGATTTTTACTTTTGATCAATAAATACCTCAAATACCTGGTGATTTACGCATTCTACTGGTTACATGAAAATTAAAATAACATTTGAAACTGATTTGTAGAAATGACGACTTACTTAAATAATTGCGGCAATTTGAATCTCCTGAGCCGCCTAGATAGTTAGGTATTAGGACAGTCAACAAAAAGTAGTTTTTTTTTATTTTGTGAAGAAATCACCATAGATGTAGGCAACTGTATTCTTTTGAGATCGTATTTTTTACGATTTTAATGCTTTGAGTGTACTTTTTCTATGGTTGGGCTAAACAAGTATTTTCCCCCAAGCATATTTAAAGTGGCAAGTCAATAAATACATAGTACCTAATACGTTTTGCCACTAATGTATAAAAATAGGCATTGATTGATTTGTCGACTAGAATAGAACTCTATTAATAAATATAAGATGGTGCTAAAAATTCCTCTTAAGCGTTTCGTAATAACCTGTAGGAATGTTAAAATGTCCTCAGAGGCATATTGCGAAATCGCACAGTAACGTGTACGTAAGTAGGTACATAACGACATTATGGAAGGGACACACGGTATCCTTCATTTTGCACTTTGGGCACATTCATAGCAATTTAATATTCTGATAATTTATTCTGATATCAATTTTTTTTTCTTCTTTTTAAAAAATATTTAACCACATTACATACATTGATTTGACTAAGAGATAGGCAGCTCAAGCAGCTATGATACGGCTATCTAAATAAACAGTTGGATTACAAATATATACATATAATACTTTTCCTTTGTAAATACATACTTATAATACAAAGAAAACACCCAGACCAATACAAACAGACATGTTCATACACATAAATGTTTGTACTGTGTGGGGACCGAACCCGCAACCCTTGGACCAAAGACAGTGTTCACTACCACTTTTCCAAATGGGTCGTCAAATAATAGGTATGTATTACAAGCGTGGTTACTTAAGTAAAAATGTAATTTACCTAAACAACGTTGAATATGAACGTGCGCCTAAAATTTAAATAATCAATTATATAATTTATTGCAGCTATTGCATCAGTTCAATGTTTAAACTAGGTACAACTACATCTCTAACACCTGTAATATCTTAAGTAAAGATATATATGTGGTCTGTATATACCAACATTGAAGAAAGATTTTATACATTTATTTTACTATAATTCCAACGTCATTTACAAATATACCCGTAACCCGTCTGCCAAGCGTGGTGAGTATGGCAATTAACCCTCATGTGATTGAGGGAGGCCCGTGCCCCAGCAGTGGGGACTTAAATGGGCTGATGATAATGATGATGAACAAGTATACTACAACGTGGATTTTAAATGAAAAATACAACTTGTTTCTTTCCAAACCCTGGAAATTCCTCAAGTCTCTTAATGATAGCAACCCACTATAAAAATGACAGTAAAAAAAAAACAAGACAAACAGTTGGGATTTTTTCGAAATACTACTATAGCATCTATATTATAATTTACGAGTTTCATCGTTAATATATTGTGTACCTTTGTATTTTTAGAAGTAGCCCTGAAAAGTGTTTAAGAACAATAGTCTTATGTCCAGCAGTAACCTACAGGCTGCTCAGAATAAATATGTACGGTACTTTAGCCCATTGAAGTCTTTAGCTCCGCTTCGTCTCCACACCCGGTGCTCATTCAATAATATGGTAATGCTTATGTTATGAAGGTTTGCGACTAAAAGAGTTGAAGTGACCCAGTTGAAGACTAGGTGTTTCTTGTTTTTGAATAACAACAATGGCTGAATATGAGAAGTTTAAATTAAATAATAAGTATCCATTGATTTTTAATCCCGAGCTTCCAAAGAAAATACTTGTTTGAAAGAATTATAAATGTAGGTAATGAAAAAGCGGTCCAATATTCCTAATACTGGACAGCTTTTTTAAATTTATCATTTTTACTATTATTCCGATTAATATGACGGGTAGGGCATACTAGCGACGCCATTTGATTTAAATTGTTAGCATCTAAACCGGATATTTTTTTAACAATTTCGAAGTTTGACCTATTTAAGAGCGAGATAATTAACGCCAAAAACGGCCACTTATGGCGTTAATCCTAATGTGGAGTACTAAAACAGATCAAAAAGTTAATTATAAGTATTAAACAATTAATATTTATTATTTCCGAGAGGCTCGAACTTCAAAATTGTTAAAAAGATATCCGGTTTAATTGCTATCAATTTAAGTCGCTAGTTGGGGCCACCCGTCGCCTTAAGTACTTTATATGTATATAGATGAACCTAGACATTGATGGTTAGTTTGTGATTACATGCTTTTATTTAATAACTACAAGTTCTTGCATAGTAAATAAATATTTGGAAGATACGGTAGCAGTATTTGCAATTGATTATATTGGATAATAAGTATGAAGGTTAATCATATTATACTGAATAATAAAAATCTTGTTATTGGGTATTTTTAAAAGAAGTGTGTTTGTGTTAATGTACCGTTGCTTTTTATCTCAAATAAATTCGTTCACTAGAGATTTTACGTACTTTAAAAGTTATAGATGATTGTGTTCGTTCACTCGCTAACATTATTTAACTAATTAAGGAAATTAGTCGGTTATTAGAGACATGATACCTGATTGCAGACTAACTAGTGTTTACGTATAAGTGAACTCCGTCTAATCGCGTCAAGAATTTTCGATAATGGTCGTCGAAGCACGTTCCTCGCAGCAGTAATCTCAGGCACGCACAGGTGCTAGGCCATTGTCTATTTGTCATGAGTTTAATCGGAAACATATTTCGTAACTTATAAAATAACCTTACAATAACCATTTCTTAAATAGACCTATAATTGTTTCTAAATTAACAGATAACGAGAATATATTTATCACACTAAAATTATCAAATCATCATTATAATTACCTAATGCATTTTCTGCACTAACGCAACATATGTAGTACAAACCTAAAACATAAATTAGTCGCTATACCGGTATTGGAATTATTTTCATTATTCCCAGACGTTTGCGACTGGTTGATGTGTTATTAAAATAGGTTTTTGTGTTTCGCACCAGTCGCGGGTGAATAATGCGCGAACAATAGAAGCAAACATACGCGTCGAATCGAGCGCCACTTTTCACTGTGACATCAATATGCCATACTCAACGAACAAAATACAATTCTATGTCGAGATGAAACAAATTCTCCAGCGTCGGGACTATGTTTAATAGCTGAGCACAGACTGAATATTTACAAATACCGTCAAAGCTGTTAACCTTAACAGTACAACGTCGTGCGCGAAGTGTAGGTAATCAGTGATCCAACTCGTTAGGGTACGGCCCAGTATCCGCCGAACGCCAACGCATATCTGCGAAAAGTTGCCGCTAGCCGCGCGAAGCGGCGGCGGCTGCGCCCGCGCCGCCAACCGCCGATCGCGCGCCCGCTCAAGGAGGTACGGACCTTTTGGAAAGTCAGACCGAAATCGGTTTATCGACTTCCCCAGCCGAGTCAACTCGCAAAAGCAACAACATTCGCCGTGCGAGAAAAAAAAATGGCACTCACCTGTTGAAATATTTCAGAGGTCCAGACGGCTGCGGATTCCTGGTCGGTGTCTCGTGTCAAGAGAGTAGTCCGGTTTTGCATTCACGTACCGAAGCACGATCACACTGCGTGAGAGAAAGGGCGCGCAACTCGCTCACAAGTGAATACTGTCGCGTGTTGTTCCTCGGCGGTTCGCAGCGAGAGTGGGCGTCACGAAAGCGTGTTGGCGGTCGCGGTTCTCAGCTTGGACTGAAGGCCGCGAGGCGCGGGGGCCACTTTATGGTAGTGCGAGCGCACCCCGCCGCAGGCTGCGTCCGCGCACCCGAGCCTGCGCCCTGCACAAGTGCACACCAACCACTCCAGCCGCCTGGACTCACTCATCCTGAACACAGAATACCTACCTACCCACGGCCACCCAATTACAGGACCCCCATTGGAAAATACAAACAAAAATTGAAATAGCTATTTAACTCGTGTTTTATACGGATATCACATGACAACAAAGAAGAGCCCGTTACCCTGAAGACTTGCTCACAAGCGACTATTCTCACAAGCTCCATATTTACGGTACATATTTTTCCAAAAGTTCCGATTTGATTTGTGCAACGTGTGTAGTTTAAACGTCAAACGAGTTTCCTCGGGTTTATCCCGTCTAAATTTTGCAAAATAATCTCAATCTAACCGGTATTGGTTGGTTTTTTGTATTTTTACGGTCGAGATTCAGATGCGTTGTAAATATATCCGCGTAGGTATTGTATATTTACAAGATAATATCAAGAGGTGCAATCATGCGCCTCTTAAATTACAGGACTTTTCGATATTAAAACAAAAAGAAAAAAATAAGAGATTTTGATGAATTGGATGAGTATTAAATTAAACAAAAATAAATAAGACTAATGTCCCGATGGCGCATTTGGTAGTAATCCCCTTGTACCTCAAAGGTCGTGGGTTCGCTTCCAATTCTGGATACATCGCACAAATGTTCGTGTGATGAACACTTGGTTTTCTTCAGTGTCTGGGTAATATTGTATTTATGTTTAAATTTCAATTTAGCTTAGTGCGGCATCAGGTCAATGTAATGAAATATTGTATGAATTAAAAATAATAATAATGATTAGACGCCCATTACTGTTTTTATGCCTTTGGTCGTTTAATCCAGAAGACGTTATTTATTACAGAATGCAGTACTATTTCAAACCCAGAAGTTACTTCTTTTCTTATGATCAATTGGTTTTGGGGTCAGATCGCTACAATGACGATTACGAGTAAACACAGGTGTGCCTCACAAATATAATAAAGTCTATTTTTTCTTTTTTTTCAAGTTTACTGTAAGAAGTACGATTATTATTAACATTTCATTCATTAATATTTAATTGTAATGTGTATAACTTCGGTTACGGACTGTGGTTCTAATAGGTATTTCCGTCGCCATTGTTTTTGCAAATGGTTTTTCAGTGGTTGCGTACGGGTATATTTGAGACTGCACAGAAGGAAGTCGCCTAAATCACTTTAAAATGCTCATCAGATTTGACCACTTTTGTGAAGACGTCATTTCCAGTATATAATAGTGTAGCTGGTCTCTTAGAGTTTCACATAAGATTCTCGAAATTTTTTTACTGTTCGAGGGGCGACCTCGGTCCACCCCTGAGGGCCGCTGCATGTACGTTCTGCACCCGTCTGCCCTGAGGTTACGGGCATTTTTAGTGTTGCGGTATTAACTGTTCAGTAGAAGGGTAGTGTAAATGGTGGTCGCAAATGGACCCTGCCACCCTTCCTCGTCCACCCATCTGAGGGACTTAGGAAATGTTTAGTTATCGATTTCATCTCCCCGTGTTCCCTTCTCAAAGCGTATCATCAACCAGCACCTCGAACCGGCTTCATGGCCTTCGGACTCAAGCGACTTCTGAGCTAAGAGAGGACAAGATGGGCTGCTTTCTCCCCATCCTCAGCGGCCGGCTTCGGCTGCGGGGTGTTTATGCAGCGCATTGGGATCGACTTGTGCGCCGCATTCGAAGGAAGTGCGAATTGGAGTGCAAATCTTTCTGCTGTGTGTCAGTTTGAGATACAAATGTGATTTAAATGGTTCACTGGAAAAGTAAACGTCTAAGTAGTTTAAAAATGGGTAGGGATTGGATAAAGGTACCTATCTATCCAAAAAAAATCTGATTTAATTAGCTAAAACGCATAAATATCCTAAAATACATACGAAAAACAGAAAAGTGGAAAATTTAACCTCCTCCTACTCCCCAGCATAAGACTAGGAGTAAGGAATTTTGATAATGATATGTTCACCCCTTTTGTTTGGTTTCTCAGGGGGAAAAGCAGCCGCCCGCTGGCCGACGTCGCCGTCGACTACCAAATATATTTCTTTAATATTTTGGTCATTGTGTTTCTTTATAGTATTTATTGTAGTAGAACTCTTCATAGTTTCTTAAAACTGGAAGCTCAATCATTAATCTTTTTAGCAGATTCGTGAACCGGCCTCGTCTTAGTCAGGGTACCTATTTCCACCGAATTATGATAATTTTGACCAGTGTCAAAACATTGAATTGGCATTTTCCTTAACAAGGAATAATAAGCGCATCTGAATGAATACTGCCTAGAAGTCATATGGCAATACAATTTCTAATATCTTATAGATATCTCTTCCAGACGTTAGAGTGCAAATGTACAGCTTTAGAACACATTACACCTACACATAGCTAAGACATACTTAAGAACACTGTTGCTTTAAGTAAACTTTTTCCTTGATCATTAATTAAAATTGTTTTACAACATACACGGTAGTGAGCTTCGCAAGACAATAAAAAGCTCGTCGAAAGGCAATTATAAATGTACTTATTTAGATAAGCAGTAAGACTGTCCAGAAGCTTATGTAAATAAGATTAGTCTTATTTACATAAGCTTCCCGACAGTCTTACTACTACTAAAGCTTACGATAAGAAATAAAACATTTAAGACAATTCACAAGGATTATAATATAATAGGTGTTCCTGGAACTAGGCCGATCCCTGTACTATGAGTACTAGATGACCAAAGCCGGGGGAGTTTTACACCCCGACCCGGTGTTTATTTATTTATTTATTTAGGTTCACCAACAGCACATCATACAAAAATAATCATAACAGCTTTTTATAGTAAATTTGATGTCAGTATGTATGCCAATTACAGGCGAACACAGCATTGATGAGTATACAATAGACAACACGTAATTAATCAATTACTTACATTACATAATGTGAACTTAATATTTCAAAAATAGATTATACAATGGTTTTGTTGGTTTAGGTACTAAATATGACGGATTCGCTACTGGCTACCACACAGTAAAACGTATATGTTGGCTACTAAATAAATAAATCCATTAATCATAAACCTTGATCAAGGGCGGATCCACCGTTGTGGGCACGATGGGCATGCCCACAACCTTAATAGACTTGTGACGTCACCTTTTTACGGTCTATTGAGATCGATAGGCTGATGATAATGAACGATAAGCCTTAATAAAATTTAAAAAACACAATGAATCATGAAACGTGCGTGATTTGGAACGCAGCAAAGAGCCATAGACGATGTGCTGACATGTTATGACTTATGTCACATTTTTGACAACTTATTGCCGTGCCGCCAAAACTTCGAGCCGCGTAGCGAGGCGTCTGTGGCGCTACTTAATGAGGGTGCTTAAAATTTTTTAAACCGCTAGATGGCGTAACGTAGCCGTGAGGTCCAACTTCACCATGATTGGATTCAATAATGTCACTTTGAATGCTGTGACCACAACCTTTTTTGAATGCTGGATCCGCGCTTGACCTTGATCCAATTCTTTTCTAAGTAGTTAAGCTTAATAAACTTAAGAAAATTAAATCATCAACTGAGCCATAAAGCTAAGCTAAAAGTAAGAAAGTAGGTCCCTGTGGCAGTGGCCCTTAAATGCTGGCAGTATTACTCCGCTGGATCGCAATGGTAAGTCGTTAGGCGAGGTAACTGCCAGCCTTTGGCTCTCCCGTGACTTCGACTATCTCTCTTTCTTCCGTGACTTATTAGCTAAGTCACGGAAGAAAGAGAGAGCGTCGGAACCCCACGGGCTCAGTGTTTCAACACCGAAAGCTACAAAGTGGTAGGTACCGGACAGATGCCAAATGTTAAGCACTTGTATTACGGATATCAGACGACAGAGACCACAAATAATATTTAAATACATATACGAGACCCAGACACTGCACAAAACAAACAAAACACAATAGGTAGATGTTCAATCACGTGAATTGTTGTCCAGAGTTAGAATTGAACTCAATGTAGCAAGGCTAATGTTTATACTACTGTGCTAACAGGGTTCATATGGAACCAATTGGCAGTTGAACCCTAAAAAAAGATCCGCTTGGAGATGCTGAACTTCTAAACATAAAATTCAGAAATTCTCCACTAACAACCAATTAGTAATTAACTCTTCGTCAGTAACGTGGTTTTTATTACGAATGTACCCCAACTCGGTATGTGGAAGAAATAAAACCGCCAACCTTGCATATTTTATTTTGGCATTTTATAATACTAAAAATTATTTATCAAACGCCCTCATAATATCTAACTACAGGTTACCTCGTGTCGATCTTTATTACCAATACACATGTTTACCTACAAAGTTAATATAAATAGTGTAGTATAAATCCTAACCCAGATTGTCCACGATACTTATGCCAACAACACATACTTTAAAAATCTTAAAAAATCTGATTGTGGTTGGAAACACCGAAGGGAGGAGACTCTGTGGTCGTACACCAGAATGGTGGACCGATCAGTTGAAAGACTCGTCGTCCATCAAATTCAACGCAAGTGTAAGAGAAGTTCTGGACAGAAACCGGCGGAGGCAGATCATCAGCTCCAAATACGCAATGATCCTGACCACGATCCTCAGACACGAGGAACAGACTCAAGAGAGAGAGACAGGTTATCTAACTAACAAGGTTTTGAGTTAGGAAGTTGGAGAATCCCATCCCGTCAGAACAAGTGCCCGTAAAATCATTACTGATCCGTTTCACCTGGGTGGACATGTGAATTACGGATCAGGAATGCTTTTGTGCCCGTGTCATGGGAGTGTCAATGGCTACTACCCAAGATGATCTTGATCGATGACTTTAAGGCTCAAGTTAATGTAGCGTGGTCCAGGAAAACCGACGACAGAAGAAAGTGGAGAGAAATTGGAGAGACATATGCTCTGCAGTGGGAAAACACATGCTGCTGAAGATGACAGATGACAGATGCACGAAATTGCCCACCTGGACTGGGTTTTGCAATTTTCAGGGTGACTTGAGGTGGGTCTGAGATTTCCTAACTAAATAAGAAGAAACAAGATCACCATCATCCAGACTTCGTGCTGAAACTAATATAATCATTTAGTTACCTATAATAATCGTCATAATCCTAATAACAAAATTATAAGTTTCATTTAATAAACATCCTGAGTTTTAGTCTCGTGTGTGGTGAATATCCCTAAAAATTACAATCGGATGTGATGCATACCTATTAACCTGACAGAGAGCAAATGCGTCATTTACGGTAAAACTTTAAAAAAATCATAACCAAAAACAAAACAAAAACTAAAACACTTACATCAGTTTTATAAATTAGCTTATGGGTATTATGGAAAAAAATAGCTTCTTACATTCTGACCTGGCCCATGATTATATTGACCCAAAGTCCCTTGCAAAATAAAGAAACAGCAACTAAATACAGTATTTAAATTTACAAACGTTACAAGTTTATTTAGTATCGAATCACTCGTAGTACTGTTTTTTCTCGTAGTAACTCTAAAGCTACTGTTACACATTCTAAATATGAGCATGCTTAAAGAACTGTCCACATTTGCTATCAATAAGCATGCTTATACTCATATATTAGCATGCTTAAATATCGACCGGCGTTCGATTTTTGAGGATGCTCAAAATTAGTATGCTTTAAGCATGAAAATGGAATGTGTAACAGTACCTTATGAGTTGAAATACAGCCTAATACAGCCTAGCCTAGTAGTAAAGTATGTACATCCGGCAGAGTTTCCGGTAGACTCGTAGAAAGGTCGAAAAGTGGTCTACCGGGAACATTGTCGATTGTACGCCATCATCATCATCTTAGCGTTTTGTGACATTGCGTTCGAAGCTGCTCGAGCTCGGGGTCCGCTCTCATACTCCAACTCCTCCACTTCGCACGGTCTTGGGCCTCCATAGTGGTCAGTTTGTTGGTGCACTCATCCCTTACCACATCTAGCCACGCCTTTTTGGGTCTACTATTCCTTCTGCCAGACATTTGTTTCCCAAGTACCTATCCGGTTTTCGCAGGTTATGACCGTACCAGCGCAGGCGATTCAAAAGATGTACAAATACACTTCAGTTCTGTCACAACAATACTTCCAACCTTCCGAGTAAGATAGTAGACGCACATGTAGAAGTCTACAGGGGTATCTATATTACCATTATATCTCTACCAGACAACCTTCAGGCAAAGGACATTTGATAGATTTGGTACCTCATAAATAATACTTAGGTAACTTAATGTCATTCCACGGGCTGCAGGTTCTCAACCATTTGGTACGGACAGACATATATAATATCAATGTACACAGAAATCTATATTTTTTTCAATCGATTTTCACACTAATGTCGAACACGTTGGTTCACTATCATTTGAGGAAATTTCACATTTGTGTGACTTGAAGTGTGAATGTGTGTGTGTGTGTGCCTGCGCCATAGTAAGTACCCAGTTTCAGAACAAGCTTCCGAAATCTCATTTCTCAAGGTCTTACATTGACTTCCGCGACTTCCATCCACGTCATATAGCTTACAATCAATCATTATAAGTGGACATTGTTAATATTTAACGGTAAAAACGAGCCTAATCAGTTTGTTTGCAGTTTTTATTGCAAATTTAATTGAACAGATGATTATGTGGGAAATATTTGCAACAGCACCGGTCGACCGTGGTACTTACCACACACAATGTTGCTATTAGCATTATTCAAAATGACGACGAAGGACATCACTTCCCATATCATCATTTTCATATTAGGTCGCATTCTAATTTATCAACAGTAAATGTGTATTATTTGTACTGAATTAGTTTACTTGAACATCGTGGCGTCTGTAGGTACAACTGAGTTACAATGCATTTACGAGAACAGACCACCTGTTTGGCACAGTGGTTTGAGCGCGAGTTGAGACGCAAGAGTTGCAGGTTCGAGTTTCGCAACAACAGAAATGTTTTTTATTTATTTTATTTGAGTGATATGTAACAGACGAGCAGACGTCACCGAAGTATCATGTCTATATGTCAAATTCATGTCTCGTTTCGTTTCGTTTATTATTCTCTTCACACTGTTGTTTTACATGTTATTTAAATGTAGTTGTTATAGCTAATGTTAGCGTCAAACCGCCGTCACAATGTGAGAGACTGGTGCCTGATGTAGGTTCAGAGCCTGTGTTACTGGTCACCAGTGCCCTCTCGCAGTTGGATCGGTGCAACTCTATACAGTTAACTTAATATAAAGTAAGAGAGACATGGTATTTTTATAAACATACAAAGGTTGACAAGATATAATAACAGTAGAAGCAAAGTCGTCAAGTAAGAGGAGATCTTCGGAATTTCATAATTATTTTTGGACCAACATGAAATTGCCGACCAAAACAAAATTGCTGTATTCTGTCTTGTCCCCCTGATGTTCAAATTATTAAAATTTAGAATACTCAGAAAAAATGTTTTTATTAGATAATTCTCTGAAAGTGTATGAAGATGTTTATTTTTGAACTCAAATAAAACCCCATATAATGACCCTGCAACTTTGGTGTGGCAGTAATAAATACTCAGAGGGACAAGTCCTACAGAATACAATCTGGCTGGCACACGGACCACACAATAGGAGTCTGGTAATTACAATGAAGCGACTGCCGTTAGATCTTCGCAACCCTTATTAGGGGAACTAGACCAACTGAAATATGGTTACACATTTCAGAAACTATACGAAACGTAGAACTAATGGTAGAAATACGTACATATATTTGAAAAATCCAGAGGTGCGTGCTCTGATTCGAATCGTTCTGGATCACTGAGCTAACACCCTGCAATGGGCCATCAACGCATCATCATCGTGGCCTTCGTATGATCCAGTCTTGAATACAGGCCTTTACCATAGTCTTGCAATCGAATGCCTGGTTCAACCAGTTCAGAGTATAGGTAGGGGTAGTAAGTGTTATTATCATTTATTTTTAAATACTTCGCTAATAAGTACTTTGGTTACAGTAAACAAAATATCTAAACATCCAACAGTATAAATAAATCGCCGTAGAAAACTGTTAATAATATCCTCCAACCTCTCATATTCCATCAGCCACTTACGCAGGATATATTATAGTGGTCAAGTATGTGCGCAAACACAAGTGCACTCTCTTTTCCCTTGTCCCCATATTCCGATGGGACACCAGTGTGACACGACAGGAGGACCAACGGCTTAACGTGATGTCCGAGGCACGGGGGTACAAGACCGCCAACTTCCAGACTCCGGGCTGACACTGAGAATTTTTAACAGAAAAACTCAGGTGTAAATTTTGGACCGACCCGGGGATCGAACCCGGGAGCTCAAGCTCAGCCGTCGCTTAAAAGTGCGACCCACTACCCACTACGCCATCAAGGCAGTCGAAGAAAATTGTTATTGCAGGTACGAATGGCGGTTATAACGAGTAATATTTAAAACCACTAGCAAAACTTACGCCATCTTTATTTTAATATCATTAATCTATAGGAGTACTTTCATTGACTTTAATAATGTAAATAGATTTAAGTCTATGAGTTTGAGTGTTTCTAGAAGGCCAAGGACATCTCTGATTCTACTGAACAGCATAATCATCACAAGCCTATCAAGGTGCCTGCCGCTGTGGCACAGGCCTACCCTTACGGCGAGGATTAATGGGCGTCATTCTTCAAGCTACCTCTAGGTTAGAAGACTTCCCACACACTTTATCACATCATATCACAAGTATTAAACGGAGATACTCCTCATCTAGCCGCGTGGTCCCCGGCAGAGTAGAATAGGCCACCTTCACTCTTACCGAGGTGTCGTAAAAGGCGACTAAGGTAAAGCTGCTGGCATGATCATCAGCGCCCAGAGAAGGAAAACTCTGCATTTATATTAAAACCCCTTGCCAACCCGTCTGCCAAGCGTGGTGAGTATGGCAATTACCCCTCATGTGATTGAGGGAGGCCTGTGCCCCAGCAGTGGGGACTTAAATGGGCTGATGATGATGATGACTCCTCATCTTAGCGTGTAATTCCCAGTTCCATCCAAAGCTAACACTCTGGAGCCCGAGGTACGCTTAGACCATAATTCAGTATTTGGCGACTGCCGTCTGACCTTTGCAACCCGACTTTGCGACCTTCGTGGCGAGCTGTTAAAAGGGATTGTGGTTGACGAACCTGGACCAATATGGTACCCGGACCTTGTGTCCTCGGAAGCGAACTTCGCCAGGCTGCGAGAGTTTGCGCATAGCTGACACAGACGGAGAAACGACCCGGACTACTCGGCGGTAGAGGGCGCCACCGGTGATGTGGCGTCTGCGACCTTAGAAGGGGGAGAAATGCAAATTTAGGGACAAGGACAGAGATTAATAACTTGTAGGGAGTCAAGAATTGTGCGCGGTGGAGTGCAAGAGTCCTAACGACACGTAATATCCGCGCACATCTCCCACGAATCAGCCAGTATAACCATAGTGTTGGTAAGGCCATGGGAGGTGGGGGGTTGACTTTCGCAACCCTTTAACAGAACTGAATCATGGTTATATGTTTTGGAAACTACCCGAAACGTGCAGGTTTCCTCATGATGTTCCCTCACCGTCGAGCTAAGTAATGGTAACTAAGTAATGGTATCTAGGACCTATTCCCCCTAGGCACATACCGTTTACACTCCAGTGGTCCACACTTATCACCGACAGTCAAGAGTAGGATTTCACCCCATCTTCCAACACGCCACTTTTAGACTGCCAACTCTTTGCCCGCTACCTAACTAAAGGAAGAGCCGTGGGTGTGTAAGTAGGTAAGTACCTGCATCAAGATCTTCCCCTCCGGTAAGGTTACCTGAGAGCCTGCGATGAAACGAAATTCGCGACTGGATTTTTGGTCCCCTCCTTTCACACGCGCTGTGCATGTATCTCTTTTCTTTGGATGCGACTAGACTCGTTCCTTAAGTTAGGTTAAATATCCGACAAAGAAACACCATAATATCCTCCAACTGATTATGGCTACGTGCGCAGGATATATTACGTATAGTGCTCAAGTGTGTACGCAAAAACGAACGCACTCACTTACCCCCACCCTCATATTCCGATGGGGTACCAGTGTAATACAAACGGGCGCAGGACCAACGGCTTAACGTGCTGTATAAGGCACGGGGGCATAAAACCGCCAACTCCAGACTCCGTGCTGACACTAAGAATTTCTTACCGAAATAATAAGTACACATTTTTTGGACGGCCCCAGAGACAGAACGCAGGACCTCTTGAGCAGGTCGTCGCTTTAAAGAGCGACCCATTAACTAATGCGCCACCAAGGCAGTCGAACGAAACACTATGTGAGTAATAAATAGTATTGCAAACCTTGCTTTGGACCGACCTAGACATTTATTAGATACTTATCATACCTATATGAAATCTAATGAGATTGTTATGATGAGCAATGATAGGTTTAGATGATGTCGTTTGGAATGATGCCCTTGTCAAGACTCATAGCCACTTAGATTTAATATAGGAAATACATTAGTTTGCTTTAGCAAATGGTTGGACCTCACGTGGTGTGAAAGTCTTTAGCGAAGCGAGCTTACTATACGTACTAAGTGTTTTTTAACCCCCGACGCAAAAACGACGGGGTGTTATAAGTTTGACGTGTCTGTGTGTGTGTGTGTGTGTGTGTCTGTGTGTCTGTCTATCTGTCTATGGCATCGTAGCTCATGAACAAATAAACTGATTTTGATTTTGTTTTTTTTTTGTTTGAAAGATGAATAAGGTGGGAGTGTTCTTAGCTATGTTGGATAAAAATCGATCCAAGATGGCCGCCGTCACAAAGATTTGGATTTTATGTTTTAACCCAACTCCCACAATATGGGTATCATATAAAAGAGCTTGAGTAGCAGAATATATTAATTGTGAAAAATTTCAAATCCAAGATGGCCGATGGATAGGTATCAAATGAAAGAGCTTTAGTTGTGTCGCGGGTTTTTTAAATTTTCAATTTAATTGTTATCTAATATATAAGAACATATTTAGTCCTTTTTATTTATGTGATAGGTGGCAGACGAACAGACGGATCGACTGATGGTAAACGTTTGCCGCCACCCATAGACACCCGCACAAGTGCGCTATCAACCTTTAAACCCCCTTCCTCCGGATTGGGCCTCCGGTATCCTCACTCACGCCACGGAACACAGCACAGTGCTGTTTCACGCCGGTTTTCTGATTGACAGTAACAGTCAAATTGATTGTGTAAAATGTTATGTGAAATGAAATATACAGGGCGTCCTACGGCCATGCCACATGGAGGAAAAATACCTTTAATATTTTAGATGGAATATTTTACTAAAAAAAGACATTATTTAAGAATAAGAATTTTAAAAACAATCTAAACTGCATTCATCGATTTTTAAATAATTACACGGTTGAACTGGGAATCGAACCCGCTACACGAGAAGAATAATTACTCTGTAGCTTTATCACACCGATCGGAAGGCTTTTTCATAAGGATTTTTTTTGCTAAATAACATACTACCAGAAATAAAAGAAAGACCATGAATTTTAAAATTAGTAATACAAAATTAATAAATTTATCAAATGCTCAAAATGAGTCCCCTCCTGTTATCTTAATACAAAGTCGCATTATTTTGATTATTTTACTCCCTGTCGATCTTTTGATCTTGTTGTGGTGGATATTCAAAATACGTCTAACTTCAGTTTGTAGCTCGTGGACACTTTCATACTGGTTCTTGTAAACTAAATTTTAGTAATAGGTACTTATGATAATGTCTGTTGAATGTCCTTACGGCAATGGTAGCTTTTATTATTTCTGAACGAAATTTCACACCAAATGTTGAAATTCAGGGTCTTCCTTTTATTTCTGATACTTAGTATGTTATTTAGCAAAAATAATCCTCATGATGAAGCCTTCCGATCGGTGTGATAAAGCTATAGGGTAATTTTTTCTCGTGTTCGATTTCCGGTTCAACCGTGTATTATGTTAAAATCTATGAATGCAGTTTAAATAGTTTTTGAAATTAAAATAATGTCTTCTTTCAGTAAAATGTTCTATCTAAAATATTAAAGGTAATTTCCCTCCATGTGGCATGGCCTTGGGTCGCCCTGTATATCATATACCTCTTCTTCTTCATCTTAGCGTGTAATTCCCGGTTGCGTCCAAAGCTGTCGCTTTTTAGCCCAGGGTACGCTTAGACCATGATTCAAGACTGGGGGGTCTGGTGATTACAATGAAGCGACAGCCGTCTGAACTTCACAACCCTTTTACAGGGGAACCAGACCAACTGAAACATGGTTACACGTTTCAGAAACTTTTTTGTAACGCGCAGGTTTGTTTCCTCAAGATGTTTTCCCTCACCGCCGAGCAGATGGTAATGGTAGAAATAAGCACATAGATTTGAAAAAACCGTTGGTGCATGCTTGGATTCGAACCTCGACCATCTGCGTGGAAGGCGTGTTCGTATCCATTGAGCTACCATCGCCCTGTATATCATATACCTAGACGTCCTGAATCCTCGATCATGGTCCAAACGTGGACCACCCGGGCTACGAAGCGACAGCTTTGGATGCAACCGGGAATTACATGTTAAGGTGACGGGTAGGGCACACTAGCGACTACAATCGGTTTAAATTTTTAGCTACTAAACCGGATGTATTTTAAACAATTTCGGAGTTACAATCTCTCGGCAAACACTTGTACTATTTATTAAATAACCATGCACAAATGTCCGTTTTTGTACGCGAAAAATTGCGTTGGCTCTGAATGTATCATTCGTCTCAAATAAATCTCGTGTCCGAGTGAACCGAATGATCAGAATAAGCTGAATGATCCAATGAGCCGAATTATCCGAATGAGCTGAATGATCCGAGTGAGCCGAATGAATCACGGATCTATCTGAGAGTCAATGTTCTTTTGAAAGATACCTTTTTGCCAGGTCTAGTCCACAATCAGAATGATTGTAGCTTTTTGCAGCGAGTTAAAAATATCACCACGTTTCGTATGTGTCGTCACAATAAACTTGATATGAGTTTGTTCAAAACACGTGAGCTACACGTGAGCCAACGTCCATTCAATAGAAGACCTGGAAACTAATTTGCTGGTAGTAATGACCGGTGTGACAAAGATGCGAATTATGCTGTGGCGTGGTGTGGGAAAATTCCGGAGGTGAACATTTATGATGGTTATGCCTACTTTAATTTACCATCACGGGGTAGGTAAGTGTATTTTTGCATTAACTGAGTTGAACATGACTTATCTATAGAAATGAATGACCATACTACAGTCAGCTTGAAAAATATCTTAGCGTTCAAACATGGCATAAATATCGAGCATTTGACAATCGACAACTGTATATTAGTTTTTGGCGGTAATTCAAATTTCGAGAACAAAAGCAGACCCAAATGTTAATAAAAAGTATTAAATAAATAGTATAAGTGTTTTCCCAGAGGCTGCCGCTTCGAAATTGTTAAAAAGATATTCGGTTTTGCTGCCAACAATTTAAATTTGAAATTTGGTCACATGACTTGCTCATTTTGTATGGGGAGTCGAAAAAAATTTCGACGAATTTCGAAAGTCGTAGAACAAATGTTATTCAGAATAGTTGGTAAAACACTTGGTTAAAGGGATGTAAATGTTCACAGATACATTTTGATTAATGATAATCAAACTATCTACAGTTTGATTTATATTAGCTAAGTACAATTCTTATTCTGGCGAAAGCTCAAAGCAAGCCCCTAACTGTGTTTCTGCGGCGATTTATTTCTGACTAATATCATAGACGAATTATATAATAAGTCCATGCGATATTTTCGGTCACTTTTAGCACAATGCTAAAAGTGACTTTTGTCAAGCGCTCAGATATTTATGCTAGGTTTGAACGCTAAGATATTTTTGTAGCTGGGTGTACCTATAAATTAATATAGTCATTGCTATAGATAAGTCATGTTCAACTCAGTGATGGTAAATTAAGGTAGTTATAACCATCATACATTTTTGAAGCTGGCTGTACTTACATTCCTTTCCTGAAAATTTACCAAATCTCGTAAAACTAATGTCGTTTAGAAAGGTTGGTAGAAGAGGTAGTGTAAATCGGACAATGGTAAAATAGTTCGCACCAGATTTTGAACCTTATGTGACATGGCAAAAGAGCGAAAACTATTGACATTTTTCATTGACTCATATCCGATTAAGAGTTAAGGGATGTAAGTACGTACAGCCACACCTCAAAATACAAAGAAATAAAACTTAGATAATCCTTATTATTTATATTTATAAAGAGGTAGATCCTACAGACAGCAACGCTTATAGGTAATTCGAAAACACGAAACGCTTGCGCGATTTAATCGACACCTGGCGACATCTATTGGTAGAAAGTTAAACTAATGTCCCGAGGTGAAATAAGGGGGGGGGGGGGGGGAATCAGTTTATAGGGTGGCTGTGATGGTGTTTAGGAGTTACATCTTACATAACGCACACCTAATACAACAAAGGAGTAAGTAAACTTACGCGTTTTTTTTTATTTCATTAATCGATAGAGAAGGCACTATATGTGAGTGTTTTCATATTTTTAACAAAAAACCATGAAAATACACACATAAAATATAAAAAATACGTATTTAAAAATAAATTGTTTCTTTTGTGATAAGTCATTATCAAGTTATTTATTTAGAAATCTGGTCATACAGAAATAAAGAACATGTTGAAAAGCTTCTAATGATGTAATATATTAAATTGATCATTTAGCCAGTAAATAAAAGAAAAAAAAACCGTTTTTTCGCTCTCCTGCAAAGTTGGTGTTTTCGAGTTACGCCTTTGTTGTTCTAGGTGTGCCATAATATACGATATACGATATCCGAGGGTACTATTCTGTGAGACTTTCTTCAGCAGACGCAAATGTCATCCATCACATTATTTCACTGAGTAATAGATACTATACTCGACATTGGCAGAGTTATATGAGTGTTTGTCGTAGGCAACACAGTAGAAGCTATAAAAAAAAAATAGATACTATTCGCTTGGTTTGATTTGACCTTACGTTCTATGTGATAGCTCGACCAACTCCTTTTTTCACGGAGATTAAAAGTGGGAGGTACGCAAAAAGGTTGTTTTTACCACTAGCTCGACGGTGAAGAAAAGCATTGTAAGGAAACCTACACGTTTTGGAAATGATTCTGAACTTGAAAACATGATCCATATGGATGTTGTGTTCCCCTGCCTAAGGGTTACGAAGGTCAGATGGCACTTTGGACGCAACTGGGAAAGACACGCAAGGATGCTGTTGAGTACATAGGTAAAAGTAAGTCAAGGTTATGTAGGCCAACCGTAGGAGAGCCACGCTTCGGCAAGAATCGGCTGGCTTGACTGGAGTGATAACACGGCCTCGCAGAAAACCGCCATGAAGCAGCGTCTGTGCTTTGTTTCGTCGAGTGAGGGTACCGGAGGTCCAATCCGGAGAAAATGGGTTGGAAACACACTTGTGACTCCAATGGTGTCCACGAGCAGCGGCAATCTCTTACCATCAGGTGATTCGACTGCTCGTCTGCCACCTATCAATACAGGAAAAACAATTCAGCGTCATTTGTTATTGTAACATAATTTTAGGTAGGTACAACCAATCAATAAACACCACTTATTAGTGCGAATCACCACCCCCGCGGCAAGCCCAAATAGCACAATAAATGATCATTACAATCTGATGATAGGGTTGCCAGATGTCCGGTATTTAAGCATACAGTTCGGTATTTTTGAGGATTGTCCGGTAAAAAATAAATGGCCATACCGAACCGGACAGAACAATATATTATATTTTTATTTTTTTAGGACCCAGGATACAACTAGGTTTGCGTTGTCCGGTATTTTTCGCGACTCACCTGGCAACCCTATCTGTTGAAAGTCGCAGTGGAATTTTACTAAGGTAGTTTAAAAATTGTTGGAAAATACTTTTTAGTTTCTTCTAAGGTTTAATTAATTTGTTTTTAGCGTAATAAATAGCATTACAAAGTAATTATTCGCTGAGGTGACACATCGACGTAACTAGCGCCGAAATTAGATTTGTATTAAATGGGGTAAAAGTACTCGTAAAACGGTGAATCCATAAAGGAAACTGTAAAGGTGACGGGTAGGACACACTAGCGACGCTAATTAATTTTTATTTTTAGCTACTAAACCGGATCTATTTTAAACAATTTGGGTTACAGTAAGTTACAATCTCTCGACAAACACCTATACTATTTATTTAATACTTATCTCTCTCTCGAATTTGGTTAACCGCCAAAAGTGACCGCTTTTGGCGTGAATCAATTTTTCGCGTACAAAAACGGACCCAACATTTGTGCATGGTTATTTAATAAATAGTGTAAGTGTTTGCCGAGAGATTGTAACCCCGAAATTGTTTAAAATAGATCCGGTTTAATAGCTAAAAATTAAAATCGATTGGCGTCGCTAATGTGCCCTACCCGTCACCTTAAGAATTTTTAAGACGTATTTGTGTAATATTACCTTCGTACAAGTATCCATAATAAAATTCTTATTATTGCCTAAAGTGGTCACTTTTAGCAATTCAAAACTTGTGGTTACCTGTAGGAAGAAATTATTGATTTTTATTGCAAAAGAAAATAAAGTAAGTAAGTAAGTAATAATTTAGTACAATTGGCGGACTTAATGCTTTACAAAATTTTCTACCAATCAACCATTATACGAGGCAGAAATATCTATGATGACGGCTAAATAAATATATATGTATCCATAAACATACACGTGAGTAATATATAGATAATATGACTAAATATAATATACATACATCATTATATAATATAATAAACCTATCTACTTATACAACTTATACGAATACCGGCTAACCCATATTTTTAAAGCACACCAGAAATTATGACATAAATTTATTTAAAAATTTAATAATTCTTTCCTTTATGGATTCGCCGCTGTACAATTCTTAACAAAATATCGCCACAAGTAATACAAATCAATTGGCGGCGCTAGTTACGTCGATCCCTCACCTTAATTGCAGAAAAATCGTTACAGGTTTATGGTTGAACGCAGTCTAATAAAGGTAAAAACCAAATCTTCGAATTTTTCTGCCATGTACCGACTTCGTAAGTAATGACCAAGGGCTGAATCTCTGAATTTAAAATTTTTAAGTTAAGCACGACTTGAGCACGATATTTGACAGTTCAGTCATACTTCAACTGTCAAACTTTGTGCTCAAATTCTTCAACTTCAAATTCTCAATTCAGAAACCGGCCCTTAGGATCGGTTCGGTTCGCGGTTGGACACATTTTACTATCGACCTAGTATCGTTAGTTTAGACAAATAACAATACTATCGATACTACTATTGATAGTCTGAATGATTTTCGAGGTCAACTATCGATAGTTCCGCAACACTAGTTTGAACGCTAAGATTAATTTCGAAGCTGACTTTGGAGGTAACTGGAAATGACACGCTAGGTAGGATGATGATGAGTAGGTAGCTAAAGTAATTTAACAATTCAACCTTATATGTTGTTTAACAAAATAAAATTATAGGTAGGACCACCTGGAATTTATCAAGAAACTTATGAATAAGAGGAATACGTTTTTCATCTTAGGCCTCGTCATTGCTTTTCCAGTACCTAGGTAAAGAATTTAGGTCAACTTCTGAGTTTACTACAAGGTAAAAGGTATAGGCATCATAATAATAAATAAATATTTCAACATCACATACATTGATTCTGACTCCGAGATAGATAGCTCAAGCACCTGTGTTACGGATAACACCAGCGGACCAAACAGCGGAATAACAAATAGTATTTACATTTTACCTAATAGCTTTTCTTTTGTAAATATATTTATTAATTCATTTAATTGCACATGGTACATAAGTCACATAAGTTTTTTTATAGTGCCTACATAGAAAACACCCCATGTGTAGGCCTACCTATAATCCAAACAATGTATTTTTTTCTTTTTTAATATTTCACAACATCACATACATTTATCTGACTCAGAGATAGGTAGCTCAAGCACCTGTGTTACAGGTTACGGATATGAGAATCAACAGTAGGATTACAAATATATTTAAAATAAAATAATATTAATATTGTAAATACATACTAATACATAGAAAACACTCAGACCAATACAAACAGATATGTTCATGCACAAAATCGTTTTTACTGTGCGGGGATCGAACCCGCGACCCTTGCACCAGAGGCTGCGTTCACTACCACTGACCCAAACGGGTCGTCTACAACGGGTGTAATGGGTAAATCTTAGCGTGTAGTTTCTGTTGCTGGTGCGCCCATGGCTGTCGCTTTGGAGCCCAGGGTACTCTTAGACCATGATACAGGATTTGGGGAGTCTGGCAAGTACAATTAAACACCCGCCAATATAACCTTCGCATGCCTTTAACAGGGGAACCAAGCCAACTGAATCATGGTTACAAGTTTCAGGAACTATCCGAAAAAAATCTGGTTACCTCACGATGTTTTCCCTCTCCGCCGAGCTAATGGTAGAACTACGCACATATATATGAAAAATTAAGAACTGTATGTAACTCGGATTCGAATCCCGCATGGAAGGGGCATTCTTATCCACATCCACATGAGATACCTACCATCGCTTTTATTAATTAACCTATCATTGCTCATAATAAAACTTTATTCGCCCCCTTCGAGGTTCCCACCGGGGTGGTAATTGGACTTATAAATGGCGTTTACCACTCCGGTGGTATTTAATTTTATTTGGACGGATAATAGTCATTTTAAAAATATTTATTTTCAAAAACAAAAAATCACATATGAATAATGGATACTATAAAGTTCTAGATTACCTGAATAATCATTCAGGTAATACTGCAAGTAGGTAGGTATACAATCGTATACCTACCTCCTTACAGTACTTTTGAATAATGGAACTATTTACTGTGCTTTTTCTAAATTCTAATAAATTAGGCATAGCAGCATTTACTTAAATCGATCTGGATATCTTCTGTTAAATACAGGGTGTACTGTGAATATTTACATCCTTTTAACAACGTCTTCTACCAACCATTTTGATCAAATGTGTTCTATGACTTTTAGAAATTCGCATAAAAAAATTCTACTTTTCATACAAACTTTAAGTCTAAGCCCTCTTAAACCTACCTCTTAACCCAACTTCAGAGAAGCTGGATTGGCTGAAAACCAGCGCTGTCTTGGAATGTCATTCTGTGGCAGCACAGAATGGGATTTTTTCACCCAGGTGAAATGATACCGGCCCGGAGTGCAATGGACCTGCGCCTTATGCACACCCGCCGGCTGGGAGACCAACGGGCAGTGTTGGACTCTTTCCTGGGAGAATCCCAGGGGCCTACCAACTAAAACACCTGGGGCTTTTCCTATCGTGCTCTGGAAGTCAGAGTGGGGCATAGGCTCGTAGCTCGAAGCCTAGCACCACACCCCACCCACGAGCGCCCACCCACCCACGCCAGTGCAGCCTCGTCCAGTCGTCCGCGTATTAAAACCCCCCGGGCAGCTCCCAATGCCCTCCGCAAAACCCCTTCCGGTCGGTGCCCACACCGCTGGATTGCGTTGCGGGCGTCGCCGGAAAGTGTGCAGAATAGTAGATGCCAAATTACTACCCGCCGTTGCCCGGGGACACCAGAACCCCTCGGTAGTAATTCCAAACAGAGCATAAATACTAACGAGGGGTTGCACGAGGAGGTCGCCGCACCGTAGTCACCAAGCTGAGCCACCACCTTCTGGTTATGTTATGTACTTACTTTCCCTTCTGTTATGTTTCTTATATGTATCATGTCTTATAAGCAATAAACGTATTTGTATAAAAGTCGGACACGTCACTTACCCATTTTGTAAGGGGAGTCGAAAGAATTTTCGACGAATTTCTAAAAGTAATACACGTGGTTAAAGGGATGTACATGTTTACAGATACACCCTGTAGATAGTTTGATTTATATTAGCTACAATGGACAACATTTCATATTTTTAACATGTCCATATTGTTTTTTTATATGAAAGTAGACATAAAATGAACAGACCCATATTTTTTCTTTTTTCAAAATTTGTCCATTTTCATGCATAAAATAATTATTGAAATTCTTTTTATTCTAAATAGACGTAAGCGCCAAATGACGTCATCGGACGGCTGAATACAGCGATATTCCTTTGCTTATCATTGTTTTAATAAAAAAAAGGTACTACTGTCAAAGGTAAATAATACTAGTGTCAACATTGTCAACGTCATTCATACATTCAACGTTGACAAGTTGTCTTTTTTTTTGACAGTTACATGTCATGGTTTGGCATTACGTAAATTTAAAACTATAATGTGCTAAGCAAAGAAATATTTTACATTCTGCCGTCCGATGACGTCATCTTACGTTTTTTAGTTTTAAATTTTTTTCTCAGTAAATAAGCAATATAAAAAATTTATAAATATATATTCGAGCAGCGGAAAAGTAAACAAAGAATTGGTATTTTTTGTTTCAGAGCTTAGCAATTTTGAAATGTTGTCCATTCTTATTCTCGCGAAAGCTCGAAACAAGCTTCTAACTGTTTCTGCGGCGATTTATTTCTGACTAATATCATAGACTAATTATACATAATAATTAGTCCATGCTAATATCCAGCGATGTTTTATTTGAAAATGTCTAATAGAAATGTGAATAAACTCCTGTATTTAAATTACGAAGTAATAAAACAACAGTAATATTATCTATATTATTCATTAAAATTAATGAAATACGCTACCGTCTGCCGTGTGGTGCTGGCATGATCATCAGCACCCAGAGAAGGAAAACTCTGCATTTATATCAAAACCCTAGCCAACTCGTCTGCCAAGCGTGGTGAGTATGGCAATTACCCCTCATGTGATTGAGGGAGGCCCGTGTGCCCCAGCAGTGGAGACTTAAATGGGCTGACGATGATGACCGTCCACCGCGAGTGTACGCGTTCACTATTGTAGAAAAAATGGATAAAGGGATGTAACTGTTTACTGATACCTACACACTGTATATACAGTGTACATATACAGTATCGAAGCACTATCACAATCGACTTCGACTTTGTTCAAACGGATGCTTCCACATAATTACATCGGATTAAACAGGAAATCACCAGCAAACTATAACTAAGTACCTAATATGTACCTACGTATTAACGCAGTGCTTATTGAAAGACTTCCTGGCGATTTGAATTCATTGGCGAGTTGTCTGTAGTTATTGGTTGGATGCCATTAGTTGTATACCTTTGCGAATGTAGTGATAAGGTAAGTATCAATAATTTATTGCAAATCCATAATGTACCTACAAATAGATGTTAGATACTACATTGGAATATGAATTAGTAGTATTGGATGTAGCGAAATGTTTCAATAAGTGCATACCTAATACTTACGAATATATGATGTGGGAGAGCCACGCTTAGGCATGAATGGGCCGGCTCGACCGGAGTGATACCACTGCCTCACAGAAGACCGGCGTGAAGCAGCGCCTGCGCTGTGTTTCGCCGTGTGAGTGAAGTTACCGGAGGCTCAATGGGGGGGATGGGGAAAAGGTTGGCAGCGCACTTGTGACTCCACTGGTGTTGCGGGTGTCCATGGGCGGCGGAATTGCTTACCATCAGGTGATTCGTCTGCTCGTCTGCCACCTCTCATATAAAAAAAATATATGATGGATAAGAATCTAACCCAAGACAATATTCTTTGCTATTGGCTGTTCTTCTCACCACCACTTATCATCCAAGATGAGCCATGGTAGACCAATTTATTCCCAACTTATTTTAGGTCTGCTTTTCGTATAGGATACTTAAAGTGATGTACAGAGTTAGACATGCTGTGGCCGCCCAGAATATTTTTCACAGCTAAGAATAACAAAAGCTTTTGTTTTATTTTGCCATTAGCATAGACGTAACTATCCGGCTTTTAGAGCCAGAGATGACGAGATATTTTTATAATGATCAGACAACATTCCGAATAACCAATTCGGTCATGAAATTAAGTTTAAAAAGTACACTTTTAAAGATATAGAGATAAAGATAAGATAAGATACAGAGTTCTTTATTGGGCCACAGAACACAAATCAAACATGAGCGACATAAATACACAAGTATGACAAATTCTGTAGCCAACAAGGCCCAACCTCAGCATTTGCTGCAGTGGCCGAAGCCGCTGCAGCGCTGGTTTTCAGGTAGAGCCTTGGGCGACGTACGTGCACACATATATAACATACAATAGGAAGAAAGAAGAAGGACAAAACAAGGAAAAACTTAATAATAATAAAAAATCCAATATTAGTACATTACCATAGGAAGACACAATTAAGGTTTTTAATTTAAGGTGCCTAATAAACACTTATCTTATCTTAAGTCTACAGGTAACGAAGATATCGAACCAGAGGGCCTAATTTAAAGCAGACGGTACGACCGAATCGGAATTTCCCTCTCTTCCATACGCGCTGTGTGTCTCATTTGTTTGGGTGCGACAGGTATATTCTCGTTCGTTAAGGGACGGTTTCAAATTAAGCCACCAGGTTACGTTAAAAATAGTTCAGCGCCCACTTTAGTGGCGAAGGTAGAATTTGAAGACGACGCGGGTACTTACCCCTAACTAGCGACGCCAATCGATGTACATTTTTAGCTACTAGCTCGGATCTATTTGAAACATTTACAATTACATATTTATATAATAATTGTGCATTACTTTTTCATCTGTTTTTGCACTCGTAATGAGGATTAACGCCATAAGTAGCTGTTTTTGGCGGTAGTTCAATTTTTTGGGTACATGTTAAGTACAAAGGCGGTAGTTCAATTTTTGGCGGTAGTTCAAATTTCTTTAGCTGCTAACAATTGGTATCAATTGGCGTCGCTAGTGTGCCCTACCAGTCACCTTATGGTGACGGGTAGGGCACACTGGCGACGCCAATCGATTTTAATGTTTAGCTACTAAACCTGATCTATTTTAAACAATTTCGGGGTCTATTTTAAACAGCCTCTCGGCAAACACCTATACTATTTATTTATTACTTATAGTTAAATGTTTGGTCTGCTTTTGCACTCGAATTTTGAATTACCGCCAAAGTGGCCGCTTTTGGCGGTAATTAATTTTTCGCGTACAATAACGGACCCAACATTTGTGCATGGTTATTTATAAATATTATAAGTGTTTGACGAGAGGTTGTAACCCCGAAATGGTTTAAAACAGATCCGGTTTAGTAGGTAACAATTAAAAACGAATGGTGTCGCTAGTTAGGGCTATCCGTCGCCTTAAGTGTCGTGGTCCAATCCAAATCCATATCATCCGTATCAACGATTAGCTCTGAATTAGACGCCTGCAGAAGGTGCTAATTATATTTAGGTACCTACGTGACATTTTTTAATTAGGTGCCGTTCGCCAAACCACAGAATGGGTTCATAATATAGGTAGTGTAGCGTTCATAGATTTTTACATCCATTTAATTATAAAACAACAGAAATAAACCTATGATGAGCCCACACACGTTACAAACCAGGGTTACCCACACTACGAATAGACAATCATACATTCTAGCTCAGGACAGTGGCACTCAAGGAGGAGAAAAAAAAGCTGCTAGCGGCAGAAACGAAAAGATTCTGAAAAAAATTGGGACTCTTAATGACGACGATTAGAAGAGAAACGCCGAAATAAATAATAGTAAATATTTCACAACATCACATACATTGATCTGACTCCGAGATAGGTAGTTCAAGCGCCTAATGGTGTTACGGATATCAGAATCGAATCAACAAATATAATACATAGGTAGGTTAAATACTTTTCTTTTGTAAATACATACTTATAATACATAGAAAAAACCCAGACCAAAACCAACAGGCATGTACTGTTTATGCACACAAATATTTGTACAGTGCGGAGATCGAACTCGCAACCCTTGCACTAGAGGCAGCGTTCACTATCACTGATCCAAACGGGTCGTCAAATTATAGAGCTTATAGCCGAACAAAGCATACTTAGATATCTAAATGGGCGAGCAAAGGTAGGGTATACCTAGCCTACCTACTATGCTTGGCCACAATGTCAGAATGGATGGTCAGTCAGATTGTGAAGAAGTTTTGGTAGATACTTACTTACTCCGCTGGCTGAACTACCAAAACCGAGTCTTGGCTTCCGAAACAAGAGAGCGCCACTTTGGTCGATCCTGCTACTTACTTCTTGCCAGTCATTGATCTGAAGTTCTCAACATCATCTGCGAGACCAAGGACCACCATCCGCCTTCGCTGGCTTGGCCACCTCGAAAGACTGGAAGAGGATCGTCTCGTGAAGAAAGTATAAGGAGGTAAGCATCTGCTTACCTCCTTATAATAAATTAAGACTGCACATTTAATACGTGTGCAATTTAATAAATAATGAAATAAATTCATCATTTCCACCAATAGAGGTGCACTGCTGGACAGAGGCCTCCCCCAATGTTCTCCACACAGATCGGTCCTGTGCCACCCGCATCCAATGGATTCCCGCGATCTTCACCAGATCGTCGGTCCACCTTGTGGGGGGCCTGCCACGGCTGCGACTTCCTGTACGTGGCCTCCACTCGAGGACCTTTCCGCCCCAACGGCCGTTTGTTCTCCTCGCTATGTGCCCTGCCCATTGCCATTTGAGGCATGCATATCTTTGGGCTATGTCTGTGACCTTAGTTCTTCTGCGGATTTCATAATTTCTGATACGATCACGCAGATCACGCATGGAGAGGGCTATGCTCGGAGTCTCCGAGCATAGCCCTCTCCATTGCTCTCTGGGTGTCTTTGAGCCTCCTTATTCGGCACATTGTAAGCGGCCACGTTTCGGTTCCGTATGTCATCATCACTGGTAACACACACGCATTGAAGACTTTCGTCTTGAGACACTGCGGTAGATAATGAAATAAATTAGAGGACAATTATTTTTGTATCAATGTGCAGGTTTAAGCAACACCTGCCTATTTGATCCGTTTGGATTTGAAACCCTTGGAACTGCCCCGGCCCGCACGGTCCGAGGGTCGGGGCCCACCACCTGTACCGTGAACTAACCCAGTCAGAGGCTGTTTGACGCCACGGGTGACAGGAGTTCAAGTCACCTAAGCACATTGCATGTGGGCAGCAATTTGACAAATTTTTATTTGTAAATATTTATGTTCCTAAATTATAGCATGGCTCCTTACACATCAATTAATAATCTACACATCCAAATAGCGATTAAATATTCTTTAAATTAAATTAATCGAATATTGTTCCTTCTGCTCGACGGAGTGGTAACCCAGCCGCGCGTGTCCGAACTGCATACCTATGGTCGCTTCACACCGTGCCTGGATTTATAGGCTATTGTTCTCTAATACAAAAGCATAGTATAAATGCAAAAAAGGATAAATTAACATCGCAGTACAAACCCCGAAATTAGCTTTAAGCGGCGCTTAACAAGCAAATAATGCGAAGGCGTTAGCTTTTCCAATAAAATCATCTAAGTAATAGATAATTGATAGCGTGTTACTTCGCTGGGCAAAATCTCACAATATTTTTATGATATACTTAGCATAATTTTCTAAAAGCTCGAAGAATTCTAAGAGTCAAAAGTTTTAACTTAAAACCAATGATTTACCAATGTTGAATGATTATTGTCCAAAAAAGCATTTCCTACGTAATAAATGTTAGATTTTAGGTATACACGGCAAATAATTCGATGTTTAGAATTTCGAGTTCCACTCAGTTCCACTATTTCTGATAATAAATAAAACAGGAATTAACACGATGTTTATAGGAACTTTTTGGTATTTGGCGTCGACTAGAATAACACTCTGAAAAAAATTTTTAGAGCCTTTTATTAGAAGAAGAAAGTTAATGTCAAACGATATTTTTTATTACGAAAATGGCAACTTCTTAATTTTTTTGAGAGTGTGGGTACCAGTGTTTTGTATTCAACCCTTTTTAGTGTGCTAATATTGTACATAAAACTTTTAAGTTTATGATTGCCTTGAAAAATTTAGAAGGGAAAATCAATGTCAAGCGATTTCTTTTTTATTAAAAACATGGCGGCCTTTTAACTTTTCTTAAAGAAGATGGCCAGTGTTTTGCATTCAATCCTTTTTTTAGTTTATGTTATGTATCGGTCATTTTTTATCGTACATCCCGAGAACCTCGTTATAGACAAAATAGAATATCAACCCGGCAATAATGTATATGGAACAGCTGATTTTTTTTCGAATATTTCGTTGATCTAACGTACTATATATTTATTCACGATACATAAATGAGGTTTTCGGGACAAAAGATAAAAATATTACGGTGTAGATATATTCCCGGTTGCGCCTGGGGTCCCGGGTTCGATCCCCGGGTCGGGCCCAAGTTTGTACCTGTGTTTTTCTGTTAAGTAATTCTCAGTGTTAGCCCGGAGTCTGGAAGTTGGCGGTCTTGTTGTACCGCCGTGCCTCAGAAAGCACGTTAAGCTGTAGGTCCTGCGCCTAATCCCTCTTCGGTCGTGTCACACTAGTGTCCCATCGAATTAAAAGGGTACGGGAATAGAGTACACTTGTGTCTGCGCAAATACTTGTGCACTATAATATGTCCTGCGTCGATGGCTGATCGCTGAGATTGGCCGCCATGACCGAAATATCGGTTTGGAGGACATTATTGATTAAATCTTCATATTGTGGTACTTTGGCCACCTACTGTTATCCATAGGTGGCCAAAATATTAGAATTTTATGCTGAAAAAAATTACCTGTGTATGGGTTATTATTTGTTAGGTGTTCACCATAACCCCTGGGCCCTCATCCGCATAATATTCTATTAGTGTCAAATGTATGTGGGGAGGAAACGACATTGAAGGACGGCACGAGGCAGTCAATGCAACTAACAGTTATCTAAAATCAAAATGACACTAAAAGTATCTACCAATAAGGTAGGTAGGTACACCTAGCGTCGAACCCATTCCCCTTTATTACAAATCGCCAACTAAGTATAGTCCCGGACCAAGATTCGTGCCAGCCCCTTTAATATAGCGTGTTGGAACGGACGACATGAACTTTAGTACGGTAATAACTTTAGACCGCGATTTATAATATGGCGGATTGACTCAGTCCAGTGACTACTCAAACACAGGACCCAGCTGTAGCAACATGAATTCATAAATTTTATCATAGGGTGTAAGCTACATACATGACGTAGAATTTTTTTTTCTATGTTAACTGTTACGAGTATGAGTTAGCCCGGTTTCGGACTGGACTTCGATTAAAATGATGATGATGAAATTCGATTCTTCGATTGAAATGAGCACTTTCTGTTGACGGAACCGTTAGAAACCCTTCTAATCTATAAGTTGGTTTGGCAGTCTTTTGCTTTGGGTTAGTGGTAGGTATTAATGGTTATTGATTTTAAACACAGCGCGACTGATAATGACAACTGATAGGCAAACACACCCACCACCCACCCCCGGGGCCTTCCGTTCCGGGAAAGACGGCAGGATATCGATAACTAAGGCATGACGAATGATTCTAAAATAATATTAAATTATTCGATATAATCGCAGCTTCAGATCGAAAATAATATTTCGCGCGTCTGGTGGCTTAATTTAAAGTGACGGGTATGGCACCATAGCGACGCCAATCGAGTTTAATTGTTAGCTACTAAACCGGATCTATTTTAAACAATTTCGGGGTTACAACCTCTCGGCAAACACTGCAAAGTGTAAGGACCCTACAGACAAATAAACAGCGCCACTTTGAAAACTGGTTAGGTAGACATGTGTGTCCAGTACATTACCACTAGACACTGAACAAACACAAGTGTTCATTACACGAATGTTTATCCAGGGTGAGGATCGAAACCGAAATTTGGCGTAAGAGGGTCACTACCAAATGCGCCATCCGGCCAGTCAGGTCAGTGCCAATAATGTAAATTGTAGACAAAGCTACAAATGAATAGAAACAAATAACAACATCATGCTTTATTTTGTGTGGATGTTAAGACACATTGATAACATCAAGAATCATGAATTGCACAGTAACCTACTATCTAACAGTTTACACAATGTCATCTTCAGCTACCGGGTTTCAATTAAACCTAGTATTCGATAATAAATAACGAAACAAATGCACATTACAACTTCATCAAAAGAAAAAAATACTAAAATGTCTTCTACTAAAGTTATAACTTTTAAAAATTTATATATATAACATTGACGAAGCATAATATATTATATTCATCATATTCACAAATGTCCAACAACATTTCGTACATATTCTGTCCGGAACCCAGAAAAATATTGAAGGAAGTCATATTACTAATGATTTAAAAACCTTAGTCAGAAGATAATGTCACAAGCACATTCAAGTAAACATCATAATTCGGTAGTTTTACAGTTGTGATCTTTTGATTTATTGCAGTAGGTGTACAATGCGAAAAGACGTAAAAGTTTCACTAGGATTCTAATTTCACTAATAATAATAGTGAAAATAATTATCTTTATCATAATCATTATTACCAATGAAGTAGTTAAATTAATGATATATAACGGAGTTGCAATAACTTGATGCCATTTCTTCTCAACGGTGCGTCGTGTGTGCCCTACAAGATCTCATAGGTATATTTACTGCACAAGAAACATGTACACACGCAACACTACTGGTAATTTAACTAAGTTTTAAAATAGTCAGAAGTTAAAACTATTTTAACGGTAGGTAATCATAATGCGTACGAACAACGTTACGTACATTACATTACATGGCAATAAATACAATATGATTCAACATATACATTATCCTATATAATACAAAATCATATTCTGTGTGTGCGATGTGACAAATTATTTGTGGCCACAGTAGTAATTAAAAACAGAAGGTCGTGGCAATTTAATGGAATTATAGAGGCTAAAAATCTCATACTACTACTGTTTTCAGGTAATTATTATACATTATCTTGTTGTTTCATGCAAAGTTGAAAATCGAAACAGTATACACGTGTTACATTCGCTAGTTTGATATTTTATTTTATAAATATACTATCCTGACATTCCCGAATCAATATAAAATAATTAATATCTATATAGTCGCCTTAAATTTATTAAAACACACCCCGATTATCTTTCCGATTTTATTTTTTGTATATCTAGCTGAAAGAGTAACTTGATAAGACATATAAAGTACAGAATATTGAGTCAAATATAGTAATGAAATGAGACCGATAACTCGTATCCATAGAGTAACTTACATTACTCGTATCTGCCTGCAGACACGAGAGGCGACGATATCTTTCACACAGTTTCACTGGCAGCTATCGCGTTTGAAAAACAATCTTACATCATAATTCAACGACGGGCGTCAAGTCCACAAAAGGAAATTGATTCTTTTGACGTAACATCTCAAAATAATAAGATAATGTTACCTACAAAAATATCAAAGTTTTAAAGAATGGAGGTAACGTTTTCCTTAACGTACCCCTTTTCACGGGTGTTTCAAATAATCCCTCTCGTTCAGGTGGGACCGAGTTACAGAGGTATCCGGCCGCATTTCTTAAATACTTGACGGTACATTCATATTGCTTCGTACACTGCAACACACATAGAAGGGCAACAACAATATATTTTCCTGATATGCAGACAGCCGCTCGGTCACGTTACCATAGTCATCGAAACAGATTGTTCTACACATTTAGTCACGATAATTTATCTACTAAACATACTAATTCTTTGGTCGCAACGGTAGTTAAGTTTGAAATATTAAAGTAATTACTCATAGGTTCACATACATTCTTTGCGATAATTATAACCATAAATAATAGAAGGAAAATTTATGGAGTTTTTTCATTATTTACTAACAATTGATAAATTCAATGTTAATTTTATTATCGCATTTACACAAGTTTATTATTTAACTAAAGTAATGAATAGCTATTCGGCAACAAATGGGAAATAATTATGTCGGAACTGACTTGTTGCCAAGTCCAATGAAATGAATAACAAATAAATTGCTTTAAATTGAAATAATTTGCTCATTTTAATTAACTGTTCAACAGGTAAGACTATGATTTTTTTGGAACAGCCTTAGATTTTGTTCATGTTAATTACATCATATTCCTATATTTTTACACATAGTTAGTGATATAAAAATATAGGAATTACTTTTTTCTAAGGATAAATCGCATTACTATGCAAAATTATGACACACAATTAATAACAAGCACTGTTATCTTCTATAAGCAAGGAAAGAACTACAGATCTGTCTAGATCTAACATTCTGGAAACCAATATTATTTAGACTAGAGATTGATCTATTAATTCGGACTTCGACCGTTGGATGGGGCACAGAATAATAGAGGAGACAGGGTAACACCCCACCACTACCATTTCCCCTCGCTTCGTAAGGTTGGCGAAGGCTGTGTAAACAAGGAGAGGCCGTAAGAGGAGAGGCGTGCCGTGCTGGAGAGCCTCCTTTAAGGCTGCGTTTCCACTGAAGAGGGGCGGAGAAGAGCGGCGAAATGTGATGAGTGTTTCCATTGGAGCGGAACGGAGAATAACGCTTATCGATATTACGTACATTGAACCCCATATGTTCTCTGCTGTCCTTCGCACTGCACCGCTCCGGAAATCCGTATAGCTCTGCTCCGCTCCGTTCGTCGTGTTTCCATTGAAGCGGAGCGGATATTTTGAGCGTAGTGATAGGTCAATTCATACACTGCTCCGTCACGCTCTGCTTCAGTGGAAATGCAGCCTTTGGGGCGGGGGGGTTTCGCACCCGTCACCGTAGTCCAGCCCACACGGGCGTAAGCAGGAATTGCCCCGGAGGTTTTAAGTGAGTATGCCCCTGGATGCTGCCCAGGGAGAGCCCCACACTACCCGGCCTTCTCCCAGCGCTCGGGTATGCCTAAGGCCTTGGCGTCAACGGCATTTTCCTCCGTAAAAACCAATAAAAAAATCTGTGTTAACAAACCGCTCTATAGTAATTATTTTTCCTCTTCCACCACCAACATGCTCTCTTCCCGTACACAAACACCAGGCCACATGGAATGTTCTAGCTGCCCACAAATTCCAAGAGTCACAACACTTTTCTGGATTCCGATGATTCGACGGGATCAGAATAAACTTGCAATTCATATCTGCTCACTTCTTGTAGTAAAAGTGGTGCCGACTTCCCTTCTGAGAAGCCAGGCACCGCTTTGTTCTTAAGTTTCAGGATCTATTTTTTATCCTATGATCTGAAAATATAAAAAAATCCGGTAATGAAATAATAAAACACAAAAATTTAATTTCTATGCTTGTAATATATACAGAACCGAAATATATTCCGGATCCAAATAAACGAACCCACCCAGACTCGGTAGAAAAATTTTATAAAACAACGCAACGGATTTTGATGCTGTTTCTTTTTTAATAAATTACACAGACCTACAAAATAGGTTTTTCATACACAGTGACTTTTTGAATAACATAGAAATTTCATACGGGCATAATACTAATGAAAAAAATATTTTTTCCCTAAATAACCGTCGAATTTAAAAAAAAATCACCTCCCCATACCATAGTCCATGCCAGGTAATAAGGTGGACTATTTTTGGGAAAGTGTTTAAAACTGTCTATAACCGTCTATATCACGGTGAATGCTCTGAACAGCTTTTCTCCTTCATCCCAACTGCCCTATTCCGTCACAGAACTACACGTGCCGGACAAAGCTGTCACCACTTCACAGTGGAAAACATTCCATCACGGACAAAAAAAATTAGAAGTTCCCATTTCTGACGCACCATCAAGAAATGGAACTCGTTGCCGGCGCATGTATTTCCTCCTTCCTACAATATGAATTCCTTCAGACGAAGCGTGAAGAAGCATCTCGCAGGCCAGGCTTGGCCAACGGAGATGATACCTTGACATGGCTTCCGTTGTAATTGCAATTTGGGCTCCTCGCTTGCTTACCATCAGGCTGAGGAGAGCCAATATGCGGTGCCTCTATAAAAAAAAACCATGCATAAATTCCAAATATATATCAAAACATTTTTTTTAATGCAACTCCTCCTCTAGTCGTTTTCCTCATTACTGAGGGTCATGGTTCCTCCCGTGGGCGGTCAGTTTGCTCTTTATAATAGACCTCCATCTATGTCTGTAGGGCGTCATACAGCTTGGTGTCCAGCGTCGAACGTATTTGGTCCGACCATCTGATAGGGCTACGACCTCTGGGTCTCCTTCCATCCACCTTGCCGGTGACCATCAGCTGTTCCAGATTATGTCCATCTTTCCGGGCTGTGTGACCAAAAAACTCCAGGATTTTTCTCAAGCAAGTGGTGGACAGCCTGGTTTTAATGTGGAGTTCTCGGCGGATGGATTCGTTTGTACGGAAAACAGTCCATGGGATTTGGAGCATCTTTCGCCAACACCACATTTCAAAGGCGTCGATGCGGTCTAGATCGGCTTTCTTTAGTGTCCACGTTTCCGCACCGTAACTAAAGATGGAGAAAACCAGAGTGTTCACTAGTTTCATCTTAGTCTTTCGAGATATATTCATATTCGCTGAAGCTGGGCCATTGCGTTTTTGGCCATGCCAATGCGTCTCTTGACCTCCTTTTTATACGAGCCTGTGTTACTGATTGTGGCTTCCAAGTAAATCCTCCACTATTTCCAGAACTAGATCACCTGTGATGTGGAGTGAGTTGTTCCGGTCCACTACCATAACTTTGGTCTTAGAGTGGTCGATATTAAGACCCAGTTCCTTGGTCCAATACAACTAAAACCTTTCAAATATGTTATTTAAAATTCCATTTCAAATTTAGTGCCAAAACGTCAATATCTGTCAAACGCCCGCTGTGACGTCAAATGCTCCTAATCAATGTCCAAGTTGTATCTAATAGAAAAATATTTCGTAGTTTTGTTATAGTAAGATGGATTCTAAATGTTATAAATGTTGTGCGGTGCCGCACTGTAAAAAAATAAGTTTAAAACCGTATTGCCGTGGTCGTACGCCACCTTCTGTAGCAAAACAGGTTCATTAAAATAATAAAATAAAATCAATGTGGCATACGACCACGGCGATACGGCATAATAATTTCAGCAGAGACGGTTTTTTTGTTTCGTAGTTTGTAGAGCGTGTTTTTTTGATAGTCGGGTTTAAGTTTTTAAACTTAATTTTTATTTTACATATTTTTAGATATGGTAGTAAAATTACATATTTGAAATGTGCTAAAAAAGTTCTTACACTTTTAGTTCCTTACTCTAAGTCCCCTAGAGGGCACTGTAGTCAATTTAACGTGACGTCATGTCGCCTATAACCATAAGACAATCAAGACGCTTCTAACGACGACAACTCATTTGTTCAAATATGAAGTTATGAGGGAACAGATGAACAACCTTACATACATACATACAGGTCAAAATCATAACCTTCCTTTTTGCTTCGCCGTAGTCGGGTAAAAAGTACTACTATCAAAACTAGAGATGCAACGATACCGATAGATAATCGTATATCGGCGACTATCGTAAACTTAACCGATCATTCTCTATTCATCATCGTAAATATTACGATACGATATTTATACGATACATTTAAAAAAAAATACCGTTTTGGGTGTAACTAACCGAATGACGCGTCAATTTCTGAAAGCTTTTGGCATTAACGGTTTAAAGAGGGAATGAGTTTCTTGGTCCGTGGGAATGAGGTTAGGCTATGTTTATTTTCCTTTGCCGATTAATTGACAAACATTATTGCTTATTCGTGCATTTTAAACGTTGATTGGTGTTGTTACTTATGTTTACACGTAGTCTTACAATAACATACAACAAAGCTTGATCCAATAAATTCATCAAAATGGTATTAAACACATATCGTAATGCATTCGTATCGTAATTCGTTATCGTATTGGCCATTACGATGTAATCGTCATTCGTATTGGCATCGTGTTAGCTGTATTATTGCATCTCTAATTAAAACACCTGAAAAACTATTTCTTTACGTTCCGCGTACAAAAACGATGCGGAAAATGTGGCTTCAACTAGCCCGTCGGGATCCGGCTCTTCCACACATAGTAAAATGTATTTCTGTCAGGGTCATTTTTATGTAAGTTTGATAATATTTGTTAGATTTCTTTGTATTAAGGTAAAGGGTACTATTTATTGAATAGTTATAGTTAGCTATTTGATCTGGTTTTGCACTCGAATTTTGAATTACCGCCAAAAGCGCCTACTTATGGCGTGAATCACTTTTAGTACAAAAACAGACCCAACATTTGGGCATGGTTATTAAATAAATAGTATAAGTGTTTGCCAAGAGACTGAAGCCCCGTAATTATTTAAAATATATATATTTTTGGTAGCTTATAATTAAAATCAATTGGCGTCGCTAGTGTGCCCTATCCGTCGCCTTAAAATAATTTTCTCTTCAAGTTTTCAAAGATAAATTCCGAAATTTCGAGGTTAGAAATAAAGTACATAGTGTTTTGTACTTTCATTTCATTAGCCGAATGACATGGAGAATTATCGAGAATATCATTTAACGTAGCCT
The DNA here is from genome assembly GCA_019059595.1 of Marasmia exigua. Lineage (NCBI taxonomy): Eukaryota > Metazoa > Arthropoda > Insecta > Lepidoptera > Crambidae > Marasmia > Marasmia exigua. The sequence continues at coordinate 10,160,010 of CM032494.1, read as the reverse complement.
GTGTATATACACAGGCTACGTTAAGTAATATTACTTACATAGAGGTCTTCACATTTCTAAATTCAGCAGAGCAGACGTTACTAATTTTGTTGCGGAGAAATTAGACACCGTAAAGCAATCAATTCGTAGCAAATTTGAACTATCTTTTTTTTTGGTAAAAAAGGGAAAATGTATTAGGCACCTTCCCGTCAGGTCGGGGGACCTGACGGGGCGTGTGGGACTCCCAGAAGTTTACCCACTAAAAACCCCCCGACGCTCGCTGTTGATCAATAGGCGATGCCTACGGTGACTCAACAGTCCGTTTGACCAAAAATTTGAACTATCTGCCTTAATATATCCACTTTCCATAATAAGAAAATCTTCAATCCATAATGATGCATTTTTTTTAAGATTAGACCCTAAGTTCCTAGCGGATAAATATTTATTTCATTAGTATGATGCCCTTGAGAGTGTTATTTTTATATGTAATAGGTGGCAGACGAGCAGACGGATCACGCACCAGTGGAGTCACAAGTGCGGTGTGCCAACCATTAAACCCCCCTTTCCCCCGGATTGGACCTCGGCCGGTGCGTGCGACCGGGTACGGAGCGAAACACTGCACAGTGCTGCTTCACGCCGGTTTCCTGTGAGGCTGTGGTATCTCTCCCACGGTTTCTCTGGTATTCATAAAATCACAGTGTATATTACATGCATAATATTGCGCCTGAGGGATGCCGGGGCAGGTCGCTTATCACAGTATGATCACACTCACTGTTGCGTGGAAGGACGACGGCTTGCGTGTCGGCGACGGTGCAGCCGTGCAGCACGTTGTGGTACATGTACTGCACGGTGAGGTGCTTGTCCTCGCCCACGCACGGGTCGAAGAAGCCCGGCAGGTCCGCCTGTATAACAATAGATAGATACACTTTATTGCAGAAAATTTACAGATCTTAGTCTATGGTATTATATACTACAGTCCATTCGGTATGCGGAGGTGAATAGGACAGTTCTATTATGACATTAAAAGTGAGACGCTCTTTAAACCTAACCGATATTTTTAAGAATCGAGAATAGTTTCTTCTTAATCAACATTTTATCTACGAATTTGAATTACCTGGATATGGAATATAATATGAAAATCGACAATGATGTGGCAATACCTCCTATCTAACAAATTAACTGACATTAATAATCAACCTTAACACCAATGACATAAGAAGTAATTTTCTTGATAAATCTTGTTAGATAGGAGGTATTGGCTCATCATCGTCGATATATTCTTAGTGGTACACACGCAGTAAATAATTAATAATGAAATAATAAGCATCTTATTCATCTGAACAATAACAACTCTCGCTTGTCGTGTCAGAACCACCTTCGTCACCAAGAGAAATTACCAGTTCTTGGTCCCTAATGCAATCCATGCGGACATATTTTGCACGAAACAGTAATCGTGATTCGATGGTAGGATGGCTGACATACCGATTACTGATTTATTTCGATTATTTGTGTCAATCACTATGAACAAAAATTCCGATTAACGCATTACGCATTTCATAAGATAAGTATTTTTTACAAATTTTATTGGTAATAATTATTTTAAGTTCTTTTTCAGATAAATTGAGAAATATTAATACTTGTTATTTTAAAAGAATGATAACACAAAAAAGTTAATAATTTTTACAACTTTATATTAATATTTTTTACAACTTAATAATGATGAGAATAAACGTTTTTTATCTATCATATTCGTAGTAAGTTGGATGGATGGTACGAAAGGTTTTATCTGTCCTGTTCACCTTCACATACTGAATTGGCTATAGTACAATGTAGGCGGTCTTATCGCTAATAGCGATCTCTTCCAGACAACCTCAGGGTAGAGGAAAAGTATAGCGAATTAAAAAGGGTAACGCATTGCAAGTCAGAAAAAAAACATTGTATAAATACATACATTATATTAAATACATATATACTAGCTAATTACAAAACAAATAAACATACATACTAACAGTTTATTGGATTGATAGATACGTAACCAGGGAATAGGAGACAATGAATGGAACTAAAAAGGTTTAGGAAGATAGGAAATGATCTTTAACTCGGGACTTGAAAATATAGTAAGAACAAATAAAGTTTTTATTGTTAGTGGTTTATGCGCCGGTTGAATGCAAGGGTCGCGGGTTCGATTCCAGCACCAACACAAATGTTTATTAATGAAACAGACATTTGTGTACCTTCTTTGGGGGTGTTTATGATACCTTCGTTGTTCCTAGTTTCCATAGTATAAGGGCAGAACCTTAGTTTGGGACCAGGTCAACAGGATATGTGATGTCTCAATTTATATCTTATTATTCACCACCGCTTCGGAGCCCAAGGTAGGCTTATGTGATTCAGGATTTGGGAAGTGTGGTTTTTTTTTAAACATGTCATTCATGATGTATATACTACATCCGTAGTAAGTAGCTTAGGCACTTATGTTACGGATATCAGGCAACATAGGAATTACAATATTTTTTTTTTAATAATAATAATTCTCACAACATCTCATATGTTGACCTGATTCCGTACTAAGTAGCTTAAGCACTTGTGTTACAGATATCAGACAACAGAGGAACACAAATATATACTTAAATACATATATTACACCCAGACACTGAACAAACACAAGTGTTCATCGCACGAATGTTTGTCCAGGGTGGGGATCGAACCCACGACCTTTGGCGTAAGAGGCAGGGTCACTACCAATTGCGCCATCCGGTCAGTCAATTAACAAAATTATATACTTAAATACATATGTATTTAAGTATATAATTTTGTTAATTGACTGACCGGATGGCGTAATATATATTACTTACACGCAGACACTGAAAAAAACACAAGTGTTGTGAATGTTTGTCCTGGATGTGGATCAAACCCACCAAATTTGGCGTATGAGCCAGGGTCACTAAAAAAAGTACCATCAAATTAGCAATTACAATGAAGCGACTGCCTCTGGAACCCGAAACAGCTACACGTTTCAGAAACTATCCGATACATGCAGGTTTGCTCACGATATATTTTTCCTCACAGCCGAACTAATGGTATATTTTTTTATGTGATAGGTGGCAGACGAGCAGACGGATCACCTGATGGTAAGCGATTGCTGCCGCCCATGGACCCCCGCGACACCAGTGCAGTCACAAGTGCGCTGCCGACCTTTAAACCCCCCTTTCCCCCGGATTGAACTCCGATACCCTTATTCACGCAGCGAAACAGCACAATGCTGCTTCACACCGGTTTTCTGTGAGGTCGTGGTATCACTCCGGTCGAGCCGGCCCATTCATGCCGAAGCGTGGCTCTCCCACGGTCAAAATAGATAAAATATACACATAGATAATGAGTCACTAAAAAGCATGAAACAAAATGTTCGTGGTTTTAGCAGGCGGTTTTTTTCCTAGAAATTTTGTTGACTCTGTTGCAACTTGTACATTTATTTTTTATTGGTTTAAATCGTCTGCGTGGGAATCTTACCTTCGACTTACACTTGGAACGTAGAGCAGGGCCACTACCAAATGCGCATAGCCAGTCAAATTAATGTTTATCAGTATTATAACGACGATTTGACGATCCGTTTGGATCAGTAGTGAATGCTGCCTCTAGGGCAAGGGTTGCGGGTGTGATCCCCGCACATTACAAACATCTGTGTGCATGAACATGTCTGTTTGTATAGGTCTGGGTTTTTTCTATGTATTATTATAAATATTTTTTTATGCTAAAGGCGACAAACGAGCAAGCGAGGCACCTGATGGAAAGAAATCAACGCCGCCCATTGCCGGCCTTTTTAAAAAACAGTGCGCTCTTCTCTTGAAAGTCGTATGTATTTACAAAAGAAAATTACTATATGTATATATTTGTAATTCCGCTAATGGTTCTGATATCAGTAACACAGGAGCTTGCGTTACCTATCTCGGAGTCAGATCAATGTATGAGATGTTGTGACCCATTTATTATTATACCACACATGACACTTAAAATGAGGTATACCTTGCTAGCTTCCAGCAGTTCTAGCCGGGAGTCCTTCACGAGGCACTGTACCGGTATAGTGACGTCGATGATTTCGCTGTACAGGCTCGGCGACTCGGGGGACGGCACGTCTCCCGTCTGTTCTGCCATGATCTCGTGGCTCGCTGAGTCTGCAACAAAAATTAACACATCACTTGAATGAGTTGCGCATTGAATAAGAAATTAGATTGCTGCTGTACTATTAACAGTTCATCATTAACGATCTCTCTAATTTAGCGGATGTTAATGGGCGGCGTTGATTATTTTCCATCAGGTGACTCGCTTACTCGTTTGTCCGCCTCTAGCATAAAAAAAAACATTATCATTTCAGCCAATAGACGCCCACTGCTAGCAAATAGGCCTCCCCGAATGTTCTGCACACATATCAGTCTTGCGACACCCGCATCTAATGGATTCTAGCGACCTTCACTAGATCTTTGGTCCGCCTTGTGGGGGGCCTGCCACGGCTGCGACTTCATATACAACCTGTGCGGATAAAGAATGGGTTCAGAAATGGCGGCGCATCTATTCACTTCTCGCTCGCACACCCACGAGTGCGAGTATAGACGCAAATAGTGTGCGAGCGAGAAGTGAATAGATGCGCCGCCATTTCTGATCCCATTCTTTATCCGCACAGGTTGTACGCGGCCTCCACTCGATGACACTTCCATCCCAACGGCCGTCTTTTCTCCTCGCAATGGTCACTGCTGAGGCATGCAATTCTTTAGGATATATCTGTTAATTTGGTTCTCCTGCGGATCTCTTCGTTTCTTATGCGATCAAGCAAGGAGCATAGCCCTCTCCATAGCTCTCTGGGTGACATTGAGCCTTCTTAATCGGCACATTGTAAGCGGCCACCAGTTACTAAGTTTTGTAGATATATTCACGTCTAAATAAGTATGTTGGCTCATTAATCCAAAGCAGATCCTTGTCTGTATATGAGTACCTACGGCTACGGCTTATTTAAAGACACCAGCAATGATATTATAATTAGAAGGATTGTACGACCTTTATGTTATCTATCTAATGTTTTTCACCTGAAGGTTTTCTGGCTGAGATCACTCTAAGCGATACAACCACCTTAATTGTACATTGAATCTCTGATTTAAGTTTTGTGTGTTGTGCAATAAAGAGTATCTATCTACCTATTATTAAATCATATTAAAAAAAACAGCTTCATTCGCTCGTCGAAGCAAAGCAAGAGAAATAGTAAAATATACAATTTATTATTTAACATTAATAAAGCAATAGATAAATCACCTGGTGGCAGCTTTCCATAAACAGCTTTGATGATAACTAAACCCTTCTTTTTCTCTTCATCGCTTCTAATCCTTGAGTATGTTTCTCGCATCAACTCAACAGTTGCCCTGGCTTGTCTTTGCATCTCCTGTAATCTGATCATAACATTAGGAACTGGTTATAACATCTTTTCTAGTGTTTCACACCACCACCCACCCCCACACCCCCTTTAAATATAACATAAGTAATTAAAGGACAAAATCGAACATTTGGTTGGTTTTGTTAATGTTTATTGTTAAAAGTAACAATTTTAATAAATGTATGCCCTAGCCACAAAGCCAGAAGATTTCTTTTCAGTCTGTGGCAAAAAGAGATGGCAACTGTGGCAAAAAAACCCGTTAAAAGAAAAAAATAAATAAAGTATTTTCTTTACACTGATTTTATTACTGAGATAAAAAGCCTTAGTGACGAATAATTCAGATAAGTAACAAATAGTGCAATAATATTTATATTTCTTTAAATTCTAGTAATAAGCAAAATTTTGCATTCAAGATAGTAATTTGTAGTTATAATGTGAAGTATGACTGATTAACGTTGCTATGCCCTTACAGGGCGCTACATTGTATTAATAACATCTTTTGTACGTACATTTATTATTTAAGATACTTTGTACCCAATGTAGCACGCAATAAATATATTGATTGATTGATTGAATATTTAAAGGTAGGTAATACTGGTGAAAATTTGTACCAATTAAAGAAAATATAAGAAAATTTAAAAATCTCAGCTAAACAATTGTTCACACAGAGAATCAATCATCTTCTTAGCTTGTGCATTAATTTAAACTTGTTATGTGATTTGAACAACCAAACGTCAATAAACAACAAAACGCGAAACCACTCGAACGTCACGTTGAATTGGAGAAATATCACCAAAATTACCGTGATACTTCATATCGTATAGTCAAGACCATACGATACGTGTCGCACGAAAATATGTGAGATATGTCACCATTCGACATCGCGAGAATAAGCAAAAACGTTTTCATACGATATCCGCCATGTTTTGTTGATATATGTCGTATAATGATAAATGTCACGAGCCCGAGAATTGGGCTCCAGGTGTTATTTCTTCTTGGTCGCATTATCAAACCTTATTTTATTACATTAACTTTGCGTATTTATGTGATCTTACGTAGAAAGTGTGGCCGTGTGGTCCCCGGCAGAGTAGAATAGGCCACCCTCACTCTTACCGAGGTGTCGTAAAAGGCGACTAAGGTAAAGCTGCTAGCATGATCATCAGCACCCAGAGAAGGATAACTCTGCATTTATATTAAAACCCTCGCCAACCCGTCTGCCAAGCGTGGTGAGTATGGCAACTACCCCTCATGTGATTGAGGGAGGCCCGTGCCCCAGCAGTGGGGACTTAAATGGGCTGATTATGATGATGATGACGTAGAAAGTAGAACGTACATAATTTATCAAGACTTATGAGTAAAAATAAGACACCTCCCATCCTGTCTAAATCTTCTAACGTCATGAACGAATGGACCCCCCTGTAGAGACTTTTCTCTAAAAAATATACTTTTGGGAACTTTTCACCGGATTCTTCGAAACCGAGACATTACTGAGTTATCATTTATTACACAAATACGTTGGAATTTATAATAGATTACCTCTCGTAATTTGCCTCCATAGATCGTTGCCGCTCACGCTCCTGCCGTTCCCTCGCGATCGGGTCCAACACCAACTTTTTAAGGACCAGCCATGATACAAGCGGCACCACTGTGGCGTAGAACACTGGAGACGGCATCACTTCCTCGCATAGGTGGATGGGCACCACTATGGTTTGGGAAGAACAGGTCCATCTGAAAAAAATAAACAATTTTATTTCAATGATTTACTTTTTTTTATATTGTAAAACAGAAACACAGTCTTCCATTCTGTTGGCCCTCTTTGTTTGGTATTGACCTCATACTTTCTTTTTCTTCCTAGAGCACACCATCATGGCCGTTACCTTGCTACATGTAGGGAACAAGGTGGTGTGTAGGACTCACCCGGGGTATCTACGAGCTATCGCGGCCGGAAAAACCCAAAGCCGGGACTAGACCGTACCGTTAATCGCGCCCGCCGCTTCACCCCTACCTGGCGCAATGCAGCCCTTCAACGCTGTACGAAACCAAGACACCCGGTAACGTCGGCTTCCGCGGAGTCGTGATGATGAGCAAGCCACTCCACAGAAGTCACCCTTACGACAGGCCAGGAATACCTTAGCAGTATTCTTCAACGCCCCTAGCCACAGGACGCACCCTACCTCATACTTACGCCAACTTTTAGGGTGCCGTACCCAAAAGTTAATAAAACATTACTAACACTAATTCACACTTACTTCAATTTGAGCATGACTCCACTGGGCACGCCCAGCATGACTGCAGCGGAGACGCTACTATTTTGTGACACTTTTTTCTCTGCACCATATTCTGCTATGGCGCCAAACGTACCAAATCTGTAAAACGTGCGGAACATATTTACTATTTTGAATTAACTTCTTCTAATTCGTTAAAAAAACAAATATCACTCGCATTTTGCATAAAGTTTTATTTTACTTTTAGTGACATTGAGATGGGAACCTTTTCTCAATTGATATTGAACCGAATGAATTCGCAATTTAGTGGACCATGAATGAAGAAATTTGACAATATGTAGTAAACTAATGTGTGGTTGTCTGTACTTCATTTTAAAATATCACCGCTTTAAGTCTGCAACATGAGTTTAAATTCGCTATCGCTACATAGATACGGGAACCGCATTTCGCCAGAAGCACCACGCAAGCAACAATTCGCTCAAATCACGAGTCATAATTGTCAGATCATACAAAAATTGTATAAATCAACCAATAAATTTAATATTTATCAATAGACACACATACTCCACTTCCATTTTGATAACATACTTGAATTATGTTTCATAATTAGTTGGAATTTAAAAAAATACTTTCGCTTAGCTTTTTCCTAACAGATTAAAAAATATTTTAGCCTCAGAATCACAATGTTGGGCAAAGGCCTGCTCTAAGATCCGTTTGTCGCCACTGTATTATATAAATTTTATATAATAATTTCATAATCCTTATTTTATTTCTAAAAATTAGGTAGGTAAGCATATAGATTACAATGAATAAAAAATAAAGGAACAAACAATGAGGGTTTACGCGTGTGAAAAATCCGCTAGATGGCGTACTGTAGGACTGAGGTTCAACATCAACCGCAATGGTTGTTTAGTTTGTCGAATTGACATTTTGACAGATCATGTTTAAAAATAACCAATCACATTTTATATGGACCTCACTCCTATAGTACTCCATCTAGCGGATTTTTCACACACGAAAACCCTCATTAACACTAATCGCATTCCCAAGAGTACTATGGAGACTAGATCACCACAATTTTATTTTAGAATATATGTAGTATATAGTACCTACTTAAGACGTACGCAATGCAACGTACTACAAGCATTACAAGAAATCATTCTCACAAACGTCTATGAAGTTTATATTGGTTAAAAAGTGGTAAGTTGTCGCAGCTACAAATACTTGTAACATAAAGGGACTATCTACTGAAGTCCTGCCAAGCTGGACCTTGTGTAAATCTTTATTCTGCACAAAGCTTTTACATGTTTGGAAATCGATTTGTACTGTGATAATTAGCTCTGTAGTCTGGAGTCCCAATAGAAAACATACCTCAAGGGCGAATTTTTGGAATAAAATTCATTTCAGACCAAAAAAAAATACTGTACTGTAAAAGCATACTTACTTCAACGCCAATCTCAGCTTCATGTCATGCTGTGGTAGTTTCCTCATTACATTGAAAGATATGAATGAATGAGGATTTCCGATTTGAATTGCTGTGTTGGAGTGGTACTTCTCGGAATCCCGCACATATATTGACGTCATTGAAGAGCCGCCTTGCCCGCCAGCTCGATATGTAAGATATCCTACTGAATGTGCATCTAGCTGTAGAGCCATAGCTGAGGGAATAAAAATTTTATAAGTAAGCAATACATACAAACCAGATCTTACAAATTAATAAATTATTTTAATACTTGCAATAGGTATGTGTTGCGACAGTGAGCCCATCTTCAGTAATTTATGAAGTAATTAATTATGTATAAAAAATATATGTTACACCATCAAGATATTCCTAATTTACCATGAAATGTCATTACACTCTTTTATCACCTCGTAGGTACTTGATTAACTAGCATGATTTAACTATGTAAAAAAATATACATAAAGCATGACAGAGGTGTAAATGGCACTAATTTCGAGGGGTGTGATGAAGGTGTTGATTTCAATCAAAAAGTATTCTTTATCATTTTTTACATCATGTAATAGTCCATCTGTAAAATAGTACATTAGCGAATATTAAGGACATACTATTTATCATTTGTAGTCTGTTATATAAAAGTTAAATGTTGATTTGTAAGTTTGTCTCATTGTCGATAAAAAAGAAGAATGACCCATGTACATTTTATTTCTATGGATAATCACAAATAAGTGGCCACGCGCGAGCTATGAGGAATCGGGAGCTGAGGAAATTATGGAATAATTCCATAAGAGTAATTATATGTATTGTTTTCTTCAGGCCCCGATTCCTCGGAGCTTGCGCGCGGACTCCTCCTCATGATAGTGTGTAATTCCCGGTTGAGTGTGTAATTCCTCGCGCGCGAACTATAAAAGTTCATATTTTTAAAAGGAATGAATTAAAAATAGACATATCAATAATAATATCAAAAATATAAAGTGATCTTACTAGATATAAGGCTTGGTGATATGCCCCTGGGTGTGAACTGCAACACAGTCCCGCAATTCAAAAACATCAAACGTGACAGGGTGCGAAATATTTTGAATCCCATGAGTGGTCCATTTCCAATACCAAATTCCACTTCAGTCCAACCTTTCTCTGAACTCAAATGGCGATTACATACATTTACTGATCCAGTCCCTGAAATTAAAATGGTTTTAATTGATTTCATCACAAAACTGCTCCTTCAATCTACCAAACAGAATTTTGACCAGAAGATATATATAGATACTAAATTAGTGTCATGTAATTCATCAAATAACTCACTACTCATATTATATCTTAGAACTTCAAAAATATCACACAGAAAAAGATTTGAGTATGCTAAATGTGGCAATTGTCTGAACAAAGGCTTATTGAAATAGAACTTAGCAAGCAAAAAATCGGAGCATGGTACACCTGAAGGAGCAGAAGATCTGTAAGAAGATACCTTGAATAGTCAATAATATGATGTGAACTTCTATATTGTCAGTAACTTATACAAAATAGGTAGTCCTCTCTGCAGAAGTAGCAATACAATTTATACATTATTTACCTATTCCATTCTGCGTAGATATATTCCCTGATAATGTCATGGTGTTTCTTAATGTCACTGGAGCATCAATAGATTGTTGTATAGTCATTCCTGATACTTCAATAGTTGGTATAATTTGGGAATCTTCACTGTTAAAATAAAATATTTGTAAGTTAAGTAATAAAAGTATAATATAATTGCAATATAATAATAATATTGCTGTCTTATTTTGCTGAAATTAATGCACAATAATGTTTTCAATGGGAGAGCAGAAGCAAACTCATAGCCGCTCTTCCTTAGTTGCTCCTCCTCAGTCCTTGACGAGAATCTCACTAATCGCTAAGACTCTTTGGCACTTCGGGGAGAAATGGCACCTTTATATGCCTTTCACCATCTTAACAAAGGTGAGTGTTTCAATGAGTTGTTTGAGTTAATACCTGCTGCTGAGTTTCACCACCGTATTACACGCCGTAAACTACGATTCCATCAATACCATCTCGATGGAACGGGATCTACCAACATGCGCTTGACCCCGACATTATCTGCGACGCACCTCTACATTGTGGAATCAACTTCCCGCAGCGGTATTTCCGGCGGTGTAAAAAGTCAGCACCGCATCTACAATTCTGGTGTGGCTGATTACCATGGGTGGCGGTGATTACTTATTGACAAGTGACTGACTTGCTGGTTTGCCTCCCTATCTCATAAAAACACAGACAAAACGCTAAGACGATTATTTTTTTATAATGTAAATGTACATTTGTATGGTACCAAATCAACTTGTTTGATTCATTACCATTTGCATACAAAACTGTTCTATTTGGAGCCCATAATATGCTGTCACTATTTAGGAAGTCAATCAATAGAGTGACTGATGTCTGAACTTCAAACCCTTAGATCCAGACCAACTGAATCATGGTGTCAAATTCAGAATCATAAAGGTAAGACTGCACTACAGGTTCGCGTCTCGAAGCTAACGTGGCGTGAAAATATAATATGTATGAAATTGGATGGTACATTATCGCCCTAATGCGCTAATGTACCATCCAATAAGCGGATGGTACATTGTCGCATTCGCGGCGCGTTGCCGTGAAATATTCTCTTGGGGCAACAATACCGCGACGCCGTAGTGCGGTCGTCCCCTGACCGCGTCAACCATCCTACATTATGGGTACAATATTGCAGCTATCCACATTTTGGAATACTATCCAAAACATGAAGGTGTCCTCATGATGTTTTCTCTCACCATTTCCAGCACCATAATTCCATTAGATTGTTATTGTAAAGATAACTATTTAGATAATTGTAAAGATCTTTACAATATTCTGATTAAAAGAGTCAGAGTCTGAGTGTAATTATTGATCAAACTTACAGAATTTCATTCATCTCATCTTATTTTATAAATTAAAAACTTACAGTATCTCATATTCATCATAATATTTCATAAACATATCTGTTGCATTTATAGATAAAGTGATAGTTCCACGAGGATTTGCACTTTGCTGGAGTCTTCTTTCTTCTCTTTCACGCTTAAGCCTGTAAATAAAAGAAAATTAAATAGAATTATTATGTTTCTGATTATATTTCTTAATAATGATAGAAAGCAGTAGTAACCTTTCATATTCTTCTCTGATTTCTCTAGGTGTACGAGTACGAAAGATCACTTCCCAACCCTCTACTTCTAGGCCTCGCTTTCCTGAAAAATAAATTAAACCATATTGTAGTTTATGTAATCAATACTTTCTCATTGGCAATAACAGTCAAATCATCAAAATGCAATCAATATGCCTTACCTAAAGTATCATATATGGCCCTCTTGTGCGAATCAGACAGCACTTCATAAGCTTCCTTTACTTTGTTGAATATTTGTTCTGCCCATTTTTGTTTGTTCGGATCTGTGCTGTGTTTGTCTGGATGAAACATGCGCGAAAACCGTCGGTATGCGCTGTTTATTTCTTCCGGAGTGGCCTTCATTGCGAGAAAATACATAATTCATTCTTTCAATGATTGATTATTACAAATTTTTATTATTTTTATAATCTACTATAGGTTCCTATTTAGACTAGCGATTGTTCTTCTTTTCAGAGATATTTTTAAATAAATTGCATCCTCTTAATAGTATTTTAAACATGTTAAAGAATTAGGGCTGTGGATAGGGTTAATGAAAATTCAAAGACGAAAGCAGAATATGCACTACAAAATAAATGCGTAGCATTTATTTTGTAGTGCATATTCTTAGTAGGCTTGTTTGAAATAGTGTAGGTATAACAGAGTTAGGATTAACCAAGATTTATATTAACAACAATGAGGTAATGAGAATCATTCATGTGACTATCAGAAAGATAGGGCAAATTCTAACCTATTGAGCCAGACGTAACACCGATTTTGTGAGATATATAACACTCAATAATTATCTGTGTCACTGTTGATATAGACCTCCAATCTTTTATTAATAAATTATAGCTAATCTTTAAATGTTTCACGAGTTATATAATAATGATTAAATGTTAAATATGCGCTAAGTATAAAGCATGTGACATAATATTTACCGTTTTTGATACATTTAACAACTGATAGTAGTTTTCTTCCATTAATATATTATCACCTTCTTCATCCATTTTTGTATAAATAAAATAACTATTTTATCTAAAAACAACAATACAAAGTTCTTTCCATCGGCGAAAGACAGACAGACAGAAGACGTATTTTAATTATATTATCCGCCACTCTTTACGAGGTCGCTACTGTCGCATGAGGCATAGATTTAAAAAAAAGTTGAGTTGCCACATTATTTTATACCTGCCAGTGATAATAATAAAAATGATGGCGCTAAGGCCTTGACCCATTGACGGATTTGACGGTCCATTATACTGTATAATAATCTAAAAGTTCCCTATTCAAAGGGATAAAAATGACTGGCATGGGGACATCGCGTTTTCTATTTCCATGACTTGCACCCTCGCGTTTTCTAGTTCCATGCATGTGAACGGCATGCAACCCACAGACGTGGATCCTAACCATATAGGGGCTCTTCATAGAAATCCTTACTGGCGAAGCCGTTAATACTGGAGTGAATGACGTGCTATCATTGACGTAGCATGCGTGCTGCTGCTACTGCTAGGTGCATGAAAAGAGCACTCTGTGGTGCAAGCTGCTGGGTGACGTTCTTATTGTTCACAAACTAAGTAGCAAATACTTTTTTTCTCTTCTCAAAGACCGCACCTATATAGATAGACACGTATATAGCTGCGTAAGTTAGGGTTAGGGCCGGTTGGATTTTTATCATACTTTGTGAATTGTGACGTTTTTTCCGAAAATAGCACATTCCGTTTAAAGCGCGCGTTTTGTAGTTCGACGAATGCAACAGATATATATTGTCTTTATAATAAGTAACTGAAAACACCAAAATAATAGCACAATCTTGAAAATTAAAATACTGACAAAATGGAACGAAAATTGATAAAATAATCCTCAGCCAGCAAAATCAACAACTATAAATTAAATTAAAATATCCAAACGCAGAGTTTGTCCTCGTTTTCCAGTTTCTCGATGTATGTCGTACGTCAACGACGTAGCCATAGACATAGACAATATTTTCTAAATTTTAATCTGTGTTTTATTTAGAGCTCTCTCTCTAAATGTCTCTAAAATGAAATGAATTTTGTTTGTTAAAATATGTATAGTGAATAAATATGGACAAAATACTATAATGATATTCATTTAAATGAAAGAGTACTGATTTGGTCGTCTGTAAAATCCGCAGGACCAGTAACGTAGCTGCTGTATCGAGGTAAAAATCTATATTATTTAAGTATACACTTACGCTGTTTGGTTTAAAACGGTAGAAATAAAACTGTAACTGTAAAATTCTTAGGTAGATATTCTTTTCAAGTGTTATTCAATAATTACTACAGTCGGTGGCATTTAATTCCGAAAGTTGGCTTATAAGGCATGTGAAACAAATTGTGTAGGTGGAAGTTGTTTTATGTGGTAAAATGGCTGTTTGTTGTATAGTCTGAAACTAATATTTTCGATGATTCATCTAAAGAATTTCTAGACTACTAGTAATTAAAAAAAATATTGATGCGGTTTTCACTTTGCGGCATGCGAGATGCGTTAGAGATGCACCAATAATTTCACTAAGTACCTATCATCTGGCTTTCCCCAGCAGGAGCAAAAATTATGCACTCTAAACATTGCTTGTGTGAAAGTTTCTATTCAAAATATAACAACAATATTTTTGTCATTTTCCAATCTTGTCCTAATTTTTATTCATGTTTTTAATGCAATTCCAATTGGTTGTCTTGTAGCATCTCTGAGACTGTTTGGATACTTGTAGGTAGTGTTAATAAATCCTTAATTTCTGCTAATAACTAATTGCAAGCAAGGCAACACAGGCATAGGTAAATACACATACATAGTTTGAATCCAGAAAAATAAATGTATGAGTATATTGCATAGGTATGACCGAAAATGACATCAGTACATGACAAAAGATTATAACGATAATGTATTGTTATGGCTTGGCTTTATCATCGTTTGATGATAACACAGATGTAATGTCCATTTATCTCTTATCTGTCTTTGGTACAAAGGAGTAGAGAGATCCCAAATATTTTCATAATAATGTTTTAAAAATTGTACTTATTTTGATGTTTACAACTATTTACGATAGTGATATTGCAGAAAGGAGATCAGACTTTCATATATTTCCAAACATGATAGGTCTAAATATGATAATGCCTGCCATAAGGAAATCTTGCTGTATTCTGTTAGGACTTGCTGATCTTCAAATGTCGAATTTGGCATGGCAAAAAAATAATGGTTTTGTTAGTTGATTGACTGGAAATGTATAATTTTTTATTTTTGAACTCTAATAAAACCAAGGAAATTGACCCTACAACTTTGGTGCCATAATAACAAATACTCAAGGGCCGGCCGCTTGAGTATTTGTACCACTTATACGAAAAAAGAGGGTGTCCCTTACTTATATGTGGAATATGTTCGAAATGCATTTATGGCTTTTCTAAGGAGGTGTAGAGTGTGTGAGTTTGAATGTAAGAAATTTCTTTAGGAATGTTTTCAGGGTTTTTGAAACAGTAACATTTTGAAGTCCCCACCCTTAGGAGGTGCACCAAAATGAGAGGGGAGGGGAGCTTACTTTTATTTATTTACCATTTACATTTTGTTACAATATGATCAATTCTACAATAATAAGAATCCAAAAACTTCCCACTTTTGACAGTTTCACTAATTATATTTAAAACAGTGTGTTGTGGAGAATAAGTAACTTCTACTAGGTAAATAAAAGGTTTATAAAATTTGCAAAAACTTTTTGCTTGTACATCTTTTAAATTCCATCTCGATTTTGAACTAGGTATGTGCTCTTGGAAAGTAATATGTTCAAAAAATCAACTTATCAAACACTAGCTGTTACCTGGAACTTTAATCATGTTTTTTCGGTGTAAACAATAGCCTGTATCCAGGTTTCTAATAACAGTTAAGTCATGTTTTTCTATGTCCATTATACTAACTGACAGAATTTATCAGATTAAAAAATAGTTAATGTTTTAATTCAGAAGGTTAACTTTCTTCATATCAAACTTTTTTTAAAATTGGTACAACTGTTTGCACATAAAGAGGTAATATACACACTTAATGGTGGAAGTGGCAAGCAAATTTCTTTTTTGAACATTTTACTTTTCCAGAACATGAATTTGAAAATTGGTTAGGAATCCAAGAAAGGGTACAAAACAAATATGTAAGAAATTCCCATATATTTTTCCTCTATGATGCACTGTTTTGAATATATTATTGAAAAACTCTCCCTCTGGTGCAAGGGTTGCGGGTTCGATCCCCGCACAGTACAAACATTTGTGTGCATGAACATATCTGTTTGTATTGGTCTGGGAGTTATCTATATATTATAAGTATGTATTTACAAAAGAAAACTATTATATGTATATATTTGTAATCCTCTGTTGATTCTGATATCGGTAACACAGGTGCTTGAGCTACCTATCTCGGAGTCAGATCAATGTATGTGATAAAAAAAAGAACTAAAAACTTTAACTCTCCCCCACACTCCGGTGCACCTCCTAGGTTCTGAGCCATTTAGGACTCAAATGTAATCCAATACTAATCTCAAGTGTAGTCTAGTATTTATAATTGTATTTAACTTAACAACAAGGATTCAGTATTATATATGCAAAAATGTTTAGTCAATCTAAACATTTATTATATTGATTATTTTGTGAATCAGGCTGTGTTTTCTATGAAAATAAAAAATTAAATAAATATATCTTCATAGTGCTTAGAAGCACCCTAAACAAATTTCTAAAGAAATTGCTTATATCCTAGTTCATGTACTCTACATCTCCTTTCTTGGCTGGACTGATGGAAAATTCAAATCATTATAACAATGGACTCGTTTTATATTTTTCTTAGAATAACCTTGTATTTTCGTGTAAGTGAAAACACATACCTTATAAGGTTAGTTTGCTTATATGGTAAATTAGTTAAACAAAACCAATTATATAAATAAAAACCAATTATTAGGAAGGAGAAAAAATAAGTTGAGATTATTTTGTTTCATTTAAAATAATTCGAGTAAAAAGTCTAATGTTTTATAGTGTTTATAAATTGAATGGGTTTCTGGTCCAACATCTTGTTGTATTTATCTTGTTTGTAGTCAACAAATGTTTCCTTGCTTACTTCTACATCTCTCACAAGAGATAGGTTTATGTATTGCTCCAAGGAAGGACCTATTTGATGTTGTAAATTTGTTATCGATTTCTCTCTTTGCACAAACTTACTTTTGTACTTACGTGTTTTCTGACCTCATTCTTAAGAAGACATATTTAGATTAGAAATCAATAATATACTTATTTATTTTCATTATTCATTTTTATATCACCGCAATAGCGTAGTACTTGTCGGGTCAATTTGAGCTACGAACTGTCCCAGTTGGCTGGTCTCAGCTAGTGCTTATAGTACAATTATAGTATATTATAGAATTATAGCTGATTTTTGTGAATTGCGTCTGGCGCACATATATTTATTTTTATATTTATTTTTAGACTGTGATAAGTAGTAAAAACTTGTCATAAAAAGATATTATGTTTTTCTTAATCGTTTATATCTGATCAAGAAAATCGTACTGATATAATTCTGTTTTCTGTTTTCTAGACACAGAAGTTTTGATATCGAAATGCCTTCCACACACCTGAACCTGCGGGAAGACGACGTCGTGCGCCTTGCGCTCGAGTTTCTCCACAACCGCGACTTGCACATAACACAGTTGTCACTCGAGCGTGAAACTGGTGTCATCAATGGTAATTACGCTGACGATGTGCTCTTTCTACGACAACTCATACTCGATGGCCAGTGGGACGATGTCTTAGAGTTTATTCAACCACTAAGTGCCCTCAAGGCATTCGAAGCAGACAAATTCAACTACGCCATTTTGAGACATAAATACATAGAACTACTATGTATAAGATCTGAAATCAAAGCTTATAATAACGTCGAAAATATTGTAGACGAAGTTGTGAAAGTATTAAGTGATCTCGAAAAACTAGCTCCTTCTAAAGAAGAATACTCAAATTTATGTTTACTATTAACTTTACCCAGTATCACAGACCATGCTCAGTTTAAAAAATGGAATCCTAGTAATGCTCGAGTTCAGTGCTTCCGTGAAGTCTATCCACTTGTAGAACAATTCTTACCTTGTGACAAGAAGTCCAGCGGCACAGTATCTAAGTGCGCCAAGAACGATCGGCTGATGCAGCTGTTAATTAAAGGCATCCTGTACGAATCGTGCGTTAACTACTGTCAAGCTAAAGCCACGGGGTCAGAGACGCAGTCGAACGAGGTAAACTTCTCAAGACTATTAGATGGCTCTGGATTTGATGAATCCGACTTAAGTTTGCTATCATGGCTCCAATCAATACCCGCAGAAACATTTAGTGTTCCATTTGAACAGAGAATGTTAAATGTTGACGTCGAAAAATTAGAACGTCCTTCATTGCATACCTCATGGACGGAACATATGCTTGTAACTCCGATCAAGCCTCGCACATTCCCTCATTTAGCTATGCCCTTTAGAAGACCGCGGTCGGCGGCAGATGCCATGACCAGATCGCTCCGACCGCTACCTGACGGAGCACCGAGACATCCCGCCGTCATGGCTCTTTCTGCAATAGATTATGGTCCTTCTACATCATGTTTCGCTGGTTTTCATCTCACCGGCATAAAAGGGAGCAAAGTAATGAATACATCTGTTGATAGATTATTTGATAATAAAAATAGTGAGAGCATTTTTAACGGATTAACTGAATCGCTGAAGCCGATCAATGAGAAATTAAAACCGATCGGTGAGTTTACGGCGTCGAATAAAACTAACGAAGCAAGCAGTACCGGTGCATCAAATGCTACCACACCGGAACACCGGGGGCAGGATTATTCGGCGTCCACATCAATTTCAACGACCGCAGCGTCTAATTCATCACTCGCCGAACGGCCGCCGCAGCAAGTTGAAGCAGCGTTGCCGGGCGCAGACGGAGATTTCCGAAGAGAACTATTAAAAGAATACCAGATTCAAAAACAACGAGAATGCGATGATTACCTTCGCAATTTGCATTCCTCAGATTTACGGCAGCCGAAAACGTAAGTATAATAAATTATGCTTCTATTCTGATAATAGCCGTCATGAATGGATAATAATTGCCATTTTATTTTGATTACAGTATGGAGCAAATTGGGGATGCTGCATCAGCTTTTCCGACGCCCGTTAAATATTCGTCGCAACCTGCAACAATGGACAAAATTCGGCAAGATCAGACTCCATACAGCATGAGGTAGGTTATTCATAGAGTGATTCACTTATGAATCATGTCATGTTGTTCGACTTGCGTCATGTATGAAAGGCAATATCCACGTCGAAAGACGTTACAAAAAGCATAATAAATGGTTAGATAGTGCTGTTTTCAGTCGTTGCACATCGCGTATTAACAGCAATAATTTTCTTACGGTGCACTTTCATCGGTAGAGCGAGCAAGCAATTTGCTATGAATGTTTGGTCGCCAACTACGCTCTTGAGCGGTTTTCTCTAACGATCCGATAAATAACATTGTTATATGTATGTAAGTGGGTATGCTGTTTGTATTATTTAAGAGCCGGAACAAGCAAGAGCAAAGACGAATATTTTTACTAGACTTGCCGAATACAGCGTACACAACAGACGCGATGGATTTCTTTTGGTAGTTTTATAAACGTTCAAAGCATGAAATTATCTATTAGGACTGTTTTACAACAATTCAAACCCAAACATTTTTGAATTACAGGAGAAACGACATGAACGAGATTTCGGAGATTGCGGAGCCAGCTAACGTAAGATTATTTTTTCATTGATAGTCAAATAAATATTTTATATTATTAACAATGCAAAAATCTTTGCACGAACTATTTAGTTCTTTGCTGTCCAAGGTGATCGAACCTAATTTAATCACCATAAACTTTCATTTTAATGGGATCATTAAAAAGTCACGCTTAGATGAGTACAAAGACTAGAGACCTACCAGGTTTGTAGTAAGTTAGTAACGAACAATAACGCCCAGAGTTATTCATATTTTATTTAGGTTGTGTTATTTGCTTATTATCACTAAGTGCTTTTGTATATTACAGACTATTTTTGTCTAACTTGTTCAATGTATATTTGTTATCTGATAAGATTGGTAGTTTTCAATGTATTTTGGTCATTAAGGGCCGATTCGACCAATCTTATTCCGATCTATGGTCATTCTATACAAATCTGATGTCATACCATAGATTAATCCACGGATAAAGATTAGTCGAATCCGGCCTAAATAAAAGCAACTAAGTCAAAGGCTTTGACTGTCAGTTTACATTCTGCAATTTTGTGCTCTAAATCTTTTTTTGTTCCAAGCTTTTATTTGACTGTACCGGCCCCGTTGTTGGTATGTGTGCAATCAAATCTTGCAAGTTATTTTAGCTCTTCCTGGCCGAAATGTTGTATACGATAATGCAATATAAAGGCTTGCTAAAATATTTTAGAGATGACTACTTTGTATGTAATTTTCTCCTAATAGCTTACTGGTACAGAGCGACTACGATCTGAAGGCACATCAGTGATATTGACAGGGGGGCGTTATACAATGGGAAAAACACTGACGCTTTTAAAGGAAAAAGCATTAGGTTCTACTTTTGCCGAGTGCCGAATTAACCGTAGGGCGAATATACTGCCATTGTCAATTGTGCCATTGTGTCATCTGCAGACAATTGACTGTCGAATATAACATAATTAAGTGTAAAATTACTTTGCTGCTGTGTTTTGTTTTTAATTTTGTAAAAAATATTTGGCAGTATTGAGATATCATTTATCTCATATTAATTTTTTTAAAGTAAAAAAATTATAGCATTCTGCCCAGGTGTGGTGTTTTAGGGTACACTGAAAAAAGCTTGGTGCATTGAACTTGGTGCAATGTTCACAGTACAATGTTTTTTTATGCAATAACGTCGTTTTTGAAGTATTATCACGTCGTTTCAAAGGTAAATTTAATTAAAAATAGACTATGGTTTTTTCATATTTTCTTTTATTTCTTTATGGCTTGGCGAAAACGATTACTTTTTAAAAATATGTTTTGTTGCTTTTATGTATTGCATATTCAATTTCTGAATCCGAAGTAAATTTTTGCATTGTCATGTTGAAAATATATTTTGTGCAAAGCTTTCACTTTGTTGATTTGAGCAGTGTTGCGTGTAGGTGGTGGTTATGGTGATTTGGCGTTTTGTACGAGGTCAGCATTTATATTGTGTAGTATTGAAAATGTATTTGTTATATTTCCTTATGCGTAAGTATACTTGACAAACAGTACACAATGCTGTAGCCCTTGTTGTGGAATGTGGTGGTGTGGTTAGTGTTGAACATACTCTCCAAGAATATTTTGAAAATTTAAAATTATTAATGATTGTGTGCCTTAGTGTGTATGAGCCGGATAATATTTGAGTTGAGATGAGCTATCAAAAGAATTTGGTAGTTAGGGTTTTGCCTTTAATGGAAAAAAAAGTAAAACATATTTTTTTAATAATTCAAGGTGTTCCGAATATAATCCAGTTCAAATAGTCTAAAACTGGTGCTCGGTTGGCCAAAAATATCATGTCTGACCTCGGCGTCGTTGGATATGTGGTCCCTTGAGCTCGTGCAGATTTTCTCACGATTTTTTCCCTCGTCGCCGATGTAATGATAGAAATACACACGATTTTGTAAAAGCAATAATGTTATTGGTATTTTTTATTGTATCTAAAGCTCATTGTACTATTTAAACCTCAACCTATGGTTCAACGTCAGATTTGTATAGAATGACCGCGTTATACCATACATTTCGTATAGAATTAAGTTTGGTCGAATCGGCCCTTGGTCTTCCTAAAAATAAATATGTGATGTCTTCTTATCTTGTCACCCGAGTTTGGTCTAGCAGTCCACAGTTTTTTATCTGGTTTTTCTAAGATATGATGGCGTTTTTGGTTCTATGATTCTGATATAGAAGAAACATGAAGTTGATTCGGAGCACCAGACAAAAGATAAGAATAAAACTTGAACTGTGCCAGATGTGCCAGAGTATCAGTTGTTCTATTCCTTATTAGTGTATTAAAGTTTTAATTAGTATTGAATATATTATTAACTTTTCTAAAGAAATTTCTTGTTCTGCCTTGAAAATCACAGCGAAAATTGTAACACTGTTGAAAGAAAGAGGTTATTTGGTACAGATAACATAATATGAAATACACAAGTGATTTCAGTAATCCGTCAAAAATTAAACGATTAAATTCCGATTCGACCAATCTTATTCCGATAATAAATCGATGGTATAGCCTTGTCATTCTATACAAATCTGTCGTCATACCATAGATTTATTTAATGTTTTTATGTGGCCGAACATGCTTAAATGGACACTTAAATCCATAATTTAGTTGAATGCTCCATGCCAAGCGCACATAAAAAACGCTTTTACGTGCGCTTGGAATCGCCGCGAAAGTTTGATAGAAACTTTTTTATTCTTTTGTTTAAAGTAGTGTAGAAACTTATTATTACTTGACTCTATGGTAGTAACTTTCCTCATAATTATTGGTTCAGTGTCTTTCTTCACAAACTGACTACAGTTTTCTTTTCAAGGTTTAGCCATGTTTTTGTAAGAAAGGTTTGTAGATTCCTGTGACTGTTGAACTGTTGCTCTATGTTATTGCCACGTGCGATAATTTTTCCGTCTGGCAATAAATTCCACACAAATTTATGCAACGTTAATAACTATTTCTTAGATTGATATAAATTTAAGATTTTTGACCACAGTTTCTTGAAAATAAAAGCTCTTAAATTACGTTTATTCCCGACACACTGTGGTCAATTTTAATAATTTAGGGGTACAAAATTAAATGATGTGGAATGTGAAGTTTCACGACGTATCGACGACCCGTTTGGAGCAATGGTAGTGAACGCTGCCTTTGGTCCAAGGGTCCCCGCACAGTACAAACATTTGCGTGCATGAACATGTCTGTTTGTATTTGTCTGGGCGTTTGTATGTATTATAAGTATGTATTTACAAAAGAAAAGTATTATATGTATACATTTGTAATTCCGCTGCCGGAAGAATACCCACTAAACCCACAGGGGCGTTTTCCTACCTCGCTCAGGGAAATCCAGTAAGGCCATCGAACAAAGACCCCCACAAAAATGTTGAGTTCAGTGTACGTGGAAGTGGAAAACATGTTCCAAAAGTTTCGCGGAAGTGTTTGTATATAGGCTTTGGGCAAGTAAATGTTAAGGGTTAAAGTAAAGCATCTCAGTTCAGGTGAATATCTAGCTTAGAAAATTTACCATTTTTAATTTTCTTCTGTTGTCATAATTTCTTTCTACAAGTAACCATAATTTTTTATTTGCTAACAGTGGCCGCTTTAGGTAATAATAGAAATATGGTACTTGTACGAAAATAATATTATACAATTACATGTAAAAAAAATCTTAATACTTTATTTACTGTTTCACCGTTTGACTTTTTTTAAAAAAGGCCTGATAATTGCTAGAATTTGTACAAATCTATGGGTGATATTCCATTCATGCCAAATTATTCCAAGAATCTTTTTTTCTCCTTCATCGATGATGATTTGACATGAGACGCTGAAGAATTTCTTGCAAGCCCGCAACTTATTTCTTGAAAAAAAGATGAATTCGCTTTATTTTCTTTTGGGTGACACATTTTTCAATTCTTCATTTTTCATTACTTTCACAGAATCTTACCAGGTTGAGACAGGGGTTTCAAAACAGGTTCTAAAATGTGATTGCTAATTTTCTTTCACCTTGACGCCTCGTTGGCAGAAATGACGAAACTCCCCACCATACTATCACACTATCCGAATGATGAGTCCGCGAGACATTCCGTGCGGAAGCTGGGACGTTCTTGCTACTTTTTTATGTAATACGTGGCAGATGAGCAGACGGATCACCTGATGGTTAGCGATGCCGCTGCCCATGAACTCCCGCGACTACTTTGACTGTTTTGACTTGTTACACTTGATTGTTTTGTTGGTTGAACTTTTCTTAGACAGTAAAAAAAACTTTTTTGTATCAGTGAAGAGTATCTTTCTCGCATCATGTCTCCTGTGCAGTATTAGACAATATTTGTGTCGCAATTTAAAAGTAAATTTTGCTACGGCTATACATACGCCTGTACCTTAAGGTCATATTTCTGTATTCTGTTAACTGAAACGCGCGAAATATTATTAAAATAGTAGCTTAGGCTTGTGTAGTAGAGAGCGAGTATATTTTTTTTTCTTGTGGAATCTAGCTTCATCATCATCATCAGCAACCCACACTCGTCCACTGCTGGACATAGGTCTCGCCTAATGCACGCCAATGCTTCGGCCACTCTCATCCAGCCCACACCAGCCAGCCTTCGAATGTCATCATCCCATCTTGTCGCAGGGCGTCCGTGGAATCTAGCATACTCTGAGAAAATTGCTATGAAATCGTTAACACAAGAGGACAGACT
Source organism: Marasmia exigua (assembly GCA_019059595.1). Classification (NCBI taxonomy): domain Eukaryota; kingdom Metazoa; phylum Arthropoda; class Insecta; order Lepidoptera; family Crambidae; genus Marasmia; species Marasmia exigua. The sequence goes on along the minus strand of CM032494.1, from coordinate 10,135,316 downwards.
CCACAGCTATTAACTGGATGTACTGAATATGACTTTCCTCTCTATAGTACTTACCGGAAAAATCAATTGCCCCCCACTGTTGTCCTTATGATCACTCAAAGTCCCAAGTAGTGTTCCAATAAAACCGGAGTAATGCGGTTTGCCCTCCTCTCAGACACATAGTCGTGGGTGCTAACTCTGCCATTCCTCGCCTCTTCAGAATCCTAAACCGCTATAGCGACCAGATGGATGTCTTTCCTTTTGATAACTGTTGGTGATTCTAGTGAACTGTATAATAACTGGAGAATGATTAAAGCACGATTTAAAAGATGAAAACTTATATTATGAAAACAAATATTTACAAAGCGATGTTTATTGACACAATCAGATGACAATTTTGATAGGAATTGCAGCACGTCAAATGACCAGCAAAATATACTCTTCAAAATAAGGTTGCACCACAGCCAGTCGCTAACATGCCGGAGCCCCACACGATAAATCGACTACGGTGGCTACTGGCTGAGGTGCGGTAACTGCTCTTCCTGTTGAGTGGAAGATCCGCAAGCAGTACTATATCACCCCATCATAGTTCGCTGAGTCGTGGACGTCGTGGCCAGATGTGGAGTCCGTAAGTTGAAGAGTTCCCTTCAATTTCCGGGACAGGTTTGCATGGGAGGACGTCCACGGCGCAACCGACGAGGAGCCAACAAGAAACGTTGCATATTTGGAGGTGGGGCAGCCTACAAATACAGCGTCCTTGAGGGTCGATCAAGGTGGTAGGCGCCCCTACCAGGCGTGGTTGCAGGTGTGGTCTCGCTCGAGATTGCCGTGGACTTAGCATCGGGCAGAGGTGTAGCCAGGAGGTCTCCGTGGTGTTCTGTGACTCTCTCTGGAAGCAGCTGGTCCCGGTGACGGAACGTATCCCGTAGAGTGTCCTCGCCGTGCTGTAATCATTTGAGGCTCGATATGGTCGCATCCAATGTATGTGCGCGAACCGATTTTCGGTGTATTTTTCTGGTCGAGAGGCATGGCGACGGCTGTCGAGGGAAAGGTTGACTTGGTGGTCGTCACCTCTGTCACTTCTGGGGTGGTGGCGTAGACGCGAGTCCAGTCTTAATCGAATATGGTGGGGAGATGTGGTGCTGTAAAGATTGACAAAGTTAACGAATAGTAGAATCAGGGGCCGGACGTGCGGCTTAAAAAACGCGGTGGCGCGTTATAAATGTGGCCGAAACTGTAACGGGCCGGGTCGCTTATTATTTTAGGTAGACGGGGGTGTGAGCTTGCTTCTCATTTTCACTCGTGAGAGGCGGCTCGCTGGGATCGTGGGCGCGTGTCTGCGGCTTATTTGATTAAGCCACATCAGGAGAAAGAAAAAAGGTAGAATAGAGGGCCAGAGGGCCAGAATGGGCGAGGAGGCCACAGTACCGGGAAGGAATCAGATGACAATTTTGATAGGAATTGCAGTACGACAAATGTCCAGAAAAATATACTCTTAATAATAAGGTTTAGCACAGCCAGTCGTCAACACCTTTCTTGACTCAGTTGGCAAGATCAAAACTAATACTAGCATCAAAACACTGCTAGCTAGCTAACTGTTATTTTTTTTAAAGTAAAAGGTCGCAAAACGAGTGAACACACGAGGTATGTAGGAAGATAAGCTAGCCTAACGTAACGCACATGCAACAATCCTGTTTTTAGGTTGAATAAATAAAATAAAATAAATATTTCACCGTACTGAACCCTTCGTGCGCGAGCCCGACTCGCACTTGGCCGGTTTTTTTCTCATGCTTTACTTCTTTCTTCCACTGGTAACAATTATAACAGAAATAACCAGCGATTGACCACAATTTATCTAGAGTTATTTCTCGGACTTTGAAAAAATCATTCATTCTTTATACATAGAAATTCACTTTTGTTAATAATAATTGATTCCTAATCAGGGACTGCATGTAAGCATGATTATGTATGTGCCACTAAGGCCCTATTCGACCAATCTTTACCCGTGGATAAATCTATGGTATAACGTCAGATTTGTATGGAATGACAGCGCTGTACCATAGATTTATTTATTTTCGGCTTAAGATTAGTAGAATAGGCCAGTGTTATTAGAAGGAAGCAGTGTCATTCAAGTTGTAGTTGCAATTTTGTCTTGATAATAAAAGTAATCTTTTATCTTTTTCGATGTATATTACCTTCGGCTTTAATTTTCTTGTGGGCTGTTAAGCCTCGGTGTTAAATTTTCAAACCGCCTTATGGGCGTCTGATATAGTTTTATGACGATCACTGTGAAATTGAGGGGACTGACAGCAAACCAGTGTTGCCAAGACTAGCCCTGACAAAAACGCTGAATAATTGGCGGAAAGTAGCCTAAATCACCTAATCCTTTTTTCTCAAATGTCAGGTAGCTCAAAAAGAGATTTCAGAGATTGCTTATGTAGGAAAGTTTAACTATAGGTAGTTATGTATTTAATTCGGAACATAAAAAAAACACCAAAGTTATTGTAATTTAATCTTCATCCATCAATAAAAATATTTCTTCTAAAATGCCTCCATTATTATCATTTCCTGGTGATGATGATAAACAGGAAGGACCAGCAACAGGCGCCGAAGAATCATTTTCGTTTATATAAATTGTGCAGTCTAATCGTCTCGTCCGTAGGCGTAAAATTGCAACACATTTTTCGGACAGCCATGAAAACTCGGATGCGCGTTAGTGCCTGCAACATAGGTAGTTTTAGTCAAAAGTTGTTTCTAAGGGCCGATTTCACCGTCGAAATTGAACGCGATCAACGCTTAAACGCGATCAATACGAGCGAAAACAAAGGAACGGAACTCAGTTTAGCGTGTAAACCGAGTTCAATTGAATTGATCGCGTTCAATTTCAACGGTGAAATCGGCCCTAAGTTTAGTTTTAGTCAAAACTAAACTTAGAAACAAGATGCAATGCAAATGCAAAGGCAAAGATGCAAATGCTAAGGGTTCATAATGCTGAACAATCTCCACAGTGGCATTACTTATGGGCAATGATAACGTGCGCAGTGCGAAATTGACAAGGTCTTCAAATATGCATTGCCCCACCGCATTCGTCATTTGGGACACGCATATATCTTCTAGTTCTGTGTATATTTTAGACTTTGAATGTATTTCCAAATTTGTTTTAAGTGCACGCAGATGAGTTGTTTTTTAACAAATTCCTCAATTGCACGGCACAGCCAATCTAAACAAGCACCTTATTTCAAGCAAAAACGTAATTAATATACTGTGGCAACACAAGTTCTTCTTTAAGGTGACTTGTAGGGCACTAGCGACGCCAATCGATTTAAATGCTAGCTTCTAAGATACTATATATAGCTACTAAACCGGATCTATTTTAAACAATTTCGGGGTTACAACCTCTCGGCAAACACTTTTAAATAACTATGCACAAATGCGGACCCAACATTTGTACGCGAAAAATTGATCCATGCTAAAAGTGGCCGCTTTTGGAGGTAATCAATTTTTCGCGTACAAAAACGGACCCAACATTTGTGCATGGTTATTGAATAAATAGTGTAAGTGTTTGCCGAGAGGTCGTAACCCCGAAATTGTTTAAAATAGATCTGGTTTAGTAGCTAAAAATTAAAATCGATTGGCATTGCTAGTGTGCCCTACCCGGCACCTTTAGTCAGAGCACCGATTGAGTTGAAGTTGAAAAGCCATCAACTGTCACTGTCAAATTACAGAGAAAAGCTTAAAGCGCCAAAAACTCGATTTCAGTTTGTAACATGCGAAGATTTTAAATAGTGCCAAGGAATCTGAAACTTGATAGGGCTATTTGTCCCGATATTTCACAACAATATGATAATTCTCATTTAATTAATGCATTCAGCGATGTCCACAATATTATTACTATAGCACAAAGTACCTATTATAACAACAATAATGTAGTTGTCTTTCAAATCATTAAGGAATATGTCTATCTAGGACAAGCGCTCCAATTAGGCAGAAACAACTTCGAGAGAGAAGCCAATAGAAGACTTCAGCTAGGCTGGGCAACATTTGGTAAACTTCGTCAAGTCTTCTCGTCACCCATCCCTCAAAGTCTTAAGTCGAAAGTCTTCGACCAGTGCGTCCTTCCGGTCATGACTTACGGTGCCGAGACGTGGACACTCACGGTTGGACTAGTCCACCGGTTCAAAGTCGCTCAAAGAGCTATGGAAAGGGCTATGCTCGGAGTATCTCTGAAGGGCCGCATCAGAAATGATGTAACGGATTACATCATTTCTGATGGTTCTGATTCTGTCGGACAGAGAACCAGAGTCACCGATATAGCCCACCGAATTAGCAAACTGAAGTGGCAGTGGGCTGGTCATATTAGCCGCAGAACTGACAGCCGTTGGAGCCGTAAAGTCCTTGAGTGGAGACCGCGACTCGGTAAGCGTAGTATAGGACGCCCTGCGACAAGATGGGATGATGACATTCGAAGGCTGGCTGGTGTGGGCTGGATGAGAGTGGCCGAAAATCGGGAGCAGTGGCGTGCATAAGGAGAGACCTATTTCCAGCAGTGGACGAGTGTGGGTTGCTGATGTGTATGTGTGTCTTTCAATACGTAATTTATGTAATCACTTTTAAATATTGCAATTTTCTCTCACTCGTCTATACGGTTTTATGTATTTTCCGTTTTTCCCATTATCAACCACCTAAATCACAAACTAAGAAGAAGATACTAGCGTCAAAATCTCTGAACAACAACTTCGTTAAGGCGACGGATAGGGCATACTATCGACGCCAATCGATTCTAATTTTTAGCTACTAAACCGGATCTATTTCAAACAATTTCGGGGTTACAATCTCTCGGCAAACACTAACTGGTTGCTAACAATTAAAATCAATTGGCGTCGCTAGTGTGCCCTACCCGTCGTCTTAATACGTTTTATTCATTTTCCAAAACTATGCAGTGCAGTAGCATTATCTTAAAGAATGAAACTAAGTGAATGAACGAACAATTAATGAATGGGAATAATAATAATAATAATTCTCACAACATCTCATACTTTGACCTGATTCCGTACTAAGTAGCTTAAGCACTTGTGTTACAGATATCAGACAACAGAGGAACGCAAATATATACTTAAATACATATATTACACCCAGACACCGAACAAACATAGGTGTAGTGAATGAATGAAAGGATCTTTTTTTAAATCTATGACCCCATGTATAATGTCAATACATTATCGTCTTTATTACATCTCATTAAAGTATGGTTTTGAGTGTTCCGACATTTAAAGGTGCGCAGAAATAAAAGCCGCACTACGAAAGAAGTCCCGCGGAAAAACTTTTGTTATATTGCTACAAAACGTGCACTTTAAGTTCTCGGCGTCCAGGAATTTTCCAATATAGTATAGGATCCCGCTATACAACGACCTTCACCGAGATGCTTATTTGATGAGACGTATTTTTTATGTTATTAAATATGCCAATAAATATATCCTATATGGGTTGCCTAACAAAGTTCAGTCCAGAGTATTTTTAATTAATAATTAAAAAAAATTTTTTTTTTTAAACATTGCACCGGTGTGATTATTTAATAAATTTGATACCAATCGAAAGTTTGAAGCCCATAGAATATGCAAACGTTAGGTTGCCTATTTTTATCCGGTCACAACCACGGGTTGCCAGGTGTAAACAGGTAAATCCATACAAGCATTTTGCAACGTTCTGATTATTGAATCAATTTTAGATAAAATGAAAGATTATTTCATAAGGAACACGGTGGTATAGGGTTGCCTGCGAAAAATCAGTCCCGAATTACGGTTGTCGAATTTTAAATAATAAAATATCGCTGCAAGTGAATGTGTGTGAGAGAGAGGTCCCAGACCAACCATCCCATGCGGTAGAAAAGGACGCAGCGTAGCAGCTGTTTAAAGCCGCCCATTTAAAGAAGGAGAGTGCGCATGCTATTTGTGCTTGGAAATGAAAAGGATAGCGATAGACTCGTATATGCTATACATTATTTTGGAGTATTTTGTCGCTATAGATACAAGTGAAAAAACGTGCTGCTATTTATTGTTGGAAAAAATGGCCAAAAAGTGTTTTTTATGTGATTCGGATGACGGAATAATTGATTTTGATGATGAATGTTTTGAATAAAAAATATAACGAAGAATTTCTTAAATTTATCGCTGAATATACAGTAAGTACATAATAATTGAATCTTAAAAATTATCTAAGCTAATACATTTTCTATATTTTTGTCATGTTGAAGTAATTGGTAGTAAAACTCACTTATGGCTTTTACCCGACTACGGCAAAGCAAAAGGAGGGTTATGATTTTGACAGGCTATGTATGTATGTATGTATGTATGTATGTATGTATGTATGTATGTATGTATGTATGTATGTATGTTCATCTGTTTCCACGTAACTTCTTAACTACTTATCAGAATTCGACAAATGACATATCATTATAAGCGTCTTGATCGTCCGCTGGTTATAGGCTATATGAAGTTTCACAAAATCTAATGTGGCGCCCTCTAGCGGACAAAACATACAGAGTAAAAAAATAAAGTTACCACCATGCTGGATATCATTAACTCAGAAAATTTTACGAACTATTTTCGTAAATTCCATGTGGCTTAATGCAACGGATCCAATATGCGTGAAACTTCAGCCTGAGAACTGCGGTTGGTTCTTAGATGAATATTTAAAACCAGTAGGATTCATTGGGGATCATACACCTTTAAAAATAGAAGACATTGTCGAAAAAATTGAAACAGAGAGTGATAACGAAGAAGATTCAGAAGTTGGAGATCACAGTTATATGTCCGATGACTCGGAACCTGAGTAATTTTAAAAATTTTTGTATTTTAAATTTTTTTCAATAAACAGAAGTATTCTTTTAATTGTTGTTTTTTATTTCGGCTCCTAATAATAAAGATAAAATTTGCCAGATTAGTAATATATATGTATTACTCTGTCTTTTTTACTAAAGATGTGTATATACTTTAGTGTCACATAAACAATAAACATAGATAAATAATTAATTGATTAAAAATTAAATAACTATTTCTCTATATTAATAATTAAATACTCCAAAATAATGTATAGCATATACGAGTCTATCGCTATCCTTTTCATTTCCAAGCACAAATAGCATGCGCACTCTCCTTCTTTAAATGGGCGGACTTTAAACAGCTGCTACGCTGCGTCCTTTTCTACCGCATGGGATGGTTGGTCTGGGACCTCTCTCTCACACACATTCACTCGCAGCGATATTTTATTATTTAAAATTCGACAACCGTAATTCGGGACTGATTTTTCGCAGGCAACCCTATACCACCGTGTTCCTTATGAAATAATCTTTCATTTTATCTAAAATTGATTCAATAATCAGAACGTTGCAAAATGCTAGTATGGATTTACCTGTTTACACCTGGCAACCCGTGGTTGTGATCGGATAAAAATAGGCAACCTAACGTTTGCATATTCTATGGGCTTCAAACTTTCGATTGGTATCAAATGTTTAAAAAAAAAAAATTTTTTAATTATTAATTAAAAATACTCTGGACTGAAATTTGTTAGGCAACCCATATAGGATATATTTATTGGCATATTTAATAACATAAAAAATACGTCTCATCAAATAAGCATCTCGGTGAAGGTCGTTGTATAGCGGGATCTTAGACTAATACTGTGTAAGTTTTAAAATATTGTCTCATATGTACCAAATAGTTTATGGAAACATGACGAATAATTTATTTCCTCTCGTTTTCTAGGATTTGGAAACTCATCATTACGTTTTAAGTTCTTACATAATGTAAATTAAAATAGAAAATCTACTTTGCTTCAACTATGATGATACCAAACTATCAATCATAATTGTACTGAATAAGGATTGTTGAATAATAGCACTGTTCAGTGTTATTACATCATATTACATCATCTCCGCAGTAGCAATAATTTAATGAGCATGACGACATTTTAGATTAAACGGAAGAAAACTAATAGATATCAGAAACGGTCTTCATAACGATGGTGCTATGGTACCGATGTCGGCCAAACAGAAAAGAAACAGTCGCTTCATTTATGACTACATGCGTATTTGCAGAGAACAACGCATTTAAAAAAGTGTAAAATAGCATTCGATTCCATTCCATATAAGTAGATGCGCAACTATCGTTTGCCGTAGTCGACTGAGATTTCTATCTTGTGTTAAAGGTTCACACGTGTTCTTTGGGAGTCGTAGTTATGAGTCCGCAAATCGTATTTTCGTATTGATTCTTGTAAATTACGGGGGCGAACACGGATGGTTTTAATTTTGTTTTCAAGCTGTATGTGTACAAATGTATATGTTATGCACAAATGTGATAAATTAGGCATTGTGATAAATGGCCAATATCAGCGGGCAATGTGAAAATAATTATTCCCTTAGTCACATTGATTGCGCATTAATCATAATGGTCATCACCTTTTAGTTAGTGATAAAAACATTTCTATTAGCTTTTTTTCACCGAAATCAAAAAAAAAGGAAGAGGTTTTCAATTCGACGTGTTCATTTTTTAATATCAATATATCTATACCAGGTTTATAGCTGAACCGAAAACGCGATACACTTGCGAGTTGTAATCCACAACCAGTGCTATCTATTGGTACAACGAAGAAACCAATGTCCCGAAACGAAGTGAGGGCGGGTCACTATAATCGACATAAAACTTAAAAGTAGCTAAATATGGGACAATTTGAATATTCAAACTCATTATTTGGATCGTTTATTCCCGTTGAGATTCATTGCCATATTGTTTTTCCTTTGATTAATAGTGTAATTCAACAATAGCCGTAGTGTCGATTACAGCCTGTCTGGTATTGAAGTTTCTTCTCGCTTCTCTACGCTTGCTACGGCTTGCGCGCTGTCGGCTGGATGGTCGGATTTGAACCAAGAACCCCCGTATGGTAGGCTTTATTATACACTGAGGTACCATTGCTCCAATGATGATGAATTACTGTAAAGTCATGGTATGGTAACTACGTCGTTAGTATTGTATTATGCTTATCCGACATTCAACAGAGGTTCAACAAAGTCTTTCAAATAAAGTAATACTACTTGCACGCAGTAACTTCTACGTGTGAGAGCATTCTCGTGAAGATCGCGGGCAAAACTTTTTAATCTCATCTCACTAAAACAATTATTGTTCACTACAACACACACTAAAACAATATGGAAATTCAATCCTTTTTACCACTTTGGTAACTGGTAGTTTTAATTCTTCTTTCATACCCTGTTAAAAAGGAAAACGAACACATAATATAAAAGGAAAACATTAAAAAAAATGAAGAATGAAAATTTTTAAAATATGTATGAATTAGTCAATGTACATAATTATAAGAATTACTAAAGATAATATACACTGATATTTCAATTCTATTGGAAGTATTCCTAAAGATCAACCGACTAAACGCTACAAAATTAGCAACAAAAACACCTTGACCTTATGTACATACATAAAAGGCTGAAATTTTAGTACCTAGGTCCCAACAGGACTATAAATAGGTACTCTAGAAATGTTATATATCCATACACACGAAAATAGTCGATTTATGAATCTCTGGCTTTAAATTCAGTAGTTTAGTTACATATGAAAAGGTCTTTAAACTAAATTAAATTGTACACCTGACATCATGGTCACATGCGGTCGTGCGTGGCGCTCACACTAGATGGATATCGGTTCCTCGTCCAACTTAACGTGTTTAATATACAGTCATGAATTGGTAAAAAGTCTGTAATCAACAACGGGAATATATGCATCCGTATGTCAAGAATGCGCATACTAAAGAGTTTCTATTCACTTTAAAAAACAATATATCAAGATTGTTATATGCTTTTAGGTGTTTTTAGGATTCCGTACCATAAAAACAAAAAGGAAACCTTATAAGATTATTTTGTTTTCTGCCTGTCTTTGAATGAACAACTCATAAACATTATACTCAAATCTCATCATCATCATGAACCTGTTTCTATTCATTGTGATTGTGAGAAAAATATATCTCCTGGTTTAGGTAATAGATAAGACCGCCCATTAAGGCGAGACAACAACAAAACGCATATCAAAAAATATCACTTCCAACACAATCTCGTCGACATAGAACTATGATCGTTGATCAAGAAGTATAATAGACCTCAAATAATCTCTAAACTTGTTATTAAATCTTAGAAATAAATAAAAGGTTTATATTTTTAAAGATCGTCTCAGTTTTAAATGGAAGCTAAAAACATTTTATTTTACGACGCGTTATTTCTTACTATGTTGAAAAATATCGTCAAAATATCCTGCGTACGGAAACCTTCGATGGGCGAGTCGAAATTATCCGGTTTTTTATTGCATCGGTATGCAATTTGAAAACCCGGCCAACCGTGCCAATGTACAGATGATGGTCAGGTCGAGTTAACCCGAGTTTTCATTTGCGAATAATCCAGATTTTTCAATGTGAACCCCTAAAAGTATTTCAGCATTTATATTTTATGTTTTTCAAAATTTTCCTCATCATTATCATCATTTCAGCCAATAGACGTCCACTGCTGGACATAGGCAATGTTCTCCACACAGATCGGTCCTGTGCCACCCGCATCCAATGGATTCCCGCGATCTTCACCAGATCGTCGGTCCACCTTGTGGGGGGCCTGCCACGGCTGCGACTTGCTGTACGTGGCCTCCAACGAGGACCTTTCCGCCCCAACGGCCGTCTGTTCTCCCAGCTATGTGCCCTGCCCATTGCCACTTGAGGCATCCTTTGGGCTATGTCTGTGACCTTCCTCACTCGTTTATAAAAAGAAGGATTACATTTCTCATGTCCACCGAATACACGGGCTGTTTAACAAATCTTGTTAAATATACAACTTTTGCTCTATGGACATTCTTGATAGTTTCTCTCCAACATCTACGTCGCCATTAATGACTTTCCGTAATCATAAGATAGTTAACATTTTACTCAGACTATATTATAAAACTAAAAAAGAATTACCTAGCCGTGAAAGTCAAGGCATTTTTTGCCACAGCCTAACAGATTCATTAGGATGTTAAAAAAAGGGAATTCATTGTTCGGCTTGTTTCAAGTATAGTATAGCCCTATGTAAACCGTTTCCACGTCTGTCAATAAGGGAGACCTCATCGATTTTTACCGTTTTTCGCCTTGGCTGCATGTCGCACTGGTTTGTTTGTCGCAAGGTCTAGATCTTAGATTAAATCAAAATAGCGGAAGATACGGCACGTCCTTTCAATTGGTCACTGTGACCGGCTTATTTGTTTTGACATATGCTTAAAGGAGTCCTCAAACGTGCTACGCGCATGCTACGTCAGTCTACGTGAAATTAGGCGACGGGGACCTAATTAAAGCGGTCCACGAGGTTGAGACGATTTACCTATCTTCCGCTATTTTGATTTAATCTAAGGTCTAGATAGAACTTTTTAAAAGATTCGTAGCATATGCTTATCATAAGCAATTTGTATGAAAAATGAAAAAGTTCTCTCGTCTGACTGAATAGTGTTGTAACCATACATACATAGATTTTGACGTTTGATTTCGTGGCTTACTATCGTCGACGAAGGTGCTTTTTGCAGCGTGGAGGTTAACGTTGAATGTTCGTGCTAGGCCTTCTCGGCTCTCATTTTTGCTTTTACCTTACATGGCAAAATGTGATTATGTAATCATTGTGTTTCGATTCGATTCTAGGACAATAGTAATAAAATAGTAAAAAAGTTATGATCTGTGGGTACTGTTGAGATCGCAGTAATTTAGAACGGGTAGCGTTTTCTTAAATCTCCAGAAAGTCCTTGTCACGCTGAAAAACTTTTGTTAAGATTACGACGGTCTGTAGGCCTCGTTACAGGGTTATGTTTTTATCTCCTATAGATTGGCTACGTATTCTGATCTTCAAAATAAATTATATTATTTGTTCTGTATTGTAATAATGGTATATCTCTGTGCCCAATTTCATCAAAATCAGTTAAGAAAGTCTCCTCACTGCATATTTTCTCTGGAATTCATTCTTATCCTTCGTACTTTCACGAAACCGGTGGTTCGTAACTAATGAAGATTTCTTAGTCCTTCTACGAAAACAATTCCGATCGACGACAATGTAATTTATTGCTTGAAACTACAAGAACGATCAACTCTTTCTTTTCATAGTCCGTTTGAAAGTTCTTTAGATGCCAGTAGATTGCGTAACCTCGTCCCTATTCTTTTATGCTCAGTCGCGTATAGAACATTGAAATATTGACATCTTGTGAGTTTGAAATACTTATCTCCTAAAGTTAAATTTGTAACATTCGCACCTTCAATAATTTCAGGGAATTTCATTTTGTGTCAATAGGTAACATAAATCTCTGCTGTACTAGCTGATCCCATCGCTGCAATTCGCATCTTGTTTGATTGCGTCTGTAGCGAAGCTAGTTCACTTATATTAAAAGAATAAATTTTATTAAAACGGGAAGTTTTTGTGCATCATAAGACGATGTTTTTGTTGACAATTTTTTTTTTCTGTTGATTTCTATCAATCTTTAAATTATTATGTGTAAATACAGGTTTTATTCCACACCAAATTTAAGACTAAAATAAAACATTGATATATTAGGTCTTTACCTATGAAATTGCCGTTTTGTATGGCCATTTTCTTAGAAGTTGTATTTTCAAAACTATTTTTTTTAATTTGTAAAGTAAATTTGTAATTGAATTGACTGTGCTTTAATAGACAACGTTTAGGCAAGTGTAGGATTAAAAAAATAATTAAATAGTTTAATTGATAAAATGTTAGTTCTGCCAAGTAATAAAAGGATTATTTTCAAGATTTTTTGCGTCACAAATATAACAATATCTGATCTCTATTTAATATGAACCATAAAATATAGTCTTAAATCAATATAAATTATAGTATGGTGACTTTTTAGAGGAGTTATAGATCTATTGTGTCTATAAAAAAAACGGCAATTTCAAAAGCCTATACCTATTATAAAACACTAAAGAAATAATAGTTTAAGTAAAGCCTAAGGCTAAGGTCAAATACGAATTCCTTTTGACAGATCTCAATTTAGTTCAGTACTAGAGAAGTACCCTTAGTATTCGGTTTAATAACGGATCTAAATCGAAAAGTCTTTTAACAACATAGTTTAATAGAGGTCGTTTAAACACCCTTATTCATAGACTTACAAAACTGTACTTTGAGTAACTATTGACATTTTGCTTTTGGAAATTTTAATTTGTAACCTTCATATGAATCTCGGCCATCTTTTTCCTTATTTATTCGAGATTTTAGTCCAGTTTGGCCAGTATGTCAGTCCCAACGGAGGTGATGCCTGACATCGCTTCCATTGTAATTGCAACGTCGGTTCTTCTCTTGCTTACCATCAGGCTGAGGAGAGCCAATATACTGTCAGTATAAAAAAAATCGAATACCGAAAGCTGCAACTACTCGCTTAGTCACTTGTGAAAGTGGTTTAGAGAGGAAAACCATTTTGAAGCTCAAGTTCAAAATAAACAATGGTGTTGAAGCAGAGGTCTTATTCCACAATACTTTTCACACTGGCCCTTCAACGCGTAAGTTGCAATTTTAAAGTAGAGTAATAATAATGGAAGTCTACCATTATTACTGCGTTATAGTTTTGAATAAAAGTTGTTGCGATGATTAAAAAGGCGAAATTGCAGTCAATATCAAATAAGTGGTCAATTCTGTTGCTCAACCCAATTTTGCTTTGAGTTTAAATGACAAAAGTGTGATAATTTTAAATAAATGAATAGTTACGTACTTCATCGCAAAAAAGTTTCGATCGCTACTAATTTCTTAACGGTCAAAGTATTGGCTATTTTTTTTTAATTGTCATGAATGACACGTCTATTAATAGTTGTATGTACCAGTTAATCTCAATTTATCGATAAGCCGCTTGGCAATGTAATCGTTATTTGTCTTAGATTGTCACAATTTACGTTTTATGCATAGAAATATACGGAGCGGGGTCAACCAGAAACACTATAACTTTTAATAATTCCGTTGACATATTGAATTCCTTTTTTAGGTTGAGCTCGCGTATTGCATTCTTGAATCTAAAAATGGTTTTCGTTAGTCCCTTATTTGGTTGTCATTATCTTTTAATTGTCATTACGCCAAGGTTATCTTCCTACCTTTATGTTGAATGGTGTTTTTAACATAATTGTTTAACGAGTTTAGATATTTTTTTTATTATTTTACAAGTGATGTGCTGTAAATATGTTAAATTATGTATTGAAAAAAAAAAGAACGTTTTTTATTTTAGCTGTTGGCCTCTCCATAATCTGCATTATCATGAAAGTACCACTTTCCAGTTCTTTTTATAGTGTTCGTATAGTATGTAGCCACAGTTAAATCTGTAGCGATAATAAAAGAATACGAAATACTTCTACCAGCCGATACAAATTTGTGACATAATATTACAAGTTGATTTTGTAATTTGTCTCACTTAGTGAAATAAAACACGGCACTCTAGTGTCGTGTCCGCTTGATTGATTTATAATTGTTATCAAGTAGGAAAACGATCTTATTTATTGCTCCGCAATGAGTTTGGCCTTCAAGTAGACGAGACTTTTACGCCCACATCTTTGTAAAACACCGTTCATATAAATAGTGTCATAGGATAAAAACCTAAACTTAATATTATGTTGTCGTGTGAGGGGATACATATGCATTTTACTACCAAGTGATTTAACTACAGAATCGACACTAAGATTCTGTTGTAAAATCATTATCCTACCTTCAGTACCTCCCTCCGATAATAGTGAAAACGTTCCCGTAAAACTGATTTTTCTAAGCCTAATCAATTAATATAAGCAAGTAAAGGGAAATTATCATAAGAAATACTAGTATTATAAATGTGTTTATTCTTCTTACATGCCGCAATGAAACGAGGGGTCGACGTGTTTTTGCTTATGAATAAAAAAGGAACATTGACATAAGTTGTTGTCCCGAATAAATATAAAATTCCCACGGGAAAACGAAAAATTGACCGCGCGGACGAGTGACTGTGGTCCGGACGGCTAAAATGTTATGTAACTCATCAGAGAATTTAATATTGTTTATTTTTTTCTTACGTAGCTTATTCTATTCAGTCCTACTGCTGGGCAAAGGTCTCTTCCGTCTCTCTTTCTCTACCCCTTACTCAATTAGATTAAAAAATAAGTACGTCTTGTTTTACTTTTTGATAGATATTATGAAGTTTTAATACCTATTTAATACGATCATTGGATTTATAGTTAGTTATTCCTATACACATTATGCCAACACAGTCCTATTTCTAAACGCTTTTTCCTTGTGTTCAGTTCTCGTCGCGAATTCGCTTTTATCTCTTCAACCGAATGTAAACGTTTGCCGTTAAATGCTAATAATGAGTTTAGGAAAATTAAAAAATCGGCTAGACCCATGTTAGTGAATAAGATGGTGGCTCGATAGTAAGTATTTGTTGAGTTGCTGGTAAAATAATTTTGAAATTATGGTGTTGTGCGACGGCGCATACGAGGGCGGAGCTGAAAGTTTCGGGTATCAATGAAGTGATAAATTTTTTAAGTGGAAAAGATATTTATTATTTTTCGAAGTATCTCTCTTTAAACTTGACACATTTTTCAATTCGATGGAACGAATTTTCAAGCATTCATTCCATCCTGAAATTGGGGTATTCAAAATGGCCGTTTTGTAGGCGTCTACAGCTTCTCTAGGTGACGAAAATAGTTGACTACGTATTTGGTTCTTGATTCTGTGGAAAGTATTGAAATCATTAGGGCTGTAAGGATGATCTAACAATTCAATGTTTTCTTGTTCCACAAACTCTTTTGTCCTGTGGGCGCTGTGAGTGCTCGCATTGTTGTGTTGTAGTATGATGCAGTGGTTGCGGTTCTCTTTACGGAGTTCAGAAACGACCTGCGGCAAACAAATACTAGCATACCATTCTGCTTTAACCGTTCTTTGTCCTTATTTTGGAGGAATATTTGCAACATGGCTGGTTTTGGAGACAAACGTGGCTACCAATTTTTGACAACACTCCATGATCGAACAACTTTTGTTGGCGACAGCTTTGGACGCAACTGGGAATTAAACGATAACTGAGGAATGGAAAATTCAACAATTTTCTTTTTACAAATTTGATCTTTATGCCGAATTTTTCTTTTGAAAACGCCGTATAACGTTCAATCCATTTAACGTTATACGGCGTCTTCAAAAGAAAAATTCGTTTAACATTTCGCCTACAGGTAAGTATTACGAGTGCACTTATACCGCGATATTAAACGAAAATAGTGAAAGTGACTTTAAGTTTGATGGACTTTACATGGTTTTTTCAGTTTCTGTTCAGTCTGGGGGGCGCCACTCTGAAGCCTGTTGATTAGTTTGTACGTCAAACTCTTACGAGACCTACGTCTCGTCACGAGTATGCAATGCGTTTCATTATTGCTGTGGTCGGAATGGAATCGTCATGTCCTCAGAGTTATTTACAGGATATACCGATCAGTTGCAGACGTGGATGGCCTATCTATATCTATCTACCAAGGCCAGGAAAAATCTCCCGAACATATCCGTACCTATGCATATTATCATGCGTAATATTACGCTATGTGATACGATCATGCAACATGATACTGGTCGTTGTAGATTTGGTAACAATGTTTACCTATTTGTTTGTTCTGGGGCTATATTTTTTTTTATACCCGGACTGGTCGCAATCTGGCGTTGGTATAATATTTCGAGTTTAAACGAATCTACCGATTTTTTTTTTTAATGAAAACATCTTAATGAAATTTGTACAATTTGCGAATTGAAATAAATTATTATAATAACAAATTTTATGATGAGGAAATTATTACAAATAGGGCCCGATTGGACTAATCTTTTTCCGTCGATATTTGTGGTATAACGTGAGATTGTATAAAATGACAGCGCTATTCTATAGATTTAGTATCGGATTAATATTGGTCAAATCAGCCTTTAATAATCTTCAAACTAATATAGATAATGAATTGGTAGTTATTGAGCTTCAATACCATTCATAAGTTAAAGGCTCTTTTATGGATCAGTGCCCGCCGCCATTAGATTATTATTGTTTGTTATGAAACTAAGACATAAAAAAGATTTGTGATTTTTTATGCTTATTTTGCACACGCTTGTTCATGCCAAAATAATCTCAAGCATTATTTAAAAAATGTAGCCAAATTTTTTTTATTTTTAATACCTTGAACAACTATACATTTATTGTATTAATTTAATTACATTACAATCAATATAAATCTGATGGCGGCGCCACTGATCTGTGAAAAGGCCCTCAATAAAACTGCCAAATTCCTAAATATGTGGGTCATTTAATATTTAATATTGTTAATAATTTTCTCAGGTGATCTTGCCAATAAAAGTGAGCATAATATTATTTATATTTGCAATTAATTTATTGTATACTTTCACACTATCGTCTTATTTCATTTCTTTGGGCAACGAACGCCCATGTGATGTGAATATCTTATCAGTTATTCACATCACATGGTGCGTATGATATTAGCTTTTGTACAAGCCTTTATATTATACTGTATTCTAAGTTTACTGATGTGATATTAGACCGTCCATGGACAAATCCTATTATACACCACTCACAAGTCGGATTATCTAATGTTGGGAAATCGGGATAGTTTTCAAAACCCTGGAAGGCGGTGATAGTTTGACAACAATATGTATGTAGTACCTATCAAGTCCTGGGTATGCACGAATGTTTCAAAAAGGTCTTTTGGGTAAGACTAGTTTTAACGTGTTTGTTATATTTCATTCATTATCTTCTATAACGTTTTAAGAAAAAGTGGCGAAATATACGCACGGGGGCTTAAAATGGTAAATCCTACCCTATATTTACATTTGAAATTCGCCACTACTGTAAATAAGGGCTTGGATTACTCTGTTAAGTTTTGAAGGTCGGACGCTACCATTTTAATCACATGTCTCTTATTCCCAATTAACTAAATAGCCACATGCCAATTATCTAGTCTTAATTTATCGAGGAGCCACTACCGCTTAAGGATCCGTGTAATCGGCGACATAACTCGATTAGCCACATCAGTTCATCTAGTTAATTACATTTGCAGACGCAAGCGTAAAATTGTTGGTCAGTTTATGATTTTACAAATTGGGTTAACAAACACCCATTATAGCACGGGAGGTGGTATAGCGTGGGCTCATTTATTTACTTGTAAAGCTTTTATACGGTTTTAATGACTCTTAAATTAATTGAACATTAAAAACCGTCAAGTTTTTTCACAATATTATTGTAATGTGATGATTGATGACCTTCGTTCATACTTGAGTGACGTTCACGCCCACATGCGAATCCGTCCTTGTTTATTATTGATGGTCTCTTAGTGGTACTGGACTATTATTTACCTCCTTGTCACCTATATTTATGTATACTATGTAGGACAGGTCGATAATAATCGCAGTCTCGTTGCCCGCGCGCATGCCGCCGTGAGTCATCGGCAAGCGTTCTGCGCACAATGCCGTCCGTACAGTCCAGTCGCGTCGCGGCATACTTAGAGGACATACATGTCACTTAAATTCTCGCACCTTGTACTTTTACGATCGACTGAACGTCTTATATTGTTTCGAATTGTAAATTAAAAATTGTACTCGGGTATAAGTGTAAACCGGTGAAGATGACTACGGTGAAGAAGATGATAGCTATGCGGCAACTGGATTCAATGTTCGGAAACATGACCCTGGAGGGGGAGGGTCGGCATTCACCCATTGTCAGTTCCATTATCGAACACGACCCTCACTGTGACGTACATGGTCGTTGCAGTACGCCGTACCGGTCATCTCTTTACCTTCATAGTAGAGAATCTACACCCGGACTCCATAGGGAATCGATATCTCCTACAAATGGACTCATAATCAGGTCCGTATGCTTACCTTATTTCGTGTGTTGATTTTTAAAATCTTTAAATTGACTAATTAAATGGATGAAAAAACAGGCGTCGCGATTCACTGGGAATGTCCGGGTCCCCGGCGCGCGAGCTGGAGCATCCGTCGACATTTCCGAGTATCCTGCGTCGCGACCGGCACAGCCCCTCGCAGACGCCGCCGCGGCGGGATACGCCCAGCCCTACACACAGGCACTATAACAAGAGACACTCAATGGGCTCTTTTCCGAATCTCACCAGAAGTAACATCGTCAATTATAACAGACGCGACTCGGTCGTTAGCAACGGAATAAGAGACATGAAACGCGATTACGTCGGCTCGATGAATTCCTTATCAAGAAAAAGTTCTATAGACACAAAGAAGTCCTCAACAGATTCCTTAGATATATGGAATTCGACTTGGGACTCGGAAAGAAACAATTCATTATCTTCGCTTGGGCATGACGATCGTTTCTCGTTTGGACTTAATAAGGTAAATATTTGATGTTATAATAACTTACTATCTTATTTTTCATAATATGAGTACCTACGTATAATAGGATTGGTTTACAAGTATAAAATGCGAATTTACTTAAGGAAAAAGTCGTTATGTATTCTCGTCAGGGACGTCTCTCTAGAGAAAAAAATAAAATGACACAGGTATATTTCGTGATCCATTAATAATGTAACTCTGTAATAATGTATGTATGTAGGCGATTATTCTTTATTGGATCTTCCTCGATCGGAAGTCTAAGTTGTTTTCTTTGCTCGTGTTGATCAAATAATCACGAACGATATAATTGTTTTGTATACTTCCGTTATGTTTCCAACAACCGTGAAGTATGTTACGATGAAGAAAGCTTACGTATTGATCTCATTGATTGCACCATGGAACGATTTGAACAATACCATCACGCTATCGCCATATAACTAGCACGTTACGTATGCGTTCCGTACGAACGCAACTAATTTATTGCGAAAGTTATTTACGTCTAAGGTTTCCTACTACCATTAGCTACAAGTAAATCGTTTGATCAGTGAATCATCTCATTCGTCTAACTTGCCGATGCCGGTTCGCTTCGAAAAATAGTCATTGTCATGTTATTTTGATTGCTATTACCGCGCGCACAAGGTGCAGATTAATGTACCTAATTATGAAATGTTTTATCTTGGTACGGTTTGTTTGGTGAACTGAACTGAAATACTGTCTAATTAATTCTTAATACAATTATGCAGAATGAGTCACATCCTTCTGATCACTTTACTCTTGGAACAACTTTTTACCTTCATTTTTAATACCTTCATACCTATTGGAGCTGATTTCGATAATAAGTAGAATAGTCTTTAAAAGTGTGCTACTGTTTAGAAAAATGTCCCCTTAGTAAATGGAATGCCAACGTATTAAACATGACATTATAATACTTATCTTTAAATTTACATCTGTATATATTAAGAGCTGCGTAGTTTTATAGTTAATTGATTTTTTATTGTACGAACACCAATCAAAGTAAGCTTAAATTATACAAAACAACTCACTTTGCACTTATTTATTCCATTACAGATAGTGCGAATGTAAGAAATACGATTATGAATTAAATATCATAAGTCCCTTTTCTTATACCCTTTCAATAAAAGTAAAATGATTCAGGATTTGGGGTCTCTGATAATGACCATGAAGCGACTTCCGTCTGACCACAAACTAAGTTGAAGATACTATGTGTCGTCTGACATTCGCAACCCTTTAACTGGGGAACCAGACCAACTGAATCATGATTACACGTTTCAGAAACTACCCGAAACGTGCAGATTTCCACACGATGTTTTCTCTCACCACCGCGCTAATAGTAGAAATACGCATATATGTATATTTGAAAATCCAGAGGAGTATGCTCGTATTAGAATCACGAGCTCGAGTGGATAAGAATAACCTTCCTTACGATTCTTCTCATTCTTATCCACTAACCAACCAATACCATATAACCAATTTGCTATTGTTTATTCAATTCACTGACAAACGCCCCGTTTGGTCTAGTAGTTTAAGTACCGGGCCGTGATCTCGGGGTCCTGGGTTCGATTCCCGGGTCGAGCGAAAAGTATGTTTCGAATTTTTCGAACATAGCTCGGGTTTGTGATCGCCAATCCGCATTTGGCAAGCGTGGTGATTGAGCCTAATCCCATCATAGTAGCGATGACTTGATTTCTATGATGGAGGCCTTTGCCCTTCAGTGGGACAGTTTATAGGCTGATACTTTATTAAATTCAATGTTCGACAATAGTTCAATTTAAAATCAAGGTCAGTTTCATCCTTTTTTTTTAATTAGTCCTAATAGTAAGTAAATGTCTAACGTGTATAAATTATAGACATTCTATTTGAAAAGATTTAATTAAAAATAAATTATATATTTTATAATTCGATTTTTCTCTGTAACGATGTTCTGGTCTATAACGATGTTTGGCACTTCCCAAATTTCATAGTTCCAGTTCGGCAACTTCCCGTTATGATTCCCTTGCGGACGTTGAAAGTTGCTTTTTACAGTGAATAGACGGCCGTATCTATTATACGTATACAACCTGTGCGGATAAAGAATGGGATTAGAAATGGCGACGCATCTATTCACTTCTCGCTCGCACACTATTTGCGTCTATACTCGCACTCGTGGGTGTGCGAGCGAGAAGTGAATAGATGCGCCGCCATTTCTGATCCCATTCTTTATCCGCACAGGTTGTACCTACTCACATTTACGGTTTAAATTTCATCTTAATACCTTGACGTGAAATAATGGTTCTGGACACATACAGACGAACGATAAAGTGAAAAACGGACCCCGTTTTTTCCTTTCGAGGTACGGCGGGATCCTAAAAATGTAGTCAAGAACGAGGATATTCGCGTAACAACTCAGCAAAGGTCAGTGCAACTTATTGGCAAAAGTGGCAATAAACCGGCAAACATCATTAAATAACCACTCGAATTTTCGCAATATAGTATGTTAGAGATGTGAATTCTCGATTAAAAACATTTCATTTAAAAATACTACCGCGGAAATTTCAGCGTCATTAAAATGCTATCGATACAGTTGTATTGCAATATATTTGCCATTATTCATAACTGCTAGTGTTTTTTACAATATAATTAATCTGCAATGCATTAGTGAGATTTCCGTAAACAAGAAAAGAAAACCAAATGTTTCGTAATTAAATAAAACTGTTGTATTGCTATAAAACGTTTAAATTAAAACACTCGATAAATAATTTCCAAGCGACGTCTCCGTTGGAGATTCTCCGCTAGTTCGCTGTACAAGGCTCGTTCATTGGAAGTCCAGTTCGCTCTTCGCCCGCCACGACCTGTACCCATAAATGGAAATGACGCCGACGAGTGGCACCAGTCACGACTAAATCACGATATTATTTAAAATGAATAACAGTCGGATGTTTGAAACTTTAATCTATAAATATTTTTTAATCAGTACTTTATAATATGCCGTGATTATGATAATCAAAATTGGTAATTTAATATAATTCCCTTACTGTGACTGGAAGATTTCAAATATGCCACATATTGTTCTTAAACTTCCTAATAATTAAAAGTGCCGGCCTACTCCTTTAATAACCAACAAGTAAAAACACATAAAAATAAGAGTTAGGTATTATTTCTATACATTATTATTTTGGTTTTATGCTTGTAACATGCCCGTACCCATACACATATACGAGTAAACAATTATTTTTAACTACATTTAATAACAATGTTTACATTATGTCCAAAGGAGACTGATGAAACAACTTACTAAAATGAACGTTTAAATGCTTGCGACCGAGGGAGCCAATACATGTTTACACGACAAAAGACACTGATTCATGATTCAGTAGCGTATAACAAACAAGCTTGTACTACAGTTGATGAGCTCCAATTTATCGAGAAACCCGACCCTCGTATATATACAGTTTGACCCAGCTTTGACTTCTGACTAATAAGTCAATAAGTCTCAATTGATTGCGAGACAAAGATGCGGTAACAGCTTTAGCCTAATTTTTTTCGCTAGAACGTGACTATTTGAGGCATCTTCTTCTCAGTTAAATAACCTTCATCGTTTGATTGAACAAGCATTTGCTTTTAATATATATTGCTTCATGTTGACATGATCTAATTTCGTTTATGTAAAGCATATTATGGTAGAACAAAAAGTAAAGTCATACACTGTATTGAGTATGATGTGCGAATGAATGAATTGTGTAATTCCACAAATAAATTATGAATGTGTACTCATTGCCTACTTGTTGTTGTTCTAATTTTCTGCTCAAAAAGCCTTGGGATCAAACAACACTAATTCGTGTTTGGAGTTATGTGTCCCTTAGTACCGGCTGATTCAGTTTACATTCTGTTGGAATTTGTTACTATGTCAATGTTTACTTCAATATAGGGGTTTTCGGCTCATTCTGAGTCACAATGAAGTCATGGTCTGTTCATGAACAAACTTTACGTAACGTGTTATAAGATTCTATTGTATAAATTGTGTTATCGCTAGTTTTTGTTTCCTAGATCGCGTTATACTTTATTGTGCGAGAATGGAATTATATTTACACAGTACTTTACAACATTTCGTCAACTCGAATTATGAGAAGGTAATTTTATTTATAGTAGCAAATTTCATTTGCATAATAATTAACCTACTAAAATACGGTTCTATTAAAACTTTCCACGAAAATATATTATTTTGTTGGGTTCCCGTTTTTAATTATGGAACACTCAAAAGTTTAATTCAAAGGGATTATTTGTTTTCATCATCTCACCACAAGGAGATTTTATTTAAAAAATAATGTCGTCGATTAATTAAATGGGTTTTAATTTGACCCAGAAAAACGATGTTTCCCTTAATTTATGTGTAGCGTATATTTAAGTATTTATTACGTGTCATTGTAATATGAACATTTGTAGCTTATAACATCCAACTGTCATGAAAATATAGTCTGCGGTATAATACAAACTTAGGATTGCGACGACGCAGCAAAACACTCTGCAAATGGTACAATAGATGTGCATTATTGAGTTAAAGCTCTTTGGGAACAAAAATCAGCTGTTGATAAAGTTGTTTATCTTTATTACAGATATTAATTTATTACAGATCGGTCAATATCTGGTCCAAATAAGCAATCAGTCGCGAATCTCATAATACTAGCATCGGTCACGCTTTCATCAGTAATACCCGTGGAGACGCCCATAACGTAACTAAATATATTAAGTCTGGTTTGTTTACGATACCATAATTTGTTATTGGATGGTGTAGTAAAATCACAGTATATCCAATCAGTGGTTCGACATAATATGCTACGAATAACCTCGCGTGCACTTTCAGGAGAATTTTCATAGAACTATCCATCCTTTAGATTCTGTTTATCTGGTCATCGGAGCGGCTACAAACAAACTTGTTCATGCACACAAATGTTTGTACTGTGCGGGGATCGAACCCGCAACCCTTGTATCAGAGGCAGCGTTCACTACCACTGTTCCAATCGGGTCGTCAAAATATAGATTTACTATCGTTTCTTTGGAATGTGAATATTATATTAATAATAATAAGAAGAAAACTTACTGCTAAAAATCTACACTTTTCATAATATTACTTTTTTACAGACAACCGAATCATTCTTAGAAAGATTTTGCTAGCGTGCCAGTCCTCAAATCCAATATTCCTTTTATATTGACATCATATTATATATGCGCAGAAGGCTTTTTCTATAGAAATGTAATTTTTACGTAAGATTCTAGAGTAGAGGTTCACGAATTCAAGATGACCCAGCCACACATTAATGTATAAAAATCTGTCAAAATTTAATCAATTCTCTCCTTTATTACCCGACTACGGCAAAGCAAAAGGAGGGTTATGATTTTGACAGGCTATGTATGTATGTATGTATGTATGTATGTATGTATGTATGTTCATCTGTTTCCACGTAACTTCTTAACTACTTATCAGAATTCGACAAATGACATATCATTATAAGCGTCTTGATCGTCCGCTGGTTATAGGCTATATGAAGTTTCACAAAATCTAATGTGGCGCCCTCTAGCGGACAAAACATACAGAGTAAAAAAATAAAGTTATGATAAATATGCCGTGTTTGGTATCATTTGAAAGCGCTTGACTTGTACATTTTGAATATATATATATATATTACTAGCACTTGGACACCAAAATAGTACAAATAAAATAAAAGTAAAAAAACTAAAACCCAACTACGACAAAAAACGTCGCTGAAAAAGTATAAAACAAGCCTTCGTTGTCAATTTATGCAATATTCACTATGTAGAGATAAAATTTCATGTTTGGAAAGGCGTAGTCACACGTTAAATATACTACCCTTTGACAACGTGTGACTGCAGATTTCCAAACATGAAATTTTATCTCTACATAGTGAATATTGCATAAATTGACAACGAAGGCTTGTTTTATACTTTTTCAGCGACGTTTTTTGTCGTAGTTGGGTTTTTTTCAAACATGTTTAGATCGGAGGAAGTTTCACAGATTGTAGTAACCTGATGCATGGCTCATAAAAATATTAGCAACCTTTTTGTGTTTACTAGTTGTAGTTATGTGTATGATTTATGGTCGCATGCGGTGTGGTAGTCTTTATTGTTAGACACTAATTAATATTCATTTTCTTGGCGTAGGCTGAAATTAAGATTATGATGAGTTTCTTCAGATATAAAGTTGTTTATTATATGGTCTGTATATGGCATAACCTTGAGTTCCTTCGTTACGAATAAGGTGACTAATTAAATGTTTGAGTTTTCCAGCGTTATTTCTAGAGTGGCGTGGGTGCCTACGTGCGCAATAATCTGTATGATTTATGCTATTGTTTTATGTACCGTCTTCGTATTTACATAGTTACATGTTGATGAATTAAATATTATGATTTGTGCCGTTATGCTACATCTACTATTAACTAGTCGAGCGTAAGAAAGAAGCGAAAGTTGGTACACAAGCGTGACTTGGTGTTATATGTAAAATTAGCTTTTGAATGCATTTTCGGATAGAATGTAAATTACGTGTGGTTACATATTCGATTTATTGATTAACGCAATAAATATGATGACAAGTAATAATATTGGGGATTTTATGGGCTGAAAATATATGTATGGTATAAACTGCCTTCTTAAAATGAATTCTCTTTTGAAGTTGTATAAGCAAGCTAAAATATCCTCATAAGATTGTTACCCATTTAGGAAAGGTCTATGTTATCCTAAATTGTGATCTCGGGGAGTTTTAATGTCAGCCAGAATCTCTTTCACTCTCGGAAGTAAACTGTTTATTCTAACAATCCAAATTAATTGATTTAGTATGCTCCTTCCTTTGCAGCACCTATGGTATTTAGTATGAGTAATAAGCCATTGTTTTGTGCATTTTGTATTAATAGTGACTTCTTGTATTTGTAATGTATAATATAATGAATAGTAGTAAAACTTCCATTTTACGAGTTTACGACTCTTTGCAGCACAATACCCGAAGAGATATCTGTTCATACGCTGCGCTGGTTACGAGCAATATCTGAGCGTGTTGAACGCATTGACCGCGCACGGGCTTCCCCTTTCACTTGTATTCGCATTCAACGGATCGAGCGGAACGCGAGTGCGCCTTTCTCCATATTCTCATCTCTGTCTAACGCGCGGCGATGGTGGTGCAACGCAGGTGGTGGGCCGGCGCACGCCGCTCGCGGCCCGTGACAACAGTGCCGCAGTTCCCTCGACTACATCCGCACGGAACCAACTAGCCGCGCTCCGATGATCTATCGTGATCGGACATGAAGTCCAAACCGCCACATTACGTAGACGCACCTTTCAGGCCTTGGCCTCCACTGTCACGACAGGCCCAACCAAATTTCTACTTCCGACCACCGGACCCCATGGATTTGAGGAATTTCAAAACCTCATCGTCGAAGGGTTCCACTTACTCGGATTTCTCTGGAATGAGTGCATATAGTAACAAATCACGAGATTACTACTTCTTGTCACCGAGCTACAGATCGGCGGGTGCGCCGACGCCGAGTAGTCATTCGGACTTTTATCACGGAAGAGAGAAACCTCGCCATATTCGACATCCCAACCCTGCACCCCCCGTCGCATGCCCTTGTAGTCGGTCACGATCTTTGGAAGACGTACGCACTGAAGTCGTCACAGAATGGGAAGACGATGATGAGAATGGCAATCGAATAGTAGCGCCAGCAACAAAGTTTAACCGTACCTCATACAAGACAAATACTACTTTCCAAAAGCAAGGATTTCTCACTCGTCATTCGATGGAAAACCTGGTCGATAGACCTCCTCAAGTGTTGCCGCCAAAACGCATATCCGCCTTTCAGGTAATTGATTACTTTCTACAGTGATTGTTTTGTTTTAAAAGGAATCAAAGTCGTTTTCTAAGTGGACCTGCTGTGTTTAGCGATGTACATATTTATGCGGACTTTCTCGTCTCCTTTGATTACCTTATTTAAAGCCAAGCGAAGTGAATGATTTGATGCGTGTAGCGAATATTTTTGAACATTTGCGCGATGTTATGTATTGCGTGGCTGGTCGGCGGAGTGTTATGGGCCTGGGAAGCGCGAGCAGCGTCAGCCCCGTTCAGCTCCGGTGAACCGCAACGCGCCGTCCTGCGCATGTAACGGATGTTCAATACTTGTTTTTATTCCACACCATACCACCATACACGCAATTTATCCGTCATTTATCTTATCTGATGAGTGTGACGTTTAAACGGGAATTTAGGTTTGCAGGTGATTCGGGGGTAGTTTTTGTTTCGTTGCGTTGCGAATGTCAATTATTTGGTCTAACAATTAGATTACCCGTGTAATGTTTATTATTTTATGCATGTATCAACTAATACAGTAAAGCTTTTTTATTCAAACTAAATTACAGCTGAAGAGATAAACAACCACCAGTAGCTTAAATAGTTTAAAGAAACATAATTGATCCATATCTAATATATCTAAGAGTTAATCAATTTCTTTAATGTTTTCAACATCCTTAATCCTCAAAGTTTAGTACATAAGATTTTATCTAGGAATGTAAGTTATTTCCGATGGTCGATAGCACAGCAAGTAAAAGTTATTTTACGATTAATGTTCCAAAAGTTAATTAATTGCGCACCTATAACAACATGGTATGTGTCATAATATGCGCAAGAAACGAAGTATTGTAAACATAGATGACTTATTCACATTTCAATTATTTAAAAACGATCTTAGAATTTGCCAAGAATTCTTTGATACTTAAACAAATTCAAATCAGCGGGCTTTCTTAAGCAAATATTTTGCGTAACCCATGCATAATAATCCGGTCGAGTAGTATCGATTACCTAAACTTCATCAAAAGGTGTTCACCGTATTTTACTTGCTAATGTTCGGACTTATATTCGTATGTATCTGTTTAGTAATACAGTTATTACGGTTTACGATATCACGTCTTGTAAAACGTTGCGTAACCGATTTAGAATCCATTCGATATTTCGGCATCTCGTTATGAACTTTTTCTTAGGTGCTGAGTGAGGTATAACGCTATGTGCGATACGTAATAAGACACGATTATTGTCTATCATGACTGGTTAAAATCATGAGCAAATATTTATACCACGGTCGACGTTTGACGACTGAACATTGTTTAGACATACTACATTTGTACATAATGTGGAACGCAGTATAGAGTTTCACTTCTAATTAGTCTCTTAGTTACCACAATCATCTTAAGAAACCATTTAAAATGAGTGTTTGATAAGTTGTTAACGAATAAAAATGTAATACTTATGAACTCTGTGCTGACGGCCATCGCTTCTATTAGTCATATTTGCCAATAAAGTAGATGACGTGAACATTGAGCACACGTACACTATAAAAACTTGCTAAAATGTAAAATGTCAATCTGCGGGTCAATGTATACAGGGAATTTGACAAAAAAATATGAATAGAGGCGTCGTTATTTTCTATAGAGAAATTTCAAAAATCCATTAAATGAGATTAGTTGCCATCAGCCAATACAAATCTGTCGCTGCACACATTATGTTTTGTCGGAACTATCGCCGTCGAGGTAAACAAACTGCGCGAGAGAATAAAAAGCGGTAAAGTACACTTTCTATTACAACTTGCGAGATTCGAGCACACGCTTGATGTTAACAGAATGACACGTATCCACGTCAGGTGGATTACAAACCTCTATCTTTCTTTCTACAAAATAATAAAGAAACTACTAACAATAATAGGCACTGCGTATTTCATAATTTATGTCACATTCCTTAGTTCAATGAAGGCGTGAAATTGTGAATTTGTGTTGTTTCGGTTCAAAGATTTAAGAAAGTTTATGTGACGTGTACTTTGCACACCTTATCGGTCAGCAGGTGAGCCACCTATTTATGTTTACAAACTTGTTTAACTAGGCCGACCTAAAACCAGTTTTATCCATTACCTTGCTTACTGCATTGAATACAATTACTTACCGATATGCTCGTTTTCTATTGCTATTATTGGTGACAACTTATGTAATGGTTGCTCTTTCGAGAATCTTCCTTAGCGAGACTTTTTTAATTTGGAGTGGTTGGTTTTTTATCGATTCTTCTTTTATGATGTCATGAGGCACTCTGTTTTTAGTAACACCTTTTATGTCAACACCTATCGATTGAAGTATGTATTTACTTTTGCAGTGTCATTATTCCGCGTTCGTTTGATTTTACATATTACATGTTAATTATGTGTATTATTTACCTGTGCTCGATTGTTATGTTGAACATTTGATTGTTTTATGAAGTCGACCATGATCATTAGAATGAGCGGTTTAGTGTTTTTTATATGTATAATATCACGACATGTATACGTAGTAGGGACCTATTAGTGATAATTAATTTATTATTTTTATTTCTAATTAATTTAAGTTGCATGTCGATTTTGATGCACGTTTAAATTTAATCACTGCGTTGAATTCTGGGCGTTAATACACATTATTGAAACAATGATCCCATTAAAGTACTGAAACAACATTGGCAGTCGAAATTAACGTTCTCTGTTGAAAATAAATTTAATTTCACACGTTTACCTTAATATTGACCTTTTATATATTTAAATCGGAAAGGACTTTTTATCAGTGCACACATTGTATTACTATATAATCGTAGTTTTATATCTATGTCCAGTGACTTACGAATATGTTTTACTAAATATATGTCATAATTTCAGGTTATTCCATAAAGAGGTTTTAAGTATGTGCACTGATAAAAGTTAGAACTTTATTTCTGTTTTTTACCGATATAAAACGCTTGCAGACACAGCTCAGAAATGGCAGCCACCAAAGCGTACCTCTGTCAGCCACAAGCGGCATCGGCGGAGCCGAGGTGAACGGCTCGAGGCCCACATTCAAGCCCGTCACGGTGCTCGAGGACCTGCAGGCGGTCCGCTGTGCCGAGTTCCACCCCAACGGGAAACTGTACGCCGTCGGGTCAAACACGAAGACTCTCAGGATATGCACCTACCCAAAAATTGAGGAAATTAAGTAAGTACATTTTTTTCCTTAAAATATGATTTAGCAAAATTTTCCGCGTTCATTTACCTCCCTTACAAGTTAAGGCTCTACATCGATATACCTAGAGCCGCCTATAAATTTATATTTATTGTAGTGATTATATTGTTTTTTTTTTTTTAATAATTTTAATCAAGTATTTAAAGAATAAGCAAAGTATTAACACTTTTTTAGACAAACCTATGTAATTATTTCTTACTACAATTAACAATAATCTTCATGATTGCTAAAAGTGACCACATTACTGGTCGCATGTAAAAATATTGTTATTCGTCTCAAATAATGTATTATTAAAGTACCTATTCTAAGATGTAAGTACTTTTTAAAAATCTCTCATCATTTCCATAATCAATACAAAGCTATTGACGGCGCTAGTTTCGTCGATGTAGAGCCTTAAATAGCCGCTAGCTGCCACCCCTGTTCGATCGCGCGGAATTCAGTTTGTAGCGAATCGCGTCCGTGCGTCCCTCGAGACTCCGATATCCCCTAGTAGATTTAGCTTAGTAGGTATCTATAAAATAAAAGTTCTATTTGACACGCGCTAAATTGACCGCTATGTCTCTTTCTTTACCCAATAAAGATAGCTCACTAATTTAACTATTAGTGGGCTCAACTTACTAAAATGTAGCCGTTTTATAAAACTTTGCTTATTTAATATGTAGGTACTTACAATTCTAATGACGATTATTGAAAAGTGTATATTATATCAAAGATTTAAGAACAATAATTGCGTCATTGACGGATATCATTAAATTGCCTATCGACTGCCTATCACTGTAATACATAATTTTGCAATTTTGATGTCTTTTTAGTCTACTCATCTGATCATTTTATGTCTCGTAAATTATTTATATAACAGCAAAGTAACTATTACGACAAATGTGCACGTATATGTTTATCTATTCAAGAATCATCTATAGCCCTTTACCTACTACACACACAACTACGCGGTCACAAAAACTTAAGCCATTAACGTCCCTGGTGCTACAATAGGACAATTGATGATGCGTTGCCGGCTTTTACCGTCTGTTTTATATGATTTCCAATGTTAAATTGCACGGCGAGGGAAAACCTACGATAGGCAGTTCATCGTCTTTGTTTATGTTTATAATAGTTTTGTATTTAGAGGATCGATTGGGACTTTGTTCGTGTTGAATTTATAACATAAACAACCCGCCCGCTTCGTGCCCCGTCTTGTGGTCGCAACTTGAATAGTGAGGTTACGAAAGAAGAAAACAGTGGCAGCTAATATTAGTGACTTAGTTTGTAGTGAAGTGAATGACTTAACAGCTGGTTGACCCAAAATTACACTCGCTCGCGAGCTATCAATTCCTTTTAGGACCAAATTTTCGTACAAACGCTGTCATGTTACGTTCAAAGTAACAAAACCATTTTCACGCGCATTCATTTCTTTAAATATTAAATAACATATACTGATTATAGAATTATTTTTATTTATTTATTTAATTGTAAATTAAAATAAATTTGTGGAATCTTATGATTTAATTTTTGATTCTCTCTTTAACTTTTAAGGGTTTCCAAATGCTGGGGTTCGTTTTACGCACCTCTAAACAATTTAAAAAATCATCAACAAAAAAATTATTGTACAAGTCGCTGGCCCGATCCAACCTCGAGTACTGCTCCCAGGTCTGGTCCCCCCATTACGACGTTCACATAAAACGCATAGAGCGTGTCCAGAAACGATTCTTGTGGCATCTCTCATATCAGACTTATAAGGCAAACGCATTACCCTTTTATGAGGATAGACTGACCTATTTCAGAATGAATAGTTTGAAGGATCGTAGGTTCTTATTAGATTTAATTTTGTTACACAAAATAGTCAATAGCACTACAGACTGCTTCTCTCTATAACAATTGATCCAGATTAACGTACCAACTAAGTTAACGCGGGTCGGAAGATACGTGCCTTTCTTTGTTAAAGGTACCAGAACCAATGTGAGTCACCACGCCACTATGCACAGACTACAGCGTCAATACAATAAGCTCCACAAAGCGCGTGAAATAGATATTTTCGCAAATAAACCTCAAAAATAGCTTCAAAACCATATAACATACGAAATCTGACAACTAATTGCTTATTGCTATCAACTTCTTGGGTAATCGAATTCCATGCGTTACGACGTGATTAATGTGAATATCCATTAAGAGTTAGTTCTGGAAACAACCTTGATATTTGCTACAAACCAGTTTTAAAAATATTCAGCCGAGTCCCGATGGAGAGTCCCTATTTATATTATCAGAATTTATATTAATTACACTCATTTGTCTCTTTATTTCTAAGTCGGGTTTCTTTTCCTAGCTTCCGCCCTAAGACCTTTAAGGGACGGGAGGTTCGAATTGCCTATTCATAAAACCTTTGCCTTTATTATTTATAGCATAAATACAGAGATCTAAATTATCCTAACACATTTCTTAAAGTAACTGTACGGGCAGTAGGGACAGCCAGGAGCGCTGAGCTGTCCCTACCGAGCAGTGGGTGGTGCCTGTGCAATGCCAGGGTCGGTGTCCCCGCACCAAGCGCCGACTAGCTTCCCTCATGGATAGGAGGGAGACGAGCATCTGTTCATCGTCTCCTTCCAGTCCGTACCCTTCTCCGAGGGTCTGCATTAGGGTCCTCCTCTCGCAGTCGCTCAGCTGCCTCCTTCTGCGAGATTACCTTCTCGCAGAAGGATGCAAAGGCGATCCAGGACTCCTCGCTCACCAGGATAGCTTGGACTATGCTGTGGAGCGAGAGGTTCCTTCCCACTTTCACGGCAAGCGCGGCGCGCTGAATTGGCACTCTACTAGGGTTTGATATGCCGAGTCCTCAGCGGCGCCACACTCGTGGCAGTGTGGGTCCTCTTCACGCTGGATTCGTTGCAGGAAATCGCCAAAACAGCCATTACCTGTCGTCACCTGGACCATCATGTACGTCAGGAACCCATGTGGCAGCTTCAGCCATTGGTCCAAGACTGGGGCGAGAGCCTCTGTGGTCCAGCGGCCAAACTCGGCAGAGCCCAGGCTGGCGGACCTATGGCTACACCGGAAATAAATTGCCTCCGTCTTACTAAGCGCGACCTCCGAGCCTAGCTGCCGCATACGGGTGCCCACAAGGTCGCCACCATTGGAGCATCTGCATAGCAGATGACACTCATGCCCGGAGGAATATGTCCACGAAGGACCCAGTTATAGTTATATCCGACGTTCCACAAGACTAGGCCCAAGACCGACCCCTGTGGAACGCCGGATACTTCCCGTTGACCTAGTGAACTATGAAATGTGCTAAGTAACATCAATTCAACACCATGTAGTATAGTATAACCATTATTCTACAGTTAATACATAGCTATTAAGTTTATATACGGGCATAAATTATGTAAGGGTTATCCCAAAAGTAATGAAGTTTTATTGGAGGTAAAAGTATGGGAACAAAATACAAGACTATTTATTTCAAAGCCGTGAACAGGTCCCCAGGGAAGCGCGATAAAGACTTTCTTTAATACCAGCAAATACAATGCAAACAAATAGCTGGGCTGAAATAATACTCTCCAAAGTTACGATTTGTTGAACGTTTTGCACGGGAAACTTGTATATTGGCGTGATTAACTTAGGGTGATATGAACTTTGTCTATTTTAGAACAAAACAGATTGCAAACTGCAATCGTGTACAAAATAACAAGTTTGTAATGTCTTTTGCGAGACTTGTTAAATTATCCAAGTTAAGAGGGCTGATATAATAAACATTGTGGAGCGGTCGCGAACGACCTCAGGCGGTGAGACGACCCTGAGGGCCTACAATGAAAAGGAGTTAACTGCCGAATCTTTATCCCCGTTCCTCTCACACGCGCGGTGCGTCTCTTCGATTGCATGCGACAGTTATATTCTTGTTCGTTACGGGATGGTTTCATTGTAGGCCTGTGTTCTTTCTCCACGCCCGTCGTCTTAACCTTACCCAATTCATGACCAATTATGTGAAATTGCTTCTCTCAGTCGCAGATAATATATTACCGCTGACATCATTATTGTTTTTATCACAAAATGTATATGGAGTACGTACATTGTATACGTAAGAGGGCGACACTGAATGTTTTTAGAAAAACAAAAACTGAACTAACTAGCAAGCTATAAAATAGTGTCCTATTACATCAATACATTGCTGCATTCGATAAAACCACTAGTGTTACCCCCCTTGCCCAGATGACCGCCTCCATACTGTCTTTCATAGACCTTACCAATTTCATGACCTCTTCTTGGGAATACTAGCCCATTCTTCAATTACCGTCAAGCTACCGCGAGAGTCGTAGCAGCGGGATCACAAGCTATAGGGTTCAGGTCCGGACTTCTGGCCACTTCTTTACAGAGATCACAACCTCTTGAAGGTAGTCGCG
This sequence comes from Marasmia exigua, assembly GCA_019059595.1. Taxonomy (NCBI): domain Eukaryota; kingdom Metazoa; phylum Arthropoda; class Insecta; order Lepidoptera; family Crambidae; genus Marasmia; species Marasmia exigua. Next base: position 10,100,474 of record CM032494.1, on the reverse strand, counting down.
CTCAACACCTGCAGTGTGAGCGCGAGCCTTATCGTGCATTAATGTGAACCCCTCGCCTACAAAACCAGCATATAATAATGACCCGTAAATTGTTTTCCTTTTTACGTGACATTTGTGGCAACAATTTTTTTTTTAATTAAGTAAATAAAATTGGTTTAAAACTTAAGCTTCTTTATTAAGCTTTTAAATGACACCAGTATCAGTATAGTACAAGTGCGTGTTGTAAGGGTTTAATAACACTTTAAAGTTATTTTCCCGGAGGTGAGATTTTTTTGACACTGACTGTATATCAATTACAAGAAGCCAGTTCTAAAAAATTTCAGTGTCGCCCTCGTGTCTGATTACGAAGTACGGCGAGTTTGTGTTCAAACTTCTTTACTCTCGTAACTGGTTTAAACACTAAAAATTACACTTAAAGAAAACTGCCAAAAGTTCTCCACTCAGAACATTTGCCGACCGAGCAAATTGGAGTGATAACTCTTTTATGATATTCTATGATCGTATGAGGAAATGTAACATTGTTTTAGTATAAAAAAGATTAAAATATAGTTAAGTTACATATGAATAAATGCTAATAGATTATCCGGGTACAATCCGGGAGATGTCAGGTTGACCGTCGTCATAAGTACGCCTTCATCAGTTGTCTGATTTGAAAAAATACCTTATTTATTATCTTTGTTAGTAAGTGTTAGATTGCATTTCTTATCTTTATTAGTAAGTATTAGCTTGCCTAAAATGTATTTTTCAAGTAACTCTCATATATGTAGGTATAGTGGGCCGTTAGATGGATCTTTTATAGATAGTAAAAGCGATTGTGAAAACGATTAGGTATATTTATAAGCTTTCATATTGCACAGATGTTTTATGAGTTTTAACATTGATAAGTTTTCATTAATATTTTATTTGCACTGACCACCCAGAAACTATTACGTTGACTAGTTGACATAACATTAATAATTTTACAAGTTCCGTTAAGATGACGGGTAGGGCAAACTAGCGACGCCAATCGATTTTATTTTTTAGCTACTAAACCGGATCTATTTTAAACAATTTCGGGATTACACCCTCTCGGCAAACACTTATACTATTTAATAAATAACCATGTATAAATGTTGGGTCCGCTTTTGTACACGAAAAATTAAATTTTTGTGCCCTACCCGTCACCAAGGCCTACAATCGTCTACATCGTAACTAGCGCCGCCATCAGTAGATTCGTATCAATTGTGGCGATTATGATGAGACATTTGTATGAGTTGATGAACTTAAAAGGGGCACAGGTATTTTCAACTCCGATGTATAGACCTCACAAAAACGTATATTTCAAAAGATTGGAACATTTAATATCTGGATCAGTGCAGATATGCGGTGAAACACTTCATTTGGAACATCGACTCTCAGATAGATCCGTGATTCATTCCGCTCATTCGGTTCATTTGGCTCACTCGGTCATTCAGCTCATTCGGATCATTTGTTTTATCAGATCATTCCGCTAATTCGATTCGGATCATTCAGATCATTCGGTTCACTCGAACTCGAGATCCATATGAGTCGAATGATACAGTCGGAGCGAACATTTAAGATTCGGAACAGTGTATGATTTGGCTGAGTCGGATCACTGAGTCGTGTCAGTAAAGAGTTACACACGTCTACCGCGGTGTGAGTTTGCTGGCGGTAACCAAAAGTCGGCTGTAACGACACGCCTTCTTTTACCATTTCGACACCACGGTAATAAGTCCATAGAAGGTCACACCCATCATGGCCAACTACGGCCCGACACGTACTTGGATGGTTTTAAATTTAAGTTATTATTTTCGTACAATTATTAACGGAACTTGTAAAATTATACATATCATGTCATCTAGTCGTCGTAATAGTTTCTGGGTGGTTAGTGCAACTTGATCGTAATTTTTTTTTATTAAATTTATCACATTACAAAACATCGTTGCAATGTATAGCCAAAAGAAATGTATTGCTTCCGCTATTATTTTAACTTATTATTCTCATTTTTTTGCTTACTTACTGCATACCTCAGAAAGGTCGTGGTCCCATGTCACATGTCTAAGGTGCGGCGCCGCCGTACACTTACAATACGGCGCAATGTTCGCCATTTAACTTTTTTTCTTCATTCGTCATCTCAACAGCAACCATATTGGTTTACATATCTGAAAATGTATTTCTATTCAATGCATGATTGTCATAAGGGATAATGAAATGTACAAAGCCAGTTATTTATGCAGTTATACTAGAAAAGGATTGTCGCTTATACTTAAGAAATATTTTGTTTAACCTAAATTGAATTGACATTAAAATTATTGTTTCATTTTAAAGTTTAAAACAAAATTGAAAATTGGTTTTTTATATTGGATGTTTAGGGTTCCGTAGCCAAATGGCAAAAAACGGAAGCCTTATAGATTTGTCATGTCTGTCCGTCCGTAGGTATCAGAATCAACAGTGGGATTACAAATATATACATATATAATACTTTTCTTTTGTAAATACATACTTGTAATGTATAGAAAACACCCAGACCAATACAAACAGATATGTTCATGCACACAAATGTTTGTACTGTGCGGGGATCGAACCCGCAACCCTTGCACCCGAGGCAGCGTTCACTACCACTGTTCCAAACGGGTCGTCATATAAAAAAAATATATTACCATCAAAACGACCAACGAAAATTGGTTTGAACTAGATTTAGTAAGTAGTTTTTTTTATTGCGTTATAAACCGTAACAATTCACCTTCCATATATCGTACTTGCTGCTACGGAACCCTTCGTGGGCCAGTCCGACTCGCACTTGGCCGGTTTTTTATATTCGCTTCACGTGAAGTACCTAATATTTGAATATGGAATTCTGCTGGTACAAAGGATGGCCTTAATTAAACGATTCGCCTAAATTTAAGGCGGGTGCAGCCATGTGTTGTATGAACGAGCATGTATTCTACCATTGGCTTGACTGTGAGGGAAAACATCCTGAGGATACCTACACGTTTGGGATAGTTTCCCAATTGTTGGGATAATTATTCTGAGATTACATCATGGTCCAGTTGGTTTGGTTCCCCTGTTCAAGATTTGCGAAGGTCAGACGGCAGTCGCTTCATTGTAATTACAAGACATCCCAAATCCTGGATCATGGTCCAAGCGTACCTTTTTTTCGACGCTAGGGAATGCCGCCTTATGTATACCCGGGAGCCAGGCGGGTTATTTCAAGCTCTCCTCTGGCGGAGGCTTCTCCTAACGGGAAGGCCAGAGGCATACCGACTAAACCCCAGCAACGCTCACGCATCGCCAGAGTGGGGAGGGGACATGAGTACGGGTTGAAGAACCTTAATTCACGTCCCTGCCCAGGCGGGGGGCCCACTTACACTGCGGGCCCGACACTGCCTCCCCCGGGGCGATAGGGACGGCCGGTAGCGCCGGGCCGTCCCTACCAGGCTGAGGCAGAGGCCTGTTTAGTTCCTATGCTGGTACCCCCGTACCACGCTCCGACTAGCCACTTCCTCGGAGTGGAAGAAGACGCGCCTCTGGTCGCCGTCTTCTTTCCCTCCTTGCCCTTCTACGAGCGTTCGCGAAAGTGGACCAAGCGTACCTACCCGCCGTTATTTCGAGCCACGGCTTACGGCTTTGGATGCAACTGGGAAGTGGGAAGTGACACGCTGAGATGTCATCTTCACCGTCTCTTTTCGCGAGGACGTTATGTCCCAGTAAGAGGCGGCGGAGCGAGAGGCAGATCCCCTTGCTAACCCGCTCCGAAGGCGTCGGAGTGGTAGAAGACGGCTCACGGTCACGCGTCATCGTCTCTATTCACTCCAATGTAGTGATCCGCTAATAACGGGTGTCGGGGCACCAGTGTTAGTACTGCACAGATCACAACCAACGCATGACGGGGATTGTTCGGTACACTCGGCCTTCCTTGTCGCCCCTCCCTGTCGGCCCACCGTGTAGGTGGGCATTCCGCTTGGGAGGTTATGGAGCCAAAGCTACGCTGGACTCTCACGACCTCCCTTAATATGGCGAGGAGGGTGCGCCGCTGTGGTTTTAATTGTTATGCCCAGAGGAGAGCCCAACTTAACTCGTGCAGACCCCCGTCAGCCAGGAATGACTACAGGTGTTCCTCAATTGTACTTCGCAGAGGCCGCATTTCCACAGAGACAACAAAAAAAAAACGACGACGATTGTCGCTTCATTGTAATAATCAGACTTCCCGAATCCTGTGTCGTGGTTCAAGGGTACCCCAGGCTCCTAAGCGACAGCTTTGGATGCAACTGGGAACCACACGCCAAGGTTAGGAAGAATTGTAATTATCATCTCTGAGAATAATTTATTCGTTCTTGTTATGTTACAGTATTATTACATTGAGTTAGTGTTTTTGTTTTTAAGGGCGAAGTAAAGTTGTTTTCAGGTGAATTTGTATAAATTGTTTATCTGACACAGTTTCGCCTCAGAATGAAATAATATCTTGCGTTATTCTAATTTTCTTTCAGCAAAAAGCAATATTATTTGTAAGTGTAGAACTTTAGTTTTGACTCACATTGAAATAATTACCTATTCATTACTTATTTTAAGCGTACCACTCTACGTACATAAATCTAAAGTGTACATTGTATCTCTGTATACCTAGCTTTTAAGTTTTGTATTTTGTGCAATAAAGAGTATCTATCTATCTACGCACGTACTTTTGTAAATACAATCACAAATATTAGTAACGCTGGTTTGTCAAATCTCATTCTAATTAATTATTATAAAATGTCGGAACTTTCTAAAATACTAAGTGTGGTATGTATACTAGCTCTTTAAAGCAAAATTATTTTTTTTTTATAAGGCAACAATTTTATTGAATCTGATCAATGAAATATGATAAGGGGCAAATCTCAGTCTCATCGTTTGTATTGTATCTAAACGTAACTAGCTTCATAGCGATCGAGTGCCAAATATTAAGGTGACGGGTAGGGCACACTAGCGACGCCAATCGATTTTAATTTTTAGCTTCTAAACTGGTCCTATTTTAAACAATTTCAGGGGTTACAACCTCTCGGCAAACACTTATACTATTTATTTAATGACCATGCACAAATGTTCGGTCCAACGCGTACGCGAAAAATTGATTATCGCCAAAAGCGGCCACTTTTAGCGTGAATCAATTTTTCGCGTACAAAAACGGACTCAACATTTGTGCATGGTTATTTAATAAATAGTATAAGGGCTTGCCGAGAAGTTGTAACCTCGAAATTGTGTAAAATAGATCCGGTTTAGTAGCTAAAAATTAAAATCGATTGGCGTCGCTAGTGTGCCCTACCTGTCATCTTAACTTACGAAATCTAGTAGATACTATTTCGACATAGTGCTAAGAATTCACCATTCTTCAGCCAGCGTATGTACTTATTACACAATGGAAAATTGCGCATTAAATAAAATGACACAGCGCTAATTCTAACGGTTTGTTTCTCGCGTTTTAATTAGGCACAGCGTGAACTAACCAAATATATACTACTATTACTATCAAAGTTACAGGGCTTCCGTTTAAAGTATAATTCATTCCGTTTGTCAGATTTTTTTTTTAATTCACTATACAACTCGCTACTAAATGAGTAGCGAGCAAATATGGCAGTATTTTAGATATTTTTGTAATAGTTTGCTTGCCTGGGTCATACACCTTGCTAATTTAACCGTCTTACTCCCTTATCGAGGGCATTATACTGATGAAAACAAACATTAAAAAAAAATAGAATTCCCATACAAATTGCATCAAACAGCTGAATACTTTTTTTCTTACCCTATGTTGCTGAGGAAAAATGTCTGTTATCATAATGCTCTCCAAATTTTTTTTTTATTTATTTATTTTATTTTTCAAGTAACTAAAAACTCATTTATATTAAAATTCAATAATACATTAATTAATAGATAAGTAAGACGGTTAAAAAAGCAATGTGGCAAATATTTTATTAACCAAAATATTAAATTAAATTACTATAGTGCTTTATCATTTTTTATTTTATTTTATCTATGTATTTCTCTTTAAAAAAAAACAAGTTGTAAACAGAGAATGCCACAAAAACTTGTGAGAGTGCAGATATTATGTTTCTGAAGTTAATCTACTCTATCAAATATTCGATTCTTTTAACTCACTCTTCTGAAACCCTTTACCGATTTATTGTATTTTCGTCAAAAGCCATTTCGTCCCCGAACGAGTATATTAGCGCAACGTCAGCTTTAAGGCCGTATTCATCAAAACGAAGATGAGACGAGAAGTGTAAAAACAAAATGATATCTTTGTCTCGTGAAAGAATTCCGTTGAGCTGAGGAGAAAAGAGATGTAATATGGACGATAATTCTGTGCTGTCAGGACACTAATGACATAAAACCATACCCTAGAGATGTGAAAAATATATTATTAAAAGTAATTGATATTTTTACTAAATGGTAACTAATTTTATATCCCTCTGGTACATCTTACTGCGTCACGAAGTCTCCGCCCCGCATTGGTAGGAATAACCCAACCGATAATCCGCTCGTCTACGTATATTTCGCTTCCTCTCCTCTGGTCTTTGCAATTGTGAAAAACAGCCTTAACGTATATAACTCAAAGTAGTATTTAAATAATTATTCTAATGACAGTACCAGAAAAACCAAGATGTAATTTGGTGTTAATTAAACACTTGCCGTTCTTGTAATTCCGTTTGCGATAAATTCTTGTTTACCTACTCTTCGTTAAATTTACGAATGAAGATATCGTCAGCGATCGATGAGGTGCGGTTCCCCATTCCAACAAGAATGAAGGTTTTTTCTCTTTATTAGGTTTTCCATATATTTTTAACTTTCAAGTTCTTAATAGATATATGTATAGTTACAATATCGAGACTCCTACCTAGACAGGTTCGCTTTTGCAACTAGTGATATTATAGGACACTAGTATTCGTTCGTAGATATCTTATTTCTTGTTTGCAAACAGGGACTACAACAACCCAACAGCGCCGACGGTGCTACTGAAGCGAACGAAGCACCATAAAGGGAGCATCTACTGCCTGGCGTGGAGCCCGGCCGGCGACCTCCTGGCGACGGGCTCCAATGACAAGACCGTCAAGTTGATGCGGTTCAACAGCCACACGTGCAATCTCGAGGGACAAGAGGTAAGCTCATTCAATTGCTTCTACCCTACTGTGTTATTTGAAAAACTTCAATAACCTTGCAGGACTGGAATGCTAAAACCATAAGAAAATACTATGCGAGCTAAAATAACTAATTATATTAGCTAAAAGTAATTTTTCAATATTTTTTTTGTACTGTCGTGACTTATGTATGTTCAACGACCAGCCAAAGCACGCTCAAAATGCCACACAGATGAAGGGTACCCCACACTAGCGACCCCAATGGGGGCTATCGCGTGTGGAAAATCGGGTAGATGGCGTACTATGGAACTGAGGTCCATATAAAATGTGATTGGTTATTTTTAAACTTGATCTGTCAAAATGTCAATTTAACTAAAAAAACATTGCTGTTGATGTTACATCTCAGTCCAACAGTACGCCATCTAGCGGATTTTTCTCACGCGATAGCCCACATTGAATCAGCATCAAGCCCCCGAAATCAGAGAGCCTTATATGTTCATTATGATTAAGGTGACGGGTAGGGCACACTAGCGACGCTCATCGATTTTAATTTTTAGCTACTAAACCAGATCTTTAAACAATTTCGGGGTTACAAATACTCTCGGCAAACACTTATACTAGGTATTTATTAAATAACCATGCACAAATGTTCTGTCCGTTTTTGTACGCGAAAAATTGATTCACGCTTAAAGTGGCCACTTTAAGCAATCAAAAAACGGACCGCATTAATATTAACTTTGAAATTTAAAAAATGTTAGTATGATATTAGCGATTTCTCTGATTTTGCGGATGTTCATAGGCGGCGTTGATTACTTTCCATCAGGTGACTCGCTTGCTCGTTTGTAGCCTCTAGCTTTAAAAAAAAGGTAAAAACAGCTTCTCAGAAAATGTCCATACAAATCGACAGGTTCATATTTCAACCCCTAATATAACAGATTTTGTTGTTTATGATGTTTAGCTACCTAGTCTTGAGAGGTTTTTAATCTAATATATAAAATTCTCGTGTCACAGTTTTCGTTGCCATACTCCTCCGAAACGGCTTGACCGATTTTGATGAAATTTTTTGTGCTTATCCGGTATCTATGAGAATCGGCCAACATCTATTTTTCATCCCCCTAAATGTTAGGGGTAGTCCACCCCTAAATTTTTATTTTTATTTTTTAGACAAAATTTTTAATTTCTCTTTTTTAATGATACAACATACAAAAATACATACAATCCTCAATTTTCACCCTTCTACGATCAACCCTTTTATTTATATGGCAAAACAACGTTTGCCGGGTCAGCTAGTGTTTAAATAATATCTTTCCCCTTAGATATTATGTTCAAACATGTCGGCAGCACTAGTACCAAACCAATGATCAATCCATTAATTTAAAATCAACACTAACGAAATTTTAGCCGAATCCATTGTATGTAAAGTTACGGGCCTTAGTCATAAAGGTTCAGTAACCCCTTGCTAGCTAAAACGGAGTTATAGAGCAGTTTTGACGTTTGAAACAAAACAATTTCATTCAAAATTTTCTAAAAAAAGAGGAACTAAAACCCCTTTCTGATATAAGGGGGTTAGTTTACAAAGGTTTAACAAACATTTATGATTAGAATTTAAACGACTACTTTTTTAAACTAAGCTGCGGTAAAATATGTTGATATACAGGGTGTATCTGTGAACATTTACATCCCTTTAACCACGTGTTCTACTAACCATTATAGACAACATTTGTTCTAACACTTTTGGAAATTCGCTTGAAAAAGTTTCAATTTTTCATACAAAGTCGATCACGTGACTTGGCCATTTTGTATGGGGAGTCGAAAAAAATTTCGATGAATTTCGAAAAGATGTTGAACAAATGTTGTTCAGAATGGTTGGTAGAACACGTGGTTAACGGGGTGTAAATGTTCACAGATACACCCTGTATGTAGAAATAAGACTAAATAAAAAAAGGTTATAAAACTTGATTATAACTTCCGTATTTGTTTATCGAAATAAATCAAACAATTCACGTAAGTATCCGGAATTCTTCGGTGTATTCTGGTTTATTTGAAGGTGTTCTTTGAGCTTTTAAATTGCAATCTAAAAATGCAATAATCCGATACTACACACACAATTTCGAATATACAGGATGTTTCATGTAGGATGTCAAGCTGAAATCCATGGATACAGCAGCCCTAGGGCAGTACACCGATATGTATGTTCGACGTTTTTTTTGTAATTTACCTTCTCAGAAAAATAAAGAAACTACTTTTTCAACTTTTCGTTTTTGATCAGTGATTACATGATTTCTAACTGAGTATAAATTATGATTTTAAGAAGATCTGATTGGAAAACTTATCATTCTACGGAGTCATTCTTTTACCGATATTTCTACTTTTTAAACCTGAACAATTTAGGTAACCATCAGAAAAAAGACATTACATGCCTATTCCATGCAATCTAAATCGTCGCGGGTGCCTGAGTATTATCGACTTTATTATAGCGCTTTAAGATTTAAGTGTGCTTGAAAGCAGCGAGTAGGTGCAGTAAAAGAGGATCTCTTTGTTCATTATAAATCTTATACTTTTTACAATAGAAAATCCAATAGTAAACTCATAAGGTTAACCCTTATGAGTCGGCGATAGAAGAACATCTGCTGGAAAGCGGTGCAATCATTGGATGGAGTTTGTACGAGCGGAAAGCGATGGTTGTAAGGCACCGCGTCCCGGATAACAGAATATAAGGAAAGGAAGGGAACCTAACTCTCTAGTGAGCCTAGAGCCCCTTTGTCTAAGACACTAAGTTCCTCGAGCCCTAGCCCTGCCTATCCATGGGAATAAATACATAAATAGATAAGGTGATGGGAGCTTGCTCCCGGGTCGCCCAGGGTAGGAAGAGTCAGGACGGTAGGTAGGAGGGGGACCGCTCTGACCACAACCTTTTGTAACGGTCAAAACGTCAAGATGTGTGTAGATGCTACTACGAGTGTGTTCTTACATAATATAGAAATAACCGCGTTTTGTCCCGTGTATTTTAATTATTTGTATATAGCACCACAAAAGTTTAAAATTTTATTGACACTAATTAGTAATCTATAACTAAATATTCTGTGACTACTACGAAACTTAGGTAAAACTACAATATCTGTATTATTTTTATAACGTTATTTGTAAGAATAAGAGTTTGAAATTATTGTTGTAATATAGTTTGTTTTCTACCATGTACGGTCGACTTCAAGGTAATTTAGGTATATAGTTTAGTACTTTTTCATAATAGCATGCCCGGGCATTAAAGACAATTTATCACTTGGTCCATAACACATACTTATTTTAGCTTAGAAGCTGACTGTACCTTAAGTACAGTCTGACCGTAATGTAAGGTTTCATGTACGTGGAAGTAATATCTTAAAACTATTATAATGTTCGTGACCATGAAAGTTAAAACCATATATTATTTTATTTTACTATGTTTTCTATATAATTATTTATCATTCATAAATCTGTAAATACATTGTTTGAGAAAGTAATATTGCCAGCGCGTGGCGCCTTTCTTATAATTATGGAAACAGATATCCTCCCGGGCTTTACGCAAGATTAATTACATCGTAATCCTAAATAAACGGTACAATTAACATTCTTTTGGGTATTTAATCAAGATCTGCTTGAGCTTATTATGATATACTAATTTGGACACACCTGGTCATAATCGGAGATCCTTATTAAAATTCTACTATTAAATATTTTTCTCACAATCAATGTACTTGACACAGTACCAATATAACGTCCTCCAGCTGACATGGCCTCAGGAAATCACGTCAATTTTACCTGAGTAGAATTTATTTTATGTAGTGCTCAAGTTTATGAGCAAAGAGTGCACTAGGCACTCAATTTTCCCTAAACGTACCATGAAATCTCCATACAAATCTCTTATTTCTTAGTTGAAAAAGTTTAAAAACCCGACTACCAAAAAACACGCTCTAAAAAGTACGAAACAAGAAAATTGTCTCTTCTGAAATTATTATGCCGTATTGCCGTGGTCATATGCCTCATTGATTTTATTTTATTAATATAATGAATCTACTACAGCTACAGTTGGTGGCCTACGACCACGGCAATACGGCATAATAATTTCAGCCGAGACAATTTTCTTGTTTCGTACTATTTAGAGCGTGTTATTTGGTAGTCGGGTTTTAGTTTTAAACTTTATTTAGGTAACATATTTTTAGTTATGTAAATAAAATTACATATTAGAAATGTGCTAAAAAGCTTTCATTTGATACCCCTCACGGTACTGTCAAGCAAAATTTTTTATTTTGTTCTTTACTCTAAGTCCCCTAGAGAGCGCTGTGATCAATTTAACGTGACGTCATGTATGTAGCCTATAACCAGAATGTCTTCTCGACGCAATCAAGACGCTTCTAACGACACCTCATTTGTTCAAATATGATAACTAAATAGTTTAGAGGTTATGAGGGAACAGATAAACAACCATACATAAATACAGGTCAAAATCATAACCCTCCTTTTTTCTTCGCCGTAGTCGGGTAAAAACAACCTTGGTAGATGGTAATGTAATTTACTTAGTAATATTTTTTGTTAAAAATATATGAATTGAATACTCCCGGTGGCTGAGGACGCGCCTGTAACTACATACAGGCGCGTATAGCTGTATGTGTATACAACTAACGAGACTTTTTATATGTTATTATTACAGACGAGCAGTTGACTTGACCTCAATCTCACCTGACCTTTGCGAAACATATGTTGGATCTTGATTTCGACCTAATTCTTATATTATGTACCAAAAGTCGATGACGTTGATATTCACTTCGCGTAAAATCAATTTATTTGTCGCGTGTGAGATATTTTGTCAGATAGGCTTCTTGAGTATGCTCATTATTTAAGATTACCCCCATAAAGGTAAACGATTGTTAGTAGTGTTATAGTATGAGCGGTTATAACAATATCTAAGATGTTAAAGGCACTGGTAATGTCCGGGACATGTCGGAGATTGCCCCTCCGTCTAGGCAAGGAAGACGCATCTCCTGTGCATCAATTGATAAGAAAATTATAAAAAAATACTTAATACACCATCGAGCATAAGCTATGTAGTCAATTGGGTAAGGTCAGCCACTGCACGTCTATTTAATAGAAAATTTACGAAACCCACTTTATACGAAAAGTAGACCTGAAACAAGTTGGAACAAAATAGATCTGTCATGGCTCGTCTTAGGTTGAAATGATGGTGAGAAGAACATCATCAATAATTAGGAAATCTTATATGACACGTATATGGAATTTCCACAATACTTATACAGTTGATGTATTTAAAACTCGATCGAATTCCAAAACGTTTTAGTTTCAGACTGCAACAAATATAAAACGCAGCGATATGAAGGCCTTTGGTTTATTGAATAGCTTCTGAAAAATGACATCCATATTTCAGCAGCTATCCAATTTCAAGAGAAGTATTAACAAAAACAAGTATCGATTTCTTGAAACGGCTTATTCTCGACGTTGACTCCGTATAAAAAAACCGGCCAAGTGCGAGTTGGACTCGCCCATGAAGGGTTCCGTAGCAGCAAGTAGTTTTTATATATATATGGAAGGTAAATTGTGGTTTACGGTTATTAACGTATTAAAAAAAAACTACTCACTATATCTAGTTCAAACCAATTTTCATTGTTAGTTTTTATGATTATGTGCATCATATATCTTTTTAGTTTTATAATTAATACGTATAGGTTTGATAAAAAAACGTTTGAGTTTCAGTTGGTAGTAGAGTATGGAGACCACCCAATTTTTTTTTTTCCAATCTTTGTGTAAAAATCGTAATGCGGTTAACAAAATACATCTTTTTACCAAGTTTCAATAGTATAGTTCTTATGGTATCGGAGGAGAAAAGTGGCTGTGACATACGGACGGACGAACTGACGGATCTATAAAGGTTCCGTTTAGTTGCCATTTGGCTACGGAACCCTAAAAAGCACATGATACCCTATCTATTTATAATCAATCTGCTATTGGACATTGATCTGCCTGCACAAACCTTTGCTGAATTCAACCCTTGACCTTCTACGATAATGGATACCACACCTAAACACAAATTGACCTCCTGCTGCGACAAAGGCTTTGCCGACGGGTTGACGCACGTCAGCTCCAGATTTATGAATATTATAGCGGATTAATACAGAGACCCTGTGTATACTATATAATAATGCTCAGTTCAATTGTTTGTATAGTAGTTGTAGTTCAACAGTACAATTACCTAAAAACAAAAGCCTAGTCCTTAATCGCTGCATTGGAATAACTGAATGAGAGACAAGCGCGTTAATCACGAAAATATAATTACATCAAACGCTCGTACCGCAGAATCCAACCGCTTCGTTGCGGTATGTCAGTGTCCCAAATCGATCTGGTAAATACTAAACCGTTCAAAACTAAATGTTTCAGAAAACCCCCGCTGTGTGTGACTATCTGATATTGCTTTATCCTTTACTTACGTAATGTAATTAAATGAACGGCGATATCAAAAGGAGTCAACCCAACCAATGCAATCTAATTAATTAGATAAACGAACTATACTGTTGTTAGGATCAAAGTCGGTAAACTTGAATTTACTGACAATGACATCTATATTATTTTGTATCGAGCAACAATTTATATTTATTTATATTTATTTATATTATAAACATTTGACACATACTGGCTAACAGTTTCCCAAAACGCCAGATGTGCTCGTTGTCATAATTACACATATTATATCATAATTGTAAAAACAAAATTCATACTAAAAACTAAATTACATATTTTACGTTGGTTAGAATGGAATATAAACAATGTCAAGGTTAATAATAGTTTGTCAGAATATAAAATTGGAATAATAATTAGAGTTCAAATTAACAATGTCAATAAAAAAATTATACAAATAAAATAAATACAAACAAATAATATGAATTAATATATTAAAAAGTATATAAACAATGTCAAGATTAATATTACAGTTTGTCAGAATATAAATTAGAATAATAATTAGAATTCAAATTAACAATATGAATTGATAATATTACAAGTAAATTAAATAATCTTTACAAAATAATACTAATTGATAAAAGTTTACATTTTATAAGTATTGCTAACATATAGAAAGACTTTCCTTAATAATAGTTCAAAGTGGTCAGCAAATAGGTCTATACTATAGTCATGGACGAGCATGTCACCGATAAGTTGTAATGCACGGGCAGTAGGTGCATGCGCAGCGTACGCGGTAATTAATTGATTATAACTTAACATAATAACATAGTAAGCATTTATTTATGTATGTTATGCAGTCTAAGTACCTAAGGCTTTGTGTATTATAATAGTTGCTCGCGATAGTCGAAAAATAACAAACTTTTCAGTTGCTTAAGACGTCATCGTTTTTTTTATCATACTATTTTGTAATTGTAAAATTTAGTAATCGCGTATTGTTAGTTTTCTATTAGAAGATAATGGCACTGCAATCTTGAGATGTAATTTAGACTTTAATAAAAAATGTGATGACAAGATTTCATGACCTAATTCCACCGGCCCCTTTTCATCACCGGGAGGACTCAGGCGGGGTTCCCACCCTTATGTTGTAAAGATATCAATAATATGTACGAAACGTTTCCCTCCAATTTACATTTCAGTTGCGTACGTACAGTCGGCTGCAAAAAGGTGTACACACTTTAGTACTTGTCACTAAAGCCAGCTATTTGTTATGTTGATTGGCTCGTGTGCGCATTTGGTAGTGACCCTCTGCTGCGCTAAGGTCGTGGGTTCGATTCAAAACCTGAACAAACTTTCGTGTGATTAATTCTTGTGTTTATTCAATATCTAGGTGTAATATATGTGCTTACTGTATTTGTGTCCTCTTCGGTCTGATATATGCAACACAAGTGCCTTAGATACTTAGTACAGAATCAGGTCAATATATGATGTGGTATTAATAATTCAATTTTAAAAAATCCGCCTTTTACTTTCTTATAAGGCACTAATGTTTCTAAATCATTTTACAGCCGACTAATATTAGCGATGGAATACTCTCAGCTGGAGTGTTCACAGAGCACTAATGCTTCTTCCATCACCTTCGTCTTGATCCACCTTTGACTGCATCATCTCTTAGGTCAATAGCGGCCGGCTATTCTAATATAATAAATGAGCAGCTGGAGGTTTATATCTATCAAAATTCGAATATGATAATGTTCTTATAATCGCATCTATTTTTAACTCTGCTCACCCTCCAAAAGAAGTGTATACGTATTCTCGCCAATATAGGACCCATGGAGAGCTGTAAACCACTTTTTAAATAATATAAAATATTAACTGTGCCATCTCTATACATACTGGAGACTTGTAAAATAGTTAGGCAAAATATGAAATTATTTAAAAATGTTGACGATAGTTATACTGGATCAATTGGATTACGAAAAAGGAACAAACTAATACTGCCAACAAGTAACTTAAGTATGCATCAAACTGTTCTATGGCACCATGTTCTATGGCAATAGAACATAGTGCTAGGTAGACTTTATAAACATCTAAAAGAAATAGATAAATACAATAAATTCGTGATAGCTCTAACTGACTTTCTAAATGATAAATGTTTTTATAAACTAAATGAATACTACATTAGAATGACAGAATTACATTATCTACCTATAATATAAAAATGAATCGCAAAATGTGTTGGTAAGCGCATAACCCAACAACACCTGGACCAATTTGGTCAATTCTTTTTTTTAAATGTTCGTTAAAATCCAAGGATGGTTCTTACGGCGAGAAAAAATCTAATAATTGTCGGAAAAACTCTAAAAACAGCCCTTTTCTTTTTCACATACAAACGTTTTCTAACTAAAACGTAGAATCAATTTGAGTTTTATTGCTATTATATAGAGATCATATTTGTTGCCACATTACAAATTTTTTTGACAGGACGAAGTCTGTCGGGTCAGCTAGTAATTATAATAATAATGAAATAATAATATAATAATAATAATATATTTATTATAATGAATGTTGAATATTTTTATTTTAATAGTATTATATAAAATAGCTCTCAAATTTTAAATGTAAGTCCAATAGTAGTTGAAGTGTACAAATACCTATGTAAATTAGATTTTAAGTTGCTATGCCCTTACAGGGTGCATGTGCTGTACACAATAATACTTGTAATATCTTATGACAACCACATGTGATGCAATAAGACATTGAATTGAATTAAATATCAAATAAGATATCATATCTGAATGTGTTATTGTAAAACTACAGTGAAATTGTGTTAAAAGATATCGAAATAATTTTTACAAGACTTAATTTATTAGTTGAATAAAAATAACTTATTTGTTTAACAAATAACGACGATACGAAACGAAAAGAGATAAAAAAACGTGCTATTCTAGTGAAGTAGCAAATTACCAATAGTAATAGCTAGGTAATTAAAAAAAGAGACGATGCGTAGATTAATTGCATAATTTACAACTTTCCTAAATTTCTGCAATAAAAGTTGAAAATTGTTTTAGCGACGAGATATCTGGAGACGGCGGCTAGAGTCGGTCAGCGATTTGCGTTTTGCGTAACAGCAAAATTTGTTATCTCCCTCTGGAAGTTAATTATCTGGAATGAATTATGTCCAACTTTGTTTTATACTTATTTTTTGTCACCATTCCAATGGTAATACGTCACGATACAAACTATATAAAGTATAATTGTATAGTTTGTCTGTAAATTTTAAAATGTTCATTTTCGAACTTTTTTGATTCTTTGTGATTTTCTCGAAAGTGCTAGACGCCATGTTGGTTTACTGTCCACCGACGTTAGTTAGCATATTTTATGAAGTAAAATTACATTATGATCAAACGTTGTTAGGAGTAACACTGGCCGTCCATGTAATGGTGACTGCTCCTTCGCTTATATAATAATACAAGTGTATTAAATATCATATGAGTAGGTTTGTTTCCACTAAGAATAAATCAGATGGCTTATAGTTTTTACTTATAAATCATATATGTTAGTAAACGAAAAATATTTTTTATTTTTTTTTTCATTTCATTTTTATACTACTTCGGTGGCAAACAAGCATGTGAATCGCCTGGTTGTAAGCAATTACCGCAGCCTATGTAGGTTTGCAACTCAAGAGGACCTGCATACGCGCTTCCGACCCCTTGAAAACCATAATACTCCTTTTTTGAAGAACCTCATGCTGTATTCCCCCGGGAAACCTCTGATGGCAGCTCATTCCACAGCCGGAGCGTTCGCAATCAATGATTTTGTTTTACAATAGTGGTGTTTTGGACCTGCGATTTGATAAAGGTTTCTCACTCACTCACTTTGTTATTAAAGTAATGTAAGATTAATAATATTTTTGACATTAAACGCCTCGTGAAACATAGTGTTGTAGCTGTCAAAGCCGTCGTACCTGACGGGGTTCGCAGACGAGGTATGCTTACTAAATTGTATAATTATCAAAAATATATTTATAACAGGTGGAGCTGACAATGCATGATGGCACGGTCCGCGATGTGTGTTTCATCGAGGATACGTCAAACAAAACAAGCCTGCTGGTCAGCGGGGGCGCCGGCGACTGCAAGATCTACGTCACAGACTGCGCCACCGGCAACACATTCCAGGTGCGTACTCACTCCTTTGTTTAGATATCAGAGGGCCTATTCTGGAGCACTCGATATTGAAGTCGAATTACAAATTTGTATGATCGAATGTATAAAATCTCTAAATTTGAATTCAATGTGAACCTCTGAATCGGTGGAGCGTATTTTAGCAATAGTATATTAAATCACGATCCACAACAATGAGGGACCGATTATGGAGGAGTAAGACATGTGAACAGGAAGATAAGCAGTAAAGATTGTTGCTTGTCTTATGTAAACTCCTGTTAAACACATTGATTTGCAAGAAGAGTCTTACGTCCAAATTTCTTTTAAAGGAATCATACATCGGATTTCACGAGACGATTTCACGAGCAATGTGCTCCATATTAGGGTTTAATACCTCAATGTTAGCATAGCGCGGTGTGTGTGTGTGTGTCTTTACATCCTCAGATTATACTTTTAGTTAAGTAACTTCCTAATCAAATAAAAGTACAGATCTATAGATTCCAACCTCTTTCTATTCATCTTGTGGTAGATATACTGTAGAGTTTCTGCTATAGATCAAATTATTAGGCCCGGTAGAATTCAAAACAATACTATCTAAGTATATTAATATGTCTCAGAGGGTCAATGCCCCCTGGTGTAGAAAGTGGCAGTCTCTTAGTCACCTTGATTACTAAAAGCGGATCTGACGGGGCTATAAATTTTAAAAAGATGTGACACGACACAAGTATTAAAGAATAGATACCTACGCAATTTTTTTGTAACATTGAGCACCTTATTACAAAACGCGATCTTTAGTTATACCCTTCCAATGCGCCATGTTATAAAAGACTTTTCAACGATCACGTTTTGTAATAACGGGGTAAATGTTACGTTGATAATCCTGTTTCAATGGTGGATTTTATATGCTTCAGTACAAGAAATACGCAACATTCCTTTCTAAACCCCGAATTCAAAGCAACTATTTGCCTACGGTTGGCCGCTCACAATGTCCAATTGTCCTTATCTCGTATGCGTAGCGGATGACAGGGAAAATTTGTGTCCGCGCCAGCCTGAACCTCGTGACATTTCGCAAACACTTCCAACTCAGTTTCGTTTTAGGTTTCAGATTTTTGCACGCAAATATATTCGGAGCGATTCACATAAACGTATAAAGGAAGGGTATTGTAGGTTTCAGTGTTATTTCTTACATTATTGTTTTATTATCCGTAACGTTATAAACCACGAGTGGCCCGCCCTCACTTCGTTTCGGGACATTATTTCCACTTTATACCAATAGATGGTGTTAGGTGTTGATTACATCGCGCAAGCGTTTCGTATTTTCGGCTTACCTATAAGCGTTGCCCTTGTCTGTTGGACTAACCTCTTTCTTTATAAATATTATAGATTTTTAACAGTGATAATATTTTATAACTGTGTAACATGCACTATAAGATGTTAATACATAAAATCTGCTTCTGTTCATCGTCGAGCCCCGTTTGATGTAATACAACAAAGGTTATAATTTGTTCTCTCCTCATCTAAGCGTGTAATTCCCCGTAGCGTCCAAAGCTGTGGCTCTGGTCAAAGGATTTGGGGAGTCTGGTAATTACAATGAAGCGACTGCCGTCTGACGTTCGTAACCCTTTAATAGGGTAACCAACGAACCCTAAAAATGTAATAATTTGTTACCATTTACATTTAGTTAACTCACTAAAAATACAATCGTTACAGTTTTTGTTGTTCTCCAAAAAGGTATGCTCCTTTGTGGGAGCACTATAAATCCTTAATGAGCGTATTTCTTAGTTATTTTAAACTATTGCCTCCTTTCGAATTTCGGTTCGTCCTTATGTCCTTTTCTTGTTTGTTTTTGAATTTTAACAGTTATTCTGCTATTTCTAAATACCGTTGCTAAGACCAATCCAATAAGAATGTATTTAACACGACTTACGTAGATTTATATTATTAACACGCTATTTATTATGTGATACAACATTGTGTACTCACATTTTTGCTCGTCGTTTCGGCTACGTTACTGCAGCCGTGGTCACGAGCGGACTGGCATAGCACGGACTCTTCGGACACCCTTAAATTTTCCAATAATATTCGTACTAAAAAAAATAACTAATTTAATTTTTTTTTACAAAAATGTTTCTGTACAGTATAGTGAAATATTGTATGTTGAGTTATCTGGGAATTCGTTTAAGGTTACGGGTCGGGAACACTAGCGACGCCATTCGATTTTTAATTTTTAGCTACTAAACCGGATCTATTTTAAACAATTTCGGGGTTAAAATCTCTAAGCAAACACTTATACTATTCCATGAACAAATGTTGGGTCCGTGCACAAACGCTAAAAATTGATTCACGCCAAAAGTGGCCGCTTTTGGCGTTAATAAATTTTTCGCGTACGCATTTGGTGTCGCTAATGTGCCCTACCCGTCACCTTAATATTTGTTACATGTCATGCTCTAACAGCTTAGTAAGTTTAGGTCTACAGTATATGTGATATGGACAGAACTTTGTGTCAAAAACACGTTGCTTGTTTGAAGAAATGGAACGCCTCCTAAAAAATTAAGAAACGTGTATTAGTGACGTGACATTAGGTTCTCTTAGGGGTGTATTTGTGACGTTACGATAGTTTCCTTTAAGAATGTATTTTTGAATTGACGTTATGTTATCTTACGAGTGTATTTGTGACGGGTCGTTAGGCCCCTTAAGTGTATTTGTGACACGACGTGACGTATGTCTGACAGGCTCTGAGCGGTCACTCCGGGCACGTGTTGTCGTTGTACAACTGGGGCGGCGCGATGTTCGTGTCGGGCAGTCAGGACAAGTCGGTGCGCTTCTGGGACCTGCGCTCGGGCAGCTGCGCCAACATCATATCTGCACCAACCGGCCATTCCAATAAGGTAAACAACATTGATTCGTTTCCTATGTCGATTGTATACTAACTGGCTATATTATTCTAGTATCAATTTAAATACTTCACAAAATAAGAATATGTTTTATTCTAGACGCAACAAGATTAATAATTCCTATAATAATTAAAAAGTAACGGTAGTAGGTTTATTTTCATTTTGATGAAAGACCATATTTATAAGCTTGGTAATGTGCAGCCTGTATACTAATATTGTCCTCTTGATGCAGAATAGAAAACACCTTCAAAGTCACTCATTTTTTGTTCGGCAGTAATTGACGTTTACATTATTCGTTACTTTTTAAATAAACAACGATTTTTACTGAAGACATTTTCTAAATGTACGTACCTAAAAGTTGTTTATTATACCTATTAAAGCTCAGTTAAATATGGAACATAAGCATTGGTATTTATTTTGAAATTTTAAAAAATGTTAGTATGGGAAACAGCTTCTTCGAAAATCTTTAAAGAAATCGGCAATTTCATACTTTACCCCTAATGTTTTCTTCAATTTTATTCCCGCTGTCCACCATCTCCTGTTTTTCACATTTCGTAAACAGGTCCCCAATGAAGTCATGAAATTAATGTTTGAAAAATTAATGGGGTCACCATACCATTTCTCATACCTTACCTTATCATTTATTTTCAGGACAAAATGATACATTGTAATGTTATTGAAACCAACTGTAGTTTTAAATCCTAAAATCTTGCTCTCCCTCGGTATTTTTCTTTCTTGAAAAAGTTTGAAATTGAAATATTACCTAAACACTAAAAATTTCCTTTTATATTTTTTTCACATCTTTCAGCATCTTGCTATATTTATTTAATGAGAACGTGGACAAGGTCTGAAATTGAAAATATTATTGAATGAGTAAGATAAATTAAGGTAAAAAAAGAACTGCAAAATTTCAGTTTGATGATGATGAGTGTTTTTATTTTATGAGCATTTAATTAAAGATGGGCAAGTCCATTTTGAAAGTGGGTATTTATGTATTCAAATTAATATATACCATTCAATAACTTACGCAATTTTAGCAACTTTTGTTATTAAACTATTTTCATAACGCAAATTTAATTTAGCCGCCGGACAAAGTTCTCGTACGAGACGACCCGCTAATGACGTCATAGTTTGGTTGCGTTTTATGAAACTATGTGCTCTTGTCGGATATTTATATTTTAATTGTGATATCCTGGATCGTCATGCCAACGGAGTCTTCTTTCATCGATGTTTCTATTTTTAATAAGTTTTTTATAACCAATCAGAAAAAGAAATAGTCAATAAGCTTATAATACTTATTAGGAAATTTCGTTCTGGTAAGTCTCGGATAGCCTATAGGATGCATGCCTCAAGTGCCAATGGGCAGGGCACATAGCAAAGAGAACAGACGGCCGGCCGTTGGGGTGGAAAGATCTTCGAGTGGATGCCAGGTACAGGAAGTCGCAGCCGTGGCAGGCCCCCCACAAGGTGATCCGACGATCTGGTAAAGGTCTGGGGAATCCATTGGATGCGGGCGGCACAGGACCGATCTGTGTGGAGAACATTATGGGAGGCCTATGTCCAGCAGTGGACGTCTATTGGCTGAAATGATGATGATGATGAAGCTTCGGATACCTCTTTAAATAAAAGCAAGAATAAAATAAAAGCAAGAATACTCTTAATTTGATGTGCTCGGTGGCACAAGATAGCTCCCTTAAGCATACCCGCTGTTGAATGTATTTATTTATTGGTGTTTAGAGCTCAGCGGTAGCATCCCTGGCGGTGGACCCGAGCGGGCGGCTGCTGGTGTGCGGGCACGACGACGGCTCGTGCGCGCTGTACGACGTGCGCGGGTCGCGCGCGCTACAGCGGTTCACGCCGCACGCGGGCGACGTGCGCAGCGTGCGCTTCTCCCCCGGCGCCTACTACCTGCTCACGGCGGGCTACGACGGCCGCGTCGTGCTTACCGACCTTCAAGGTGAGTCTCTCCTTATGGTTACTTGAGACTGGTGTACCTGTAGAGTACCTCGCGCGCGCTGTAGCGGTTCACGCCGCACGCGGGCGACGAGCGCGGAGTGCGCTTCTCTCCCGGCGTCTACTACAGGCATGCTACAACGGCCGCGTCGTGCTGACTGATTTATTAGGCTCTACAAGATATAATAATGTGTATGCCCAGATTTACAGGATTTTTAGCAGACCTTTTTATGTACCTATAAACAAATTAAAGAAGCACTTTTTAACATTAATTTTACGGATTTAATTTAGTTAGTACTGATATTCTTGCTTTTATCTGTCAGCAACTTCTCATATACCTTAATGTAGAAAAAGTATCAGTTATATTATTTCATAAAGGAGATCCAAAATATTTTGTCTCATACGTTAGTTCCAATGGTGGTTTAGTAATAACAAAAGATCGTTAGTTTCGTAATTACTTGTGTGGTAACAGGCTGGCCTTCCGTAAGTTCTGCAGTATATCCGCCAGTGAACCGAAGTTAATTGCGATTGTGTTATAGCTATAACATGACACGGGTAAAAGTACATGTGAACAGATCAAAAACTTTGGGCGATTTCAGAGTAGCGTATTTTACCGTGCGTATAGGTGCGGTCGTTTCAGCATACGCGCTTACACGCGCGCTACATCAAGCGCTTCAAACAACCCGAGGCGCTTAAACGAGCGTGTTCGCTCGAACAGAAGGGCTAGCACGAACTTTTCGAAGAATCATAGTGAATGCATATAGTAAGTAACTTGTATGAAAACTGACGAGTTCGTTATCGTTCGTATTATCGCAAAACTATCTTCTCTCTCACTTGGGATTAAAAAGTGACAATGTATGACCTGGGCACGCTACCATTACGTCACAAATACATTTAATTTTCGTGCTTGTCCCTCTAGACGTGGAGTCGTGTCACTGTCCATGGATTCGGAAGGCTCGCGCTTATATGAGCTTAGATTAGACGCGACAGCGCTCGTACTAGTGTACTATGAGGGCGACTCTGAATGTTTTTAGAAAATCAAAAACTTGACAAACTAGCAAGTTATCACTTTTTTATAGCTTTTCAAAATAGTGTCCCTTCACATCAATCAATACATCGCTGCATGCGATAAACCACTGAGAAAAGCACTTTGCCCACTCTTCTTTAGGGGTCTCTTCAACGGCCTTTTAATACGCAGCCACTGCTTCTTCGGCGTCCATGAAACATTTTCCTCGAAGACTTTCCCTTATTTTTTTGAATAAATAAGAGCCCCAGGGTGCGAAGTCAGGGCTATACGGCGCGTGACCCAGTAATTCCACGTCTGATATCGCCTAATAATCGATTGTTTGCTTGGTCGTGTGTCTCGTCACACACGGCGTTATCGTGGTAAAGGAGAATCCTACTGTGAGGTCGTTTCTCCCGATCTTTTTCCGACAAGTGGCAAACAATTGTTACTATACCACTCTGCTGTAACTGTTTTAAACAAATTGTTGCGTAATGACCTGTTCTTCCGAAAAACGAGGCTACTATCTTTTTTCCCACGCTTCGACCTCTCTTCCCTTTAATCGGCAACTCCTCGAAAGGAAACACCTATTTAGATGACTGTCTTTTTGTTTAAGAATCATAACAGTCAATCCAGCTTTCGTCATCCGTTAGTATATCGAACAAAGCATTTGAGTAACCTCCGTTAAATATTCGAACCATTTCACAGCACCAATTCACACGGCGGAGTTTTTAGGCCTCTGTCAAATAATGAGGTATCCACCGGGCACAATGCTTCCTGACCCCTTAATGTTCATGAAGGATTTTGTAAACTTGACTCATACCAATTCCTTAGCTTGTAGGTCAATCTTTTGTCAGCCTGTGCAATCGAAGTCTATCTTATGTATAGAATTAGAATGTACAAGAAGAACAATGTCGTTCGATAGGCGATACCAAAAACTGAATGCACATGTGTGCGTACACTAGTGTTGTCTACACTGTGAATGATGACATCGATTCTGTAAAACTGCGGATTAAATTCAAATATACAACTGAATTCCCAAACGACTACTTTAATATTATAGATATGTGTATGTATATGTACAGTAGTCACATAATAATATACAGTACATAAATAGATGAAAATTTGGTTATAATTTTTTTTATTGAAAACACTATTTAGTTTTTAAAATACTTTATAGAAAATACATTCCTCTTCAAAATGTGTTCAGTTGAAATTTTTACATGCAGTTCAATTAGGTCTTTGAATAATTATTATACACTTTTCGTGTAATCCTGAATTCTTTGGTAACCTAAAAACAAAAATGGATAATTATGGTATTAACCGTATGGTATTAAAGACAGATTCATTGTGTTTTTTATTTTGCTCTAATTTTTATATAATGACTTATCCATATATCGAAATTCGTGACGTCATTATTTTTGTCAGGCCCTACTATAAAACCACATTTTTATATTTTACTTAAATTAAGGTCAAACTGGGCCTTGTTAGGAGAAAAATCACTATATCTCGCAAAGGGAAATTAATACACAATTGTCAAAAATATTTTTGAATCAATAAACGCAAGCCATAAACTAAATTTTATTTAAGAAATATTATACGATGATATCTTATTTACCTGTGAAACGTGTAATTTCCAGGATTATTGCTATTTGTCACAGGACTACCACGCGTTAAATTTATGCCGACGTGATATAGACTATAGTTAAGCCAAACTAATAAGCCACATGTGACGTTTCTAAATCTTGATTCATAGAGAGGTGACCTATCATAAACCTCGATTAAAGTGAACAATCGATATGTACTTCAAACAAACGTGAATCGAATACTATAATAATGGAAAAGAAGTTATTAGTATTTTTATTTGGAGAAATGTCAATCAAAATTATTGAAAAGAAAGTAGGTACTAGATATCGATCCGCGGCCACTTTATTTCGTTTTCGACGAAATCAAAGAGCCTATATTGGGTGCCATAGATCTTATTTATTTTTACAAAGTTATTAAGTAATGTATTTATATTTTTAAACAAGAATATTGCGTTTTATTTTAATCAGAATGTGGCTTTTCATTTATGGATGAATATTCCTACCCGATTAACATTAAATTTAAAAAGAAATTGGGTTGACACACACAACATTGTACCAACGTTCAAATCTCTAGAAAAGTAGATGTTTAATAAGTTTATAAATAGTTTAACAGAGAAATTAAATCGTGAAATTATCTTTTTTGTCTTTATTGAAATAAATAAATGCAAATTTAATGACCGTTGTTACAAGGTTACGTTTTCGAATTTTGTTGAAGTGTGAAATGTGGCCTTTTATATTGTCACAACTATATTCTATTTTCAATTTACCGAGAAATAAAAAGGGGCAATCGAATGAATGCCATAGACAATAATATTGACATAGAGTTCCATTTGCAAAATTTAAACTTATTTTTTTAAATAAATTACAAGTGGCCAGTTCTAATAACTCTCAGTGTCGCCCTCGTAAAAGGCGCGCCTTTACGCGCCTACACGCGCTTACGAGCTTATACGCGCGTATTAAATGCTATTCTGTAACCTCTTTTAAACAGTGGACAAAAAATCTTAAATAAGAATCTTAGCACTATGATCACGCCTGGACTTGTCCAGTTATGGACTTTTCCACTCATTTTGTAAAACTTTTGAAGAGTTAATTTTAAGACATCAACAACCACCTAAATACTGCTTGTAATTCTCAAATTTAGCAACTTTTTATGGGCTTTGAAATATTAATTTTCTTATCGCATAGTCCCACAAACTCTAAAAGATTTATTATTTAGTTAATAACTTTCTTCGGAGTTCTGCCAAAAGTCGTAGAACAAATTAATATGGCTGAGGTTGGTACCTACCTATCTAGTACCGCGATGAGAAGTTCATGAAAGGGCCTTTAAAGAGGTTAGAGAGAATTTGTAACAAATTAACCCCCTTTAATTAGGGGCCATAACTTGCAGGATAATTTCACCCCATGGTTGAAAATTTGACGATGACGTCTCGCATCGTACCTGGTTATTAAAGCTTCAAACTCATTTCCACAAAAAGAGCTTCAAGTATATATGTCGCAGGGATATGATAAAAACGGGGAAAATCTAGTGAATTGATCAAATCCCTAAATTGGTTCAGTGAAATGACAAAAATAATTTTCCTGTGTATTTTAAAGGTTTATTTGGTAAGATATACCCCACATAATTATGATAATCAGATGAGTGTAATTCAAGGAAATATTGATTTAAAAAATCACCATTAATTTTATTAAAACAATTTTTTCTTTAAAATAATTAACAAAAACTTTTGTTAGCATTTAAACCAGATATCTTTTTAACAATTTCAAGGTTTGAGCATCTCGAAAAGAATTTCTACTATTTATTCAATTCTTATATTGGATTTGCTTCCTACTCGAAATATGAATTACCTCCAAAAACAGCCACTTATGGCGTTAATCCAAATTTCGAGTGCAAAAACAGATCAAAAAGTTAATTTTAAGTATCAAATATAATTAGTATATGGATATTCTTTCCGAGAGGCTCGAACTTCGAAATTGTTAAAAAGATATTACTATAGGTACGGTTACGGTTTAGTTGCTATCAATTGAAATCGAGTGGCGTCGCTTGTTAGGGCCTCCCGTCGCCTTAAACAGGAACTGACATGTTTTTTTTTTGGCATTTCACTGACGAATTTAGGGATTTGTTCAATTCACTAGATTTGTTTAGGAAAATGATAAAATCGTCTTGTTATTTTAACATCCTTCGTGATTTGATCAAATCTCTTAGGGAATTGATCGAATCCCTGGTTTTATCATATCCCTGCCACATATATAGCACGCGTTTTGAAACCGCAGTAAACTGCTGACATATTGTTGGTCCGGATCGTTGTTGTTTCTTTTTAATGAAAACGCACTCTACTTCTGTTTACGAGGGACGCAATTGCATTTCGTAACTCCCTGCAGCTATGCAAAACATTGTTGTTCCACGAAAGGGTGTCTATACTTTTGTACAGATAACTGTGCTCGTATTTTCTTTGTAATATTGTCGGATGGTTATCTGCAAATGGCGGATGGTTTCTAAATTAAAGTGTAACCTATATTTTATTTAGGCCCAATTTTATCTAAGACAAACTTTATCCCAAAATTAATCTAAGAAATTAAAATATCGAACCAGAGTGTGGTGGCCCAGTAGATTTGCTGTCTAGTATATCTTACTTGCAATAACATTTTCATATTTCTCCGAAAAAAATATTAATATTACTATTATTTTAAAATAACCAATAATAGTGTCATATCACATTGGAGTAAACTTGTCAATTGGACGTTCCTCTAATTTATTTATTTGGCATATCAACAATATATAAATACAAGCATTTTACATAAACAAGACAAGGGACTGATCTAGTGTTTACATCAATTACAGACATGCAATAATAGGGTATTTGACTAAGCTCGAATTTTACAAAATATAAATATTTTATCAAAATATAGGTAAATATGTGCCAATAGCAAAAATTCTCAATCAAAAATATAACGTCTAGCCGGTTTTATGGTCATTCAAAGATTCATGGGCAAGTCCATTTTAAAAGTATGAAATTAAAAAAAAAATATTATACCATTGAATAACCCATATAATTTACACCAACTATTATAATGGAATCATTGACATAAACGAAACATTTGATATAGCTACCATACAAAATTCAAATGAAATGCATACAAAATACTTGCGTGTGACGTCACATCTCAGTAGCCATTTGTATGGAGCGTTTTGGGTTTGCCCAAAATATTGTGATTTTAAAGTTGTGATATCTCAGGTAGTTTAAATGAGAATCAAGTAATTCTTTCAACGATGTTTCTATCATTGAGAGGTCTTTTGATTACACAAATGAAAAAAAAATAGTATTTACCGTAATCACGCACGCCTTCCAAAAGTCCGGGACATGATTGCCCGTGGTTATGACTGACAAACATAATAACATTGTAGTGGAAGGACATGTAAAGTATCGTATTGTAATAGGATTTGTTATATGAAACCGTTACTACATTAATACGAGTATTTAGGTACCTAAAGGCTAACATTATTTAATATGTCTATAAAACAGACCCCAACGAAGTATGTTTACTGTGCTATATTGGATTAATTTACGTCCGCATGTTGTCATTTATATTTGATGAAAATTGGATTGGTAGATCTAATTCGATCATCATACACAAACACCGGTGGGTGTTTGTGTTTAGGGATGGGACATAAACAGACTCGTATAGTGTTTTAAATAATAAGTTTGTTTTAAAACTATTTTGAGATTAATGTTTTCTAACAAAATTACGTTATCTGTCTGCTAGCCAAGCCAATGACTTAGAAAAAAGTTTTTATGGAAATGAAGCTAAAAGGTTTACATAGATCGCTATTAAAGGCTTATCGGGAGTCATGTTGTGGAAATCTTATTGAAATAATGTCGGTTTGTTAAGGTACGGATAGGTTGATTCTTCAATCGACTCTCACCTTTATGTAAAACACTTTTAGTTTAACATCAATATTGTAGTAACCGGACGTGTGGCGCTGTCTGTTGAAAATCCTTAAAAAAACTGACAAATCAAGATTGTCAATATTGATGGACTTTATGTCATTTGCTATGAGAGTAGCCATCAAAACAACAGCAGGTATTAAATGCGTAGGAATTAAAATGTTTAATGAGTGTGTTAAAAAAAAGTTAGATATGCCGTCTTCTGCTGCGCAGTGATTTGAAGAATACAGCAAGATACACTAATGAATATTTTTATTACTTATTATTTTAATAGTATTTTATACAAAAAATCTTTTTTAGCCGGAAATCAACCAATATTTTTTCACATCCTCATTTATTTTGGGAGAAAGATTCATCGGCTGGAGTAAATATTCCACATATTTGTTTGCAAACATATTGACTTTAAAAGTCACAAACGGCATCCGACCCTTTTTCCAACGCTCCTCTTTAATCCATCCATATTCAGATTGTTGTTTGTTTTACGCAAAATAAAATGATCTGAAACGGTGGCTAATGTGTAGATATCGTTACAACCTTATCTCATAACCAATAACGTTCAAAGTAACTAAGCAATTCTTAACACAGTGATTATTTTCCCTGTCTATTCACACGGTTAACAGATTTTTTCCATTTTCACCATATTATTCTCTTTACTATAAAGTGCATTCTAGGCAAAATATACAGACAGTTACACATCGTGTTACCACAATCTATCCATTTTCTTTAATTGATAGTGAACCCAACGTGTTTATCATTAAGGTGTCACCTTAAGGTGACAATCGATTGAAGATTTTTTAAAAATTTGTATACATAGTAATGTGGCTGTCCGTACTTAAACAAATAGTAGCGTTTGCCTGGTCGATTCAACAAACAGCGAGCATACGAATGCATTAGATCACCAGCTACTAACACCGACGACCTTGTTTAATTTTTATTTTTACTAATGCGTCTCTATTGCAGATAATGGAAATAGGTGAATACTAAATAGAACAATTCTTACTTTAGTAGGTCATTCCTATACAGAAATTTCGAAAATGATTTATGAATTTCGTTCCAACCACACGTAAATTAAGAATGTTTTGACTACTCATCATCGTTTAAATGCGTTTCATGTAGGTATTTTTAGTCAGCTAAACGAGAACACTTAACTTTTGATTTATCGAAGGCTTTTTAAATTCAAATCCAAAATTGAAGCATCATCGTACGAGCGTGTCATTCCCGATTCCTGGAGCCCAATGTACGCTTTGATGATCTAGGATTTTGTGAGTCTGGTAATTACAATAAAGCAGGTGCCGTCGAACCTTTGCAACCCTTAGACCCGAGATCCATACCAAATAGATCATTGTTCGAATCATTCTATTTGGTCTTTACCAATGAATTTTGCCGTTTTGTGTGACGATTTTCTTAGAAGTTGTATTTTCCATACTAACGTTTTTTTAACTTGTTAAGTAACTATTAATGCTACTACACCATAATTAACTGTTCTGTTATGAACAACGTTTAGGAACGCGTAGGCCATATTTCCGAAAGAAAAAAATAAATATAAAGTGCTTATCACATTAAAAAGGATCAACAAAACGTCAATTCGGCCAAGTAAAATTTTTTTTGCATCACAAATACAATAATATCTGATGTCTATTTAATATATACCTTAAAATATAGTGTTAAATCAAAATTAATTAATAATATCTTATTGTGTCTAGACGGCAAAGGCAAATTCATAAGTCAGTAAGTATTCATATTATCAACAGTTGATGTGACGACTTACATTAATTATACTAAGTTCAATCAATCAATTAGTTTATTTTGCTCGAAAGGTGGTACAGTCAACTCCAAAAATATGTATACACTTTAGGACCTAGTCACAATAATTACCTATAAGAAAGTAGAGGTTCACTTTCTTATATTATATATATATTGTGACTAGGTCCTAAAGTGTATACATATTTTTTTCACAATTCACCAAAAAATAATCAAATTATAAATAATTTCAAATAATAATAATAATGCTTTGATAATATTTTAGAAATATTTCAATAGCATATGAGAAATACTGTAAATACCTCTCGTTTATCGTGAACTGCATATTACATATATTGCCTACCTGGTTTTTTTTTTTCAAATAATAACTAACAATTTTACTAATAAGGAAGACTTTAAATAATTACTCGTACAATTTTTTCGCGGACGAAGAAATTTGGAAAAGCCTCGTCCTACATTTTTTTAACGCTTACGAGTTTGAAAGTTTAAAATAGTATCTAGAATTAATCAAATTCTGAAATTTAATGGTGTTCGTATTGGTAGGTAGGTAGTAGATATTTATATTACTTTATTGATCGTGCACTGTGTAGACAAAGCGAATGTTACAATAAATAGAGAGAGACAAAGAGTATTTTAGATGTTTGGTTTACAAAGTGAAATAATACCTACACTTAAAAATAACATTGAAGTCTATTATTTTGGACTTTATATCAAAACAGAGTGTGTGCCATTTTTGATAAAATACCGTTTACCGGGGCAATTAATGCAGCTCTAAAAAGTGTTTTTCGTTCCTTGAGAGTAGGGCTGTTTGCCCAGCGAGCTGTTTTGCCTGTAATGTTAGATCGAAATCTTAACTTTACTATAAATGGCATACATTACGAGTTTTATACTGAGATAAAATAGATATATAATTGAAGTAAAAAAAAAATTAAAAATTTCCATTTTTTTACTTTGAAACTATACGCCTTAAAAAGCATCATTTAAGTGGTTATTGAGTCGGTGAGCCCTCGCACAAAGCGCGCACTTTCGCCGCCTTTCCCTTGAGCCCTGATGTCGGTTTTTGACGAATCCCTTTGAGCGTTCCCCTACAGCTCAGTAAATATGTCGCGGTACAATTTATTTATACATTTAGAAGAATTATTGAAGACAAATTTCTGATATCGTTCGAATTTCAAAATTGTTGGAATTTTTTCTTTCGGTTTCACAAATTCTTAGACAAAATTATAAAGTAACCATTTAATTAAATTGATTATGTACCTTTCTTGTTTTTTATTTCAAATTCCGATTCTAAGATTTCCTATCTAAAACCACAGGTCATAATGAGGATTTGAGGTTGAGATACATCTAGCTGACTGTACAGAGAGTATCATATACCTACTGTGTGTTGTCTGTTACCTGAACGACAGCAGAATCGCGATACAGGGAGGTTTCCACAGAGAACTCAGGAGAGGTGTGTGAATTTTGCTAATACTATACGACATTTTTGCCACACTATATGAATAAGTACATGTGCAGAAATAATTTCATTTATAGTAGGTATCTCAATCTATTTTTAAACAAATATGAGTATGATAATAATAAATAAGATGATATCTCCAATATTCTTGGTTTTATCATTTAATACATGCGCCGGCAATACATTTCCCAGCATTAACTTAATATATCTACTTGTGGATAATGTTGTTGATTGTACAATTACTAAATACTATGTGGTAACTGTATTTTAAAGTAAGATACATTGTACATTTGTTTGTTATCCTCAATAAATAAATAAGTGTTTATGCAAACATTACTCACTTAAACTCGCTAGCTCAGCGATCCAAAGTGGATCCCGACCTCCGACATCAAACACGCCATGTCTCCCTGCCTTGAGCCAAGCTCGACTTTGACCGTGGAAGAGCCACGCTTCCGCATGAATGGGCCGGCTTGACCGGAGTGATATCGCGGCCTCACAGAAAACCGGCGTCAAGCAGCACTGAGCTGTGTTGCGGGAGTGAGGATACCGGAGGCCCAATCCGGGGGAAAGGGGGTTTAAAGGTTGGCAGCGTACTTGTGTCTCCGCTGGTGTCGTGAGTGTCGGTTTGGGCGGCGGCAATCGCTTACCATCAGGTGATACGTCTGCCAGCTATCACATAAAAAAAACCTGCCGGATACCTGAGGGGAATTCTCCTTAACTCGACATTCAAGATTTGTATGGACAAATGTATGAAATCTCAAAAATGGTCTTTAGTGTCGAGTGGACGAGAAACGGCCCGCTGTAGGTCTTTGGCAACTTCCTGTTTTCATCGATATCTTGGACGAGATATGCTTTCTTGTCAACACGAACTTCTCCCATTCTCTGCAATCATTGAATACCTATATTATATAAAAAGACCCCTATGCCCAAAATGGGCTCCATAACCAAAATTAAGAAAATAAATTGATAAATAAATTTACTTAAGATAACCTCACTAACACTAGATTTTAATAACATTTGAAATGTAAAACCAGGGCTATGGAATAAAAGGCTTTTTTATTTTTTTATCTTAATATATAAAAAAATCTGATCATTAGGTTTTGAAGAAACGAATTTCTCTTGGTTGCTTACATACATATGAGCTTCGCTCAGCTTTCGTGGAAAATGGCAATAAGCGTCAATTTCCACCTCGCCCGCGCCTCGCGCCGCTTGCAGCATATTGCCGACACGCTTGCTGGGTTTGTTTGTTGACGAAAAAACCTCCCCTACCAGCGATCCGAATTAAATTTGTTTTAACATGTAAAGAGGAAACAACGCTTTGTTAAAATAAAATTTGATTCTCATAATGAGCATGCCAGTAAGAAGAAGGCAATTAACTGAATATATTCGAAATCACAATATGTACATCGAATATCCTGTTGCCTAGCCAGGAAGAACTGTTGTGTGTGCTACTCGAATGTTTGTTTTCTTACCTATCGATTGGGTGAAGTATTATAGGAAAGTAAGAATATTATTTTAAGATTTTCAAAAGCATATTATAATATACACCGTTATTTTTTTTATAGGTTACTTCCTAAAAACCACATTATATGTATCGGGAATAAATCCGATTTAGCATATTAGATCAACAATATAATTATTATTCACAATATTACGTATTAAGAGGCTATCGGGATGTAAATGTTAGAGACAACGGTGTTATAAGCTATGAACATAAATTAAAGTACCTTGCGATTTCATACAAAACGATTTGGAGCAATTCATCAAAAACGTTAAGGTTATTCAATGAAAGTCAGTTTACATTAGGTCCTGAATAAAATGAAATATCTAATTACCGTACACTGATGTAATGTTTTCGTCCACAGGAGACCTGACCTGCGCGCTGCCCAGCGTGCCCGTGGCGCGCCACCCCGACAAGGTGATATCGGCGAGGTGGCATCCGGACGACTTCTCATTCTTGTCTACTTCGGCAGACAAAACCGCTGTTCTCTGGACCATACCACCGGTATAGATCGCCTCCAGATTAAACTAGGCTCTCTAAACATACGCGACTGTGCTATACGTATACGTTAACAAACATCTCGAAAGTATTTGATGTTGATACATGTTTATACAACGTTTTGATTGCCGTTTAGTTTTGAACTTTCGGCCTAACTAATGACTAGTCAGTCGCAGTTTCAATTAAAGTACCTACCTATCTTGATGTTTTATGTCGCCGCGTTCTGTAGGTCGTCATCGGCAGTTCAATGTTGTACAGTTGCGCTACTAACAACAGCGCGGTGTCCAAAGTAGATAAATAATAATCTTTTTTAAAATAAGATATAATTAAAAAATAAAAGAATGTACATTATAATGAAAACTCTAAATTCAAAAACTTCTTTTTCTATTTGTGCTCTCATAGATTACTGAGGTTTGTGCACTTTTGGTTTTTAACTGATCTAAATTCCAAAGACTTATGCGTTTTTAATACAAAGTGTTCCTCTCTACATTTTTTTAATAATGCTTTTCCTGCATTAAACGAGAAAGAACCGCCGTTAAGAGCCGAAATACAGTATTATCTTAGACGGTATTTTTAAAATACACTAATAAGGTCCGATTCATCAATCTTAACACGGTACATAATCTATGGTATAGCGCCTTAGATTAAAACAAAATAGCGGAAGATACGGCACGTCCCTTCAATTAGACAACTAATAACGGGCCTGATGCACAACTACATGCACACATACTCACAGCTCTATGACACCTTGGATATTGGAAGACAGAGACAAACCTATTTTTGACATCAGCGTGAGTGAGTCAAGCGTACTTCGCCCAGCTGCAGCTACGCTTCAGGGTCAAGTCCTATGAAAACGACTTCACTCATCACACATGAATATATCGTAAATATCTATCTCGCTCTGCAAAATGTAGACCAAAACATTAATGAATTTTTGAAATGTCATGAGAAATTAAAACTTTTATGAGTGAAATGTGATACCATGAGATTTTTTATATCTTTTTGAATAATTTTTACAACGCGTAAAAGCGCACGAAGGCATTTTGGTTACCTTTATCCCACTTAAACAATTAAAGAATATTTTTATGTGACAAGACCTTCAGACTCGCCAATTTGCAACACCTAATTTAAGCGGTCCACGCGGTTGAGATGAGTCACCTATTTTCCGCTATTTTGATTTCATCTAAGTACAGCGCTGTCATTCCATACAAGTCTGACGTTATACCAAAGGTTTAGCCATGGATAAGGATTGGTCGAATCGGCCTAAGTGTATTTGTGGTACAATTTTAAATGGATTCTAAATTTCGATGTTGAAATAAATGTTCCATGTTTTCATTTTAAATAAAAATGCAAATAACTTTGGGGAGCACGTTGTTAACGATGTAATTTTATGCGGAAAGGCAATGTTTCTGTATTTAAGCACACAGCGTGGATTCTAAATGAATACGGTCACAGTATCACGTAAATGTCGTTACAGTGGGCACTCTGTTTTATTTTAACCCTCGTTTCGACTGATATCCGCAGAGCCGGCCCGAAAGAGCTTTAAAATATTTACCTTAGACGTGATGCTATTCTATTTATTAAACAGTTTACTATACATACATTATATAATTAAAGGAAAAGACGTATTAATAAAATTGTTTCTGTGTATATAAATAATCATTAAGACGGATTTTTTCATATCTCATCTGTGTAGCTATTTACGTATTAAGGAAGTATAATTTAATCGCCGTCTTAAGATGCTAATTCTTCTAAAGTTAAGAATTAATTAATATCGAAACAAGCGTGAAATAAAAGAGGCGTTGAATATTACCAATTTCATTTGTTGGCTTCAAAAGTAACTTGCGATGTCAATAATAGTTGATGATATAAAAAAGAACAAAAAATATGATCAAGTAACTTTGTAGCCTACAAGTAGAACTTTGTTGATATATAAATCGTAATAGCTATACACAAAAATGAAACGGCTTACCGGTAAATGTATGTCACAATTAGATTTTAAAAATAACGTATTTGTGCAATGAACACTAAAATATTTTAAAACTTTTTTTATAATAAATATAGGCATCAAATGTCCCATATACTTTAATAGAAGTTAATTGAGAACAAATTCGACACATTTAATTCCCGGTTACTAGCTTGGGTCTCAGACAGGAAAAACGAAAACAACTTAAGTTAAGTGACATTAAAATTACTAGACACTTAAACAAAATAATACAGTTTTTAAGAAATATAAATAAAACACGATAACCAACTTCGTATAAAACGTAATCTAATATTTAGAACAAATCTTAATTTCTAAATACATGTATTTTAAGAAAGATAATGATTAAATGATAAATAGTATTTATTCCAGCAGGTTGTATAATAAAATTGAATTAATTCATTATGGCCTTGAGTTAGGAGTGTTTGTGATTAGATCCAATACTTATTTTGCTTTTAGTAAATATACAAAAGTATTTTCCCGCTCGCATTGATTAAAAGATGATCGGTTCATACAAAATAATTGTGTTGATTTTATTTTCATAAGCTGTAGTATCATAATTGATATTACTACAAATAAACACAATTACATCTCAGTGAGTTTATAATGAGGATGACGTCATTATAAAATGCTATCAAACTTTTCCACTCGACTAGGTACTAACTTATTGTTGTCTATAATATTATACTTTGCTTGTAAGTGGCTATGTAAATGGAAACCATTAGTTCTTAATAAATCTAGAAGATCACTACAGAATGGTTAACGTTTGCTGTTAATTTATGAAGGAAACAAAAGTTTTCAATATTCCGGTAACACAAAAAAAAAATCTCATACCACCTTATTACAAATCCCGATCTAAAGGTATTATTAAGGTATTAAAGGTCATGTCACCCCGTCCCAACGAGAAATGTTAAAAGGGGCTGGCGCGAGTTTTGATCCGGGACTATCCTTAGTTCGCGATGTGTAATAAGGGGGAAATATACAGGGTGTATCTGTGGACATTTACATCCCTTTAACCACGTGATCTACCATCAATTTTGTTCTAACGACTTTTCGAAATTCGTCCGGAATTTTTTCGACTCCCCATACAGTGACCAGTCTCGTGACCGACTTTGTATGAAAAGTTCTAATTTCTTATGCGAATTTTCAAAAGTCATAGATTAAATGTTGTTCATAATGGTTGATAGAACACGTGGTTATAGGGATGTAAATGTTCACAGATACACCCTGTATATTATGATGAACGAACAAAAATAGGCATACATTGCCTGCTGAGGACAGCAAACTTACGTTTTTAAGCAACAGGCTCATGTATTGAATTCATTAAATAACTCATCTACTAATACGTAAAGATTATAATGAAAAATAATACTTTTTATGAAAAAATGTAACGCAATTAAACTTAATAGACTGTGCACAAATTTAATAAAATTTTATAAGATGTATAAATTATCAAAATACGTGGCTTATCCATTACTATTATATCCTTGTCAAACAAGTGCTTACATTAAGTAGTGTTTGAAATGTTTTAGGCGAATGAATATATCTATATTTTGTTTATTTATTACATTTGTGCTATGTCTGCGTAAAATATGTTAGATTAATAAAAATATGACATATATTTTATGTATTGTGTATTATTAATAACAAATATTTTATGCTGAAGTTATTGTAATTAACAAATCCGTTAATTAATCGTCAAAAATTTAATAGTAATTATGAGATCTTTGTTAAACCGAATTTCTTTAACTTGTATATCCATTATAATTTAAGAAATATAATCACATTATTTACGTCATTCTGCGTTTCATTGTTATACTGAAATTCTCCCGAATATACACCGTTAGGTATATTGACATTACCGTCTTTACATCCCGAAAACCACATAATAGGTATCGTGAATAAAGACCACCTAGTAGTTTAGATCATCAAAATAAGCAAAAATAAATTAGCTGTTCCATACAAAATATAATATTCACCAGGCGATACTCTATGGAAGAGCTGATTTTTTTTACGCTTATTTTGTTGATCTAGATAAAGTACACGGGGTCAGTTGACCAGCTTTCGATTTGAAAATGATGTTAAAAGACACTTCAGATTAAATTAATTAATTAATTACTTTATTTCTTTTTGCAATATGTATTTGAATTTTTATTATTGTCTTTTCGTTTTATATTATTAAGCATGATGTGGTTACCTGTAATTGTAGGGACAGTTAGCTTAAACATCCTAGTGTTATTGATTTTGTGTTTTTATAGCTGTATCCTATGTTGGTAATCCTATTTAAATAAATAAATAAATAAATTAAAATCAACTGTTTTTAAAAGCTTGAAAAGTTTTTGAACTCCAACTTTAATCGTTAAGCCTCTTCGAGTCCTTTCATTTCTGCAGTTCTAAAGCATATCCGATATTGCACTAAGAGACACGAATATAAGACAGACAGTATGTAGGTACGGTCGGGGAATCCGGCGTTTAACCACTTTCAAACGAAAATGGCTTGCACCCGCGAAACAAAAATGGTTTCATTTCAAACAAAAAAAACCTATGCAAGCTGCAAGCGATTTTTGGACTTCAGGTTATTACTGGTTAAGCGCCAGATTCCCCGACCTTACGTAGGTCATAGAATCGGCATCTTTATGTATATTATTTATTTATTTAGAATGAGTTACATAGGACAAATACAAGGTAAATAATTCAATGACGGTACAACAAAAATCATCGTCGGTTTTACCGTGCACCGCAGATTCGACAATCGGTCGCGAATATAATAGGTAACTTGGGACTACAACAAATACACACATCGCCCGCGCGCGAGCAGGACCCGCTCGTAGGTAGTATATGATGTAGGTAACACCGTACTATATTCGCATGTAAATTATTTACTAAAGTCACCCGTTGGTTGTTGGTACTCGGCAAAACCAGAGCGAATGCTGTTTCCTTTAAAAATGTCAGTCTTTTTGACATTTTACCTTAGATTAAACATAATAGCGGAAGATATGGCACGTCCCTTCAATTAGACAACTGAAAACGGGCCCGATTCATAACTACATGCACACATACAGCTCTATAACACTTGAGTACGTTGTACGATATTGCAAGACAGAGACAAACGAAGGCATTTTGGTAACCTTTATCCCACTTAAAACCAAGAATATGTTTATGAAACGACACGACCTCTAGTCAGACTCGCCAATTTTCGACTGCTTGCAATTAGGTGCCGGGCACATAATTTAAGCCGTAGTATCTTCTACTTAGTTTGTTATTCAAGCGGTCCACGCGGTTGAGACGAGTCACCTATCTTCCGCTATTTTGATTTAATCTAAGAATTTTCCTATAGTAATAGACTTAGGATGCCCGCTCTGCAAACATTCGCCTTCTAAGTCGCATGAAGTCGATTTTCCCTATTTTTGAATCATTCGATTTCGATGTTGCCAATATAATACGGTAAATTGACCTTCTAACCCTTCCATGCAGAATTTTACAAAAACCGTAAACTTCCGCATGGCAAACGGAACGCAAAAACCATAGATTATTGGCTAAATATGAAAATCTTGGCTTTTTTTTTGTCACAAATACTATGAATGTCATCTGTCAAAATCAGTCAAATCAAAGTTTTGAAATTTATAATATTTTGTTTATGCTTGTTGCTATTGACAACTATTTTGACGTTGCTTCTACCGCTCGCTTTAAGTCACTCGACCAAGGAATGGGTGGGGTCACTCGTTGCAGACGAATGATTCAAAAATGCGGGATTTCGTATGTCGAAGGAAAATCAGTAGAAATCGTGCGCTCGTCACGATGCTAAGTCATACGAGTAAATCAAAAATAGGTCTCCTGGAGACCTACTTTTGATTTACTCGTATGACTGATGACGTATGAAAAACAGAGCCCCTGGAGCTGTATTTTTATTCACTCGTATGACTTAGCGGCATCGCATGCGACGTAAGTCACATTCGCCTTCTAAGTCGCATGAAGCCGATTTTCCCTATTTTTGAATCATTCGATTTCGATGTTGCCAATATGCCAAAACTTCATGCGACATAGAAGGCGAATGTGACTTACGCGTCGCATGCGACGACGCTAAGTCATACGAGTGATCGTCGCGCTGTAACTAAACTTTTTTCTATTCACATACCTTGGGGAAAGTTCATTGTTTTCTAACTTAGTTATATTACGATTTGGACCACTGATTATTACTCACTCGAGATCCAGTAGGTAAGGGGCCTAAGCAATCAATAAATGGAATAGAAAAAAAAACAACAAAATCTTTAAATTTCTTTATGTAATCTTAAATTTGTGATTTGTGGGATGTATACATTTGGGATCTTTTATTTAAGATATGATTAGGAACTTATGATTTCTAATACTTTTATTGTGAAATAATACAAAATTAAAGTATTATATTATACTTTAAAAGGTCGATGTGTAGGCACTAGGTGCTATACGGAATAAGGTCGAATCAAAATTCACTTAGGTGACAAGTGGCCTGACGGGACACCTACCTTATTATAAATCGCGATCTAAAGTTATTACCGTACTAAAGTTCATCCAGTTCCAGCACGCAATAGTAAAAGTGGCTAACACGAATTTTGTTCCGGAACTATCCTTAGTTCGCGATTTATAATAAGTCAGCGGGAAGTCAATAAGCAACGTTAAGGCGCTGTTAAGATTCTTGGAAGAACTTGGTTGGTGGAAGAAAATGGCAACATCAGCAGACGCCTGATTGCGGAAATCGCTCGTTACACAGAAGCTTTGATCAACGACCTTAGTTAAAGGTAAGTACTAATGTATTTTAAATTGACTAAGTACGGACAGCAACGTCAGTGTTTACAAATCTGCTCCCTTTCACATTTATGTCAAACACATTTGGTTCAATATCGATTGAGCAAATTCTACAGGTTGTGTTAACCGGACGTGAGGCTGTCTGTACTCTAATACCGCGGAAGTAGACACCACACATCAGCTTTTTACTTCATCATAATCTACAAAACAATAATAATGCCTTATGGCTCTTATTTATAAAAGGCAATGGGAAAAGATAAAATCAGTTAATTGGGCCATTAAAATAACTGAACATTACGTTTTCTCTTCAGAAAGTGTTTTCTGAAGAGAAAATGGAAGTGATTTAAAAAAATACATGTTAGTTATTCATGGCTACCAGTACATAAGTAAAGTCGGCTGCAAAAATACGTATCCTACACTTAAGAACCTTGTCACTACCCGTATAAGAAAGTAAAAGTCAGAATGACAAGGTACTTACCTACTAAATTCAATACATCTTTTTGCAGCCGTCTGTACCTACCTACCTACCTTTTCACTAATCCTGGAAAAAAGTATTCATTATAAAATTATTCCTCTTTTATTTAGATACTAAGTATTTGGTTTCTTAGTTTTGAAATTATCAGTACCATACAGGACGTATCCGTAAACAGTTAAACCCCTTGAGCCATTAGCTCCACCAACTCTTCTGAACAAACATTTGTTTAACTCATTTTGGGAATTCGTTCTGTGAATTGAAAATTCACAGAACAATAAATGTTGTTCGGATTGGTTGATAGAATAAGTAGTTAAAGGTATGTTAC
Source organism: Marasmia exigua (assembly GCA_019059595.1). Classification (NCBI taxonomy): domain Eukaryota; kingdom Metazoa; phylum Arthropoda; class Insecta; order Lepidoptera; family Crambidae; genus Marasmia; species Marasmia exigua. The sequence continues at coordinate 10,058,596 of CM032494.1, read as the reverse complement.
TGTTTACTGATGTACCCTGTATAATGAAATAGATTATGTGTTTAACTATCTTCCTTCGTTTGTTACAATCTGGTCCCTAAACTATCGCAAAGACTCGGCCAAGTACATGGCACTAAAATCTCACGTGTAGGTAGGTACAGTTAGCTGTAAAAATATGTATACTCTTTAGTATCTTGTCCCAATATATATTCCACGTAAGAAAGTAAAAGTCAGATATAGCTATTATGCCAACGTACTTACTAAAATGTTTACATTTCTTTGCAGCCGACCGTACTCAATACTCCTAATATTACCATAACAAAACATTTATTATGTACAAATATTAAGATAAAATAGTAATTGAATAACTTTATTCATGGGTTAGTTAATACATCTTATGTTTATAAACAACAATAACAATAAGTGTTTGGTCTGGGTATGATTAAAAAAAAGTTTTTACCATATATACCCGTGTATCTGACTAGAAGACCTAAGAAATTGCTTGTTTTAAGTATGACAGCTTATTGTATTAGGTATTTATATACATTTTCGACCAACTCGGATGGGTACATTTTGTATGAGGTCAATAATATCTACAAATTTCATGTCTACTAATTTATCGTCAGGTTCAAATCGGGATTCTCTATTAGGTATTACCTAATCAACAATAATTTTCACGTATAAAGTTGGTAACAATTTTAAACATCCTTAAACCTATTGAATTTGGCATTAATAAAACAAACTTTAGTAATTAGTTAACATAGTAAAACACAGTGGAACTATATTGGCACGTATAAATAAGCTAAAGAGACAGGGGTCCTTCGGAATAAGAAATTGGCATTGTTTTTTCTTCAACCTACAAGATGCAGGCTACTACAGGAGTATAGTTACTTATATGCTAAGGCAGCTACTTCTATAATCTAACTTACAATCACTGTGGAAATGTTTTTATTTTGATTTTACAGTTTGTCTAAAATTTTAATCACATATTGGCGTGATCTTGATGATAGACTAATATCTAGGTCCCTAAAATAAGAAAATGACTTGTATGTGTTGTTGTGTCAAACAGAAATGCATCAACAAATTCGAAAAGTGGTCTACCGGGTATCTAATTATTTAAAGCCCAACTCTCGAGAAGATATCGATTTCGACATTTATATGGACAAATGTACGGAAATCTCTCATTCGACTTTTAAGTCGAGTGCACAAAAATTGAACTCTATATTGCGCATTAAAAATTTAAAAAATATGGAAATGGAAGTAACAACTGAAATCGTCTACATACAATACGCCAATTTCAAAGGTAGGTAAGGGTCTGATACGTACGGTCATGGTGCCAGGATAAAGGGCGATAAGGGATAACGCTCGTAGAGATGCGCAGAACATTCCTTTTGAAGAAAAGAGTTATATCGCTCTTTTACATCTTTAACTCCCAATTAACTCCGTAACTCAAAAAGACTAAAGACTTAAATGTTGCGAATTGCGATGGGTTGTCTCATCGACTTGTATATCCAATTTAATAAATTCAATACAAATAAAAAAAATACTTTATTGCAACAGTGGCAGGGTCAGTTTTATCCCCTGATAATTTTTTTTATGTTCAAATTAATGCGCGACGCGTTCCAATCATGCACCACCCCTTTTAACTCATAAAATCCCGCTACGGCGAATTCACTCACTCCTTTACGATCCGTGGTACCAGTCTCGCTCACTAACTCTTTTTACATCTTTAACTCCTTAATAACTCTGTAACTCTAAGACTGAAAAGATTTAAAGACGCATTGTTGTGATTGGATTGATGACACATGAAGATTTACATAATACTGTTTGTTTTTTTTTTAATTGTTTATTGTATGTGTTGTTATTTGTGCCAATAAATGTTTTATTCATTCATTCATTCATTTATTTATAAAATAAAAATATCAATATGCGATTCTTATTTTTATTGAATTAATCATATTCTCTAAAATATTAGTCAAAATGAGTAAATTTTGGTTTGGACTTCGTCCTACTAAATCTTTACATCAGAGAGTTAAAGATGTAAAGAGTTATAAAGGAAGCAAAGGAGTTACGGAGTTATTAACATTTTTACAAGGATTTATATCTTTTAGTCCCAATCACTCCTGAGTTACACATGTCTAATATTTAATTGCCAGAAAATCTACAGGACTTCTTTATATTAATAGGACGTTGATTCCTTGTGAATTTACTCTCTATTATTATTGCAACTTAGGAAATGGGGCCATTTGCAAATATTATTGTTTTGAATTTAACTATTGTAATAGGTATAATATACCTATGTACTAGTGTGCGTGCCGTTTGCAAAATAAACCTGGGTAAATTTTGATACGAGAATAATTCATTTTAGTTTAGTATAATTATATTAAAGCCGAGTAGGCCTTTACTCTTCGCGCGGGCGCATTAGATATGCCAATTAATATTTTTTTTAGTTACGTAACCAGTACTATTTCTAACAACTTCTGAACTCCAGTCTCTCGACAAACACTTATTACCTCACTATTTTTTTAAATCATGAACAAATTTTTGGTCTGTTTTTCTCTCGATAAATTTATTAACGCCAAAAGTGACCGCTTTGCCGGTAAACCAAATTTTGAGTGCAAAATCAGATCAGAAAGTTAACTGAATAAATATTAAGTTAAGTAAATTAAATAAATAGTATACTTACCGAACGGCTGGAGCTCCGAAAAAATTGATCAGATACCTTACCATGAGTTTGAAATACTATCCTCGCTATCCAAAACTATTCCACTCTCTTTCTCTTTCACAGTGAAAGGGACAAAGCGATAGTTTTCGATAGCGAGAACAATTTTTCAAACTCATGGTAAGGGTACTGATTTAAATAGGTTTCGTTAGTGCGCCTTCTCGGTACGCTCAAATGCCGCTTATTATTTTAACACATCTGACATCACACTATGATGATAATGTCTAATCCCCTTCGTGCACACGGTCGGCTTCACCAGCTAGTTTGCGTATCTTTAGGCATTCCCAGATTACGTGAACTGCGGGTACCTACTTAATCCTCGACTGTTATTTGTAAGACTCAAAACAATTTGTTTTTAGTATCTATACATCTATTACCAAAGTATAAAGATTTTTAAGTGTCTAATAGATACGTACACAAAAGAAACATAGACACTCTTTTACACAGATATTTATACCTTATTGAAGAACAGGTAAGTACAGTAAGCTTCAAAAATATATTAACGTTCAAACCTAGCATATGTACTTTAAGGTGTACTTTCATTTGTTGTCATTTGTGCTAGACCAAAAATAAAAATGCACCTTTTTTGTTAGGCTAACGCTTGACTACAATCACGCCTGATAGAAAGATAGTGACGACGAAATATAAGATGATACGCGTTTGTCCGAAAGATGCCTGATAGCCTCATTACCTACTCATTACTTTACTAACATATCTATAGTTATTTTTAACCAAATGCTCTGATATTTTGGTAGTTTTGGACGCTAAGATATTTTTGAAGCTGACTGTACCTACCTACATAGGCGTAAGAGACGCAATACCGAGGTAGTAACAACTTATGTGTATTTTTGACTATGGAAATAGCAGATTTGTTTAAGTATTTTTTAAACAGACACATACAGCCACACGTTCGGTTACAACTATCTGTCAAATTTCTCTAATTAATAGAAAACTAATATCTAATGACATAAGGTGAGATTACATTAAGGTGACACTAGAATTTAATTGATTGTGACGATTATGAGAGATTATTTAAAAAAAGTACAATCTTAAATGCTTGGAGGAAAGAATAAAAAAAATTTTGAAATGCAAAACAATATTTTTTACACGCGATAAGATATTTCGAATAAAATCATTTCATAAGTGTCACTAAAAAAAACCGTTAATACATTAAATAATGTCTCATAATCGCCATAATCAATTTAAATCTGCTGACGGCGCTAGTTTCGCCGATGTATAAACCTCACGTCAAACACTTAAACTATTTATGAAATAATCATGCAAAAATGTAGGGTCCAACGTGTACGCGAAAAATTGATTCACGCCGAAAGCGGCTACTTTTAGCGTGAAACAATTTTTCGCGAACAATAACGGACCCAATATTTGTGCATGGTTATTTAATAAATAGTATAAGAGTTTGCCGAGAGATTGTAACCCCGAAAGTGTTTAAAATAGATCCTAAAGTAGTTAGGTAGTGGCTAAAAATTAAAATCGATTGGCGTCGCTAGTGTGCGCTACCATCGCATGTAACTATCTAAAGGAAACTACTTCATAATATCAGATGTGATGATGACTATTACGCAGTGAATTCACTTCTACATAGTTACCCTGTCGATTGTAAAGAGAAAATCGCCTTAAAGATATTATATCTATTAGGTATTTTATTACAGCAAAAAGGTCTGCAATCAATTTGTCGTAAGTAGCCGGCAGGTAACAACAACACATTGTATATTCCGACGCGAGTGGAGGTAAATACTACCTACCTACGTGTCAAATAAAATCCTATTGTTTCTCACCACCTGGGTACGTACCTCATACCTTCGCAAAAAAGATGAATAATTATTTGTTTGTTTCGTGCTTTGATTGATGTATTGTGACTCGACTTCTATTTGCTTAGTTCGCAGTTGGTTACCTACCTACCTATTAATGATAAGCTTTTTTAATTACATATATATTTAAGAGCCCTTTACGTTTTACGAGTCAGTTTTTTATTATTAGTCCATTCAGTATCTGAAGGTGAATAGGACAGTTCAAACGTTTCGTAGCATGCATCCATGTTTCTACAAATATAGATTTTATGTTTTAAAAATCATTCACTTCTTTGTTTTCTTATTCTTCCAAAATAACACGTATTCATACTCGTATTTCTCAATTAATCATAACAAGAACTTAAAATAGTTATTACTAATAACATGTGTAAAAAATATCTTATGAATTGCATAATGTGCTAAACGGAATTTTTGCTAATAGGGGTTAATATAAACAATCGCAATAAATCAGTAATCGATAAGGCTACCATCTTACCATCGCATCGAATCACGATTATTGTCTCGTGCAAAATATGTCCGCATAGATTGCATTAGGGACCAAGAACTAGTAATTTCTTTTGGTGACGAAGGTGATTATGACACGTCAAGCGCGTGTTGCTATTTTTCAGAAGAATAAGATGCATATTATTTAATTATTTGTGATTTATTGAGTCTGTACCACTATGAATATTTACATATTGTATCCCATATCCAGATGGATCAAAGTCATAAATAAAATGTTGATTAAGTTTCAAAATCAAACAAATAAAAAGTCGTTTACATTTCTAAAGAAAATATTCTCATCGTCATCGTCAGCCCATTTAAGTCCCCACTGCTGGGGCACGGGCCTCCCTCAATCACATGAGACTCATACCATACTCACCACGCTAGTCAGACGGGTTGGCGAGGGTTTTGATATAAATGCAGAGTTTATCTTCTCTGGGTCTCTCTCATGATCATGCCAGCAGCTTTACCTTAGTCGCCTTTTATGACACCTCGGTAAGAGTGAGGAAACTATTCTCGATTCTTAAAAATATCGGTTATGTTTAAAAGGAGTGTCTCACTTTTAATGTCAAAATAGAACTGTCCTTTTCACCTTCATATACTGAATGGACTATAATTGTAATGAAATGAAGACAATAAATGAAAAAGTTATCAAGACTTTTTAAATAATCAGGATTTGCGAATTCTCAAGCTTATTTTGAACACGTCATTCATGTCACAATCATCTCTAGCAAGATTAAAAAAATGGCTAGGTACTAAAACTATAAATATTAAATGCAGTAGGTACCTACCTATCTACACAATTTTTATGGCACTGTAAGTTAGTACTTAATGTAATTGTCGCTTAAGACATTTTAGTTCTTATCGACGTTAAACTAGAGTAAAATTAACGATGCTCCCAGATTAATCAACATCCAACCCCATTAGCCTAATAACTTGATTCATACACGTTCACAGTAATTTATATGGAAACTTGAGGTAACTAAGTATGTAAGTACTTAGCTGTTCACTAATATCGGATAAGTATCTACCATACCATAAATCTTAATCAGAAGTTAAGATTTATGGTTCTTAATCTCAACAACTCATCAGAAAAATTTAAAAAAACATTTATGTGTCTGGGTATTTTTTAATTTAACATACTCGTACCTAACCTGAACTTTCAAAATTTAGCAAGTGCACAAAAGTTGTGAGAAATTTATCTTTATCATAAAGTAGGGAAGAGCAGAGTGAAAAATGCAGAGTAGGACGCAATAAAAACCTATTTACCTACCCTACGAGAAAAAAAATGCAAACTGTGATTCCTATTTAAATAGGTGCATATGATATAAAAATTAATTCTAATGTCAAATATTATACTCGAATTCTTAAAAATAATTAATATATTTTAAAATAAAAAATTAAAGCTTAGGCAGTGGACTGCCTAACGTCTAATATCAACGCGTTACATGGTATTTTGAAGTTAAAAATTAGGTATCTAATAAAGGAGATCATTCAGGCTCTACATGTTTTGGGGCCCTTCATGAAAATGTGCCTGCCGACGTTTTTATTTTATACAGACGTGTGGAACTGGCTATTTGGAGCCATAGATATTATTGCACGGAACTTGTAGGATTCCTTTAAGCCAAGTTATAACGCGTTAGAAGATTCGATTGTTTCATACATTTGTTAATTTTTCAAAGAGCTTGAATCAATCCTACATCTTCCGTGCTATAAACAGCTAGATTTATAATAATATTATCTCTTTATTCAGGTAAATTACACCCATATACCTACATAAATCAATGAGAATTTTCATCATCATTATCATTTCAGCCAATAGATGTCAACTGCTGGACATAGGCCACCCCCAATGATCTCCACACAGATCGGTCCTGCGCCGCCCGCATCGTTAGCTTCGGATCTCATCATTTCTGATACGATCACGCAAAGACACTCCGAGCATAGCCCGCTCCATTGCTCTCTGGGTGACTGTGAGCCTCCTTAAATGGCACATTGTATGATAGATCGTATATATATCGTATGTATCGGCCATGTTTCGGTTCCGTACGTCATCACTGGCAACACACACGCATTGAAGACTTTCGTCTTGAGACACTGCGGTAGATGGGCCGAAAATAAGTTGCGTAGATTCCCGAACGCTGCCCACCCGGTTCCAATGTCACTCAGAAAATAATTAAATTATAATTTTACACATCTGTATAAAATTGTCGGCCGGCCACTTTCAAGGAAGGGCCCAATATGAATGATGTCCTCTGTTTTAGATGTAATAATAATAGCAATTAGCAAGTCACTAACAAATGGTTAGATGCCATCACGTATTATAACTGCAACATGGGTTCTTCTATTGCTTACCATCTGGTTAAGGCGAACCAATAGGTATGGGTACCACTATAAAAAACGAACGCATCGTTTATGTGACATTCAGACACACCTACCTTTTTTTTTGCGTCGGGGGAATGCGGCCGGCCTGTAGTGCAGTGGGCCTGACATGACCTTATGCATGCCCGTCCACCAGGGGGTGGACGGGTTATGTCGGGCTCTCCTCCGGTGAAGCCGGAGGCCTACCGACTAAACCCCCGACGGCGCTTCCTTCTTCGCCAGAGTGGGAAGGAGATATGTGTACTAGTTAATGAACTTTAGGTACGCGGTGGTCCGCTTACATCGCGGGCCCTACACAGACACACCTACCTACTCGTACTCTTACTATCATGGTAAAAAAGTATAAGCATTTTGCAAAGTTCTTCATACATATTCCTCTCCTTCATTTTGAACGCATTTGGGTCGGACCAAGCTGACACTTTAAACCCTGCTCTCCTAAGTTTCATACGAGTATCACGCATGTTATGAATAAGGTTGAAAATGAATCAGAAATTTATTACGAATAGGTTGAAATGATATAGTAACGTCTGATTTATGTAACTAAGTTATTGCCGTTTCCAATACAGGGTAAGAAAAAATATTACATAAAGCATAGAGTTAAGAGTTCCGTAATCGTCGAATAAAAACGGGCTTTTAAAATTTAACTACACATTGACTTAAATAAATCGATTGTCAACAGTCAAAAACAAAATGTAGGTAAGTAGGTTATTTTTGTCAAAGGGACTCTCTTACCCTTACCTGCCTTTTCTTACCCTTGTTGCAAAAATATAGCAAAAGAAATAGTTTTTTTTATAATAATTAATAAGAAACGAATTGGGAACATCGTTAAACGTTCGTTCGACGTGTTATGCTTTGTTTCTCGCAGAGCCTCCCCAAGGGCATCTCGGACCCTCGGGCTCCGCGGAGCACACTCGGAGTATGGCTGATCTAAATATTACATTTTATGCGATAAGTGGCAGACGACCAGACGGGTCACTTAATGGTACTTTACACTCTTATGTAATTCTTGGTAAATTAAAATTCCCGCACATGCGTTGCAAAATTCAATCAATCTCAATGGCCCTCAACCTCTGGATTGTCATTACCTACATGACAATCCATAGCTGGAGAGTGCCTATGTAGGTACTTGTTCCTCCTAGTATGTATAGGAGTAAATTGGGAACTGTCACATTTTAGGAGGTGGAAAAAAGCTTTTACAATAATGAATCGCTTTTACGGTGACTAAGTGCGTTGAGAAAGAAGCCTTGGAAGTAGGTACTTAACATTAAATACTGGGTAGAATATCTTAAAATATCCAAAAATTGATAAACTTTTCAGCAAATACGAAGTAGATCGAATCAAATAGACCAAATATGGCCGCAATGAGTAGAATTTATCCAGGAATCAAATTTTAATGATTATTATTGTTTGTCTTTCGATCCATAACCTCGGGCAATTATGTCCCGGATTTTTGGACGGCGTGCGTGAAGCCGAAGCCAATACGTAAAGTCCCTTTCTAAAGATAATTTACTCTAAAAGTGATATGACACCATCCGGCGACGATCCCTGTATACACTATGAGAGTCTCCGGTTGGTGTAGAGCTATTGTAATTTTTTTTTGTAAGAAAGCGCGCTATTGGGTAACCAGGACTATGGAATCATTATGGCATCTGCCCTATCAATAATTAAAATCATGAAAAATGGGCAGGCGGAGACTCGCCACTCATTAGATGGGCCCCCTATACCTACCAGGAAGCTAAGCAAAAGAAAAGCTTGACTCAACGTGCGTTATGTCCGAAGCACCGCTTTCGGGTAGGTACTCTTAGACCATAGTCAGGATTAGAAGCGACTACTGTCTGATCTTCGCATCCCTTAGACAGGGGATCCAGACTAACTGAATCATCATGGTTACACGTTTCAGAAATTATGTGATGAATTCGGATCCCCCGTAGGAAAGCGGCGTTCTGAACCACTGAGCTACCAACGCATCCAGCGTTGATAGCTCAGTGGTTCAGAACGCGGCATGCGCTGTATAATAACATGAACTATTGTAAAGGTCATCATTGATGTTATTATTAATATTTTAATGAGAACACTGTAACTTACTTATTATAAGTTTATGATTTCAATAGTCTAGATACAGGCGGCAAATGGGTAAATCCGCCACTGAACTTAGGTAAATCTAAAAGTGTAAATAACTATATTTAACTACTCCATACCTGTATGTCAATAAAATAAGCAGGTTTCCCTCACGTTATCCCACACCACCGGTGATTCAAATCTATAAGCGAACTTCTAATGGTAGAAATACGTACAAACCATACCAAAAAAACAAAGTGGCGCTCTCCTGATGCGGAGGCCGAGACTCTCTCATCTAACGTTATGTCGATTAAATGAAATATGAACACATATTCATATTATTGTTGCAATCATTGTTAAAATTAGATAAACAAAACAAAAATAAAAATAGAAATCATCCAGGTGTGTTGATTGATTATATGTATAGTGAAAAACAAAGATGTTGATATATTGTACATATTATGGACTTTTTAATTATTTTTACTAAGTATTTGTAGCATTGACTGCTCATTGATTCATAATTTTTAGTTTTCATTTCGAGAAGTTGGCATTTCGCGAAGTTGTTTTGAGAAGTTTGTACTGCGAAGTTGTCTTCTTGTCTTTTATGTCAGCTTTCATAATCACAAAAAATTGACACCTAATGGGGCTATTTTGGCAATTTGGCAATCGCAGTTTTTAGATTTGGTTAGAAACCTGCCAGTTAAAAATTGAAGTCGTAAGTTTCACAACGTTAATTGTTCACTTTAGAATATGATTTTCATGATTGCTATTAAAGCTACTCATTTGATTATTTTTTACATAAAAGGTACACTAATGAAGATTTATGTACAAAAAATAAAAGTTAAAAAAAACCTTTTCGTTTTTTTTTTCTAGATAGTTTTTAAGCTGTTGAGGTAGGGAATTCTCCAAAATTCGAGAAAATGTTGACAACTCCTGAACTATAAAAAATCGTAGAACATACATGGGGATGTTTTGAGTACCCCAAAGGGTGCTCTATCCATGGCCTTCCGCTTGACACCCTACATGGAACACCCTGTATATAAGTTGACGCATACCTACTCGGATTCGGACCCACGACCTTTCGTGCGAAAGCGCACTTTCTTTTTCGACTGAGCTACCATTTCTCTGTGAAAATATTGGTAATGGAATACAATATTTATGATCGAAGATGAAATTGGAAAATAAGTATGTACGAGTAGGTATGATCAGTGATAAAATCTTTTAAGATGGGGCATCGATGTAACTAACACTGCCTGTTTATTTGTATTAATTCTGGCGATTATAAGATTTTTTTTATAAAAGTACAACGGTTAATCCATAAAGGATACTTAATACTTAAGATTTTTTTGAGATGCACTTGTGTAATATACCTAATCATCGTACAAGTATCCATAATCCTTATTATTGCCTAAAGTGGATACTTTTAGCAATTACAAAAGTTATGGTTGCTTTTAGGAATAAATTATGACGTAGTTTTGTCTTTAAATATTGTTAATAATTTCCTTTATGGATTCACCGTAGTATTTTTTTTAAAATGTCTGATAATCGCCAGAATTGATACAAGTCTATTGGCGGCGCTATTTTCGTCGTTGCGTCACCTTATTCCCAATTCTACACAAGTGTAACAAAGATTTACCTTCATCTCTGCTGTGAATTGCAATTTTGAGATCGTCTCTACTTATTACAGAATTTAAGCAGTTAAATCGATTAATTTTGTTCAAGAATAACCGCTTGAACTCCCAACGTTCATCTCGTCGAAACCAAACTTAATAATTGGTTTCGATTTGGTTGTAGAGAGGTACGTAACAGCCCCCTCCCCGTTCGTTAGACAGGGAAAGTTAGAGGTAGTTTGAGAAAGAGGACAGGATGCCAAGCTTCGGACAAGCAAGGAGACCAACAAACTTTTAATGAGAATTAAGAAATCGTTTTACTTTTATGTTGGCCGGGATCAATTAGATGATACCTACTTACTTAGTGACTTGCAGGCAGCTATCCTGTGAGCGATGGTAGCTCAGTGCATGGCATGGCAACTAAGATTCACAACCAATTGATGAAAAAGAACTAACATTCTTGCTACTCAACCAGTTGCCAAAGACGATTCGACCTCCCGTTCAGAAGGAGTAGGAGTAGGTTGGTACGTTCTTCGATTCCATCTCTGGATTTATTAGGTAGGTACCTCGGCGATAAGAGAAAACAACGAAGGTCAGGCGGCAGTCGCTATCAGACTTCCCGAATCCGCATCATGGTCCAAGTGCACCCCAGGCTCCGATGCTACAGTTTTGGACACACGCTGAAACGAGAGAGAGAGGGTACAAATAACTGTACTAGTCAATCATTTGAGGCGGAAAAAATTTACAAGGAAAATGTATTTTAAATATTTGAACATTTTCTCCTATTTGTTTCTGTGTTTATTTGTGGCCTAGAATGTAGTAGGTACCTATACCTACTTACTTATAGCATCACACGTAAGTACCTACCAAACGTTCATCCCCTGCCCACATCGCACCCGCCTGCTAGCTTTAGCCGTGTCAATTAAATCTTAATGTAGCACGCGATTGCTCCGGTAAGGGCCGGAAAACCTTCGCTCCCTACTGTGATTCTAATAATTCAGAACTACAGCCGCTGCAAATTGGATTTCGCTGGTGAGTATGATGGTGCCTAGCTATTTTGTGTCAGTTATTTATTGGAAATTGAGTCTATTTGCCAGCAAAAATAATGTAGGCGATCGTGTGGATTATGCGGTTATATCTACCCTTACAACGAAAAGAAATTCACGACCCAATCTATACGATTCCCATATAGGCTCTCTGACTCCACTGTCCCATCAGGCACTCTGGTCATGTGCCTCCTCCTAGTTAATGTATTTTACTACCGATTTGCTACCAATATACGACTAACAAGTTTAACATATACCTACTCATGGAATACGTACAACTAGCGGAACCCTATGTTAGTGGTTTAAGTCCTAAATAATCGATTTGAAATGTATTTTTACCTTCAATTTATGTACTACCTACTTAATAATTTCTATGAAAAATAAACATAAACGATTCTGTGTTGTGCCAAGCGGGGCCCTCTGTTAATTGGAAGTTTACAGCCTAAATGAATGCGTATTCAAGGAGCCTCTTATTTGATTAACTAAACAGTTTGAGAATCAAGCGGGTCAATTTTATTAGGTTATCACTGCTGATGCGTTGCCCGCTTTTTTGGAAGGAATACGCACTTCTCTTGACATTTTTGATGATCTAAAGTGTTTTGTCCACATGTCTTGTTGTGAGATTTCTCACTATACGGACGGCATGTAATTTTTGCTCTAAAGTTTAGTTTCAGGTAAAAGCAAAACGATGTCACTATTACCTTGTCATACCTTCCAGGTATTTTGTTATTTTTGCATGAACAATCAGGTTTCTAACTTTTCGTTATATCAAAAATAGAAAAAAACTGAATGGTTTCGGAAATGGATATACAAAGTAGCTAGTTAATTTGGGGACGATTGACTGACCTGGTCAGCGCGTGGTGTGTGTCTCGTGCAGAGTGGAATGTGGAATCCAATGGTGCTGATTCTTGTTGACATCAAAGTCCTATCTCAACTGCCGCACGGAGTAGATGCACTTCACAATACAGTTTTCCACTTCCTATTTTCCGGTATTATAGCTAATTAAGAAAGCGCGCGCGCGGACCGTGTGACGATCGTGCAAGATCGGTAGAAGCATAGAGTAAAATGGGTAGAAGTCACAGATAACTGATATGGAAGTTATGTTTGAAAAATGTGCCGTTGGCAGCAATATCTCGTTTCGTTCCAAGGATTCGCAAGACATGCCCAAATACTTATAGAAAAAGAAAAGATAAAAATATTATTGCGCTATGCTATTTATTTAACCAAATTAATCTAAATAACATGAACTATTATATTATTGGTAGGTCTGCTATCATGTCTGAGGTGACAGTTAGGTCTTAAACTTCGCGGTGAACATCAAGTGAACAAAAAGTATATAATTATAACTTGGTATTGGTAGTAACAGATGAAAAGATGAAAAAGCAATACTTTAAAAAAAAAGCTCTATAAAAGTAAGTAAGTATTAGCAGTATTCATTTATATTCACATAATTACATCATCAGCCTATTGCAGTCCACTGCTGGACGTAGGCCTCTCCAATTGTTCGCCACTGTGATCTATCCATGGATTCTCGCATACAGCTCTTGCCAGCCATCCTGCGCAAATATGCTTGCCAGACCGCCGGGAAATCCGGGATAGCCCCGGAATCTTGCCTCTTGTCCCGTGTCCAGTAAATAGCGCTTATTGTCCCGGATTCCGAAAAGTTATTATTTTTTAAACAAATTATACTGACCGCTGTCGACTCTTTCATGTTTAAAATTTTTGATGATAGCGTCTTATTATTACTCTTTTTTTTCTTCAGTTTGTTATCATTTAATTTCCATTGTCTACGAAAGTTTAAATTTGCTAATTTAAGCGAAGTACTCAAATCTATTATAGTTAAACGTGTGATCTACTACCACAGTACTTCATCTTAGAATTATAACTGGCGGTAAGTACCTCCTAATTACAAACCTACTTTTAATAAAAGTAGGTATTTGAAAATGAATCCTTTGAAAAAAAAATATATTTGCGATTATAGCCCGACATTTTTCTATTGTTTTTCTAGAACTGTCCCGGATTTGATAAGTTACTATCTGGCAACCCTATGCGCAGATCGTCCCCCCACCTAGCCAGAGGGCGCCCTACATTACGTTTACCAAGACGCGGTCTCCACTCTAGAACTCGTTTATCCCAGCATTGGTGGTCGGTTCTGCGGCTAATATGGCTAGCCCACTGCCACTTAAGCTTGCTAATCCGGTGAGCAATGTCGATGACTTTGGTTCTCTGCCGGATCACCTCATTTCGTTAATTGATTTATATTATTGCCATTGTTATAGGTAAATAAGCCGAGCCCTAAATATTAAAGGTACGTACTTATCAGTAAGGCGATATTTGGCCCCTATCTTTAAATTATTTGGTTATCATCTTAGATTAATACAAAATATCGGGCTATTTTGATTTAATAAATAAATAAATCGTTTATTTCTCTCACAGTACAAGGTCATACAGACAGTACTCAGACCTTAACTTTGTGAGAGACTGATACCTGAAGTAGGTTTGAAAAGCCTGTAGTATATAATCTGAGGTGATCATCATCAATCTTTATCAAATAATTTTACTTATATGTGCTTACATATAAGTTAAATTATTAGGTGCTTACCTATTATGCCTTTATCCTTTTATACTATAAAATAAAAGATACATTATTATACTTTCAGTAAGTTTTGTACTGTGTTTAGTAAAAAGTGCAAGCCGCTGAAGTCCATTTCAAAAAATAAATCGATTATAGCTTGGTAAAAATGATTATCTGATATGACAAGTAAATAATATCATAAACTTTGACTAACATTTATAAACTGGACTTTAGCTGTGTCTTCCTTATACATTGTTCGGAATTGACTCTTCACGATCCTGTTTCTGTATACCTTTCATCACGATTCAGACAGACACAGAGCTAATAGAGCGAGTCGTCGGAGTCACAAGCTCGAGTTGGCCAAGTGATAAGACTAAATATAACCAACCAACATATTACAACAACATACAACCTAAATATTGTGATGACTCAGCTTTGCCTCATAATAAAATAGAATATAATAAATTAGAAATGACTAACGAAACTAACACATGGATCAGCCAGCCGAGCCTAGGCCAAGTCCGCTGACGCTCATAAACCGCCGTCGCGTCAAGGGGCCGCATATAATTTTGCTGTGTACCTACATATTGATTTTGTGCAGTAAACTGTATTATTACAAATTAAACAAGAACATTGTTTAATTTAAAATACAGTTTGCACTTTATGTACGGTCAGCATCAAAAGCAGCTTAACACTTTAGTACGTTGTCAAAGTAACTGTTCTGCCTATTAATAATCAGATTCTAAGGGGTATGTACCTACAAAATGTTACTTCGACATGGTACTAATGTGTTAAACTACTTTTGTTGCTGACCGTACCTACGCCCTTACTCTTACTGTGTAGTTGCACCATTTCTTATTTCAAATATGTATGAGTTAGACCGAGTCAACCAAAATGCACAGCCGAGTTGGCCGAATTGTTTGAGTTACAAAACCGAGTTATACCGAGTCAATCACGTCACTACCCGGAATTGGCCGAGTTACAGAACCGAATAGTTTGAGTTACAAGGCCGAGTCGTTAGTTTCTGCGTCATCGGCGGGCGGCACTCCGGCGGCGGACATCTTGCGGCGCTCGTTGCGCACGCGCGACACCGGCCGGTAGTACTGCTCGCTGCGCCGTCGTCAGCGCTCCGGCGCCGGCGCTTCCGACTCCAGCTCCATCCACAACGAGCTGATCACGCGGGCCTCTGTCAAAAGAATTACACGATCAATACGACTTTCAGATGCATTCAAGTGTCAGTAGGCAGCTGATTGATGAGCCAGGGGGAAGGGACATTTCATCGTACTTAGGTAGTAGGTATCATTGTACAGTCAAATATCTGTCCCTTCTCTTTTGTAATATATATTATGTGTAAATACGAGCTATTAGGAATGTACGGTTAGTTTCGCTGGTTAGACACCGACGCTGTATAAATATAGGTAAAAATAGGTAGGTAGGTATCCAATAGTATTTATTTATTGCTTACCTATTTTTTTTAAAACTTCGGTACCTATTCGGTGACTAACAAGTAAACCTGAAACAATTATCTACCACCAGAGGATTTGCATAGGTACGCGTTACCGACCCCTTAAGGTGACGAGTACCCCTACGCCAATCGATTTAAAATGTTAGCAACTATACCGGATCTATTTTAAACAATTTCGGAGCTCCAGTCTCTAAGCAAACATTTATACTATTTATTTAATGATTGTGCACTACTTTTTACTAAAATTTGGATTATTGCCAAAAGTGGCCATTTTTAGCGGTAATCCAAATTTGGGAACAAAAGCAAAACAAAAAACTAAACTTTAGTATAAGTATGTATTAAATAAATAGTAAAATTGCTTTTGGAGAGGCTGCACTAGAGCTTCAAAATTGTAAAAAATATATCCGGCTAGTTGCTAACAATCATTAAGATTGTGCACTACTTTTTACTAAAATTTGGATTATTGCCAAAAGTGGCCATTTTTAGCGGTAATCCAAATTTGGGAACAAAAGCAAAACAAAAAACTAAACTTTAGTATAAGTATGTGTTAAATAAATAGTAAAATTTCTTTTGGAGAGGCTGCACTAGAGCTTCAAAATTGTAAAAAATATATCCGGCTAGTTGCTAACAATTTAAATCAGTTGGTCTCGCTATAGTGTGCCCTATCCGCCACTTAAAAGAACCTCAATACTGTAATAATACTGCCCCGGGAAAATCTCTGAAGGGAGCTCATTTCATAGCATCTGTTTTCTTTCGCGTCGTCTTCAGGAAATTGTTAAAAACATACAATAATATCTAAATTTCTGAATGAACCATCAAGTTAGATCAATAAAATAAGCGAAAAAAAATCAGCTGTTCCATACAAAATTATTTTTGAAAAAAAATAAAAACCGACTTCAAGACTACACTAACAATATATACAATTGAACTAAAAAGTATAAAATAATATTTTAATTACAAGCCAAAGAACACTAAAGGAAAATCAACGAAATTAATGATACTTATGCATACTATTTACATTTTAAAATCAGTTATTTTTGGAGTCGGTGCCAGCCACGGACGACAGGGAATCCCGTTCAAGAACAACAATTATATTACTGTGTTTACAACAAAGTATTAAACGCCACGCCACGGAGTGGGGACGTGGCTGAGTGAAATACCCGAATGCGGGCAAACGCGTTAGGGCAGACGATGCTGATGGTTGTGTCTTAATGCTTAAAAATGTTTATGCGCTTCTTTTCAATTGTCAGTTGTTTTTCATTAGTTTATGTTTCTTTTTTGTGTTATTAATAGATAAATTATTTTATTGTCTTCTTTTCAATTATCGGTTGTTTTTCAATTATTTATGTAATTTATTTTTGTGTCATTAATATATTGTTTTTGTTTTGGCTGGCACCGACTCCAAAAATAACTGATTTTAAAATGTAAATAGTATGCATAAGTATCATTAATTTCGTTGATTTTCCTTTAGTGTTCTTTGGCTTGTAATTAAAATATTATTTTATACTTTTTAGTTCAATTGTATAGGTTTTAATTTTTTTTCAAAAATTAATTTTATTTTTCACTTTTTAGTGGAAAGTTAGTGATTTTTAGTATGGGTAGGCCTACTAAACGCGCTGCCCAAATGAGGCAGGGTCGTTTAGAGGAGAGTGACGCGGAGAGGCAAGATCGCTTACAAAAGAATAGAGAAAGAAATTCTATGACCATTGCGAATGAGAGTGAGGAGCAGCGGGCTCACAGACTTTCTTTGATGACGACATATATAAATTTGTCAAGAAACTTCATAACTATGAAACTTCAGAAATTCGCGCTCGACGACTCGGTTTAATACATGAACGATTGTCAAACGAAACCGAAGAGCAACGTTCTCATCGCCTTGCCTTGATTCATGAGCGTTTATCAAAAGAGACCGAAGAGCAACGTTCTCATCGCCTTGCCGTGATTCATGAGCGTTTATCAAAAGAGACCGAAGAGCAACGTTTTCATCGCCTTGTCTTGATTCATGAGCGTTTATCAAAAGAGACCGAAGAGCAACGTTCTCATCGCCTTGTAGAAGATACCAAAGACGTAGTTGAAGTTGCGGAACAACTACCACTTGCGCCAAACCAAGTGGGATTAGTTCTTGTTGTGGAAAGTCTCGAGAACTTGCAACGCTCCCATGAGTTTATTGTGGATACAAACAGGTTAATGTCAAACAATATTCTCTATAGAGATGTAAGACCACATTTCGAGAATGTCATCGACATTTCTGAAATTATTGGGACCTAATTCTTAGTTATGATCATGCAGTTCATATTTTATACTGATTTTCAAGTCGTTGAGAGTCATGTTAATTATGGAGGCCATTTTGAAAAAGAAAATGACCACTTAGCATTTGCCCAAGATTTTGAATAATATTTATTTAGGACCACCTTTCTATGTGTTACCGTTTAGTCGGACTGTTCACCATAACCTGGTCTCCAAATATATTCTTTACTAATATAATAATAATAATAATAAATAGTAATAATTGTTCGGAAGCTGCCACTCAATCTGTTATAAATTCTGTAGGTTGTTGAATTTGACCTGGTCTCCCACCACTTTTCCACCATTACTTTTTCCAGACCGCATACTTCCCGAATTCCAGACCGCAAACTTCATATATATACCGAATTTCATCTCCAAACAACGACGTAATATCTGTATTTTTTTGTTATTGTTGTTTTGTTCAAAAACCACTAAGTCAATGTTGATATAAAAATTATGGGACCACCTCTGAATGATGGCCTATCAAACAAAAAAAAAAATCATTTAAATCCATTCATAATTGGCGGAGAAATCGAGAAACATACATACAAAAAACACAGACAGTCAGTATCATATCATCAGGGTGTAGTATCATATCATCAGTCAGTATCATCAGGGTGATATAAACGTATTTTTGGTCATTGCCTACAGGCAATCAAAATTATATCACCCCCGCTCAACATTTCATTGCACGTATAAATTGACTATGCTATAGATAGAACAATTCTAAAGAAAGGAAGGTAATATCGTTCAATAAAACACTGCAGTAAATCAGCCTACTCCCATTGCTAAAAAGGCCGTTGACTTAGCTCTATTGGTTACATAATGAACACGCGTTAACGTGATGGGTATGGCACACTAGAGACGTCAATCGATTTTAATTTTCCGCTACTAAACCGGATCTGATTTAAACAATTTCCGGTTTACAACCTCTCAGCGAACACTTGTACTATTTATTTAATAACCATGCACATAAGTTGGGTCCAACGCGTACGCGAAAAATTGATTCACGCCAAAAGGGGCCACTTTAAGCGTGAATCAATTTTTGCGTATAAAAACGGAGCCATCATTTGTGCATGATTCTTTAATAAATAGTTTTAGTGTTTGTAACACCCAAAATTGTTTTAAAATAGATCATCATGCAAGATCAGACTGAAAAGGTTTCAAAAGTGTATGTTCGTTTGTTTATTGAGATGTTGATTACTTTATAGAGCAGTGTCTCCCATAGAGGGTGATAAGATAACGCCCCCATGTCAGCGCTGCAGAACTAAGAGTTTTTTTTAAAATTGTAAGTTATAGTGGTTTTTAAGTTAAAAAATATTTTTAAAGTGGGTATTATTAAACAACTCCAACAACGCAGATTGACTCAATGTTAAGAACAGAATTGAAGTCAGTGGCTTTTGCCGCCTTTTTTCTTCTTCTAAATCTCCCCCCTCCCCCCGAATGATGCCGAGATATTGCCGCCCCCAAAAAGTACCGGCCCCCTAAGTTAAATAACGCGAGTTGGGATTTAACATCTGCACCTGAATAATAAATCGTTTATCTGTTTTATTTGTCAATTGAACGACGAAGACGACGAACCGTTTAGCGCAGGGTTTTCAGCGCCGGTTGAGACGGCAGGGTTTCCGGGTTCGATAATTGCACCAACACAAATGTAATGTTTGTTGATGGAACAGATTTTGTGTTGGGTCTTTGTTGTACCCTCGTTTCTGAGGGCCAACAACAAAACAGAGGGCCTAATTTAAAGCAGACGTTACGACCGAATCGGAGCTTCCCTCTCTTTTACACGCGCTTTGTGTCTCCTTTGTTTGGTTGCGACAGGTATATTCTCGTCGGACGGCTTTAAATTAAACCACTTGAATTCCTGACCGAATCTTTATCACCTATCCATTCGTCTCTTTTGTTTGGAAGGGATAGGTATAATCATTATTCTCATTAGTTACGCGACGGTTTCCTTAAGCCCTCTGGTTTCCGCGGTACCTACCGCGGAAACCAGATACAGGCGGAAACATAAGCGGATGATATAAGCTAACTAGATATCAACTGTTGCATAAATTATTGCCGAGTGGATATTTTTTTTTACAGACCCGCAGATTTTTATTTCTCTTATTTGTTGATCTAACATGCTAATAAAGGGCATTTATACATGATACCTATAATGAGGGCTTTGGCATTAAACGTAAAAAACGGTATATTATCAATACAAAGAAATAATTTAAATTGTTTACTGAAACAATAAGCCAATTAATGGTTTTCAGGACTTATTGGTTGTGGCTGAAATATTTGAGAGTCAAAGAGCCGCAAACGATGATAGTACGAAGGCAGAGATATAATAATACGTTTGAATATTAATAAAGTTTAAATCCATAGATGATGTTTGCAATTGCCATCAGGTAGATATTTCTTACAATCACTGTACATGCGACGTATTTCAGATTCATGTAAATGGGCTAATTTTTTATATTACCATATAATTCATTACGCTTTGAAATTCGCTTACAAAAATTATGAAGACAGATTGATATCTTCTAACTTTCGAAGAGAGCCCAATGGTAAAGTTTACTATGTATTTGACCAAGTTAAGTAATGTAAGTAGTACGTAAAGTATGTTTCTTTAAATGGATATATGTATGTATATTTGAGGTTATACGTAGGTACACCCCTTGGAGTACCTACGTTCATGTTTTTGACCTGGACTGTACATTCAAACCATATTGCGGAAGTAGGAATGTACCTACGCGTGATTCATTACGTGTGTTTAGATTCATGAATTTGCTTTTGGTTGCATTTCATTGCAAGGTAATTAAGGAGTTCGAAAATAGAAACAAACAATATGAGCACTATGATTAAGCCATGCATGACCGTTGAAATTGCACCTGAAATGGCTGTAATGATGAATATTTCATATTATGTTGTTATTATGCATTAAAGTAGGTTAATATGTTTCGGTAGTTCCCAATTATTTTATGGAGCCTGAGTTCCTTAGACAAAACCTTAATTTCTTGCTCCTTTCCTACTATGGTAAATGATGTAATGACCCCCCCCAAGTCCAACAAATACCTACTAATCATAAGTGAATTGACAACCGATTAGGGTTCCTTTGACAACTGACTGAAACTCTATGACCACAATTGGTATAGCGACGAGTGCAATATTCACGCGACTTGTTGTGTCTTATATCATCAAAGTGACCAAATCTGCAAGCAGTTAAAGTTATCTATCTCGGAATCAGATCAATGCATCCCAGAAGCTCGCAAATATTTAATAATAGTCGTCGCAAAAAGCACGACGTTTTTTCACACCCATGGTTGCTTATATTTTGAACTGAAGCTCTTGTTTTCAATAGAAGCAGAGAAGACACCTCTCTTTTAGCAACCTAAGTAATAATGTAAGAAAGGGTTTGAAATACTCTTTCCTTAAAAAAACATCGAAAAACCCATGAGACTTTTGCCCTGGAAACACAATCGTTCCTAGATAACCTATTTGCGTTTTATTAAACCATTTTGATATAAAAATAGGGGTAAGTAAGGTAGGTAGGTTTTTTGGTCCATATATTTCCACATTCCTCTCTTGCTTATTGAAAAAAGTTATTAGATTAAGTAGGCAGCAGAAGATAATTTTGATGCTGCCGTATACCGGCAAGTAGTATATTTTGATCTTAGCGTTTAAATCTACCAGAAATATCTGAGCAGTCGACGAAAAACACTTTTAGCACAAAACCTTAAGATATATAGATGTACTTTATTATACAAAATATACGAATTTAAAAACTAGGTATTACAGAAACTGAAATGTACAAGGTTATATGAAGGTTTATTTACATTTAAATAGATAGATCGATATTCTTTATTGCATAAAAACAAAATTCAAGAATGAAGAACAAGGGACATTACAATAAAGAGGTCTTGTAGCGATTTGTTCGATAACCCTTTTGTGAACATTTGTTCTCATATATGAAATGAAAATGCCACCATTGCGTATATTCACGTACAGTTGCCTTTTGTAAAATGCTCAGATATTTTAGATATAATTTAACGCTTAAATCACTTAAATGCTGACTGTACACGAACGACAATAACACAATAACAACGCTTATAGAAAAAATAACTGATCCTAAAAAACCTTATCTGATTTTAGTGTGGCATAAATTGTATCTAGAATTCTGAGCAAACCTGCCTCGTAAACGAATGTTGCTATGGCACCTACCATTTGAAATTATGAAAGGAAAAATGGTAATAAGAAATGTATTACAAACGAGCGAGTTCTCTGTCCGCGCAATTACGCGTGGCGAGACGGTACACCAAACGGTATCGATACTATCAATAGTTGTAGGTAAAAGATTCACACGAGGAAAGACGAAACTCGGCGTAATGGACGACAAGACAAAGGGCCCAAGGAGGCCACATCCACTTGTTAATTCAATGGTGCCGTAGGCTTTTTAAGTACTTAAGTAAAATTTATGATAGATTTTACATGCTCTGTTGCGGTACTTTTAAAAGTCCTGGTTATTGCCATATCACAGCTTAGCTTAGTAGGAACACTTTAGAAAGGACATCCTCAGGCTTTCATATATTTTTGGTCCAAACATGAAATTGCCGCCAAAAATTATTCTGTATTCTATTGGGGCTGATCCCCCAATGACCAAAATGTGGCATAACAAAAAAAATGTTATTTAATTCTTCTGGCGGATGACTGGCAGGAGGTTGGCGCAGGACCAACCGACCGGGCAATGGTTCGCGCGGAAGGCCTTGGATGACTGGTGCGGGGGCACCGGCCATCCCATAATGAGACCTAACAAAGGTGGATAGCGCACTGCACGCCGGTGCGCCTTCTGGTGGTAGGACTGGGTGCTATTCCTGCACCCCTCTGAGGAGGTCTGCCCATTTTGTTTGGGTGGTCGTTGGCCACAAGTGGGGTCATACGGACTGATGAGTGACCGTAGGCCTCGCCTAAGTCCAAAAGAGGCGGGCGTCGTAGGGTTTTTAGTGGGTATACCTCTGGGTCACCTTCCCAGAGGGAGTCCCACACACCCCGTCAGGTCCCCCGACCTGACGGGACGGTGCGCAAAGCATTTTCAAAAAGGACCAACCGACCTAGGTGGAGACTCTTACTATCAGAGGCCTTTGGGTCGCTGCGCCAACCTTAGTTAATTTTAGTTATTTACTTTTTTGTTAGTTAATTCACTGAAAATGTATGAATATGTTGATTTTTGAACTCAAATAAAACCAAGGATAATGGTTTGGTGCTAAAGTAATAAATACTCAGCGGGACAAGTAGGTGCTTGCTATACAGAATACTGCAAAAAAATACTGGCCGGCACTTGGACCAAAAAAGAGGACATCCTTTGACAGATTGTAATAACTTGCTGTCTATTATTATCTGATCGTCTGGCGAACCGCAAAATAAGGTTATTAATGAAATAGCAACGCAAAGCGAGACACGTTACCTCTCATTGTTGAACGTTGGGTGTACGGTCAGCATCAAAAGTACCTTAACACTTTCGTACCATGTAACAGTAACTGTTCTGCCTATTATAGTCAGTTTCTAAGGGGTACGTAAAAATGTTACTTTGACATGGTACTAAAGTGTTTTAAAATCTTAAACCCGACTACCAAAAAAACACGCTCTAAAAAGTAAGAAACAAGAAAACTGCTACGTTGATTTTATTTTATTATCCTAATGAATCTGTTTTGCTACAATAGGTGGCTTATGACCGCGGCAGTACGGCATAATAATTTCAGCAGAGACAATTTTCTTGTTTCGTACTTGTTAGAGCGTGTTTTAGTTTTTAAACTTTATTTTTATTTAACATATTTTTAGTTATGTTATCAAAATTACACATTTGAAATGTGCTAAAAAAGTTCTTTCATTTGATACCCCACACGGTACCACCAAGCAAATTTTTTTTTAGTTCCTTACTCTAAGGCCCTTAGAGGGCGCTGTAGTCAATTTAACGTGACGTCATGTAACCTATAAGCAGAAGACAATCAATACGCTTCTAACGATACCTCATTTGTTCAAAATTTTTTTTATTAGAATATCCTGACATTTGGCTACAATCTCACCTGATGGTAAGTGATGATGTGGCCGAGGATGGATCATGCCTGTCTAGTAACAGCCTATTCACTCTTTTCTTGAATAAGTTCAGATCATAGCGTTCTGGGAACACATCTTATATGCTTCGATCTTATATAACAACTTATATGATAACTAGTTTAGAGTTATGAGGGAACAGATGAACATACATACATACATACAAGTCAAAATCATAACTCTCCTTTTTGCTTCGCCGTAGTCAGGTAACAAATAGTTAGGAGGAGGTTCTATGTTCGACTGTATATTTTTTTGAGTCTCAATTCTCAGTATAGGGTACCCCCAAAAAAATGTTTTTTTCTATTTTTGTGTGTTCTAATGTGTTCCAAATCTTAATGTGTACGACAAAATACATCTACATAGGTACCAAGTTTCAACAGTACCTATAGTTCTTATACCGTCCGTTGTATTAGACCTTTCATTTCAAAATGTCAGCACGAACAAAGTTACAACTTTCAAAGAATTTGCTGTCGGTAAAATAAATTGCATACAAACGCATTTTTGTATATTTTTTTCTTCCTTCTTCTATGGTATTCCGTTTGACCTTAGCGTCAATATTTTCAAAAATCTTCCATATAGGTACCTACATAATTTAGATTGTACCTGACAAAGTTTACTATAAGTTCTTCTAATACTTATTAATATCTAGTAGGTACTTTAGCAAAGAGTATTGAATATTATGGCACTTGGTTATGACGTAGTTCCTATAGATAAATAAAATAGCATTTATCAAAATACTCATAGCACTGGTTTCCCCTATTGTTATTTTGAGCTACTTATTACGGGTGTCGGGTGGACAAGAAAGATATTCCCCATGCCCTAACAATGGACGGCTCGCTAGTCGCTACTTCATCTCGCTCTTTATTCATCTCAAGTTGATGACTGCGCTGTTTCGTTCAAGTCAAGTGTTTGTTGGTAATCAATTTTAATATTCATGATTTGCATAGTTTTTACGCCCGTGGCACACCTCCGCTCTTAGCAGAATAAAAGAGATAGCATTATAGAAAATTTTAAGTGCTAGAGGAGACAATGTCGCCAGTAGGTACTACTGTGCCACCGACGAGGCAGTGTGTAGATTTAATACAATGGATAATGTCCTTTTTTTATGAAAAGTTTGGTAAGATGATTGAAAATTAAGATGTTATAATGAAAATGACTAGGAATATTTGGATCACCAATCCGCATTTGGCAGGAACGACAGACAAACAAATACATTTGGACAGACGAAATGACAGATGAAATGACATGACTTTTAAGTGGCGATAGTTAAAGGGATGGAGAGTAACGAACGTACGCTACTTTGTATTGTGGCAAACCGAATTCCACGCGAGCGAAGCTGCAGGTGAACACTAATTAATACCTAGGTAAATAATATATTTTTATGCAAAAGCAAAAGTAATGCTGGAATTTTGTGAATTAAACGACATTATTGAATATTTATCTTTAGGGAAATCCATAAAAGCTTCTGGCAACATAATACAAGAAAGCTATCTCTTTAAACCTACATATTTATAGCTAAGCTCGTGTAAAAACAACCTCCACAGCGGTCAAATTCACATATCGCTCCGCGTAAAAAAATTCATAAAAGTGGGAATAGTACTGATTTCCTCCAACCAAGTGTGTGTAGTGGTGTAGTAGTGTTTGATTCACCAGGATTCATGTGCGCAACATCGTAGCTGCCAGGACTTCGGAGTAATCGGACCTCAACTTTGCCGGCAAATAACATCACAACGGCGGACCACCCACACACACCAAAACCACTTCCTGGAAGACGGCGACGAGCCCAATCTAACGACGCGTCGACCAGGACTCCACACCAACCCCCTGAGGAGATAGAGGCGTCCAAAGGTAGGACTTTCCTCATACTAAAGTGCGACTTTATCGAGGCTTACACGTGCCGCCTGCCGCCAGTCTGGCGCCACGACACAACCTACCATAACATAGCCCTACCTGAAGACACCTCCAACGGCTCGGGGATCTTAATTACCAGCGCTGAAGACACCATCCAGCCCCAACTAAGGTAATCGAGGGAACTTCTGAAGTATCAGCAGCAGGAAGACAGGAACTGGACTCTTGGTGGTTGTTGCTATCGGTTGGGCGACCATTGCGCATCCAGTTGCAATGCAGACTGATCCCGCGTTCATCATCGATGCCTCGTCCGGTAGCCATGGGTCGATATAGTTACTTAATTATAGGTGCATAATAACTGTATGCGCGCGCTAGAAGTTGTTTTGATTTGTTAGCCGTAATAATTTTATATTTAAACTGTAGATATCCACACTCCTATTTATTCATTATAATAATTTAATAATATGTATCTCATTTTTATTTAATATTTTCTTATTAGTTGATATATATACCCACATTACACATACACGTTAGGTACTCAAAATACACTAGACAAGCGTCCGTGGCACTCATTCAGCTGGTCTCACTGAAAACCAGCGTCATGGCCTTTGTCTGGGCTGTGACATAAGCCGAGTGAGGGCCATTTATACTAGACGTCATAACACATCATAATATTCATTTGGCACTGTCTGGGGGTCTACTACGCCAAACGATAAACGATATATCGTGCCAATAATCGTGTCGAGGCCTACTATAAGTAACATCGTATCGACTGTCGTTTATACGAATCGACGAACGATATTACTTTGACAGTTCTTACAAAAACCCTACTCTAACACAGCTTATATCGATACGAATATTTGAATTTGACAGCTTCACCAACGTCAAATCGACGAACATTGCTACGACGTCTCTGATGTTATCGTGAAGAGTATCGTTTCGTTGTGATTTTGAATTTAATGACCCATATTTTCTTCTACGCACTAGTATGGTCCTTTACCACTGTTAAATAGATTTCGGTTGTGGTGACGATTGGATTTGATTTACTTACATAAATCAAAGAATATATAACCACTAAATGGTAAGTAACTTCCTCGAAGTGGAAAGTTCATTTCTTCTTATAAATATTATGGTAGGTTCATATCCCTCTTGCCAGGTACGTATGGTCTTCCAAAAAATCGAAGAGCGCATTAAGTTGCTCTGTACTGCAGTTCGAAAATTCTAAAACATTAAAACCATGTGTGTCAATGTCGACCAGAAAAGAACACCCAGATAAATAAATACGGTAAATACACTCAAGTGTTAGTTTACTGGTTGATACTCACAAGTTTACTAATTTTCCAAATAAAATTTGTAGCACAGAACACTATTATTTATATTTGTAACTAATTAAAAGTACTCTGTGTTTATAAAACTTTTAAAAACACACTTTTTGAACAAATAAGATTTGTGACATTATTTTTTTTTCAGGCATTTATGGTCCACACTGAAGAATAATAAGCCAAACAGCCAATTGCTTTTTAATTTTTACAATCATTCGTTCACGAACATTGGAATAAAACGAAAGTAAATTGTCTATACTTACGATAATCGATACAGATTACGAACATTTCTTATAGTAGGGTATTAGCGAATATTTCGAACAACTGTCGTATCGTTACGAATAAATCGATATCGTTTGGCGTAGTAGACCTGCTGGACATGATTGAATATAGTTTTGTTTTTTTTTTCCTTTTGTTTTATTTTTATGAATTTTTAATTGTTTTATGTTTTGTTTTCTATTTGTGCCAAATTGTGTTCTGTTTACAATTGCTATATGTTCTGTGTTGTGATGTCTATAATAATAAATATTTTCTTTCTTTCTTTCTTCACAACGCGAGACCTGGGGGTCTAATTTGAAGTTAACTTTGAGACTCAACCAAACGTATTTGACGACGTTTCCTAATTTGAAGTGAACATTGCGTCGGTTGAACTCAACCGAAACTCTTTTGACACATCTCGCCTCAAACCCTAATTTGAAGACGCCAATGCTCAACCAAAATATCGAATTTGACATTTCTTGTCTCGCGTCTTTATGTCAAAATTCACGATAGCTCGAAAGGTGTTTTGGTTCGGTTGAATGGATTTATGGTGTATTAAAAAAGGATCTTTATGTCTTTGTAAATAAGGTCCAATGACTTACATATCAATAAAGATTAGTTTAAAGCGGAGTTTCTTGGTATAAAATGTTAAAATTGCTATACCTATATAGATGATTATGAATACATAGAGTACTTAGGTACTTTTAATGCTTAATCAAAGTTTTAATGTATGAATCTCAGTACCTACTTACGTTTAAATATGTAAATTAATTTACATTAAGTGCCTATTTACCTACTTACTGAGAATTTTTGTAGATTTATGCCAGTGAGAATATGTATGGTATAGTTCAATGATTTATGCAGATTTAAGTAAGTAAGTATACTAAGTACCTACCTAGTGGTGTAGGCTTCTTATAGATAAACTAGATTCACTAAGTAATTAGTCTTTTTCTACGACTAAGTACATTGTATTCTTCAAACTTAATCTTAATCAGTTCAAAAGTTTGAAACTTTTGATGGTTTAATTAGGTATTATTTATATAGGCTTTTGACTCAATTAGGTATTAATCCACCAAAGTACAAAGTGAAATATATTTTGAGGGTTTTAACCATTTGCAAGCCTCAATTATGTAGGTATTACAAGAGGCAATAATTTTGCCTAAGTTCCTACTTTGTCTACATTACAAGTATACATAATAAGTTTTCTCTTTCCTTAAAAAGTAGGTATACCTACCTACTTACCTTTGTGTTAGGTTCCTACATAACTATTAAGTACCTAGTTATCTACTTATAAATTTTACAATTTTGGGGTAATTTTGGATATCCATTAAAGATTACACAGTACCAACCAGTTAAACTTATGTTTAACTGGTTTAATACATTTTCTCCACTATTAGTTAGTGAATTTCAATATATCCCATAGAATATTTCACAACATCACATATGTACATTGATCTGACTCCTGAGATAGGTAGCTCAAGCACCCATGTTACGGATATCATAGTACACAGTGGGATTACAAATATATACATACAATACTTTTCTTTTGTAAAAACATACTAATACATAGAAAACACCCAGACCAATACAAACAGACATGTACATGCACACAAATGTTTGTACTGTATGGGGATCGAACCAGCAACCCTTGAACCAAAGCCATCGTTCACTACCACTTTCCAAAAGCCCTGTTAACACTCATGCGAATTAACATACTAATTAACAGGAGAGCAGTACATAAGGAATGAAAAAAACAACAAAGTACATGTGATGGAATCATTTATTAAAATAAATAATAAAAGATACAATACTGTTATCCTATTTTAAGAAGAAACTATGTACACACACATATTTTGTATTCTTTCTGTGCAATAAAGGATGTCTATCTATCTATCTTCACACACCCACTTAGTATTAATTAATAACCTTTAACTATTTACAAATAAAACAACGCCCCATTGTCTAATGGTTTAAGACGGTTCTGACGATGGCCCTGTGGCCATGATCTCGGGGTCATGGGTTCGATTCCCGGGTCGAGCAAAGTTTTGAATTTTCCGAACATAGTTCGGGTTTGTGATCACTAATCCGCATTTGGCAAGAGTGATGATTAAGCCTAATCCCATCATAGTAGCGATGACTTGATTTCTATGATGGGGGTCTTAGCCCTACAAAGGGAATAATTAAGCTGATACTTTACTTTATTTACATAATAAATGATGACTGAATGATGCTTGTCCATAGGTACTTATCAGTTGAATTATAACAAACTATTTTCAGCAAATATTTAACTTCGTTTAGCAATGAAGTCCGGAGTACTGGAACTGGGTATGTTTCGTCTAGCGGAGATCTGTGCAATGCTGGTAGATATTCTGCAATAATCATAAAGGAGTTTTAAATAAAATAAATAAATACCTAATAATAAAAGTATTTTTATTGCTCTCTCATACAAAAAACTGTTGTACATAGGTATTTCGATTACAATTATACTTATTAAGTAAATAAAAACAAGCTATTTAATTTTAGATTGGAAATAATGTAAAAAATAAACTCAAATGTATATTTCTACCAACGAGCTCCATATGCACTTAAGATTACTTGAATAAGTTTCTGTAACATGTAACCATGATTAATTTGGTGTGGTTCCCCCGTCTAAGGGTTGTTAAGGTCAGACGGCAGTCCCTTCATAGTAATTGCCAGACTCGCCAAATCCTCAATCATGGCTCACGGTACACTGGCCTCCAAAATCATGGTTCTGGACCACCAACCAAGAATAACACTGCAAGGATTTGACAACCCATTTGGAACGGTAGTGAATGCTGCCTTTGTTCCAAGGGTTGCGGATTCAATCCCCGCACAGTACAAACATTTGTGTGCATGAACATGTCTGTTTGTATTGGTCTGGGTGTTTTCTATGTATTATTAGTATGTATTTATTAAAGAAAAGTATTATATGCATATATTTGTAATCCCACTGTTGATTCTGATATCCGTAACACAGGTGCTTGAGGTACCTATCTCGGAGTCAGACCAATGTATGTGATGTTGTGAAATATTTATTTATAAGGATTACACTTTTGTATACATGTTTCAAACAATTATATTATCTTTATCTTAATGTTTTTTCTTTCAGTAAGGAAATTAGTTATAGCACAGATATTATAGATTCAGTTAAATAACTTTTTGTTATTTTGATTACCTCTGGTGACTTTTTTCAACTCATTCTCCAACAGTCATTCTAGCTCAGCTTTCTAATACAGTTTGGTCCAATGGAGAACTTTGATGTCTTGTTTACTGAAATATTTAATTACAAATGGTTAAATTATAGAAATGATGTTTCAAAGTTGTTCTTTCTAAAGTGTAAATTGGATTAGTCATCATCATCAGCCCATTTAAGTCCCCACTGCTGGGGCACGGGCCTTCCTCAATCACATGAGGGGTAATTGCCATACTCACCACGCTTGGCAGACGGGTTGGCGAGGGTTTTGATATAAATGCAGGGTTTTCCATGTCTGGGTGCTGATGATCATGCCAGCAGCTTTACCTTATTGGCCTTTTACGACACCTCGGTAAGAGTGAGGATGGCCTATTCTACTCCGTGGCCGAGTGGTCCCCGGCAGAGTAAAATTAATAACAAATAAACTTATTTAGGTAGGATTATGCGACTAACCTAACTTATACTTGATTTTACTTAAGAAAGTAGAGTCTTTAGATAACTATAGAACTTGTATATAAGCATAATACTAATGTACATACGCTTTCAAACAATTTTACAATATTTTAAATTATGCATTGAGATTGCATATTTTATCGTACGTACATACTTATGTCAATAATTTACAAGTTTTTTTCTGTTTCACAGATGGCCACAGATAACTATATGGGCTATGATGTAGAAAAATAGCAAGCTGTCAGATTTTTAAAAATATTTTAACATTTTAATGTTTTTATTATTTAAAATTTTTCTTTCAAACACATTAAACAATAGTCCTTTAATTAAAAAAGTCAAATATCTTTTATTCTTTAAAAAATATATTGTTAATTATAAATAAAATCAATTCAATTGGTTTTATTTGATGTGGGTCTTTCGGCGACACTATCATCGCGAATATCATTCATTCACGAGAGTCTATGGTCGGATCCGTACGAAAGTGTCCCATACGATGGTATTTCAAATTGCCAAACTAAACTACAATTGATTGACTGTCGGCTCGATCGAACGATCGTACGTGGTAACTTGAAATTAGACCCCCAGGACTTCCCCCACTCTCCCCGAGCCAAAACCAAACATCCTCATCCTAACTCCAATCCCCTCACTCATAACACCAACCTCTCCCATAGTCAACGCCCGAGACCTCCCCCTCCCCCCAACCTCCACACGAGAGCTCCCCCTCCCCCTTCCCCTTACCTCACCCCCTCAGCCTCCCCACGAAACCTCCCCCCCCCCCCCTTCCCCTTACCTCACCCCCTCTGAGCCTTACTTCCTCAATCTTGGGCCTAGAAACCCGAGATTGAACTCAAACGACGCGGAATTTGATTCCCCGTTGATCGGCTCCAAGGGACTTCCAAAAAACCTTTCCCCCTCCAGTCAAAACCCAAAAAACCCCAGCAACACCTTAGTTTAAGACAGTCTTTAGAATTAAGTAGTAATAAGTAGTAATAATTAGCATTAATTAGTAATAAGTTAATATAAGTAGTATAACACTAACAAAAAATCACAACACACTCACCAAAACACAAAAAATAAAAAACACACAGCGAGTGGGAGAGCGGCCCCCCTTTCTAATCCAAACCCACTAACACCTGGGTCGGGCACAAAAGTGGGGCCGCAAGGCTCTTTCCCCCCACAACAACTTCCCCAAGAACCCAAGAGGAGACGTCTACACAACACACATCACGCACGCACACACACACACACACCTCACCAACCCCACACACATCACACAATTCACACACCACACCAACACACCGATCAAAACGTACAGTAATACAAACATTTAGAACACAAAAACACACATGTAAAACACACACGTAATCAAGCACACACACAGACACTACCAAAGCAGAGTCCCTACTGGGGCGCTTGCCAACACCAAAAAAAAAAACACAAAAAACACAAACCAAACCAAAGACCGGCAGAGTCCAAAAGCGAGTGAGCAGAGGCGCGACGAAGATCCCCACGGAGCTTTGTCGAACAATCGCGACCAAGCAAGGACTCGCGAAAAACACCGCGACAGGAGGTCTAAGGCGGGCGGTGTCGTTGAAAAACGCGAGGGCAACGGCTCGCAGGACAACGGTGGACGACACAAGAAAGTTGGCCGACGTGTCAATGCTAGACGCGACTCTATCCTCACCGCCGAAACAGGACGCTGTTGACCAACCTTCCACTTCCGCACAAACACAGGAAGAAACCCCCACCCCGGAAGAAGCGGTCCAAACGAGCTGCGAGCCCACCCAAGGCTTTCCGCAGAGGGACCACTACAGCATTATGGTGTCTATGACACCTGAGCGCAAGTCGAACCCAGAGAGGGAAGAATTGGTGACGGAGCTCCCGGCCCCTAGCACCTTAAGGACGGAAATAGAAGAGGACCTGAAGGAGCTGGGAATGTGGGAGCACGACGCAGCAAGCGAAGACAACTGGACTGACGTAGAGAGCGAAACGGGCAGAATGAGTATCCTCCCACCGCTAGGAGGAGCTCACACGGGTATCTGCAAGGATCTCGCCTCGGAACGAGCCCGGGAATACTTCCAGGTGCTCGAGAGCTTTAAAAATTCTCAAAAGAGAAAGAGCAATAGTCGCATGCTTGTCAAACCTAAACGCGATGAAGGCGAAAAAGAGAGTGAGGACTATGGCATCCCTACTGGTGAACGGCATGAGCAAGGGCGAGGCGTGTACACACCTCGTGGTGGACAAAGCTCTCATGAACCATTTCGGATTCATAGTCCTGGCCATCCAGATCGTGTGAGCCAGCAAGGTCACGCTGCTAGGTGACAACAATCAGTTGCCGTACAAAGATCGCTGCAACCTCTTTCGCCTACACTACAATAGACCCAACAAAATAACCAACATAACTAAGGAGTTGTTGTGCACTTATCGCAACCCACAAGATGTTGCCTACGCCCTTAGAGAAATCTACAGCGGCATATACTCAGGCAACACTCGAGCTAAATCCCTGCAGCTGAAACGATTCTCAGACGCTGTGATCCCCAAAACCGAACGAACATTATATCTAGTTTACACCCAGGCTGAGAAGGTTCTCCTAATCAGTCAAGGATATGGTTCGGACGAAGGATCACGCAATCCATGAATTCCCACCTTTAACCATTACTACCTGCTAACACCAGCATTGCACCACGTTGTTTACTGCGTAAACAGCAAATGGTGCAAGAAATATATAAGCAATATTCAATGATTTATACAAATGTCATCTCAAATTTTCATAATCAACGCAACATCATGATCAACAGTAACTTAGTATTTAAGTAGTGTAATAGATAGATAGATAGATAAAACGTTTATTTGTACTGCTGCATAATAGCATATAAGCATGACAAAAAATAACATTCTGACAATAATTAAAGCAAAACATGAACATATAGTAACATAACAAAAAAAGAGCAGTACAAAACCCTACATAAAATAAAAATAATAAAAAAAATTTAGACATACAATAGCATTAAGACTGTCCTAGAAATTTAAGGAACTTTTAGGCACATAATCAAAAATTTTGTTACGCGGAGCACTTTATAACCTCTTTAACACAAAAAAAAATTCATTTATAAAAAAAAAAGCTAAGCTCGTTTTGTGTTGTGACTTAACGTCTCCAGAGACTTATAGCCGGGAACTGTAAACTGTAGCAATACATAGTACTTGTAACTTTGAGACAGCTTACAATGGAAAACCGTTTTTTTTTTATGTGATAGGTGGCAGATGAGCAGACGGATCACCTGATGGCAAGCGATTGATGCCGCCCATGCACACCTGCGACACTAGTGGAGTCACTAGTGCCCTGCCAACGGTTAAACATCCCCGGATTTCCAGTACCCTCACTCACGCAGGGAAACACAGCACAGTGCTGCACCACGCCGGTTTTCTGTGAGGCCGTGGTATCACTCCGGTCGAGCCGGTCCATTCATGCCGAAGCGTGCCTCTCCCACTTTCTCTAACTAAACCAACTGAAAAGATTTACAAATAAGGGTTCCGTTTTTACTTTTGAGATTCGGAACCCTATAAAACAAATAGCTCTTCGATATACTTGTGATAGATAAAACAAAATAAGCCATAGATAAAATAGATAATGCTCACCGGGTTTTGTTTCCGCCTCAGGCTGCGGCGGAGACTCCGTGGCTTCTTCGATACAGCTTTGTTCGTCTGGGAACTGAACATGTTTCTTCACGCCCGACCTGCTGGGCTTCGACAGCATTGAAGCTGCAAACATGACAAAAGTTAAACCAACTTTTCAATACAATACGCAGGATAATGTCATATAGTTAATATATCAAATAATCTTCCAACCGATTATGTATCGTAACGATCAGCCAAGTATGCAGGATATATTATAGTGCTCAAGTGTGTGCGCAAACACAAGTGCACTCTCTATTCCCTTACCCTCGTATTCCGATGGGACACCAGCGTGACACGAACGAAGAGGGATCGGGACCAACGGCTTTACGTGCTTTCCCAGGTACGGGGTACAAGACCGCCAACTTCCAGCTAACACTAAGAATTTCTTACCGAAAACTTGGGTACAAATTTTTGGCCCGACCCGGGGATCGAACCCGGGACCTCTTGCGCAGCTGTCGCTTTAAAGTGCGACCCACTCAGCACTGCGCCAATGAGGCAGTCACCATATGACAAATAGTAGGTATAGGAAGGACGTTCAATATTACTTTACGTGGATGTCAACCACTTTTTTTTCTAACTGGACAAACGAGCAGACTGCTCACCTGATGGTAAATGATTACCGCCGCCCATGGACAGTAATAATAATATGGACTTACAGTAGATAGATAGATAGATAGATATACTTTATTGCACAAAAAAAACACAACTTAAAAACTAGGCACTACAGAAACTTAATTGTACAATTAAGTTAATGTTGTAATGGGGTCATAAATTTTATCTTCCTTATAAATAATAAAATAAAAAAGGCCAAGTGCGGGCCACGCGCAATGTAGGTTCCGTTGTTGCTCATGATGGATGATGACACCTATGCACTTTTGTGTCGAAATGGTAAAAAAATCGTATCGCGCTTTTTAACATTTCGCATAGGTACAGGCAACAGCAAAAGTTGATGTACACTGCTCGCTCCTACGCTCCACGGAATAAGAACTACAAACTGCGAAATATGTACAGCTACTTCTGCTGTTGACTTTACTACTTACACCGCGGCGGAGACGAAAATGGCCGCGCGCCATAAAATAAGTTAATGAACATAATACATATCTACTCGTAACAAGGTCGCTACAACATTTCAGAAATACGGTAATTTTTTTTCGTTAAGCCTCATAGCAAAGTTATCATTTTGAATTTCGAGTAAATTATTATAAATATTGTTATATACTCCTAACTAAATACCTATAGGTATTTAAGAGTATGAAATCGTTTAAGAATTTAAGAAATTAATTGGTAATCGTCGTGGGCCGTGGGAGAGCCACGCTTCGGCATGAATGGGCCGGCTCGACCGGAGTATACCACGGCCTCACAGAAAACCGGCGTGAAGCAGCACTGTGCTGTGTTTCGCTGCGTGGTGAGGGTACCGGAGGCCCGATCCGGGGGGAAGGGGGTTTAAAGGTTTGCAGCCCACTTGTGATTCCACTGCTGTCGCGGTGGACTTACCACTTACCATCAGGTGATCCGTCTGCTCGTCTGCCACCTATCACAAAAAGAAATTATATACTCTAACTAAATACATATAGTAGGTAATTAAATCGTTTTCGACCAAATAGTTACCACTATACCGAACTTTTTACGTCTACCAGTAACAAACATTTGATAGATAATTCAAGTAATGCGTTTTGAACATAATATTTTTAGCTACCCTTTATTTAAATGAGGATTGACGTTTTAAGCTGAAGGGTTGATTGAGTTCTTGCTTAGGTTAACCGAATCAAAGAGCCAAGAACATAAATAGCAAAATTTTATTTCTATGTCCTCTTTGACATTGATCTCCCACGCATTGTGCTTTGCAGTGAGGCTGCATTAAAAAAAAAGCCCTTGTTATACTGTGACCTCCACATAATCAAGTACCTACGAGAAACTATATAAATGTAATAAATTATGTGTTGATTTGTCATATTTGGCTTGGGAATTTTCGTGGATAAGTCTCGAACTCAAGTGTATACTTGAGTTTAATTCGAGATTGTATGAATAGTATTTTTCAGGCATACATTACATCTAATAGGTAATTGTATCTACCTACCACTCAATCACTACACACATTTTCACCGCTATACCTAGTACACTACTCCATGCACTTGTGTAGATTTGCGGAGGAATCTGTCCGGTAAATGAATTATGGACCACATATTGAATAAATTAGCTGGCGGCGGTGATCAATTCTAGAGCTGCGTAGAAGTAATCCGTGTGAGGCTCAGCTTGGATACCTACGATCTTGATTATGTTTTAGACACAAAGTGCAATTTTTGCACTACGTAGTGTGACCTGACGCCGACTGTACTTATATTTACTAACTCATCATCTTAGCGTCTAATTCCCAGTTGCATCCAAAGCTGTCGCTTCGGAGCCCGGGGTACGCTTGGACGATGATCCAGGATTCGGAGAGTCTAGTAATTAAAGGAAGAAACTAACGTCTGACTTTCGCTACCCTTACAAAGGGTAACCAGACTTAACTGCATGAGATTACACAGAACAATCTGTGTTGCTGTTGGTTCGCATTTCATACCAACTGGTAAGACTGACATTAGAACCAAAAAATGAAGGAATGAAAAAACATTTATTGATTCGAATCCTACCCACCTCAACACATTTGACACAGACAATAAAAATATGACGAATCCTAAGTTGAATAAAAGTGATGCTAAATAAAACCAACATGGTTATATCAAGTCATAGAGTGACCGGTATGATTAATTTTGCCAACGAATAATAGTATCACAAGCCTGGGTGAAACTTTCTGGGAGCTAAAGGTAAACAAACAATAGTTCGATAAATAGAACAGTAGTAAATACAACAAAGTGTTGCTTAAATGTTTTTATCATTTTAACAATAATGCATCTGTACGACTATAGCCATGAATATTGTTGCAATCCCAATTTTAGAAAATTAGCAAATGTAGAGCTAAACGCGACAAATAAACAAGTGCATAGTAGTATTGGCGTAGCAGACGTGACGGGGCGTGCACCTCCAGTCCGTTTGTGACCACGGCCGTTTGTAACGCGGTCGAAACGGCAAGCAGTAAGTACTACAATATTATCGTCGCGTTTAGCCCCGACTTATGAATTTTAGGTAGAGGTCTCCTACGTAGTTTCGAGTGCTGCTGTCGCGATGCACGCTGTTGCGAATTTTTTCTAACGCCTCATAGTTTCGAAAGCTCATGGAATCGAATGATGTAATCGCGAAAGACGCTGATTCGAAAAACATTTGCACTACCTCAAACGCTCGAATGTTTGTGACTTCGATTTATTAGTCATAATAACGTGTAAAAAAATAGTCATCTACATAAGTAGTAATTAAATAAACAACATATTTGGTCGGTCAATATTCATAATTATACAGGGTGTATCTGTGCACATTTACATCCCTTTAACCACGTGGTCTACCAACCATTCTGAATAACATTTGTTCAACGACTTTTCGAAATTCATCGAAATTTGATGACAAAATGACCAAGTCACGTGACCGACTTTGTATGAAAAGTTGAAATTTTTTCATGCGAATTTCCAAAAGTGATAGAACAAATTTTGTTTGTATTGGTTATTAGAACACGTGGTTAAAGGAATGTAAATGTTCACAGATACACCCTGTACAATAAACGCAAATAAACATGTTAGGTGTATATGTATTTACTTACGTCGAATTCAGGTGGTTTTTTTTTCATATTTACAATTTATTGAAAATAATTAATGTTGATGGACACTGTATGTTGTTTATTTTTTCATTAGATAGAAACTATAAACGTACCGGACGTTTATAGTTTCTGAAACGTATAACCATGATTCAGTTGGTTTAGTTCCCCTGTTACAGGGTAGCGATTGCGAAGGTAAGACGGCAGTCGCTTCATTCTAATTACCAGTCTCTCAAAATTCTGAATCATGATCTAAGCGTGATCTGTGCTCCAGAACGACAGCTTTGGCTTAGATTAAATGATTTATGCCCGAAAAGCTAAGAAATTATATATAGATATACAACCGCAATCGAGCGTATGAGGCAGTGCAAATTCGAATTAGCTTCTTTCGCGACTACATCATTCGAGTCCATGAGCTTTCGAAACTGTGGCAGTAGAAAAAAAAATCGCAACAGCGTGCGATTTTTTTGCGTGCGTCGCGACAGCGGCATTCGAAACTACATAGGAGACCCGAATTTTAGTATATTTGAAATCGGTAGATTTATCATTGGCTAGAGTCATGGGTTGCTAAAGACATCTTATATTATATTTGACTATCAATACAACAATACTTACTATTGATATTTGAATGTTTACTTATTACTGATTGAAAATTAATACACTATGATTAATGAGCTGAGTTCCAATTCCAATAAGTACTGATGTCGATTGTTCTCGAAGTTTACTATTCTACAATTAAATAGCCTTGAAAGGTTATTAGTGTGCTTTCATGAATATACGTCAAATCTATGTCCAAAGGCATTTTTCCCTGAATGAAATAATTAAACTTTGTTTTTGTTAACCGTTGTTTTATTTCATCATCATCTACCGTTTGTCCGGGTTGCGTCCCAAGCTGTCGTTTTGTAGGAGTGATTTATTTATAATATTAGAACATACTTACTTACAAAAAAAACTCACACAAATAACAAACAGTGAACAATACTTGAATGATCATAGCTTACGAATGGTCTTGGTGGGCGCCTCGGAGAACCCCTCGGGGTCGTGCCGGCTCGGTATCGGCTTGCTGGCGGAGCGTCGGCGGCCGCTGGGCGCTGTGCCACAGCTGGCTACTTGCGTGATCATAGCTTACGAATGATTGTGGTGGGCGTCTCGCAGAACTCTTCGGGCCCGTGCCGGCTCGGCATCGCCTTGTCGGCGGAGTGTCGGAGGACTCTGGGCGCTGTACTTCGTTTGAGTGTGCTGTGCCACAGCTGGCTACTTGCGTGATCATAGCTTACAAATGGTCTTAGTGGGCGACACGGAGAACTCTTTGGGGCCGTGCCGGCTCGGCATCGGTTTGCCGGCGGAGCGTCGGCGGCCGCTGGACGCTGTACTTCGTTTTAGTGTGCTGTGCGACAGCTGGCTACTTGCGGGATCATAGCTTACGAATGGTCTTGGTGAGCGCCACGGAGAATTTGCCGTGCCGGTTCGGCATTGGCTTGCCGGCGGAGCGTCGGCGGACTCTGGGTGCTGTACTTCGTTTGAGTGTGCTGTGCCACAGATGGCTACTTGCGTGATCATAGCTTACGAATGATCTTGGAGGGCGCCTCGGAGAACTCCTCGGGGTCGTGCCGGCCCGGCGTCAGCTTGTCGGCGGAGCGTCGACGGCTGCTGGGTGCTGTACTTCGTTTTAGTGTGCTGTGCGACAACCGGCTACTTTCGTGGTCATAGCTTACGAATGATCTTTGAGGGCGCCTCGGAGAACTCCTCGGGGTCGTGCCGGCTCGGCATCGGCTTGCCGGCGGAGCGTCGGCGGCCGCTGGGCGCAGAACTCGTCGTGGTGGTATGCTGCGCCGTTGCGGTGTACTGTACGGCAGCTAGCTAAAATAGAGAGTCGCATATGAGTGTGCGAGTGATTTCGTATCCCGAAAACACGTGAGGCTTGCGCGATACAATCGACACCTAGCGCCATCTACTGGTATAGAGTGTACTTTAAATAGAAAAAAATACTGGTGAATAGCCTCAATGCCAAGAGGCGTTCTCTACCCATTCAGGTTGATATACTAATTACCTCAATGTCTCTACCAGTCAACCTATTGATCATGCAGAAAGGAGAATTTATTTTATTATTGAAATATAGCTACAAAGAATTTCAAACATAAAAATTACTTTTCTATCTTGAGTAACTAATTTTTCCTTGTTCGGAATACACCTCTGCCGCAATCGCACACGAAGCCAAAGCGTGGACGCTGGCAATAAGATTAGTTATGAGTAAACTCATCAGTCATGAAGTCCCCTCGCATGAATCATTCACGCTAGTGCCGGTCTACGGCTAAGTCGATAGACAGATTAGTTGACTTCGAAAATAAGTTACAGAGCACTATTCCTTTCCTTATATTGTTGTCGTAAGCAAAAATATTTTAGAAATGTTTTTATGCAACAATAAGCTAAAATATTGTATTATTTAAGTTTTGTATTATATTTGATACACTAACTTACGTTAAACTTAGTTTTGTAATAATGTTTATTTTAGTTCTCGAGTTATTCCTAGTATTCATCTTATTACTTATTTTCAACCAAGTTTTAGAATAGGATGGTATCATTATATCTATTGTTGAAGTGTGGACTGTATTATTATACAGTCCAGCTATAGCCGCTGATGATGGCAATAAAAATAGCTGATAAACGCAAAACGTTTTTATTCTGCAATCTGGAGACGAGCTTTTACTACTAGAAACAATAAGTTAAAACAAAAAACCACATAAAATGAGGCGGGTCCAGCCGTCGCATACTGCTGGGCTAAGGTATATGGAGACATGAAATGCACAAAAGTCATGTGAGAAATAAATACATTCTTCTTCGAACGTGGCAATGACCTCCGGATCAATCAGTTCTAGATGTTTTTCCACTAAAGCGTTCTTTGTTACATTTAAAATATATTCCATTGGCACAAAGTTCTATTTTTTGTGCTTATACTTACTCCTAGTATCGTATTAAGAAAATTAGTGCGTATATAAAACATCTAATTATTTCAAAAGAACATTCTGCATACTTTTAAAATGTCCATTAATGGGAAAATAATAAAATTACATTACGTACTTAATTAGGACACAACTAAAGTTTCATTTATGGTTGTTCAAATCCGGTCACAAGTACCTATATTTTATAAAAGGGTAACATGGAGCACAGAGCAGTAATATCAATTATTTATAAGTATTCTGATAATGTATACATATTTGCGATGTGCTAATAAAGCTACAAACCTGAAGAATTTCTCTCATTGACTCTACATACATTTGGTTCAATATTAAATAAATAAATAAATATTTCACAACATCACATATATTGATCTGACTCCGAGATAGGTAGCACAAGCACCTATATTACGGATGTCAGAACCAACAGCGGAATTACAAATATATACATTGAATGTTTTTCTTTTGTAAATACATACTTATATAGAAAACACCCAGATCAATACAAACGTGAAATTTCTGGGCTCCCTCTCATCGTCCTTAAGTGGGGAGGGACCGTGATGTCCAGCACGAAGCCTTAACGATCTACGACCCTCCTCGGACGGGTAAGACCCCCCCCCCCCTGAATGGGCTAGGAGGGACGATAGGGACAGCCGAGGGTGATCGGCCGTCCCTAACAGGCAGTGGAGATGGTCGGTAATGCTGGCGCTGGCACCCCCGTACCATGCGCCGGCTGACCTCCTCCACAGAGAAGGGATTTGATAGTTTGTATTAACCTATAACTATCCTATTAACGGCGTGGCTTCCTGTACTTGGATACGGCTATGCCAATATGCGTGGTGTTAATTATTGTTAAATTGTATTTATAATTAAGCAGTTATTGAACTGTTCAAAATAGCAGCCTTTACCACAATTATTATCTATAATAATTAGCGAGACTTGACATCGGATTAACATGTATGGATTATTATATTAAATCGGCTTAACAAAGTGTTGACCTACATACATACGAGTATTAACGTATTGTCTATTGTGGTAGTTAGTAGATTTAGCTCGCGGTTTATTATTCGCTACGCGAACCTGGTTGGAGCTAACTTTTACACGTAGCTTTTACAAGTTTCACAATAGTCTGACCCCAGCTTTGTTCAATTGTTATCATTTATCGTATTCGCTTAGTTTATTACGAGGTTCAGAAATGTTTGTTGCTCGTGTTATTCCACTAGTGAGCAATTTGTTCTGTTAAACGCCCATACTGTTTCTATTTCGTTGTTTTGAAAATAATTACTACTATTTTAGTAGGTCATGTTAGGTACGATGCCTGTGTAGGTAGTGTGTGTGTAGACCGTGGCAGAGCCAGTATTCGGTATGAATGGGCCGGCTCGACCGTAGTGATACCACGGCCTCACAGAAAACTGGCGTGTAGCTGCATTGTGCTGTGTTACGCTGCGTGAGTCGGAGGCCTAATCCGGGGGAAGGGGGGATTTAAAGGTCGGCAGCGCACTTGTGACTCCATTGGTGATTCGAAAAAGAGAGGGACTTAAGTACTTGGTCAGGCAGAAATCGAACCTAAAACACAAACTTTTTGATTTTTATCAATATATTTTTGATGCTGCTTTATAAATGTACCCTAAGCATCTTTACGGCTTAGGTTTCAATGGGGAACGCCCCGAGGAATGATTCCTCCCGCTTCATTTTGCAATCATTTCACGCGGCAGAAGCTTCATACCCATCATTTAGGTGGCTGAAAATTCCTCTACTGTGTGTTACCGAAACCATTCCAGGAATATTTTGATTCGCATGACAAAATTGTGGCACAAACTATCGATAGCGGTATTTCCAGACCGAAAAGACCTTCAAACCTTCAAATAAGAGCATCCTTTTTAAAAGACCAGCAGCGAACTTCTAAATGGTGTTGCGGATATCTATGAGCCGCTGAATTTGGATAGTATAAAAGTGCAGTATCTTTATAAACACATCAAGATTAATAACTCATATAATAATTTACAAGATAATAAATTAATAAAAAAA
This sequence comes from Marasmia exigua, assembly GCA_019059595.1. Classification (NCBI taxonomy): domain Eukaryota; kingdom Metazoa; phylum Arthropoda; class Insecta; order Lepidoptera; family Crambidae; genus Marasmia; species Marasmia exigua. Next base: position 10,014,634 of record CM032494.1, on the reverse strand, counting down.
ATATTAAATTTAACAAAATACATTTTTTTTACATCAAATATTATACTATACATATACTTATTTACATTACTATATACATAAATATTTAGAAAAAAATATATCCCCCAAATCGCTGCCTACAGGCATCGTGCCCAGGAGACTTAGTGTAGGTATTTCCTTTCTGAATGGCCAAACTTATACGTTGGCCCAGAAATACGCTACCTCTCGTCACCCGTAGCGTCAACCAGCCTCTGAGCTAGTTAACGGTACATGTGGTAAGCTCCCCGTCCCCACGTTCCGAGGATCTCAACTCCAAACGGCTTAAATAGGCAGGTGTTGCTTAAACCTGTGTATTTGCGCCGTTTGAGCGATTCCGCTGAAGCAGCAGCGGCTCCAGCCTATAATGCGGTACGCGGAAAATAGAGCGGAGCCTGGGTGTCGACGCACATTGCGTCCCACTAGGGGTCGCCCGTCTTACACGGAACTAAGGTCATGCCATCGGGTCTCTTGCCGTCACTTCGTACCTGGCCGTTCGGTTCAAGAATGGCTAGTATAGAGGCGCTGGCAAGAGCTCGACGGATAATATCACTAAGGCTAGCATGGCGGGTAATTCTACCCGCGCTTCGACAGACCATGGTGACCGAGGGAGTTCACAACATCACCATATAGACAGCGATGGGGGACATTACCGTGTGCCCCCAAACGAAGGCAAGTTACCAAAAAGTACCTAATTGGGGAGAAGGAAGGGCGTGGAGTCAAAAACCTGATTCCCATTTTGTCACAGCTTCGCCAATTTCACCGCGTCATCAAATTGGCGTGTCATCGCTGCACAAACCCTTCCAGGCATGAAAGGCTTCGGACAGCTGGGCTGAAAAATTGTGTCCTGGGGCTCAATTTAGAATTTTAGACACAAGCCCACTGGCACCGTGCATTGAAGACAAAAATACCGGAAGGCTATACAATTTTTGCGTATACCCCAAGCCTCTAAACCGAATTGGTAGAAAGGTTTGGATCCAAATTTGGTGATCTAAAATACGATTCAAAACCAAAGATAATGTGTTTTTATTGTCTAATTTAGGTATTAGGTTGGGTCATTTCCAAAATTGGGAAGATCGAACGCTATAGGTAAATTTTGAAACAAACAAACAATATTTAAGAATTGTGAAAGCATATAATAAATAAATAAATATTTCAGAACATCACATACATTAATCTGACTCCGAAGTAGGTAGATCAAGCACCTGTGTTGCGAATATCAGAATCAACAGTGGGATTACAAATATACGTACGTAATATAATACTTCACATTTGTAATTAAAAACGTAACTTATAATACATAGAAAACACTCAGACCAATACCAACAAACATGTTCACGCACACAAATGTTTGTACTGTGCGGGGATCCCGCAACCCTTGGACCAAAGGCAGCGTTCACTAACACTGTTCCAAACGGGTCGTCAATAAATAATATAATGTTGTTTAATAAAAATAAAAACAAGTTTATTTTTATTTTGATTAATCACCTTTTGTACTTTAAAGTCTATATTTCTAAGCTTTGTAAATGTGCAGATAAAATTAATGTGTATTCTTGATGCAAAAAAAAGTCTTTATTTCTTTTTTTCTAGGCAAAATAGAAGTTTTCATCATTCGTCAATAATCAATATTTTTCTCTGAAACTAATTCTAAATTACCTAAAAGCACCATAAAATATGGAACAGTAGCATTAATATTTAGATAATTTATTAATATTTACTTTGAAAAGAAAAAAAAATTATGGGTATGGAAACACAGCTTGTCAGGAAATCTCCATACAAATCGGCAATTTCATACTTGTACCCCTAATATTATTTGGAAACACCTACACACACACAGACTTAATTTTAACGACTGAGCTATTTTTGCTTGCTTGCCAATATCAATATAACGCGACCTGAGTATGGTATCGATGGCACAAACACCTGACGCTGACACTAATATTGACACACTACGTAACGTCATGGAACATTATAGGTGTTTACGACGGTTTTGCGAAACAAAACTTTATAAATACTAGGCCCCTATTTCACCACTGCTACAATGGACAATACGACTAAAAATATATTAGCATTTTTATACGCTTTTCGAATAAAAAAAGAGAAAAAAAGATGACCCATATTTTTTAGTTACCTTTAAATATGTGTATTGCCGGATGTGACATAGTCCTGAGGCTCAGTGTATTGTGATGGTCGGTGCTATACGTCCAATAAAAAAAAATAGGTGAGTTTAATTCACTTACTGTCACTTTATGAACAGATTTTGCTTTTTTTTTGCTTTAATCAACGTGAGCAAAAGCGTTATTAATTTGTCATGCCGAGTGATAACGTCACAGTAGGACATTTACATTTAATTTTTTTTCTCCATTAATACCTACCTGTTTCAAACATTGGTTTCAAAATTCATAATTTATTTTTCTTAAATTTCTATGAGTCTAATCTAGAAGTGGTATTTTTCATTCCGGAAAATGATTTTTGTCGTATTGTCCATTGTCAAGTGAAGTTGTCAAGAGTTAGTAGGGAAGCTCGCGCGGCGAGCCTGTGAACTACGCTTATGTACATTGTGCACACGGAGTCACGCAAATCCGACATAGCTTCAATCCATGGAACTAGAAAACGCGCATTTTAAACGGAATGTGCCATTTTCGGAAAAAACATTACAGAGTGCGAAAGACATTCAACCGACCCTGACGCAGTTTTAATGCATCTCTATACGGATGCGGTAGAGAAATATCGTCGCCCAGCACGCCACCCCAGGAGCCCAATTCTCGGGCTCGTGACATTTAGCATCATACGACGTATATCACTAAAACACAGTTTTTGTTATGGTTTTAAGGTGGTATTCTCCATGTTTTCAAAATATCACGAGCACGAGAATTGGGCTCCTGTATTAACTAGCGGTACTACTAGCGGTTTTTCAAGGGCTTTCATAAAAATGCTCCGTCTGTTTACGATACATTTCTATTCTTCAATCTCATGTCAAGCTTCACCTACAATTCTACAAATATGTCTACTATAAACAATGACCTTCCACCTAATTTTTGTCGCGTTATTAAGCCTTTCTCTTTATGACGCAAGTGAGAGAAAGGAAAAGAAGCTTTTTTTGACAAGAGATTGGAAAATTTAATGATTATCCTATATTTCTTACATTGTTTTCGCTATCATGATACATAAAATAAATTAATTTACCGATGATAGGTCACACCATCTATAGTCGAAAGGGTATTATTTCGCCACATTTTCACAGCACAGTTAGCATCTTGTCAGCTGGCCGAACACTACGCGACTAAAACAAAAAGTGTCCTTACGCTGCATCCAAGCACAATTCTATCCTTCCGTTTACAACGCGCGAATGCGAAGTCTATGTAACTGGAAGGTCATTGACAAAAAATAAGAATTCGTGTTTCACAATATTAGCAAATATTATAACAAAGTGCCATTAATATTCGACAATTCATCATCATCATCGTCAGCCCATTTAAGTCCCCACTGCTGGGGCACGGGCCTCCCTCAATCACATGAGGGGTAATTTCCATACTCACCACGCTTGGCAGACGGGTTGGCGAGGGTTTAGTTATAAATGTAGAGTTTTCCTTCTCTGAGTGCTGATGATCATGCCAGCAGCTTTACCTTAGTCGCCTTTTACGACACCTCGGTAAGAGTAAGGGTGGCCTATTTTACTCTGCTGGGGACCACACGGCAATTACCACTCGACATATATCATTGACATTTCAAATACCTACCTACCTACGTACAAAACTTATTCAAAACTAACGACAAATAAAGGATGAAGATATATTTATCGATATCATTATACATAAGCCCATGAGTTGGTACTGGTAAAGTCAAAGAGGAGTGTGACAGAACCTATTAAGACTAACCAGCATGAATTTTAAAATATTCTCAAGTACATAATTAAAAAAATCTCTTTTTTTTAAACGTTGTATAAGTAGCTAGTATTTGTGTACATTTTTCGCCACTACACTTACGCGTAAGTGGAATTAAATCGCTTACCCGATCAGAGTAGTCGAAGGCGGCCGTGCCTCTTCCCTCCATATACTCTTGGAACTGCGAAATGACGCACACCATGGCGTATATCTGTAGGCAAATATTATATCCGTTAGTATCGATTTCGCATTAAAGGCTAGGTATCTACATCGTTATAGAAAATCCTAGAATAATAATTCAATTCAAGTTACGTACTTATTCGATATAAATTGGTACCAATATTAGAGTACTTATCTAAGGGCTGATTTCATCAATCTTAATCCGATACTAAATCTATGGTTCAGTGCTGTCATTCTGTACAAATCTTACGTTATAGGTACCATAGATTTTTCCACGGATAAAGATTGGTCGAATCGAGCCTAAAACAGATAAAATAACCGTGTATTGAATTAATAATAAGTTAGACGGAGAAACTTCTGATTCAGAAATTCTCAGCAGATAGTACTTAGTATTTAGCATAAATTAATAATGAAGTTGCTTTTCGTGAAACCCTTACTTGAAAACTTAGATAGGTAGGTACGGTCGGCTGCAAAGAAATGTATACACTTCAGCACCTTGTCATAATAGCTAGGTACCATCTAAGTTTTACTTTTCACCCGGATACGAGTACGAGTGATATTGTTGTGACAAGGTACTAAAGTGGGTAAGCTATCTTACTTTCGAAACTTTAATATTCCAATTTCAAAACTGTTTTGAATCGAAGATATATTTTTTGACATAACATTGTATGCGATCAATTTATTTTACATATGTTTCATTTTCCACAAAAACTAATAGCCGATTTTAAAACCTTTTTCATTTTACAGTTGTATTAGGTACCTACTTCCAATATTTTTTTATTATAGTCATAATTAATATTGAAGTAACCTTTCTCCTATTATTGCAAACGAACTTATTTATCTGTAAACATTATTCATTGAAATAAAAAACAAGTGTAAAAAAGATGTCTTTTAATTAAGCTTATAGACATTGTTTTATTTAGTGCTCGATTTTGCGCTACAAAATGTATTGACAGAAGCGAATCGCTGCAAAACCGACTCCACGTAGTCTTGTCTACCCCTAGAGTGTAATTCAAACCCGCGTAGGCGCGGAAGGGCGAGGCGGCCCGCGAGCTGAGGAGCAGGTGGTTTTTGCTCACCGTTGTCGAGCGAGAACCATCTGCGACGGTGAGCCGTGACAAAAACAATGCATGCTGCATACTTGAATGCCTGCTTGCATGCATGCCCGGTTGCATGCATGCTGCATGCCTGCTTGTATGCTGCATGCATTCATAATAAGTAATTGTTGTATAAACTTATTCGTCTTTTTATAACATAGAAAACGATTTTCTTGAAACTAATTCGTCTAAAATATGTTGAGGAATACTTAAAAACGTAGAGATTTAAAAAATATGTTATTTGAAAATCGGAATATCAGCAATATGTCGTTTTTTCGGTCAAATGAAAATATGGAAAAGAAAAATGTGGCAAAACGTTTTCGCTATAACGAAATTCGCACTAAAACATTCGAATTTAAGATAGGTAATCACTAAAGTGTATACATCTTTTTGCAGTTAACTGTATATAATTTTTATATCACTCGTATTAGTTTACAATTATGGCTAATATCATAATAATATTATATTAGGTGGGTATTACTGCACCATTATACCTGATAATAATAAAAACAGAATGATATTTCAATTTCTAACAACTTTTCGCAGCCAACTCAAGGATTGTGATTTTTAGCCAAACTTACAAAAACAAAAATAACAAACTTTCTGAAAACCGTCAGAAAGTAATTTAATATTTAATATTCATTAGGCATTGTTTCTCTTAGTGTATTGGGAGCACAATGTAAAATATCTTTGGAACAAAGGAGATCATCGGACTTTCATATATTTTTGGTCCAAATATGAAATAACATATAAAACAATTTACTTTAGGCCGATTCGACCAATCTTAATCCGATACTAAAAATAATAAATATGGTATAGCGGCTGTCATTCTATACAAATCTCAATCTGACATTATACCACGGATAAAGATTGTTTGAATCGGGCGTAAATGTTACTCTACACCGGAGTATTATTACATTACTGTATGCTCTAAACTTATAATTCAAGAATGACTGGACCGATATCAATTATTGATAGACGACTTGCTTCGGGTGGTGCACCTGGGTATGCGTAGCACAGGTTTATCAGCATACCAAAAACATTAGAAAAGGGAATTTGACTATTGTGAAAATGTGTCCGTGGGAGAGCCACGCTTCAGCATGAATGGGCCGGCTCGACCGGAGTGAAACCACGACCTCACAGAAAACCGGTGTGAAGCAGCATTGTGCTGTTTCGCTGCGAGAGTGAGCGTACCGGAGGCCCAATCCAGGGGAAAGTGGGGTTTGAAGGTCAGCAGCGCACTTGTGATTCCACTGGTGTTGCTAGTGTCCATTGGCGGCGGCAAATCGCATACCATCAGGTGATCCGTCTGCTCATCTGCACATATCACATAAAAAAATATACCAAAAAGGAAATACATTTTAAAGTAATTTATTCCAAATAGTATATTATATATTATAAAATATACTGTGTTCTTTTAAAAAAGAACATTTCATTATGATAAAATCAATCATTATAAAAAAAGTTAATGTCAGCAAATCTATTTTGTACGTTGTTCTGTTTCAAGTATTGCTAATACAAATCTGTATATACAAAAACATTTATTGTTTACAATTTTGATAAATAAATAAATATTTTTAAAGCTCGCCGAGCTTTACTGGTGGTGGTGGTGTAGTGGACAGCGAGATTTAATAATTTTACTAAAGAGCTTTTTAAAAGATCACAGTATATTTTAGTGCAATGTTTGGGTTATATTACTTTAAGGCGACGGGTGGGGTCAACTAGCGACGCCAATCGATTTTAGGTACTAAACCGGACCTATTTTAAACAATTTCGGGGTTACAACCTTTCGGCAAACACTTATACTATTTATTAAATACTTAAACTTAACTTTTGGGTCTGCTTTTGTACTCGAAATATGAATTACCGCCAAAAGCGGCCACTTTTGGCGTGAATCAATTTTTCGCGTACAAAAACGGACCCAACATTTGTGTATGGTTATTTATAGGTTATACGTGTTTGCCGAAAGGTTGTAACCCCGAAATTGTTTAAAATAGATCCGGTTTAGTAGCTAAAAATTAAAATCGAATGGGGTCGCTAGTGTGCCCTACCCGTCACCTTAAAAAGTATTTCCTTTTATGTTAACAACAATTTAATTGATATTTTTACTGTAGTCAAATACCTTATTTATTTAGAGTTAAGTTATTAGATTATATTTCACGGAAGGCTTGTTGTAAAAGCAAAGCCATGATCAAAGGTCCCTGGTGTCTCATTCTACTCTTTTAGCCTCCCCCTCAGGCCACCCTCTTCAGGGAATATTTTTAGACATTTGCTACGTAAAACTAGCACACTGTTAAACAGGCTTGTGTCGTAATTTCCCAAGATATCACAATTAAAAAATCAGATAGAATCCGAACGCTCCATAAAAAGGGCCACCGTACTATGACGTCAGCGACGGGTAGATAGCACGCATCGCGGAAAACTTTGTTCGATAGATAGATTTAATAATAGGTAGGTTGATTTGATGAAAATGGTTTCATAAATAAAGTGGCTATAAATTGCATAAAACATCAATGACATATATTTAAAAAAAAATCGACATGCAGGTCTAACTTTGAAGGCTCAAAACAAAAACGAACATAAGCAATCAAGCTGAAGTTTTGTACATAGTTATTATTGATCATCATCATCGTCAGCCCATTTAAGTCCCCACTGCTGAGGCACGGGCCTCCCTCAATCACATGAGGGGTAATTGCCATACTCACCACGCTTGGCAGACGGGTTGGCGAGGGTGTTGATATAAATGCAGAGTTTTCCTTCTCTGGGCGCTGATGATCATGCGAGCAGCTTTACCTTAGTCGCCTTTTACGACACCTCGGTAAGAGTGAGGGTGGTCTATTCTACTCTGCCGGGGACCACACGGCAGATTATATTATTGATCGCTATTTCTATTAAAAATCGGCCAATTTCCTTGTCAACATCCCTATTATTAACGAGCTTGAAGGCGCATTTAGTACTAACCCTGTCTTGGGTGCCAAGAGTCGTAGATTCGATTCCACCCACCCGGGCCAAACAACTGTGAAAAGTAGTACATTTGTGTTTCATTTGTTGAATTGTCTGATATGCGGAGAATTAGTGCTTAAACTACATAGGCCCAACCAATCTTTATCCGTGGTATAGCATCAGATTTGTAAAGAAAGACGGGCACAGATTCAGTATCGGATTAAGATTGGTCAAATCGGCCCTTAGTAGGTACCGACTCCAGCTTAAATATAAAAAATAATAAAAAAAAGTTTATTTTTCTCTCTCAAGTAATATAGGTATTTATGTATAAGATGTTTTGCCAATTTATTGTCAGCAAGTAAAAATTGATTGGTTTAGCTTTAGCTTTCAGTAATTGCTTTTGTTTTTTTGTGTTAATAATTTTTGCTAGAAATTCTTTTTTATCATTGTTAGCCTTGCGCTTGGCTTCACGCTGAACCCTAGGCTTTAGAGGCTTTCAGAAGATCCAGTATGTTTTAATATCTAGAACGCTTGTTTATCGCATAGTTTCAAATCTTATCGTTTTGATAAGCCAAGGCGATTTAGAGGTTATCTCGTTACAACCATGATGCTTGTGGCAAGAAATTGCACATTAATTATTAAGAAACTGGACGCTTCTTGGCAGAATTCTTAGTTCCTTTATTTTTTAAGGCGACTTGAAACATATACATACCTACATATTTTTAGTTTATAATTGAATTGTATTTTTTTGTATTCAATATTGTTAAAAGATCTGTCTCTGTCTTAGTCTGTCTCATTAGACGACATGAAGGATTATTCGCGACCATTCGACATTCAAGTCGAATTTAGATATTTAATACATTAGTCCATAAAACTCTTAAATTAAACTAGAATGGCGAGTCGTTGAGAATAGGCCTTCTGATCAGTTAAGTTTGACAAGTTTTTTTTTATTTCAAGTGTCACATATTTTAACAAATATAAGTGCAGCGCAGCGTTCGGAAAGCTATGCAGCATATTTCGGCCAATCTACCGCACTGTCTCAAGACAAAAGTCTTTAATGCGTGTGTGTTGCCAGTGATGACATACGGAACCGAAACGTGGCCTCTTACAATAATATGCCGATTAAGAAGGTATTGTATAAAATCACCCAGAGAGCAATGGAGAGGGCTATGCCCGGAGTCTCTTTGCATGACCGTATCAGAAATGATGAGATGCGCAGGAGAACTAAGGTCACAGACATAGCCCAAAGCATTGCATGTCTTAAGTGGCAATGGGCAGGGCACATAACGAGGAGAACAGACGGCCGTTGGGGCGGAAAGGTCCTCGAGTGGAGGCCACGTACAGGACGTCTCAGCCGCGGCAGGCCCCCCACAAGGTGAACCGACGATCTGGTGAAGGTTGCGGGAATCCATTGGATGCGGGCGGCGAAGGACTTATCTGTTTGGAGATCATTGGGGGAGGCCTATGACCAGCAGTGGACGTCTATTGGCTGAAATGATGATGATCATGATTTAGAAGTTCGCTGCTGGTCTTTTAAAAAGGATGCTTTTTTTAAGGTATGAAGGTCTCTTCGGTCTGGAAATACCGCTGTCCGATAGTTCCTGCCACAATTTTGTAATGCGAATCAAAATATTCCTGGAAAGTTGGGAGAGGCCTATGTACAGCAGTGGGCGTGTATTGGCTGAAATGATGATGATGATATTTTTACATTTGATCGTCGTGATTGATCATCAGATAATGATTTGATCATCATCTGTAAAATTAACTCTAATATTATTAATAAAGTTTTATTTATTTAATATAATATAACATATGAAATTCAAAGCTTCATAAATACATAGTTGTGAAACATATTTTTTTATTATTTATTCATACCCTTATTGACAGTTGAGACAGGATATTTTTTTCTTTGAGGAATACCCAGGCGAATTTAGTTTACGACACCTGAGGAACTATTTTCGTGCATTCGACAAAGAATTCATATTTAAAGATTGCCATACATCCGTCCATATAAATGTCGAATTCGATATCTGGGTTGATGGTGCGAGAAAAGGAACTCTGAGGGCCTGAATAAGACATTTATATGGACGAATTTATAAAGTCCCTATACTTTAATGTCGAGCGCTCGAGAATTTATCCTCTGACATAAAAATGTAGATGCCTTAGATACGTAGATAAAAATACTTACGTTGAGCATGATTATGAAAAAGTCCAGCGTGAACAGGAATGATGTTATTGGGTTGAAGTTTAGCTGCAAAGAACAAAAAAAAATTAAATTGATGTAAATGTTAGTACTAGATACATTTTTTTTGTATTCGTCCAGAAGCGATCATACCTAAGTGGTTAAGTAAGTAAACATTTATTGACCACATACAAGATTTACAGGGATAGGACACAGATAAGATTAAACAGACACCGTACAGTCAACGTAATATTAAGCATAAGAATGCAGCTTCCTTACGGGTTTTAATACTCGTAATTATAAAAATAAATACATGTGCTAGTTATTGCAATGTTTTTGCAAATGCAGACAAGTACACATAATATTATTAAGATGATAATTTGATATCATAAATTCAATTTACGAAAATTAATCAAGTAACCGGATCAAGCTACATCGGAAAAGTCTCTAAAGGCGAAGCCCTCTCTTGCCTCGCCTTATGGTGATGAGTATTCTGTATCAGAATCAGGATGGCTTCCGCGCGCTACAATCATACTCCTATTTCTTTATCAATTTATCTTTACTCGAGTTTTCAGTTTTCACCTACTAAAAGGAACTTCAAATTTACTTTAACAGATTTCACTGAACAAAAGCTTTTTACTGTACAACCTATATCTGTAATATAAGCTTGCTTGTGAAATTAAATTATATACAAACTCGAGCTCTCTCGTTTCATCAATTTGGTTCAAAGCGTAGCAAACGGCGATTTTTATAGCTACCTGTTATCCTACGTCCTGGATTTGTAATTGTCCTGTCATGACGTGAAATCAAGCATCACAGATAGGTACGCTATTTTAAGAGATCTAAAACACGAGACCGTTTTTCGTAACTCAATAGATTGGATGAACAAAGGGCCTGTTCTCGACCAATCGACAAAAGTCGAATTACTCATTTCCATATATTTGTCTATATAAATGTCGAATTCGATATTTATGTCCATCGTACAAGAATAGGCACTCATGTCTCTTTTAATTTCATTGTTCCAGCGTACAAAAATAAAGTTTAAAAACTAAAACCCGACTACAAAAAAAACACGCTCTAAAAAGTACTTACGAAACAATAAAATTGTCTCTGCTGAATTTATTATGCCGTATCACCGTGGTCGTATGCATTGATTTTATTTTATTATTGTAATGAATCTGTTTTGCTGCAGTTGGTGGCATACGACCACGTCAATACGGCACTATAATTTGAGCATAAACAATTTTTTTGTTTCGTAAGTACTTTTTATAGCGTGTTTTTTTGGTAGTGGGCTTTTAGTTTTCAAACTTTATTTTTATTTAACACATTTTTAGTTATGTAAATAAAATTACATATTTGAAATTTGCTAAAAATCTCTTTCATATGGTACCCCACACGGTACTGTCAAGCAATTTTTTTGCCAATTTAACTTTGACTTAAAAAAACATTGACGTCATGTCGCTTATAACCAGAAGACAATTAAGACGCTTCTAACGAATCCTTTTTTGTTCAAATATTCAGAACTAACTAATTAGTTTAGAAGTTATGAGGGAACAGATGAACAGCCATACATACATACATAGAGGTCAAATCATACATAACCCTCCTTTTTGCTTCGTCGTAGTCATGTAAAAATGGTAGCCAGTCAGATCAAACCGTACGGAAATCGCGAACGAGATATCGCGCTTACAAAATCAACAGTATGTTTTTTTCTTTCATAGACTGATATATGAACCGCTTATTTTTTTAAAGACAGTTGAAAACATTACATCACGAAGTTAACGATCTAAATTAACTGGTACATTTTATGGTACTTACTTTATATAATAAAGCCTTTATTACTTTTTGTGTCCGATCAAGATAACCAACCATGTAAACTAAAACGGTGTTATAAAGCAGTTTCCATTCATTTTTCGAAAATTTTGTATGAATATTTTTCGTTTTAAACGTCAAAACTGTATAGAGCAGATGGTGATAGACACACCGTTTTAGCTAACAAAGGTTTATTGAACGTTCATGAATAAAGCCCTATAATTGTTTAGATTCGAGCACAACATACGTGTTTTACTTTCAGATTTAATACTTACTTTTGCCGATGCAAAAGCTTTTGACGGGATTTGCATTGTTTCTATTTCTAATAATGCGGATTAAATTCAGAAGTTACATCACTCAGGACTCAACCGACATTTATGTACGCGGAAAGGGCTTTACGCGACATAAAATATTTAACAAGCCATTCGCACCTACATTACCGAGATATCTCACAGAAGATTCGGTAATTAAACTTCCGTGGAATATGAATCCATTAATTAGGAAATCCCTCAAAATCATGATCCGAATAAAATCAACATTATGTGCCTACCTAATATATTATTTTTATTGTAACGAGTTCATATTATCATGCGAGCGAGCGACAAGTCATGTACTAAATTCCAATTATGTTTTTTGTGTTTAATTTTTCAGTTTGCGTCGCGACGTTTGAAGAACATGGCCGCCGAGATCCGCATCACAGGAAAACCGCTTTCTCTCATCTTAGCGTGTAGTTCCGACGCGTCCAGTTGCGAGCCTAGGTTACGATGGAGCATGATCCAGTTAGGATTTGGGGAGTCTCGTAATAACAATGATGGGATTGCCATCTGACCTTCGTAACCTTAACACGGGAACTACTAACTGAATCACGATTACACGTTTTAGAAACTATCCAAAGGTTTCTTCACGACGATATCCCTCACCTCTGAGCTAGTACAGTCAACTCCAAAAATATGTATACACTTTAGGACCTTGTCACAATACTTACCTATAAGAAAGTAAGAGGTTTACTTTCTTTTTTTATAAATTGTGACAACGTGCTAAAGTGTATACATATTTTTGGAGTTGACTGTACCTACCAACAGCTTAGAGTTGAGAGATTTCAAAAATCCAGAGGTGCATGCTCGGATTCAAACCACGACCCCCGGCATGGGAGGCGCGTTCTTATCCACTGACCTATCATCGCTCTATAGACGATTAACTATAGCAAAGCAATTCAATTTGAAGTAATAGGGGGTTCCAGCTTTCCTTTTTTTCCTAAAAATTCATCACTAAACAAGTTCTTAGAGTGATTTACCTCTTATCCATGTAGAAGGCAGATGCTGTTACCCTGCGAGACGTGATGACTGCTGTGACTGGTAATCGATTTTACCGGGTACCAATATTTATTCTATTTTCATGTAAGAAACTAACAAGGTTGGCTCAGCGACCTAAAGTGAGTCATGGCCTCTGAACTTCCTGTCAGTAATCCTTTAAGATTCTGCGCAAATCATTTTAAGCTTCAACTTATCTGCAGTATCTTGGAAGGCCGACTGGCCTTCGACCATTTGGTGTGATTTATTTATTTATTATTATAATGTAGCTTGATAAGATATATTATTAGAATAAGAAATTAGTTTCTTAGCGACTCTTTGCTACAGTCGTTCAATGCACATAGCCAATAACCTATACTAGCAGTGTACCTACGGCTTTCAATAGATAAATTGACGTAAACAGCGGGCAAGGCAATTTCCCTATTTCCAGATAGTCGATGCATTCAATAAATTTCTGCTGATATCCTGCTGCAATATTGGGATTATTATCGCTTATGCTAAACGCTCATACGCTTTTACAAATAATGTTTGGTGTAATAAGAGTGATTCTTATTTATTTTCAATCTAGTTATGAGGTACTTAGGTGATATTTTTTCGAGGTATATTATTTAAAAATGCGACCTAGTGCCAGTCGGACTCGTCTATGAAGGGTTCCGTATCAGTAATATATATTTTTTTATATTTGAGTTGATTCAGTGAAAGGTAAATTTTTATGATAAAAAAAAAACTACTTACTCCTATTCTGTTCAAGACAACTTTCGGTGGAAGTTTCATTGAAAATGTAGTTACATCACATATAAGCATGTTTTTATTTGATCATTCTCTTATTTTTTGTGTGAAAACCTTTATTCATAAAGTACTAAGTTTGTATACAGTATCTATAGTTTTTCGGAGAATAGTGACTGACATACGGATGATCAGACAGATATCACGAATCTAAAAGGGTTCCGTTTTTGCCATTTGGCTACGGCACCCTAAAACCATTTGATTAATATAAGGTGATGTAAAGTACTTCTCTTCATATCAAAAGGTAAAAAATTAATAAAACCCGTAGAAAAAGAGAGTCCTATTCTTTTGTGTTTGCTGCCATTTCGGAGATATTTTAAAAGCGGTCTAATTAGGTTGGTTTGAGACATGAAATGGTTTCTGCTACCAAAGATTTTTTTATTAATTTGATGAGTTGGTTTAGAAAAGGAGCACATTACGGAACATTTTTCGTAGGTGGTAGGCAAGACTACTTCAGGTGATATTGACATTGATAAATACCTACATATTGAGAACCAAATAAAGTTTTGTTCTGTTGTAAAGTTTTTTTAACAGTCCTGTTAGTTAAAAGTAAAGATAAATATTTTTTGCTTACCGTTTGTAGATAAAATAGATAGATGACATTGATAATCTCAACCAACGTCTCAAGCCCCATCGCCACCACCCATGGCAGCAACAAATACTTCACGTCCTGTAATTATACATACATTAGATAATAAATAAAAATTAGCACGAGTTGACGGACAACCACATTTCAATGTACAATAAATTCCCAAACTTCAATCGATTAAGGGCCGATTTTTTAATCCGTAAGTACCTTTTGGTTAAATTAACTATAGTAAACTGTATAACCAATAGTCAAAGTGACGTGATTCCTTGTAATATAACTATTGGTTAAGCTAACTATTGTTCAAAAAACACATTTTGGCAGAAATTGTCCACTGGTCACTTTTTTAAACCATTAGTTCAGTTCAACTACGCATCTAAAAATCGGCCTTTACTCTTTCGTTTTAAACACGATTAGTCCAATATAAAATATTGACAGTAACTTGATGTGTGCTGTCTGTACTATAGGTACTCGTACAGCAAAATAAGTGTTCAATATAGAATGTCTAAAATATCTTATAATCAGATGTTTTAGAGAACGAAACATCCTAGCTTGAAATTACAAAGGAACGAGCGTTGCAGTAGATTAAAAATTAAATCTCAAGATATGTCCTGGTCGGGCCATTTTAAATAGCTACGCTCCCGATTATACACCACAGACGCTATAAAGTTATAGCCATAAAAACGCAATTTTACTAGGGGCTCTAAAGTACGTTACAGTTACTAGGTAGTGATATACACTTCTGGACACATCTATTGGCCCACCTTGCATTTTCAGTTTCGTTTGGTCCTAAGTAATTACTTTTATATTAGGTCGAGCAAAAAGTTTTTATGCACTTTTGGACCTGGCACATACCTACATCATTTGACTCAATAGTCTTTTTATAAATTTCGAACATAGAATTTAAAGAAACAAAAAACAATTTGGAGCCTGTTTGTTGATCTCAAACAATCGAATACTAAAACTAGATTTTGTTGGTTTACATTTGATTTAATTCTTGAAAGTGTGATTGATATCTTTGGTTTTGCAACAAACATTACTTATTCTTAACATTAAGGTTAGGTTCTATCAATAATCTATGGATATATAAACGATATAGTCGTATGAGTAGATACAAGCCTAACATAGTGCTGTTTGTTTGCAGAGACGAATTTTGCCTAAATCCTTATAAATGGTGTCCTACTTCTACAAAACTATTACATTTTTTTATATAGGGCGACAAAGATAAAGGTGATATGATAAAACTGGCATAGCAGGACTGGTTGGTTCATTTGGAGCGCTCAACGCCACGACTCATTATGCATATGAGGCGTACTTAAGGACATGTCGCCGCTTGTCACTGCGAATTGGGTAAGTAATAGCCAGCCAACAGTACAACCCAGCATTGCCACTGCCACAGGATTTGGTTCCTGCAAACCTTAACCCAAACAGGAATTTACTGGGATAATTATGGTCTTATAGACGCACAAAATCCAGGGATGCAAGAAAGAGTCTTTGTCGACGATGATACCACTGAAGGTCATTTTAAAATCAATCCTGCTTGAAATAGAGTATTCACACATACTAGCAGACTATTTGGACACGTTGGATGCGAGAAGTTCTTCCCCTCTTACACGAAAGACCGCCCGGACCCCACTCACCAAGAACAATAAAGTAACGTCAGTGATAGGGGACTTCCTGACACGAGGAGTATGGCCGAAGGGTCGAGTTACCCACGTCTACCCTGGCCCGGTAAATATTTCTGTTTAATGTTTCACTTTCATTCATTTAACGTCTTTTACTATCATTACGGTTTGTCACATTTTTTTTACTATTCGTATTTGTGTAAGAAGGGAAAAATGTAGCAAACCGACCTCTTTAAATAATTATTTAATTTCGTTTTTATTTTGTTTTACAATTTGATGTCTAATATTTGTCTGACAACTTATTTGGTTGGTGCAAAAACGGTACATACGTTTTCTGTTTAAATATTATTGTATTCTTGCTATTTCTACCTATCTCCCTCGCTCGCTCATAAAATGGCTGTCATTTTCTTTGAAGTCCAGTGTCTTTAATTTAAGACGTATGTAAAGCCGCGCCACGAGCTCCATTTTAGGTAACACTTACGAAAGAAAATAGCCAGTGCTTCATAGATTTTCCATCTAGCAAGATATGAGGAAATGAATGCCAACCTACGAGTTCTTTAGTTGGAGTGGCACCAGAAGACACACGAGCTTGGACCGCAATCAAGTTAAGAAACCATCCGAAACGTAGAGGTTTCCTCGCGCTTCTCTTACTGCAGAGCTGATGGTAGAAATAGAAGTATGTACCGAAAGATCAGTGAAAACATCCGTAAAATTGAAACCAGCATCTCACCATTTTAGTTCCCTAATTATAGTTTGAGGAACCATTTAGTAAAAGTAATTTGTCTTTTATAAAAATTGATATCATTCGTGATTATTTAAAATTTGTTCAAAAGTAATAATAAGTCACATAACTTGCCCAATTTATATAACATTTGCAATACTTGCTTCTAATTTATGCCGCTATGAAATATTTTTGTTTCGCATTTATGGCATTATTTAAATACTTGTTAATATTAGGGGTAAAATTCTGCCTCGTACAAAACACGAGTCACTTTCAATATTTAATATTTCTGTATCAAGAATTATCTGATCTGCATTTTATAATGTGGTCAAAATCAATCTATTTTCTTCGTAAAATAACCTATGTAAATTATTTGAGGAACATCAAGTGCATTAAAAAGCTTGAAAAATTACGACTACGCGAAACCACGTCGCGTTTTAATATTGTTTGTGTATACCGCATATAAAACGACAATTATTATATTTATAATACCTTAAATGAAGTTCATTGATAAATATCAATAAGACGCAATAATTAATATAAAGATAAAACACAAAAAGTCGTGATATTTTTATAGTGCTGATACAACAATTATTTTAAGAGGATCAAATAAAATTGACCCTTATAAAAATCGTATAAGAATATCCAATTTGTCATTTCGGCAAAGTAAAAGACGATGCCTACTTTCTCAACTCATAATGAAATCAGTATCGGGCATTTTATCGAAAAATGTATTTAATATTAAATGGTTATATTTTGCGATACCAATTTATTGTTCCCTAGAAATTAAATGTCATCTATAAAAATCTAATAAATTATTGTATTTGGCTGAATCTATGAAAAGGGTACGGTAGAGAAATATCAAACGAAATTAAATAAAAATGTACTCGTACCTATATATTAGACATTCTTCATTTACATATTATTGTTCATGTTCATAATGGATATAATCTCTAGATTGACAATCTGATACCGACACTGGCCCGCTCTACTCCACGCGTCGCGTCGATTAAGTTTTCATATATTTTGCTGCACACGTCCAGACCGCTTTCAGGTTTTTCAAAACAGTTCCAGTATTAAAGAGAACCTTAACAAAGTAGTTCTAGTATTATAGGAACCCAAAAGAAGAATAATTTGTACGTACAGGCAGTTAACTCCGCAAAATCACTATTCATTAAGAATATTCAATTCAGTTATCACGTTAAGTTTATGAAGTTCACGGGACGCGACGATGAAAAAAAAATGTACCAAGTACTTAAGTATTTACGCAGGTTGGAATAATGCGGTTAACTGGTGTTACGTAGGGATAAACTTGGGATATTGCATCAATTTTGATTCAAACGGTTTTTATCCAATTTCCCTTAACCTAAAGCTTGTCCTGGATGAGGCAGGCGGCCTTATCGCTCCTAACAAAAGGGACCCTTATTTGAAGGTGCATTATTCTTGTTATCTTAAGTTACATTATTTGTAGATTTTTATGCATGTTGTGTGCAATAAAAATATGTAGGTATATTCGTTTACAGTCATTCAACAGAGATGTTCAATATGTTGTAAGGTGTTCGCATCTGACGGAATTAAATGACACAAGTAACGATTTTAAGAAATATCTCTTTTTATTCATTTTATGCTCTAAGAATTGGTATGCATGAACAATATTGTACATAATTAAATTAGTTATGTTAGGTAGGTAGCCTTTAAAACAAATAGTGGGATATCATTCATAATAAAGGTTCATGCAAAATCTCATACTTAACTAAATTTATTTTGCTAGACTAATACCTCAACGGACGTACTGTTTGCATTTACGTAAATTTTTTATTATAATACACAAAATGGCTCAATTTAGTAACCTTTCCTGTCCTGTAGTGCTTTTTTTTTCGTCGGGCACATTTTATTTATTTATACTATCGGGCTTTAAAAAAAAATCCAATATATTTGAGGAAATTGTCTAGAAAATTTGCTAATTCGTTACGTGAAGGATTTACTTTACTCGATCAAAAAAATGTCGACAAAAAGTCTAACACAAATTTATTAACACTAAAATAATAAATGTTCCACATTATTTTTTTACAGAAATATGTGTCTTTGAATTTTACAATCAACCTGCTAAAATGTATTATTCATCATCATCATCAGCCCATTTAAGTCCCCACTGCTGGGGCACGGGCCTCCCTCAATCCCATGAGGGGTAATTGCCATACTCACCACGCTTGGCAGACGGTTTGGCGAGGGTTTTGATATAAAAGCAGAGTTTTCCTTCTTTGGGTGCTGATGATCATGCCAGCAACATGCATGATACCTTAGTCGCCTTTTACGATACCTCGGTAAGAGTGAGGGTGGCCTATTCTACTCTGCCGGGGACCACACGGCACTAAAATGTATTATTATTCTATTTAAAAAACAAATTGAAATTAAATGTCATCATTTGTCAAACGTATCATTTTGGGGTAAAAAAAATTAAATCTGGGGAAAACTAGCACTGATTTTTAGGAAACTAGGTTCGTTAACGCCGTTATAGTGCGTTTATAAATAACCATCGTAGCAGCACGTTATACTGTTAACCGGTTTTAAGCGATACATACGCAAACTCCTTTCTGATGCGAACAGCCAAGGAGTAGAACTCGTTGCCCGCCGATGTATTTCCTGAACAATATAACCTGGGCCCCTTTAAGGCAAGAGTAAATAGGCTTTTCACAGGCAAGGATGGGCCACCTTGGACCTAATCTGTAGTCCACGTTTACGAGAGCGAAGTGATATCATTCCATAAGAACTTCATGCAGTTGGCCTTCAACCTTATGACATGAAATGAGTTTCCCCGCTTCCTCATTGTCTTGTCGTGTACCCACACGCTACATGGCTACCTACACGTTTATGTTCCAGGTCCAGTGCGATTGAAAACATTCTACTCAATGAGAAAACGTTTTATCAGATACCCAGTTTTAATGATGCATGATGACTAAACTTGGTGACCTTTAAAGGCTTCTTAAATTATCCATCGAAGAACTGCATGCGTTTGTTTCCGCGATAAAGTTAACACCATTTTGGGCCAATTCGACAAACGTTATTTCGTTACTAAATTTATGGTATAGCGTTGTCATTAAATACAATCTGACTAATCCACGGATAAAGATTGTGATCATTTTTTAAATTTGTGTGTTTTTTTTTCTCATGTGTTGTGTAAAATAATAATTATATCTGTATTTATCATAAGTATACAATTAACATAATGTAAGTATTTTTTTAAAGTTTTTGATAAGTATTTATATTATAATAAACCAAATACATATAAGACCTAGCTTACCTTATAAACTCCAAATATCAGTAAAACACAGGCAATCAGCCCCAGAGTGCTGCACACCAGCAATGTTATGTTCAACGATACCGTTACTGGAACAAAAACAAAATTTAGTTTAGCAATTTTTTGTTTTAGGGATTATTTAGGATTTTTTAAACTTATGGTGCGTGCCATTCACAATCATCTCGAGTAGGTATGGTTTAAGATAAAATTAAATCATAATCTCGTATCCAGTAGTAAACAAATGTTTAATTAAGGGCCGATTCAACAAACTTTATTCCGATACTAAATCTATGCTATAGCGCTGTCATTCTATACAAATCTAACGTTGTACCATAGATTTATCCACGCATATCTTTATGCAGATCTTTCGAATCGAGCCTAAATGTCTCAATTTAATTACAATAAATAAAAAAATCGGCGGCGCTAATTTTCCACAATAATTTATACACAGATATTTATGGTATAACGTCAGATTTTCGCTATACGAGTACCATGTGATATAGTATCGGATTAAGATTGGTCGAAGAGGCCCTCCAGTTCTTCTTTGAAAGAGATTCTGCACATTATTAAAATGTCGCTTCTTCGCAGGTACTTTATCATAGTCAGGGCTGGGTGCATTCACTTACTGGATATTGTGTTTGAAAGTAAGATGCGTGTGAATAATTCAATAGGATTTCATACTTAAATGTGTTGAAATAGAAAAACTATTTATTTTTATGATGAGCAGAGAAAAATAACTAAATAAAACTAACTCAGGGTGATTAAAAAACATGAAATAATACAAAAAACAATGTTTTTTTTGTGTGTCTGTTTTTATAAGGTAAAATTAATTTTGAAAAAATATTTTAGTGGCAAACCGAATTTCACGCGAGCGTCCATTAGTTACATGGAACGCCCTGCTATTTAGGAACCCTAAGTTGTACTTATCTCACACAAGGTCAGCGGAGCGGCACTCGTAAAACATTTTGGGCTTTATTCATAAACGTTCAATAAACCTTTGTTAGCTAAAGCGGTGCTATAGACCAGTTTAGACGATTTTTTTCGAAAAAGAATGGAATCATAATGCGGACAGCTAAGGAATGGAACTCCTTGCCAAGTACTGTTTTTCCGGACCACTACAATCTGGACATCTTTAAGGCAAGAGTGAACAGGCATCTCCTAGGCAAACGCGTTACATCCTAGACCTCATCGTCACTTTCCATCAGGTGAGATTGTGGTCAAGCGTTAGCCTACAAATCTTAATAAAAAAAAAACTGCTTTATAACACCGGTTCAATATGTTTATATGATATGATCTGATTGTAAGCGATTGCCACCGCCACAGTGTAGTAATTTAAATTTAGCGGGATTTAATTCAAGACAAGATAAAAAAAATAAATTGAATGGTATGCAGATAAATAAAAATACTTAAATAGTGAAAGAAAATGTATTAATTTAATGTTTGTATTAAAATAATTATCAATTCAATCTCTTCCTTAATTCTCTTTTGCAAAGTTAAGTCTAATTATCCGACAATACCTTCAACAAGGTACTGTCGGCCATGAAGGAGCTGGATATTGCCAAACTATGATATTGTTCTCTTCTGCATTCAACCTTAACTGAATAAGTACCATAGATGTGCTAAAAGGATTCTCATCAAACTTATTTTCTGAACAAAATTTTTTGTCTAGGTATATGATTTTTGTTGTGCTCCATCATAACCCCACTTGACTAACAGTGTCAGTTCCTTTGCTCCACTTTGCAAGTATTCAATAGACCTAAGAACCTCTTTCTCAAGAGAGACACACAAAGAGACACACCAAGTCGTTCGATAGTGTGATCAACTAATGATTGCACGTCACACGTTGCAGTTGATTCTGTAACGGTTTTATTGGAATGTTATCATTTCTTCTTAGCCTCTTTTATTCGATCATTCTTAAGACGGCAACAAGTTTTTAATCAATTTATTTATCATTTGCCGTATAACCGTATCAGCATATACCATCATACTCATTGCTTCATCGGCTGACAGAGACACTTGAATGCTTTCACTATTCATTATTTTTCGTACGCTTTTAGTAGCTAACAATTAAAAACGATTGGTGTCGCTAGTTAGGCTACCCGTCGCCTTAATTTATCTCTGATTTTGTAGACACAAGTGAATGTCCCTATTCGACTATTCGATAGATAAGTCAACGCCTCTATTTGTAAGTATAACATTCAATAATAATTTATAATAGTACCAACAATACATTTATGATAATTTCGACTGTTATAAAAATAAATTATTTAGAAATTAGTTATTTTTGCTGACCCTACTTTCTCCTTTTGACATGACGCGTAGCATGCGCGTAGCGCGTTTGATGACTCCCTTAAGCGTATGTCAAAACAAATAGGTTCGTTGTCTAATTGAAGGGACGTGGCGTATCTTCCGCTATTTTGATTTAATCTATGCTTAAAATATGTATATACAACAATAAACCAATAATCAAGACGGTAAGTTAATTATAAGTAATCTCAGGTGATGATGACACTTCAAAGTTGCTATTCGTATTGTGAGGATAGAACGAATTAGGTCTACCCACATAAATATTTTTTATTTTATGTTTTAACCTATCTACAATAACTTCATATATGTAGCTGTAACAAATAGGGTCTTAGGTATAAATAAGTTATATTATATCATCAACAATTAAAAAAAGTATTTTGATTTAAATCCCGCTAGATTGCGAAATTCCTACACTGTCCATGCACACCCTGCAACACCACTGGAATCATAAGTACGCTGCCACCTTTGTTCAACCGGATTGGTTCTCATAAATCCTCACTAGTATGGGTACAGAAGGCGAAACACAGGCGCTGATTTACGCCGGTTTCTGCAAGACATAGGATATCGCTCCGGTCGAGCCGGCCTTTCAAGCCGAAGCGTGGCTCTCCCACGGTTATAATTATATCCATAATGGAACCAGAGTAATTAACCTCCTGGATGAGGCGTGTTCTACGTTGACATTGGCTGAGACGATCTCCTATTACACGGTAATTGTATTACAAGATAGAAGCACTCAATTTTCTTTATTGGTTATCTGTGTCACATGAGTATGTTTGACAAACCTTTGTCAACGTGTCATACAAATGATTAATGTTATTTTGTAGTTGTGTTAGGCTAACAAAGAAGATTCTTTAAAGCAAATAGTTGATATAAGTGTTGGCGACGTACCTCTTTTTTGTTTTTGTATTTTATTTTTATATTCGAAATTGTTCTTCTTTTTTGAAATGTTCTTTTTTTATTACGTTTAAGTGTCAGTGTGATTCAGATATATATCTGTGATTCAGATGGTAAAAGTAAAGTAAACATAAAGTTTGTAGATTGCAGTGGTATTTCACTGCTGCCGCCTCGTAGGTGAATCCCCTTACCCTCATAGTGTAGTGCCGCTGCCACGGATGTTTGGTAGGCGCCTCATATTCCATCGTTGACAATAGTGTAAGAATAGGGTATGACATACCTACTGACGGGTGGACGGCAATGTTAACGTGTAATACTTGACAACATTAAAAAATGGCACTTAATTTTTGTTAACATATCCCCTTTTTTGTCAAAACTCCGAGGTATCATACTTACCCAACTACGGCGAAGCAAAAAGAGGGGTAACGATTCTGAGTAGGATTACAATTATAATAGCAATAAAATTAACTAACAAATATATTATTTTATTTATGGCATCTATCGCATTTCAATTTAACTTTTCCAATGTCGAGTGATTAAAGAGACACTATGTTCGAAAACGAAATTGTCCGGTGTTTTGCGCAGGATCAAAATATACTGGACATGGACACCATCTAGAACAAACAATGTACGATCAACAGCACATCACGGTATACACTTGCAGTACGATAATGCCCCGGATATCATGGCGGTCTCAAGGTCAAAGTGTATAGTCTGATGTGCTTTTGACTGTACGTACGTCACATAGAGAACACAGTATTAAGGGAGATTCTGAGTATAGGATGATATTATTATAGTCTAATATGATAAATACTAATATACTTACATACATACATAAGATGAGAAAGAAAGAGAGAAGAGACTTAGCTTGAAGGCGCGCCCGCGCAAAGCACGGTGTATTTACATAACACACTAGCTTTTTGACGACGACTTCAATATTCCTAGACAAAGTTGAGGTGTGTATAGGCACAGTAGATATATACGCTAATATCTACTGTGGTATAGGTAAGAGTAATTTATCTCCCTTTTATTTCTGAAGTAGGTACGAGTAGGTAAGTAAGTCTTTAACATTTTTAGGGTAGAGATAGACCTTTCAGGGGTTGCAGTCGACAAATCACACGCACGTGTTTTTGAACAACGGAGGGGGGGAGGTCCGGATCCCCTGGACCCCCCTCCCCTTATATACGTCCGGTGGCTAGCACTATGTATGTACAAATGTACATATGTTATGAATCTGTGTATGTTCATCTGTTCCCTCATAACTTCTAAGCTAGTTATCATAACCGGACAAATGAGGTATCGTTGGAAGCCTCTTAATTGTCGGCTGGTTACAGGCTACAAGACGTCAGTTTGAATGAATGAATGAATGAATGAAACATTTATTGACACAACAAATACATAGGTAACAGATATCACAAGAATTAAGAAATGGGAACAATACATAACAAAAACAATAAGAGTAATATAACATAACACAATAAATACATGTATAGGTAAGTGTTGTGCCAAATAGGCGCCCGCTCAGCATAAGTCGTGCCGGGACATTGCTGACACGTCACGACGCTGGTATTCTGCGGGTGACCCTGTAGCATATAGTGTGTCTGTTCAAGATAAAAAAAAATAATAAATAAAATAATAATATAAGAGTAGAAAAGAAGTAATAAAAGTTATAGATGATCTAGAACAGACACACATCATGCACTGGGGTTAGTTTAAATTTATTTACAGCACCCTCTAATACACTTAAGGCGACACTGGCCGGTGCCAATGCAATTAATATTTTAAGGAAGGTACTATTAGACAAAGATATTGCTAAATATTATTGAAGGTCTGTAAAAGAGACCGGTTAGGTGCCCTGTACATAGGAAATGTTATAGATCCTGCCACATAGTGATCCTGTGACATAAAACCTAAAAAGAAAATACTTATTTCTATAAAAAAAATTATAGCGTTGAAAAATCCAATAAGATTAGCGAGGCATAGTCAGCTTTTATAGGTACGAGTTGTATTTCCACACGCTTAATAGACTCTTGTTATAATTAAACTACTTGCTTATGCTCAAGCATGAGCGGGAACTGTATCTTAATAAGCTGACTGAATTCATTACACAAAGTATAGTAGTGAAATGTGACCTATCACAAATTTCGATTTAATTACGTGCGAGATTACCCTTAATAAACCCAAAGTTAACTATAAGTATCAAATAAATAGTAAATATACGTGTTTTTCGAGTGGCGAGAGTTCCGAAATTATTAAAAATTTAATACCACTTGCGGGAGCATAAAATAAGTTTGTGTTCCCCCACAATGGCCCCCTTTTTTAAGGTGACGGGTAGGGCACACTAGCGTCGCCAATCGATTTTAATTTTTAGCTACTAAACCGGATCTATTTTAAACAATTTCGGGGTTACAACCTCTTGGCAAACACTTATACTATTTATTAAATAACCATGCACAAATGTTGGGTCCGTTTTTGTACGACGTGTATGCCGAGAGGTTGTAACCCTGAAATTGTTTGAAATAGATCCGGTTTAATAGCTCAAAATAAAAATCGATTGGCGTCGCTAGTGTGCCCTACCCGTCACCATAACTGCTTATTAGTACTACTTTTTTAGTAGGCCGCCTCAGAACCCCAGCGGAGGTATATACATCCGCCACGCTGACTACCCCATCCCGGCCTGGGTGCACGGCACATACCCGTCCCCGGGGCCAGGTTCCGCAAGGCAAATTACCGTCGACCACCAACACTACTTCCCCAATGGGTATATTCAGCGTATATGATGAATGGCGGCGTATTCCGCCATTCATTTTCGGCAGAAGTGATCAACCAGGCGCAATGCTCGTCTCCAGCTTGCTCGCCAAATCTCCATCCTGGAGATTACCGGTAGGAAAACTGCTCCCGGCCGATGCTCCCAAAATAAAATTTAGACGAAAGAGCGCTTCTTCGTCTTTGTCCGCATCACCTCTTCGGCAGACGCTCGCTCTTGTAGGGTTGCGCGTAGGGCCGTCTTGACGCTGCGAACCATCCGCTCCCAAGCGCCTCCCATAAAGAGTGCAGAAGATGGTATTAATCTCCACCTGATTAACTGAGAGCGCAAGAGCCACCACGACGGGGCAAGAAGCACCCGGGTTCATAGGGCGTACTTGGTAGGATTAGTTAAGGAACCCACTCTTGGATCACAAAACAATTGAGCAGAAGAGTTAAATAATTTTTCATCTGAAACACCATACGCTAATTGAGGTTCATCAACCCTTTCTAAAAATGACCTTGGGTCCGTAGTACAGTCAGCATCAGAAGTAGCTTAACACTTTAGTACCATGTCAAGTTACATTTTCTACGTACCCCTTAGAAACTGACTATAATAGGCAGAACAGTTACTTTGACATGGTACTAAAGTGTTATGCTACTTTTGATGCCGACCGTACCATTAAATCTCAAATTCCATTTAGACACATTTATATCACCAGAACACTCAAAAACCGCTTCCTAGTGTTATCACTACCCAGTGATCCAATATAAACACTTTCCAGTTTTTGAAATGACTGATCAATTTTTTCTGACAAATCAACCTTTTTTTGAATTACCGCAGGGTGCTCGCTATCAACACGAAATAGCCTATAAAAGAGGTGACAGCACAAGGAGTGGCTCCTTCTATAGCAATACGAAGCACTTGTCCAACCTGCTGCAGTTATCTTTCAACTCAGGGATCAAAAGATGGTCTACAGGGTTGGCTGGAACACACTCAGATGTCCATGGGCGCCGGTAATCACTTACCATCAGGTGAGCCGTCTGCTCGTTTGTCCGCCATAATGTAAAAAAACACTCCTAAGTTGTTGGGGGCTGCTGCCAAAAATTGAGAGACAAAAAAGCATGAAAAAAAAATTCTACGAAAAAAAACCACCTTCAAGACACGAACTAAAAATATTATTTTACACTTTTTAATTTGTGGTTTTTGAAGGCGGTTGTTTTGTAAGTCAGAATGGACGCTTTCGAAATGAAAGTAATCAATGATACTTTTTACCGACTTCAAAAAAGGAGGAGGTTCTATGTTCGACTGTATGTTTGATTTTTTAATTTTTTTTATGTATGTTCAGCGATTTCTCCGCCAGTTATCGACCGATTCGCACAATTATTTTTTTATTTGAAAGAACACACTTCCAAGTTATTCCCATTTTCATCATGTCAGGGTCTGATGAAGGGATCCCAGAGAAATCGAGGGCAACCCTCAATATAGGCAACTGAAAAGTTTTTGTATTATTTATCAAAGCTGCACCAGTATTTACGCCTGATTGTATTATTTTTGTGGCTCAGATAATAAGGGGGGCTACGAAAAATGAGGTACTAAAAAGCATGAAAAAAAAAATCACTAAGAAAAAAATACCGCCCTCAAAAACCACGAACTTAAAAGTATAAATTACTATTTTTTATTGCTTAAAATAGGCAGACGAGCTTGTTTATCTGATGATAAACGAATTTTTTTAAACAAACAAGGTTTTTTTTTCTGAAAAACGATTCAAAATGTACCTAAACGTTGTCCATTAAAGTGCAGTTAAATATGAAACCGTACCAAACGTATCAAAAAATAAATATCATAATATTAAAAAAAAATTGGAAACACAGGTTTAAAAAAACGCCATACCTTCAAATCGATTACATACTCGATCGATTTCATACTTTAACCCCTAATATCAAATTCGAAGTGGCCTGCTCATGTGTCTCACGATAATGGCTCGTGGTACAGAGTTAAGGAAATCAATACTTCAAATGGTGGGGCATGACGGAAGAAAAAACGCTGGATAGCCTTATCCAAATCGACACCGATACCCAATGAGCATTTTGTCCGTGCAGGGTGTATCTGTGAACATTTACGTCCCTTTAACCACGTGTTCTACTAACCATTATGAACAAAATTTGTTTTATCACTTTTGGAAATTCGAATTAATAAAAATCAACTTTTCATACAAAGTCACGTGACTTGGTCATTTTGTATGGAAATCGAAAAAAAATTCGTTGAATTTCGAAAAGTCGTTAAAAAGGGATATAAATATTCACCTGTATGTATTCACATCCACCTTACAAAAACATTGTCACTAAATTTACTTATCTCGTAGCCCCAATTAAGATGCTGTTGAAGATAATTTTTTTATTAACAGGAATGAATACCTAAAAGTAAGTTTGCAATTTTTACCTGCATACGAATTATATTATCTCTGGGAACAATTTATAGATTTAAAAAGTTTTCTCCTCAATTGTATTAATCTAAATTAAGATGGCTTTGGAGACAGAAATGGGTGGCAGGGGGAGCAGTTTGTCAATGCTCAAGTCCATTGTTCACACAGAAATAACACAATTATAGACAATAAAAACAGAATTTGCGGCGTAATTAGCTTTTCTCGATGAAATAATGATGTGAATTATTCAAGACACCTATATATATTTTTTATGAAGATTTTTGGTTTTCAAAAGTAAAAACCGCGATCACATTACCTACGTGATAATTTAAGTCAGACTGATAGTCTCCCCCCTTATCACAAATCGGATAGTTCCAGAACAAAAATCGTGCCCGCCCTTTTTAACATTGTATGTTGGAACGGGATGTCATGAGCTTTAATACTTTAGTAACTTTAGATCGCGATTTATAATTAGATGGACTAAGTTTAACGTAGTGTACCATGTAGGTACACATATAGGTAAGCAAGTTAGCCTGTCTAATTCGAACAACTGAGTGGGTTTGACCGTACTTGGTTGCAAGCTTGCTTGTCTAATTGCACTGGATATTGCGTGGTTTAATAGGCTCTTACACAGTGGCGTAGCGTGCCTTGTCGGGGCCCCGTATAAAAAAAATGTTTGGAGGCCCTTATATGGGGGTAAAGATTTTTCACAAAAGAAAAAAAATATTGTGAAAAGAAATATTTAATTATATTTATTTACATACATAATTTAACCACTTCACAAATAAAACATTTTGAACTTTTGAACGCACGCCTAAGGCGGGAAAAAAGTAATTGCTTTATAGAATTTTCTTAAATAAATTAGAAAGGGATTATTTTTTTTCCTAACACGCTTTGGGGGCCCCGTGGCCCGGGGGGCCCTATAATTGATACGGCAGATACGGCGGTAGATACGCCCCTGCTCTTACATGTGTCTTTTGATTATTTTGTTAAATGATAAAATATATAGAGTGTGGCTCGAAATCGGCGAGAAGAAATTAAATGGAGATTCTTAAGAAAATTTCAAGTTGACCGTGGGAAACCCATGCTTTGGCATAAATGGGTCGACTCGACCAGAGTGATACCACCGTAAGCAGCACTTTGCTATGTTTCGCTGCGTGCGAGTGAGGGTACCGGAAGCCCAATCTGGGGAAAGGAGGGTTTAAAGGTTGGCAGCGCACATGTGAATCCACTAGTGTCGAGGGTGCCTATGGGGGGCGGCAATCGCTTACCATCCGGCGATCCGTATGCTCGTCTGCCATCTATCACATAAAAAACTATCAGAGATATCTAAAATTCTAAATTCCTGTTGAAAATAATAGGTAAGGTATTTTTCCGGCGAGATACCGTTGTCTGGTCTTGTGGTACTTGTGGGGTTTGTCTAATTCTCTTCGAAACACCAAAAATCTCGACAAGATATTCAGTTCAGCAGCCGGAATAAGAATTAAACTATGTTCCAACGCGCGATTTTACATTCAAATAGATATATATATGTATTATAATTAAAAGCACATAGTTTACATTGCAGCCCAGAAAAAGAGACTGCATAATTTATTTTCGATTTTACATGCAAACAAAAGGTGTTTTTCCAGTGTTTTATAAACTATTAATTTATTTTAAAAAAATCCACTTCTGGTTCATACACTAATATATTATACGTATATAATAAATAAAATTTTGACATAATTTTAATTTATTTTAGTTGTGTTAGACTTTTTTTTTATTGTATAGTATATTTTATTGTAATGAAGTATTAGTATTGACATAATTTTATAAATGAAATAAAATAAATAAAATAAAAATATTTATACAAATACAAACCATTCATTGCATTCATTTTGTTATTCGGTACCTACATACATAATTTTACGCTGACCTATTACAATGAAAGGCTATTAAAGATTTAAAAAA
This sequence comes from Marasmia exigua, assembly GCA_019059595.1. NCBI lineage: Eukaryota > Metazoa > Arthropoda > Insecta > Lepidoptera > Crambidae > Marasmia > Marasmia exigua. The sequence goes on along the minus strand of CM032494.1, from coordinate 9,983,873 downwards.
TAATACATGATTTATTAATATATAAAATAGCATCGTACTCACTGGGCGTGATCTTCCCTGGTTCCAAGAAACTTTCTGATTCCGGTTGATTGGCGCCCCCACTTAAAAAGCGTTGTTCGACGTCTATGAAGTGTCCCATCGTCACTATAGTTACTGAGAAGTATACCTGCAATTAATAATGTCCCTTCAGTTCGTGAAAGAGCGTGTCCCATGTCTCTCCTCCTAAATTGACACTTGATAATAGGGGTTAAAGTATGAAATTGCGGTTTTTTTACTAGGCACAACCATATTAATAAATCCTATAATAACCAAAACATTAACTGTAGTAGTATTTTATTTAGCTTAAAACCCATATATCTAAGATTTGAATACAAATACAAATTCTTTATTTGCAAAATATGGGTAGGTATGAAAGCTGTTAAGTTTTGTACAATGGTTCGCCATATTTGGCCAAAGACGGCATGCAAAATTGAGCCAATGTTTATTATTAGGAATTAGTAAATTAAATTGAATTGATTACGCTACATTATATGGGATACATTCAGCACTTTACAAATAAGGTCACAATATAACTCAAATTAAATTAAATTATATTTTATATTATATTGGGATAAATTAAATTAGATTATTATTTTAATGTCACAATATTAAATTATGTAACGTTTTATCAGATAAGTAGTCATTAACACTAGTAGTTGAAATGTGGGCAGATCATACAATATTGTATTCTTGATGCAGAAAAAATCTATAAAGTGATTATTTTTTTTTGTATGGCGGAATTGTCGTCCTAATCATTCGTAGCTTTTTAAATAAACAAGGTTTTTTTTTCTGAAAACATATTTTAAGGCATAGTTAAATATGAAATAGAGCATTAATATTTAAAAAAATGTTAGTATGGAAAACACAGCTCAGAAAATTTCCATACAAATCGGCCATTTCATACTTTAACACTCCTACTCACTAGTATTTGTAAACTCCAAATAGCAATGTAATTTTTTTATACGTCATATTATGGGAGTGACTGTCGTCCGTCCTCCCAACCCCGAGAGAAAAAAATACATACAATTTTTTTACATTATTATTGACTGAGAGCGAAAGTGATATATAAATTGATTTCAAATAAAATACAATATTCAGCTTTGGACCTTTTTGAAAGATAATCCAATCCTTTTTAAGTGTGAATGTTCGTGACATATATACATATCAGAAGAAGAATGGATGTGTTACCATTACTTACACATCAAATAGAGAAGTGAGAAATTGAGCACAATTAAATGCGTTCATGCGGTCCGATCGGTAGGACGAACCTGTATTACTAAAAAAACGATACAACAACGAAGATGAAAGGCATAGTTACTAAGACTACCTACTATTTGATGTTTTCTCGTCACGTTTGGTTTTTAACGTAGGACAACGAGTGAGCATAGGATTCAAAATATCGATGTCTCCATTAAATATTTATAACCTTATTAAAGTACGGTCAACGCACATCAAAGTAAAATAGTTGACATTAAACACGGGCATCTATATTTACACTACCACGGCTTAAGAGAAGTGAGACGAGCGTCCCTGCACTTTCCTTAAAGAATATTTGTCTAACGAATGCAGACCTGTTGTACCTTTGTCATAAATTACAATTCTTTAGAAAACCAATCTAAAGGAACATGAACAATCCATGAAAGAAAAGCAATCACCATTATCTTAGTAATACTAGAATTTTGTCGGTGTAATAGGAAAATTTTACTCATCGTGAATTTTTTATTAACCCTAGGCAACCTTTACCTATTGAAGATAATGGAAACGAATAAGCTAAGAACGAGTGTTAACATAGCTTCTCCAAGATTCTATACGCTTAGGCCTAGACGTTTTAACGGAATTTAAGTAATAGTAATTAGTACTTATGTTAACATTAATTAACAGCAATGTACCTACCCATCGTACAAAAGTAGTTATGAAAAATAACAAATCATCACAGCACCCATTGCCTTTTCGTATTTAATTAATTTAGATTTCAAACCAGCGTGTTAGGAAGTCAATGACATCTACTGTAAATCTTTGATTTGTTCAAAAACTTTATTACATGATTGAGTTTTGCAATAAGAACGCGACGCGAGTACCAAAATTAAATAATGAATTTCAATCTTCGTTGCCTCCCTAAAAATTGGCGTCGCTAGCGTGCCATATCCGTCACCTTAATCTGTTATATCAACAAACATTTGTGTTGGTGCGGGAATCAAAACCGCGACCCTTGCGCCCAAACACTTGCGCTAAAAGGGTCATACATTTTCCTTCAATGCTTATTATAAGACTCGTAAGCCTTCAGAACTCTAGCTTCGACCACTTGGTAACTTCAACTCAGTGCTCGTTTAAGTATATGGTAGCCAAAATCGTAAAGGTGGCGTAAAAGTAAATTCACTTCATTCTTAATTGGGGGTAAACTAATAATGTTATCTATAAGATATAATTAATTTTTACATAATCTGATAATTTCTTACCATAGTGTACAGTGCTGATGCGTAGCAGCCGCGGCGGAGGCTGCGCCAGCAACAACACGACTGGATGATCGCCATGCTGCCACCTGTAAAATGTTGACTTCGTTACGATAACGCAAAATTTGCTTTATTACGAGTACGTCTGACTTCAATTTTCTTTTGATGATAAAACCATGTCCATTCATATTTTAGAGATTGCAATAAAATGTATTTCAAAATAAGTGAACATTTTTATGTCCGAAAGTCATTCACAATTACAAAGATTTGAATTGTCAGTTCGAGTAACTTATTTACGATAGATTTTCTACTTGAGAGCGAGCGCTCTAGCATTTGAGCTACGCTTCTGTTACTTGACGGCATGATGTTCTGCAACCCCTCTAGTTGCGAACATTGGTTTTAGTATTCCACTTCCAGCCAACCAATTACGATTCATTATTAAAATGGGCAGGTGTACGGCTGTCCATAAGTACGCACGAGTTATTACATAAAGTACGATGTATTGGAAAATTTTGAACAATACTAATAGTTACACAAGATTTCTAAAATGAATTATTTTGAAACGCATACCTACCTAATATCTTGATTCTGAGATTTTCTACTTATAAATCATGTTGGTACTTACTTAACAAATATTGTCGCGTTAATAGCAGTTTGTACTCATTATAATGCAAAATGCAACTACATGTGCTGTTTTATTAAAATGTTGCTACGCATCTAAAGTTACTTTAGGTATTAATCGTAGGTCTAGCAGTAGCCAAAAAGCCTATTTAAAATTATTTCGACGCGGATGTCGATCCCTCAGACTAACAGTTTTAAAGTCTATGACAAAAAGTAATGAAATATTCAGAGTTTTTGTTCCTCGAGCCACTGGCCTGAGGCACAAGGACGGGAGTGAGCAGGTGCGTCACGTTAAATGTATGTAATTACGCCATGAACTTTATTACTCTGAATGCGTAAACAAACTTTACACCTCACTATTTTTGTGTTGGATGTTTTTCCATTCTATATAGTCAGCATCAGATGATCTAAGCATTTTAACCTACTAAAAATATCTGTTGTGTAATTCGTTGAAAACTTTTTCGACTCCCCATACAAAATGATACAGCCACGTGACCGACATTATGAAAAGTAAAAAAAAAGAATATTTCCAAAATTTAAAGAACAAATATTGCTCAGAATGATGGGTAGAAGAGATGGAAAGAGATGTAAGTGTATACCAATACCTGTATAAGACTAGCAATAAGCAAATTTTAATATGCTTTTAAGATGGAATGGTGGTATCTATAAGTCCAAAACGAGCACAATTGCCAACTTTTCTTTTAAAACCTTTATATTTCTAAAAGCACTGCAATGAAAATTCCGAGGCTGGAAAATCCGCCGAGGAGACTGCAGGAAATCTATTTCCGGTATTGGTAAGCGACAATTTATCGAGTTCAAACCTCCGGATTGGTTATTTTTCTTTACGAGGCCAGTATCCTAGAATGTAACTACTAGCAAGGGCCAACACAAGTTGGGTTTTATTATTACAACAATTGTTAGAAATTACCTCTTTAATATTGTTTGAATCCTTTATTTTTTTAATAATGTATTCTTTAGTCATTATTTTTATATAAGTAGCCATCAAAGATGTAGCTTATCATCATGATCATAAATATAAAAAATTGCAATCTAGAGAGTTTTTGTCGGATCTTCTCATGAGAATCAACTATACGATTCCGGAGGTGAATCGGACTATTTTTTTTCATTTCTTAGTATATTTTATGTATCGACATTTCAATGTACTTACCTAATTACATGAATATTATACATACCTACCTACCTAAACATAAATAGTTATATAGTTTTCTTTAATGTATGACGATTTGTAAGTGCTATATGTGGAGGACACGATTCGGACCAATCCTGTTTGGTGACATTTGTGTTATTACCACATTTAGTATAAAAACAGAATTTGGACCAACTCGGTGTAGTTGGTAACATTGTATGTGTTTAGGTATCCTTCGGTTGGTACACTAGTACCAACCGGCCAACCAGAAGATTTAAATTTTCGCTAACTAGCATACTGTTTCGTGTACCAAAAACAGCATTGTATTGAATCGAGAAATGAAAACGCAATTAGTACCTACTTGCTGACGGAGTTTAATTAGTCAACGCCTGTTCCCGTCGTCAATAACGAAGACTCATTCCCTGAAAATATTGACTTTGACTTTGACAACATCTCAGCTCAGCGTTGAGCGTCAGCGTACAAAACTTAAAAGCTAGGTATACAGAGATACAATGTACAATTTAGGTGGTCTTATCGCTGGGAGCGATCTCTACCAGACAACCTTCAGGTAAAGGACATTAGATAGAAGAGGGGAGGGTGGTGCAATCCTTTTGATTTTGAATATTGATTAAGTAAATTTATAGTATAAATACATATATCTAGATAAGTTTTTTTACAGTTTAGATATTTAATTCAAATCAACGTGTCAAAAATGTTATTTTTATACAATGACAGTGGCATGCACTACATACGCCTCTATATACGCCTGCTTCTCCATATGTAAGGTAATATTGGCAGCGCACGCGCACTATTGACTCAACTAGTGTTGGTTTTATATCTTTTTTTATAGAAAAGGGAGGCTAACAAGTAAGCGGGTCATCTGATGGCAGGTAAGTGATCACCGCCGTCCATGGATATCCACAACACCAAGTATTTATATATGTATTGTACAGGTATAGACTAAATAAATTGCTTTTACAGTCAGTTTATAAATCTGCTAATTCTGCTATTTTCGTAAATATCTTCAAGGACAGGGCTTGCTCATTTGTCGCCTCTAGCATAAAAAAGGGGGTCACTTATTGAAATGACCTACTTATAATGATTTCTTCTGTATTATAATGAGACTGTTAACATACAAAGTGAACACTACCGTACAATCTTTTTTAGAACCATTTCGGAGCATTTCTAACCGACTTTAAAGAAAGGAGGAGGTTCTATGTTCGACTGTATGTAATTGTTCACCGATTTCTCCTACAACTACTCGATGATTTCACATCGCCTAATTCCTGTTCGATAATTGAATATATTACAAGATTAGTATCTTGATAGTATTGGGCGACGACTTCGGTTAACTTCTTTCTTCGAGTGTAGGGAGGGCATGAAAGTGCCAGTTTTAGAAACCAACTAGTTTTAATATCTAAAACCATTGGGTTTTCCCAATTTAAATATAAAACGAAATGTTTTACATTTAAATTAGGAATTTGTTTATTCGTCTTCAACTTACAATCATTAAATATCCCTTAAATTTATTTGTTTCGATATTAAACTTCACCTTTTTTAGGAAATGGGAAATCGTCTCTTTCATAGCGTGCGGGCATTGAAAGAGTCACCACATTTTATGAAAGAGCCACTAACAATATAATCTCCAAATATTTAACATTGTAACAACATACTAATACTAAGTGTAACATTATCGGCCTTACGGTTACCTAAAAATGTTAAAGTAGAGTTATATAATAATATGAAGAAGAAAGTATTTTTAAATACTTTTTGTGAAATAAAACTTATTCAACAATTTTTATAATATTATTTTTTAAAAGTTTCATTGCTTAAAGAAAGTATTTTTAAATACTTTTTGTGTGAAAAACTTATTCAACATTTTTTATAATATTATTTATCTTATCAGGCTTTTATATTCGAAGAGGCGTTCGATTTAGGGACACATGTAGACTTTGCTGCTTGTATCTTTTTCTCAATTAGAGTCAACACCTGATTGTCGAAATCCGAAGCCTCAAGCTACTGTTACACAACGTACTTATTTGTAGCATGTTTAAAAAGCGTGCCAAATATGAGCATGCTTAAGGAACTGTCCACATTTGATATCAATAAGAATGCTATTACCCATATTTTAGTGTGCTTAAAAATAACCAAACATGTTTCCACGTGCGCAAAGCACTCCGCCACACTCCCCCTTAATTACATAGCATGCTTAAAAATCGATGCGATTTTTGAGCATGAAAGAGCCAGCGGTTTCATCACCTGTTCGCTCGGTTCTTCAATGAAAAGTATTCATTTATTAATCTTAAACATTATAGTATTAATCTTAAACATACGTGATGATATCTCGAAATATGTCAATTAAATAGAAGCTTAACTAAATGCATACCGTAGTTGTAACATAATTTAAGAGTTACATCAAAACATTGTACTGTAAAAACGTTCAGAATAACAGCATAAAAATTTACTTTATAATGCGAAATTTTTCGACAATGTCCTTCTCATCCATTACACTTCACTGAACTGTTAAACATTGTGGGTAGCGCATTACCAATGTTGTCACACGAAAATATAATTATGATAATATTAATCTCTAAACTTTCGGTGAAAAGTGTAGTGGCTCTTTTAAAACATGGCTCCATCATGCCTACTTTCCCTACTGTTTTAAAATGTTATTTGAAGTATTCATATGTACATATTATTTTACACATTTTAGTTCGTGGTTTTCAAATGCGTTTATTTTTCGTAAAAAAATCTTATGTGCCCCTATTTACAAACAGGACAGGTGAGAGGTAAAGGCTTAGAATGTTGGACACCAAATGAGCAGCGGCAATCGCTTACCATCTGGTGATCCGTCTGCCCATCTGCCACATAATGACATAAAGGAACAGTAATTTTGTATTTCTGTTGCTGTTAAATTAGGATAAACTAGCTGACTCGGCGTACTTTATACCGCCGTGTTTCTTAACTAAATTACCTACCGCCATTTTATATTACACAAATCTCGTTTATTCTAACAAATAAGCGGTAAATTCGATATTTTAAATACTTTTAATCTTCATTAAACCAATATATTGGCCGTGTGGTCCCGGCAGAGTAGAATAGGCCACCCTCACTCTTACTGAGGTGTCGTAAAAGGCGACTAAGGTAATACATGGTAAGGTAAGGCATGATCATCAGCACCAAGAGAAGGAAAACTCTGCATTTATATCAAAACCCTCGCCAACCCGTCTGCCAAGCGTGGTGAGTATGGCAATTACCCCTCATGTGATTGAGGGAGGCCCGAGCCCCAGCAGTGGGGACTTAAATGGGCTGACGATGATGATGAAACCAATATCTTTATAGGTAGATAAACACAATACTTAGAGCAAAAAAATTCGTCTCTGCTGTACATTACCTAATAATAACTTGCCATATTTGTTTTATCAGAAAGCATAAAAATATCATAGATATCAAGAGAGTCGTGTCGTCTGCGATGTTTACTAGCGCGACCGCCGGGTATCCTCGTAGGCACAATAATTCAATTAGTTCCGTCATAATGAATCACTTCACAATAGTTGAGGCGGGTCGTGGCAGCCGTGTTGGACGGTTATTGCTCAATGGACCGTAGGGTTACCGATCCCTCAATTTAAATGTCGCGGATATTCATTACAATAAAGGACAGGTTTTATGGTAAACAATATCGTGTTCTATTCAAACTTAATACGTTCTTTCTTTTCGGAATATTGTGTCGAGTCCCGAACGAAGACTATTTTTATAATATACTAACTTTGAACCTTTGTTTTACCCCCTTATGCACCCCGCATTTTCAAAAACCATTTCTCAGTGCTCCTTACTCTATAAAAGGAACCCTTGTGCAAAATTTCATGTTTCTAACCCTGACAGTTTAGACCCTGCTTTGATAGATCAGTCAGTCAGTTTTCGCTCATAAATATAGACTTGGATTAGATATAATTGAGTACCGCCCTACTCCATTGCCAACAAATTTTATCTATCCTTTACATGAAGGTAGTCTAGACGAAATATCTACAAGTGATAAATCTGCATTATTTTAATTTTTTTCTGTATCGACATTAAATGTATCGATATGACAAAGTACTCGTCTTGTATACTTTTTAATCCAGATACTTTTACTTAGGTTAGGTTAGATTTAGTACCTAGCTTCTCGCTTGCAGCTATGCTTACGTGAACAAGATGTTCTCCCGTAGTAAAATACAGGGTGTATCGGTATTATTTTCTACTAACCATTCTGAATAACATTTGCTGTATGACTATTGGAAATTAGTAAATAAAACTACATTTCATACTAAGTCAGTTACGCACGTGACTTGTTAATTTTGTGTGAGGAGTCTTTTGGATGAATTTCCAAAACTCGTAGAACAAATATGTTGTTCAGAATGTTTGGTAGAACACGTAGTTAAATGGATGTATACCGATACACCCAGTAGAGTTGTCCCAATAGTTTGTTATGAGGACTTTCATTGACAGCATTCATACATTCAAATGTTTCGGCATTAAATTCGTAACAAAATAAGCAAAGATAAGTAAACCCTTTATACATAGTCTGCAAAATCGTCAACCCTGATATTAGTCATTTGTATGTACAAAATGGTTCACGTTATAATCTAACAAACAAAGTATCGTATCGCAGTGTAGATAGTAATATTTGTTTTCGCGATGAAGCAAAATGAATAAATCACCAATGTTTGCGTTGGAGACCCAAAATTTATCTTTACTTGTGGTTTATGCTGTACCAGATCCCAGATGTTATGATTAAAATGTTTTGGTATGATTAGAAGGTTCATAATTTTATACCTATTATTATAAAAATAGTTTAGCTGTTGTTGTTACTTATTAACTGAAATTAGATTTTTGTTAAATTTTAATACTTTTTATAGACCTACAACAACACATTTGAACTTGATCAAAATTGTGATGAATTTTTTGGACCAGAACGATACGTAGTTGTTTTTTTTTATATATCTATTGCACAAAGTTTATAGATCTTAGTCTATGGCATTATCCTAGTTACAATGTAGGCGGTTTAATAGCAATCTCTTCCGGACTACCTCGGAGTAAAGGAAAAGTACAGCTAATTGAAAAGGAGTAAAGCAGTGAAAGTCATAAAAAAACAATTGTGACACTTTACGTGTGATTTCAGTAATTTCGAATAAGGAGTATATAGTCGGGCAAACTAAGGAAGTAAAAATTGAAAATATCTATGAAGCTTGTGAACGACTCATTATAGACAAAGTGTATTTATTTCTTCGAAAACTTAAAATTATGCACCTTAATCTGGCTGTAGGTAGCCTATCCAAGCTTAATATTACTGGCGAAACAAAAATAGTTATGTACTCTCAATTGAAACTTTCGACATGTTTTATAAATACGTCCGAACCGCGCCCAACTTGCAACTTCGATATTTATACCGCAGCAGTTAATGGTATCACAAATACTGGTATCGGTTTGGAACCATTTCAAGGATTGTGTACATCACTAAATTTGCCTCTAATGTCGCAAAATTTCTTTGACAAAAAGCATAATACCATTAGTGAAGAATGGGAAAAACAGCTCATAAAACCATGATTTCCACAGCAAAACGAGAAAAACGTGCTGCTGTAGATGAACGTAGAGTAAAAGATGGCATAGCAGTAATTATTACAATATTACACCCAGACACTAAACAAACACAAGTGTTCATCGCACAAATTACAACAACGTTTTTGAGGGCTTTCACTCAAAACTAAATAAAAAAACATACAACCATTATACTCAGGCTATTAGTTCGAAATCAAAAATTAAAAATCGAAAGATTGACATTGAAAATGATTACTATTTAGTAATATTCAAATGCAATTCGTGTCAATGGAAATTACAGTGGGAGAGACTTAGTAAACCTCCGATACCGACTTAGTAAAACTCGGATAGTGTTGTCTTTAACGTATTTAGTGCGCGGACTAATAAATAGAAGTTTTGTATTTCTTTCGCATGATAAGTGTATTTTTATTGGTTAGGTATTAACTCGCCCGCAAAAATTCTGTACCGCGGACGAGTAAATAACATGGTCAATTTGTTAGTAGTTAACTGGACCACGCTGAGAAGCGTCCGCGGACCAGCTAACTACTTGCTCAAGTCTTAGGGGTCAACTGGCCCGAAAGTTTAGTAATGTAAATTGGTATTTACAAGGTTTCTGAACGTTAATAAAACCATCTTACGTAAGTTTTTTTACTTAACATTTTACATTTGATTACATATCTATTAAAAATATTTTTGTATGTAAATTGTAATCAATGGATATATATAATGTCCTTAGAAAATGTAAATATAATGTATGGTTGATTATATATTTTTGATGGTTTCCCCCACCGCCGAGCTAATGGTAGAAATATGCACATAGATTCGAATTGATGAGTCTAATAACATGGCCTAATTATTTTATTTTTTCTGGTTCGATTTTCGGACAACACAAACAAATTAAAAATAAACTTTGTATGCAGTTTTATATCTGTCAAAAACTAAACTTGTCGCCGAAAACTCGTCGTGTACTCACCATAAAAGGAGATAAAAATGTATATAGGTAGTAATCACCGGAAATTCAGGAGACCTTGCTCCTTCAATGAACATATTTAATTATGAACAAATTCCTTCAACTAGCGCTGCGAGTATTCCAATAGAGCAAATGAGTACTGTAAACAAGACATTTTTGCTTATTAATTAATGAAAAAATAATTAAGGTCATAGTGATGATCTATGGTCGATAGCTACGTGTCGTTAACTGGCCAGGGTAAAAAAATTAGTATCAATTTCAGGCGATTTTGTGTCGATGTCTGGAGATTAATAATACAGGGACATTTACATCCCTTTAACCACGTGTTCTACCAACCATTCTGAGCCACATTTCTTCTACTTTCTATTTTATGTTCGATTCCCCCTACAAAATGACCAAGTCACGTGACCGACTTTGTACGAAAAGTTGAATTTTTTTATGCGAATTTTCAAATGTTACAGAAAAAATGTTGTTCATAATGGTTGATAGAACACGTGGTTAAAGGAATGTAAATGTTCATAGATACACGCTGTATAGGTACTTTTGGTGTTTTTTCTTCCTAGACTGTTTATAGTTAATAAATCTTATTGAAAGAATATGTTGCCATACTCAATCTTTATTGTTAGTGTAAAAATAACTAAATGACTATGGATTTTATGAAGAAGTTTACTATCTATATATTGCAACTGTCGATAATTGCTATCGACGGTTGCAATATATAATAATAATAATAATTCTCACAACATCTCATAGGTTGACCTGATTCCGTGCTAAGTAGCTTGAGCACTTGTGTTACAGATATCAGACAACAGAGGAACACAAATATATACGTAAATACATATATTACACCCAGACACTGAACAAACACAAGTGTTCATCGCACGAATGTTTGTCCAGGGTGGGGATCGAACCCACGACCTTTGGCGTAAGAGGCAGGGTCACTACCAATTGCGCCATCCGGTCAGTCAGTATAGATAATAAACTTCTTCATACGTAGTGCTATCACTACGTTAATTTTTATATTCAAATTTAAAAGTTTGTTCTTAAATTAGCAAGCATGAATGAGAAAAGTTCAACAATATAACGTAACCCGCCATAACGCTCGCTACACGCCTTTGCGCCCTGTAACGTCGTGCCATCACTCTCTGTCACTCACTCAAATGAGAACGCAAACAGGACTCAAAGTTAATAACATATGTTCGAGTATTTACGTACTGCATCAACTACGTGTTGCAGTTACAGTTCAAGTTTACTTTAAGTGGTCTTTTTTCCGGCTTTCTTGTAATTTCGTAGCAATCTTTAATGTACTTACTATATCGTCTCAGTTTATACACCCGGGTGATACCGCCGGACCAGCGCAGCATCATCATTTCCTCCGCTACGTGAAGGTTTTGTTGATCTGCTTTTCTCATTGCACAGCATTACGACTCATAGAGTAAAAAAAGCTTACAAACTGCGCATAAACAATAGTGCAGAGGGCAGCAGCGAACCCCATATCAGGGTAGGCTAAGGTCAACGCCCTGAGACGACGTGTGAAAAAATCGTTGAGTAACACTGGCCTTACTGGCCGTTTCAACACTGTGCCCTTTGTTTGATCTTCTGGTCGCATAGAACGCCTGTAAGTGCACGCCACTTCATCAACACAGTTCGCACTCAACACTGTCTTTGTCCTTCACAGTGTCACCATTCGGGTCCAGCACTGAGCCAAGATATCTGACCTCGGAGACTTGGTTTAGTTTTTTGCCATAAATTGTTGCCATATTTAGATTTCGGCGTGAGAAATTTCAGCGCATATATTCAGTTACTACAAAGGTAATGTTCTTTATCCTAATCTCAATTATTCAAATTATCATCACACATTCACACGTCAACAGAATATAGGGATAATACAAAAAAACAATACTGAACATTTGAATCGTATAAAAGGTAAGTATTAAAACTATATTTGTATTTGTAAATTTCTGTCACCATTAGAATTAGTAGGTATTTAGTATTTGAAGAAAAAAAAACCCGGCAACTCCCGAACTCGCAGACAGATTGTCATTATGGAGGGTGGTCATCACTTAACATAGAGGTTACCAAACTTATATTGACTACCTCGTTGGCGCAATGGATAGTACGTCGCACTTTAAAGCGACAGCTGCGATTGGGGTCCAGGAAACGAATCCCGGGTCGGGCCTAAATTTGTACCTGAGTTTTTCTGTTAAGATTCTCAGTGTCAGCCCGGAATCTGGAAGTTGGAAGTCTTGTACCCCGTGCCTCGGACCACATAAAATGTCTCATCTTTTGCACCGATTTCTGGATTCCGGTAATCCGTCCAGTCGTTCCTCGCTTTTACGTAGGTTGCAGCACTTCCACCCTTTCGCGCAAATAGCTCTTGCCTGAGGTGGGGGACAGATGTTTTCCACGGGAGGTTTGGGGCCGTGGTGTCGACACACACCAACAACTCGCCACAAGCTGCCCTGCGGAGACTGATTGCACTAATGAGAGTTGTTGTTCTTCATAAGCGAAGATCACCAACTCTCACCAACGGGCAATGGGGTCGTCACATCCCTATGCACTCGTTATTATTGTATACCGCCCACTTCTACATATAGGCTTATATATCTACATAATTAAAGAGTTAAAGGCTGCGTCTATACATTGAATATATTTATCTCAAAATAACTTAGGTAGCTCAAAAAACAGTAACAGAACACGATTCAATAATTAATGTTTTTTTCTGCCTGTATATCAAAAAGTATTAAACGGTTTCGAATGAAACTGAAAATGAAGTCCAGCAACACTAACATATATGGAACGGAACGAAAAGTTTTCAAAGGAGCGCCCACAAGGGGGCATTATAGCCCACTTAGGAAATACTGACTGACTTAGCATCATGTGACCCGTTTGTTTACTGGTCCTACCATAAAAAAAATTACATTTTACTGAAACGTTGGATACGGCAACTCATTGTAAAAGCTCGTTTAGATAAAAACGACTAATCATATTATTGTATCGCCCATGTTAGGACGTGACCCAGTCGAGTCGGCTCATTGTTTGAAAGGCGGATCGATATGAAACTCCCCGTGATAAATCGTTAATTTATTAGCATGTAGGCGCAATATTTTAAAACACAACTGTATTCTTAATACATTTATTTAACCGGAGCCCTAAAAGACCGTGTATTCGTACATAGAATATGTAAAATTGGCTGAGAGCAATAATACAGTGATTTGTCATAAAAATACCTACTAACACTAGAATAAGTTCATTATGCTACTAACACATTTTATATGGATTCAAGATCTGAAATAAATGATCATTTAATTTAATAAATACCTACTATACCCGGACCCGGACGACCCGTTAGGCGCAGTGGTTTGAGCGCCGATTGAGACGCAAGAGTCGCGGGTCGAACCCGCGATTCTCTTCTCGCTCTCGCACCAACACAAATGTTTGTTGATGAATCAGACATTTGTGCTGGGTCTGGTTGTTTGTGGAACCTCCATTGTTTCTGGTTTCCATAGTAGGAAAGAAAACCTTAATTTGGGACCAGGACAATGTATGTGATATTCTCTTAATTTATTTTATTTAGTTTTATTAAATACATACATACACTTAGGTTTATGAATGTCGGTGTGATTTCGTTACATTTATTTACAAAGAATTTAATATCACATGTATTTTACTTTGATGTTTATTACCTGGCCGAAAGGGGAGGGTTATCCCTTTGAATCGTCTCTCTCGTCCTGCGAGAGCAGTACACGCAACTGGATAAACGCCGGGAGGGTCTAAAAATAACAGTTTTTAAACATGATAATAAAGAATTTGTTTTAATAAAGCCTAATCTAAAATCCCCAGGATTTATCTACAAAAAGGTATTGAAGTGAATTAAGAAAGACCAAATGGTAGCTAGGAGAACTGTAAAAACCAGATAGCAAATTGATATTTGTCTGGCCATGCGGCCGCCGCCGGGTCCTGGTAGTGAGATGTTTATTCGTGTCGATAACCTAACCACTTTAAATGCGAAAGACCGTGCGAAGGTGTAGCAGGAAAGCGGATCTCGGGTGCCGAAGGGTAGGCTTTAAACCTAGGTGGTCAACTAACCTTAAAACAAAAAGTGATTCATTATTGCTGTTTATAATATATCAGTCTTAATCATCGTTGGAAATTTTAGTCAACATTGTTCGAGTACTATCACTATAGACATTTTGAATGCGGCGCAGAAGAATAATATTAAGAATACCATTATGGTGAAATTTTATTGTGTTCCGATACGCTGTCCATCCTCGTTAGGCAGTGAAAGATAAGTGAAACATTTTGATTTCAAAACGAAACTACTAAAATACAGAATTGACAAGTTCTTAAATCTATACCGTTATTTCTTTGTTTGGTTATTGATCTGTTCCGGCCGATCTAAGTGAAGACTAACTGCCACAATCAGAGTCGTTGATTAACTTAGTTGGCTTCTTAAGAAAATATATTGACACTTATTTTGATATGCATAAAGACTACCGATACTAAAGTTAATGAAGAACATTAGCTTAACTAACGTCTCTGAGTGCGGCCGATAGTGAATAAAACCACGTCACTTAAAAAACCATTTAAGTAAATACAAACATGATCCTAAATTTACAAAAAAAGCAAAGTAAGACCAGGACTTAATGAAAATGAAAATATTGGAGATCTTATGAAATAAATGAAGATATAATTTTTAATATAAATTGCCTCTGTGACAGTGATATGAGAACACAAATTGCTTCACAATATTTTAATTCTATAAGTAAAGAAAATAATAACATAACCATTGTCAAATATATTTGACCATATGCTTAGTATATACTGATAAAGAATGTTTATACAAACCAAATCAAAAGAAACGTTGCGTTCTTGCTAACAGATTCAGAATTTATACCCTCGTGTATCTGTAAACATTTACATCTCTTTGACCACGTGTTCTACCAAACATTCTGAACAACATTTGTTCAACGACTTTTTTAAATTCATCGAATTTTTTTCGACTCCCCTAACAAAATGACCAAGACACGTAACCGACTTTGTATGAAAAGTTAAAATTTTCATACGTGCGAATTCCCAAAAGTGATAGAACAAATGTTGTTCATAATGGTTAGTAGAACACGTGGTTAAAGGGATGTAAATGTTCACAGATACACCCTGTATATCCACACTTAGGCTGTAGGCTTAGCTAGCATCCACAGTCCCACATGACACGTATAGGATTTGGTGTGCCTGGTACTCGTATATTGTAAACTCATAAAACAGCGTCCACTTATCCGCGACGTACAGAAAACTGATCCGTAGCATGCCATGGTATCGGCAGAATCTGAGATCGATAAAGCGTCGTTTTATTGAGTAACTAACTTTTGACTGACTTCGACTATTGACTAGTGACTACCCACTTATCTCTATCTATATATATAAAAGGAGAACCTGAGTGACTAAGTGACTAGGAACGCACCCACAGCCCTAACTACTGACCCTAGAAACTTGAAATTTGGGAAGGGGGTTCCTTTAATAATGAAAGTGAGCACTAAGAAGGTATTTTTGATTAAGGGGGTAAAAGTTTGTATGAAAGTCAAGAAAGCTTTGATGTTAAATAAGTGAAAATTTGTATTTAGACTCATCATTTGAAATAAAAAGCACCCCATTTAACGTTTTTTGAAAATCACCTTTAAAGGGGGTAAAATAGGGGATAAATTGCCAGTATGGGGGATTAGCCCTTTTAAAGTAACAATTTTAAAAAACCGCTATACGTTGTTCTTGGTTTAAAATAATGATATTTTAAACCAAGAACAAGTTGTTTTAACATTTTTATAAATTCAACCCTTAAAGGGTTGAAAAGTGGGATTGAAGTTTGTATGGAAGTCCGTCATATTTAATTATTATAAAATTGTATATATACGTATTAATTAAAATAAAAAGCAATTCACTTAAAAGTTTTTGGAAAATCACCCATTGAGGGGGTAAATTAGGAAATGAAATGCAGTATGGGGGATTAGACAGTTTAAAAGTTAGAATCTTAAAATTGATGTTTGGGCACCGGTTTTGAATAAAAAAGTGACTTTTAAATTTTCAACCCCTAAGGGGTAGTTGCGTGGGTTTGACGTTTGTATGAAGACTTTTGTAATAAAGACTAAGACTGCGTGAGTAACGCCGCGGGCGCAGTCTATTCTCAATAAGTTACTTTACATTGGCAAATTATATACGGGTAGAGCCATGATACCAATAAATATTAAGAATGGATTGTATTTAACGTTCGTTCAAAATTAATAAATTGCTAACAGGTTAGGCCGTTTGCACAGCAAAAAATACAAATTGCACATCAAAATCATAGTTTGACGTGGAATTAGTATTTTTGGTGTGCAAATAGGTAATTTTTAGAGGGTTGGTTTGATATATTCCACTAAAAATTACTGCGATACCGTGATTTGGGTAGATGGAGGGTAATGGAATCATATTCAAAATTAAATGTGCCACGGCGCACTTGTGTCTCGTCTGGTGTATCGAGTGTCCATAAGCGTCGGTAAATATTTACCATCAGGTAGGTTCTTAGACGAATCCGTGTTGGCACCATACATACACGCCGCAAAGCTTTAGTTTTTCTTCCTTTAATACGACGTTATAAATACACCAAAATGATCGGCACTGATATAATATGACATAGTGACTGTCCAAATTATTGGTTTATTTTAAATTAAAAACAATTTGCAAACTCGTCTAATATCATCGAAACAAAATGTTTAGGTATCTAAAGAGTCCAGTTCTCATAACTTTTTTTTTGTCATTTAAATGTGCTTGAGCTACGAACAACCCTCTTTGACTGTGAGCAGACTTTCAAAACCCTTTTTCGAACAATTTTATAACTCGATATTTCCGACATTTTACGCTACGGAAATACACTCAGCTAAAACTGATCTCAAAGACGGCTGAGCCTTTTAAGTTTTAATACCTTCTCGCCCAAAACGACTAATTAAAGAGGCCGACACTCAACAGTGAAACGGTATAGAAGCTATTTAAGTAACAAGTCGAGACTACAAATTCGAAAAAATCAGTTATAAAATTAGAGAAACATTTTAAATTTATGATGAAGTGCTTTTAAGCTATCTTACATTTACAGCTAAGAATTCTTTTACAAAAATATAGCCTAATTTTCATTAAGGCCTAATTCCTATCCTAATTCTTTTTGGTCGCTTAATATGTGCGGGGCGCGTCATCGAGTTCGGCAGGAACTATAGGTACCTACAAATAACGATTTAACTAACAAGTTTACACTTAATAATTTGAGTATCGTTAACGGTAACTAACGTAAAATTCCATTACTTACACCACTTACTGGAGTAATTAATTGCAAGATGTGAGGGAAACACGGCCCTGGGCGGGCGCCCTAATTACTGAATGCACGAATACGTGCAATTTTGGCACCATAATATAGACAATTTTAGCAATAGCGCCTTACCTGTACAGAAATGTTGATTAAAATCGACATGAGTCATACGACATGACCAGTTCAATTATTTCCTAGAACACATTCATTACGCTTTAAGTTTCAGTGCCTTAAATTATAATTTATTATAAAATATTGTTACAACTATTATGACAATATAAGACTGCTTCGTTGGCGCAGTGGATAGTGCGTCAGCACGGAGTTTAGAAGTTGGCGATCTTGTACCCTGAGCCTCGGAAAGCACGTTAAGCCGTTGGTCCTGCGCCCGTTCCCTCTCCGGTCGTGTCACACTGGTGTCCCATCGGAATATGAGGGCAAGGGAATAGAGTGTGCACTTGTGTTTGCGCACACACTTGAGCTCTATAGTATATCCTGCGTACGTGGCTGATCTTTGGCCGTAGCCGTAATCATCATCATCATCATCAGACCATTTAAGTCCCCACTGCTGGGGCACGGGCCTCCCTCAATCACATGAGGGGTAATTGCCATACTCACAACGCTTGGCAGATGGGTTGGCGAGGGTTTTGATATAAATGCAGAGTTTTACTTCTCTGGGTGCTGATGATCATGCAAGGCAGCTTTACCTTAGTCGCCTTTTACGACACCTCGGTAAGAGTGAGGGTGGCCTATTCTACTCTGCCGGGACCACACGGCATCGGTAGCCGAAACCGGTTGGAGGATATTATAATAGATGCCAAATACCGTGCAAAAAGCAGGTGGTGTAGCAGGCAAGAGGACCCCGGGCGACGCGCTTATGAGGGTTACTATCAAATGCGCCATAACGGTCCTATGTAAGGTCCAGTGAGACGAAAAATGGTTCACAGATTCATTATTAAATATTTTCAAATTAATTAATTTATTAATCCATGAATGTCTGGATTCGTGTTTCCTCCCTGAGGGGAAAAATGTCGAGGATATCCCCGGTCGTTTTGACCCTTTTATGACACATATTTTAAGTTCTAATGTTATCCCCTGTCACAGGTTTATGTGCATCTAGCTGGCTATTAAAATTAGCTACTTAGTCTTATTATAAAATTAAGACAGTTTCATATAAAGTTTTATTCATTCCTTATTTAGACTGAATAAACAGATTCCTCAAATAGTCAGTGATAAGATAACGTATTCATGTTATTTTCAATAATACCAAAATTGTCTACTTATATTGTATAAAAATATGTTAGTTAATTTTTATCATGATTATTTCATATATAATACAAAGTAATCATAAGCTCACTTTTAGGTACGTAGGTAAAAAAAATGACATTTGAATATTAATACCCAAAAGACATTTCCTGCCCTAAATATGACTAGTCAGAACTACCCGGATCGTCGCAACTAATTTTAATACAACGGTAATCCAGTCTAACCGTGATTTAACCACTAATTAGTATTGTCAAAGCACGGTTGAAGTGTGATTTGGTAATCAGATTGTTGGAAAGTTGGCGAACTACGGCCATCACTGGATAAATAAACGATTAAGTGTAATGCATGACAGTAAGAGAAACTAATATTGATATATGTTATCGTAATAGAAAGGTCATAGCGAATTACGTAGCACAGACGCCTCTCACCATCGGATCCCTGTTGTTACAAGTGTCAGCCATCCTAATTGCTACAGTAACTACAGATATCTGTACTCGCGGCGGACGGTAGAGTATAATTTCATTTATTAATAATGAATAATAAATGAGTATGACAATTGAGTTGTTTAAAATGATCAGTAGGTTTAAATGAAGTAACTATTATACTCGAGCCAAAGTCTCGTTGCAGCAGTCGTTGTCACATTTTATTTATAATGAATGAATGAAATACTCTACCGTCTGCCGCGAATCCCTTCGCCCCGATCTCTTGTCATAATAGTATAACCTCGAGCAACTAGCTCCAGTAAACTGTGCTTAATACACTTGTAGTAGTCGTACTGTCGTAGTCGACGAGTCGTAGCTGGACGACCAGCTACGACTCGTAGCACCGACACCGTAGCAATTGACAATTTGACAACGCAGAGCCTCGTAGATAAGAAGTGACAGCATTGTTTACAAAATTCAAATATTATACCTTACTACAAGTTTTAATTATGTTCAAATTGGGTAAACTCGTAGCTTTAGGTGTTAGGTTTAGGTTACGTTATAAAATCAACTAGGTACGTGATCTTTTTGGGGGCTAACTACCATTGGCGTACCTTGAATACAATTTTGATATTATTATTTGATTGATTTATTTACTGTTCAAACACTTTTACTAAATGGTAACAATTAATAAAAAACGCTTAAAACAAACAATGATTGACGAACATTGTGTAATGGAAAGGTGAAAGAAAATACACTCTTTTTTTAATCTCTGGATCTTAATTGCAGAAGAAAATGTCTCTCCAGATTGCGATAAAAAGGTGATTTTTTTAAGATTCATCATCATCATCATCATCATCAGCCCAGTTAAGTCCCTACTGCTGGGGCACGGGCTTCCCTCAATCACATGAGGGGTAATTGCTATACTCACCACGCTTGGCAGATGGGTTGGCGAGGGTTTTGATATAAATGCAGAGTTTTCCTTCTCTGGGTGCTGATGATCATGCCAGCAGCTTTACCTTAGTCGCCTTTTACGACACCTCGGTAAGAGTGAGGGTGGCCTATTCTACTCTGCCGGGGACCCAAGGCATTTCAAGATTAAGGATTAATAAGTTCCAAAAATAACCTAAGAACAAGCAAGAGGACCCCGGGCGACGCGCTTATGAGGGTTACTATCAAATGCGCCATAACGGTCCTATGTAAGGTCCAGTGAGACGAAAAATGGTTCACAGATTCATTATTAAATATTTTCAAATTAATTAATTTATTAATCCATGAATGTCTGGATTCGTGTTTCCTCCCTGAGGGGAAAAATGTCGAGGATATCCCCGGTCGTTTTGACCCTTTTATGACACATATTTTAAGTTCTAATGTTATCCCCTGTCACAGGTTTATGTGCATCTAGCTGGCTATTAAAATTAGCTACTTAGTCTTATTATAAAATTAAGACAGTTTCATATAAAGTTTTATTCATTCCTTATTTAGACTGAATAAACAGATTCCTCAAATAGTCAGTGATAAGATAACGTATTCATGTTATTTTCAATAATACCAAAATTGTCTACTTATATTGTATAAAAATATGTTAGTTAATTTTTATCATGATTATTTCATATATAATACAAAGTAATCATAAGCTCACTTTTAGGTACGTAGGTAAAAAAAATGACATTTGAATATTAATACCCAAAAGACATTTCCTGCCCTAAATATGACTAGTCAGAACTACCCGGATCGTCGCAACTAA
Source organism: Marasmia exigua (assembly GCA_019059595.1). Lineage (NCBI taxonomy): Eukaryota > Metazoa > Arthropoda > Insecta > Lepidoptera > Crambidae > Marasmia > Marasmia exigua. Next base: position 9,962,313 of record CM032494.1, on the reverse strand, counting down.
TTTTAATACAACGGTAATCCAGTCTAACCGTGATTTAACCACTAATTAGTATTGTCAAAGCACGGTTGAAGTGTGATTTGGTAATCAGATTGTTGGAAAGTTGGCGAACTCGGCCATCACTGGATAAATAAACGATTAAGTGTAATCATGACAGTAAGAGAAACTAATATTGATATATGTTATCGTAATAGAAAGGTCATAGCGAATTACGTAGCACAGACGCCTCTCACCATCGGATCCCTGTTGTTACAAGTGTCAGCCATCCTAATGCTACAGTAACTACAGATATCTGTACTCGCGGCGGACGGTAGAGTATAATTTCAATTATTAATAATGAATAATAAATGAGTATGACAATTGAGTTATTTAAAATGATCAGTAGGTTTAAATGAAGTAACTATTATACTCGAGCCAAAGTCTCGTTGCAGCAGTCGTTGTCACATTTTATTTATAATGAATGAATGAAATACTCTACTGTCTGCCGCGAATCCCTTCGCCCCGATCTCTTGTCATAATAGTAGGTATAACCTCGAGCAACTGGCTCCAGTAAACTGTGCTTAATATACTTGTTGTAGTCCTACTGTCGTAGTCGACGAGTCGTAGCTGGACGACCAGCTACGACTCGTAGCACCTACACCGTAGCAATTGACAATTTGACAACGCAGAGCCTCGTAGATAAGAAGTGACAGCATTGTTTACAAAATTCAAATATTATACCTTACTACAAGTTTTAATTATGTTCAAATTGGGTAAACTCGTAGCTTTAGGTGTTAGGTTTAGGTTACGTTATAAAATCAACTAGATACGTGATCTTTTTGGGGGCTAACTACCATTGGCGTACCTTAAATACAATTTTGATATTATTATTTGATTGATTTATTTACTGTTCAAACACTTTTACTAAATGGTAACAATTAATAAAAAACGCTTAAAACAAACAATGATTGACGAACATTGTGTAATGGAAAGGTGAAAGACAATACACTCCTTTGTTAATCTCTGGATCCTAATTGCAGAAGAAAATGTATCTCCAGATTGCGATAAAAATGAGATTTTTTTAAGATTCATCATCATCATCATCATCATCAGCCCATTGAAGTCCCCACTGCTGGGGCACGGGCCTCCCTCAATCACATGAGGGGTAATTGCCATACTCACCACGCTTGGCAGACGGGTTGGCGAGGGTTTTGATATAAATGCAGAGCTTTCCTTCTCTGGGTGCTGATGATCATGCCAGCAGCTTTACCTTTAGTCGCCTTTTACGACACCTCGGTAAGAGTGAGGGTGGCCTATTCTACTCTGCGAGGACCACACGGCATTTTAAGATTAATGATTAATAAGTTCCAAAAATACCTAAGAAACAATTTGTTTAACTTTTACAATAAAAGTTTTTGATTTAAGATGTGCCACGCCTAGTCCTCGTTAAGGAGGGTTCTTGAGCCGGCATTATGCTGGATAATATGTTAAAGTGAACATTTATTATTTCATGGTGCATAAAGTTGAAAACCGAGACGGTTTTCGTTAGTATTGATCTCACTGAAATAGCTCTATTTTAGATTAGACTGTGAAATCTAATCCAATTTTGCCTAAAAGTTAAAGCACTTTGGCTCGGCTTGACCAAGGTGTTTACAAACAATGCGACAGCCAACTTGTCAACTTTGAGTAAGCTCGAATGATAAAGATAAAGTGCCTTCGTTTTAAATAAATAAAGATATAAATGCGCCAGACAATTAATGATCAGCTTATTACTAGCTGACGATAGCCGAGTCGACTAAGAAAAGTTCTTTAACTTTGGCCCGACCAGGGAATCCGAATCCTTCCGCGCTCGCACAACACCATAGCCACTGCGCTATCAAGGTTATGGACGACTGTATGTGGTAACCTTTTTACGTATATATATATATATATATATATATATATATATATATATATATATATATATATATATATATATATATATATATATATATATATATATATATATATATATATATATATATATATATATATATATATATATATATATATAGCGCAGTGGCTATGGTGTTGTGCGAGCGCGGAAGGATTCGGATTCCCTGGTCGGGCCAAAGTTAAAGAACTTTTCTTAGTCGACTCGGCTATCGTCAGCTAGTAATAAGCTGATCATTAATTGTCTGGCGCATTTATATCTTTATTTATTTAAAACGAAGGCACTTTATCTTTATCATTCGAGCTTACTCAAAGTTGACAAGTTGGCTGTATATATATATATACGAACAATTTTCATTCTACTTAATTTAACAATGCATATTGTCGATAATTAAGTAACCAGTAGCCAGCGCATACTTATATTTTCTTTCCGAATAACTTTTGGTTAAATTACTGACGTATTTTACCACGTTGAATAAAAAACCAGCCAAGTTCGAGTCTCTGGGACTCGCCCATGAAGGGTTCCGTAGCAGCAAGTAAGATATATGGAAGGTAAATTGCGGTTTACGGTTTTATAACGTATTAAAAAAATTACTACTTAGATCTAGTCCAAACAAATTTTCGTTGTTAGTTTTTATGGTGGATCAATGGTGGTCAATTGTGGTGTCCCCGATTTTTTTATTTTTCACATTTTTTGTGTTAAAATCGTAATGCGGTTAACAAAATACATCTATTTACCAAGTTTCAATAGTATAGTTCTTATAGTTTCGGAGAAAAGTGGCTGTGACATTACGGACGGACAGACATGACGTATCTATAAGGGTTCCGTTTTTTGCCATTTGGCTACAGAACCCTAAAAACGTGGCACTTTGACTTAATTGATCTTAAAATGAAACAAAATATTTATGTATCAGGAATTCTACGTTCATGAAATTTGTTATAAGACTATTAGCTACATGATTAGCCAGTATAATATTTTCGCACAGCGCTTTGCAAAGAGAACAGAGTAATTTTACAACCGGGTAAATTCGCCGCAGCACAATATTAAGACTTATTAATGAAAATTCTTTGCTCTGAACAACTGAACAGAGTATTTTGAAGTGAGTATTGAAGCCAAAATACCTAAAAAAGCTTATTCAGAACCGAATAATAAAATATTCATTTAGTTCTATTGAAGCACCAAATAAATATGGGTAGGCGTCGGAACTAAGTTCGCCGGGCTGATAAGTTTATACTATTTACAAATTATATTACGTATAGTGAGATTAGTATAAAATAAATTTGTTAATATTAATATTTCTAAAAAGAAAATTTAAGTAACATTATTTACAAATAAATTTGTCAAGGCCGGTTATAAATTGTGATTTATTGAAATGAAAAACTCTTTATCATATTCAAGCTATAAGATCATACGAAGTACGAAAACTAACTTAACTTACTCGTAACACGAATCTAACTTTAAAATCTACTCATTAGTCTTACCTTTCGTAACTAAAACAGTGTGGCCAGGTTTTTGACCGCTACACTGACTCAGCCTTTATAGATCATGCCCTTCAGTAAATTCTTCGGTTGTAACTTCCAAGTTTATAGCCGAAATTATATTCATATTGATAAACTAAAATTTACTCACTGCTATATTTTGATCTGACGTTATATCATAAAAGTGTGTTATGTATATATTTGTTAAAACAGTTTCGTGTTATTTAAAACTAGAGTTCGAATGTTTAATGTTTTGGTCGCAGATTCGAAAAATACGGGAGACAATCGTTCTACCCACGCCGCGGCGGTCGGTCGACTAGCGACCGTTCGCTCTCTGGCTCACTCGCTAGTGACGCGCGCATATCTGAGAGCCCTGCTTTACTCCATTACGAGCTTTCGTACGATTCCTTAATGCCCTCCCTTCGCAACCCGCGGTTGCCGCTTTCACTTACGCGCTGCGTGCGGGTTCACAAAGCCCCTTAGTGCACATTATTTGGATTAAAACATCATTTCCTTCATTACTTAGCAAATTTGCTAAACATGATCGTGATGCTATAATATAATCGGTTCAATATTTATTTTACCCATTAAAATGGTATACACACATGCTAGTATGCGTATTAATAGAAAAACTATAAAACTTTAAGATTTCATAAATCAGAATAGACAAATATTAAAGATTTAATCAAATTATTTCAGCACGCAATGCGGCTTTTTGCAGAGGTCGTGAAAGGTCGTATGGCGCTATATTCTTTTGCTAAATCGTTAAGTATTTGGGGTCCCATCTCTACTCCTAAACCACCCACCCCTCGTTTCATCGTCCCAACCAACTCCTAACCGCGGCCCAAACATACCTCTATCTATAAATACATAAATATACATACACGACATTTACGCGTCTCAGATCTTCCAAACATTGAGAAAACTAAGCGACAACACCTTTTACACTTAGATAGTATACCTAATAGTACTTATTTTACTACGGACTTAAAGAGGAATAGTGGTAAGTATACTACAACAGAGGATGGCTGAAATTTGGCAACGAAGTTTAGAATATTGGGTTTGGTCAATTAATCAAGATGATTTTTTACGAACTTATCAGAAAACTTAAGAAGTCATCCCAATATAGCCTATTTCTTTTTTTATTTGGAATAAAGATTAACATAAAGGTATGCATCCGCTCTAAGCATTCCGCAATGTTCAAAAATTTATTCTATTAATATTATCGGAGTCTTTAGATCCTCATACTGAATTAGGTGGGCATGAATGAATAATTTATTTCCGATTATATCGCTACATACGAGTGTGTCCTTCGCAAAGGAAGGAATTTGTGAGGAGGGTGTAGACAGGTGATAAACACAGGTATCTATCTATGTATGTACGTGAAGCATTTTAGCGTAGCTTAAGGCGACACCGCGACGATGCTAACGCCGCCAAGTGATTAAAATTGATTGTGGCGAATTTTTTAAAAAGTGAGCAACAAAAACTTTAACAAAGTATTAACAATTTTTTGAGTCGAACTTATTTAATAACAAAAAGTAACAGTAATATCTATAATTGCTATAAGTTGCCACTTTTAAAAGTTGCATTTTTTGCGACCCATATAATCATTTCTTCCTACAAGAAACAATTATCAATAAGCAATTATCGAGATTACTGATACTAGTAATTATTACATAAGTTCGTCTCAAAATATTGTTCATATTTTCCTTTTAAAGTAGATATTCGTTAAATATCTCCTATTTGCCACAAACAATAATTATCACTTGTCGGCTTTAGTATCGTCGGCGTCGCCTTAACGGAAAATTATAAAGAGTATCTTCATTTTATAAGAACTTTTGTTTTTCAATTGGGACAACACCAAGAAGGTCATAGTTTTGACATTTAGGGCTTTATTCATAAACGTTCATTTCAAATTTATTGCTAAATCTTGCTAAAACTGTAATATAAGTAGGGGATTTTAAATACGTTTGTTATTCATAAACGTATTAAAACATGCACGGTACCGCCCTGTGCCTGCGCGCCGGCCGCGAGAGCTGTCTCCGCGCCCCCGTGCGCCCCACCGCCAGTAATAAACGGACGGAGCTCTAAGACGGGTTGTCTCTTTGGCGCTCGCGCCGAACATTCTCCCATCTTCGGCTTCGGTGTCTCCCAAATACATATCATAATAATAATATATTTTCTGCTAAGATGGTTATATTTATAAACATGCTGCTAAGAGGGTTATATACATTTATTTATTTAACTACACAGGTCCTTAAACCTAATTACGTAATTAAAGACGCTGCTACATACTGCTAAGATGGTTATATACATATAACGGCGTTAACATTCTAATGTCTCCTCTACACGTGAGCAGACGCATCCTCAGATGAATCTTTACGAGCCTTCCACACATCTGTAGGTCGATCAGTCTGTGTTGGTTCTCGTCAGACGCAACACGTACGTATGCAAAATGGATATAGAGACCGTAGCTGCCGCACCTACTTATTTATTTATTTAGTACCTACAAGTATTATTTAAACGTTCATCGTAGTAAAGTTATTAAAAAGAAATGGAGAAGAGGAAGGCGGTGGATGCTGACTATACATAGAAACCGAACGAAGTGGGATTTTTTTACTCATAATATAGATTCTACCAGTTTTTTAACATAACGACTTGTTACATCACGCCATTTTTTCGCAAGAATAGCATGGAAAACCAGATTGCAGAACTATATGCAGAGCCATCTGGATCATTTAATTTTTTTTAGAATGTCTAACAGCGATTTTAAAATTTCTTTTTTCTATTTATGTACTTAGAAAATTGTATTTTTTCTTTTTCAACCCATGCATTGGAATACCTATTGTATCAGAAATACGTTTCCGTGAATCATTAATCTGAATAAATAAATTTAATCATTGTGGGTATATCAATTAGGCATAATATCATGTGGTCAAAATAGTCTTGTGTCGCGTTAACACGATCAAAATACCCACTTACCCATAACTGTATAATACCTACCTATAACTTTGATCGTGTTTCAATACGGCTTTAATTCGTACTGAAATAACAATTAGGTACCTATCTGTCACAAGTCCAAATATTATACTATCCAATTTAGTAACCTTAACTAAATTTATTAGTACCTAGGTAGGTAAATAAAATAAACAAATTGTTTATTCACAACATTTTTTTTTGTGATATTTATTTTTAGGATTCCACAGCCAGTTTTCTGCTTGATACAGCTCCAGGAATTTGAATGTTACCTCAGTGCTCATGTTAGCCATTCCAATGAGCACGAAAAAAGAAAGAACGCAAAAAAGTACTAAAATATCTCGCGTGCACTCTCATTCGCTTCCCGATGACCACTTATGCCAAAGATCACTATATACTGATGCATCGTCAGACGTGTGCAGGACCGCTAGAACCCTTTGATCCGTGCTACAAAAACCGACAACTTACTGATAAGTGCCGGACGCGTCTGCCGACATCAAATACCTACCACAGACAAGTAAATCATCTACATATCGCCGGACGCGTCCGCTGATACTATCTGCAGATGAATCTGACTACGTGTAGAGGAGGCCTAACATTTCCCCAGATTCGATTTTTGCCCCAAAATGATACGTTTGACAACGGAAGACTTTGAATTTCAATTGTTTTTTTAATAGAAATATCTCTTTTAGCAGGTTATTTGTTAAATCCAAAGACACCAAGTCAGGGGGCCATTTCGGCTACCAGCTGACTGATACTTTTTGGACAATATTTCCAAATTCTAGTCATTTTCTTTTCTTTCTATTTCGTTTTTGTTTTGACATGTCTCTTCATGTTTCTTCTGTCATTCTGCTAATAAATTTATCGATACTACAGTTTCGGCGATCCTCAACAAATTATTGCGACCCTTTGAATGTAACCATCGATAGACGAACCGCAAAAATTTGGATTGTCGGGCTGTTTATATGAAAGACAGTTGTACAGAATTAAAACACTGTTTAAGGGCAATCCGCAGCGAACGAGATGTATTTATGGCAATCGCAAACAAATGCTTAACCATGGAGTACTTCCCCAAGCCGTGGAAAACCGCCCATGTCGTCATCCTTCGGAAACCTGGCAAGGACGACTACACCCAACCAAAATCGTATCGCCCCATAGGACTCTTATCGGTACTTGGAAAAACGATCGAAAAACTACTGGTGGGAAGACTCCAATGGCCACCTTCTTCCGACACTCAACACGCGCCAATACGGCGACATGCCACAGCGCGGAACCGAACCGAGGACGCTCTCTACGACTTGATGGACCACATACGCAATGAGCAGGCACAGAGGAAATCTGTAATTGTGGTCTCATTGGAAATAGAAGAACACAAGCCTATTGACTAGACAGGACTTTACGACGAGACCTGACTTACCATTTGACCAACCACTTCCTTTCCCCCCCTTATCCCACTGACTGAGTATTGTGACTGAGTATCCCAATACTGGAGGTGGGAATGTTACAGACGTTTTACACACAGACAGACTGGCCGCATAAAGACATTATTAGGTAATGATTAGACGAATAGACAGATGACATGGAGACTCGATTTGACACTACGAAAGATTGTTTATTTTGCAAATATATTTGCATATAGTTCTTGTACAGTCTTTTAATTTCTGTACAACGGTAAGAGCGGTGCATTTAGAGGTCGTCGATAGTCTGTCGTCGGACTCCGCCCTGGTGAATTTGTAACGCTTTGTTGCCAGGAGAGGTTGCCCAGCTACAATTTATTCTGACAACGCCACTTTCTTTGTTAACGCCGCTAATATTTACCGGAGCTGTTTGACTTCTGCAATAGCCGAATAATTCAGTGGAAATTCATTTCTCCGTCTGCCCTGATCATGGGAAAATGTTGGGAGCGGATAGTACCTACGGTCAGTGAAGAGTGCGCTTGCAGTGACGCTTAAGGAACGGTCAGATAAAGAAGAGGTGCTCCGAACATTGAAGCTTGAGGCTGAAGCGACCGTAAATTCCGGACCACTGACTCATGTGTTAGTTGAGGCGGATGTGGAGCATGCACTTTTACCATTTTTGTGAAAATCTGATCAAGGTTATTATTTTATTTAAAAATCTCTCCTTTCCTCTGTCATCTTCATAATGGATTTAACGCACCATTTTCGTGGTCGCACGTGCACATTTTGCCGGCACGTCCTTGCGCCCGGTGTGATCGCTCGCGCGCCGCCCCAGCAGCGGGCTTCAGCTGCGCAAGTTGCGTCCTTCGCCGGCACAGCGCTCTCCGCCCGGAGAGATCGCCCGAGCGCCGCCCCAGCATGCTCGCACAACCGTGTTGCGCCTTTTGCCGGCATGGTCCTGCGGCTGGCGGTGGAGGTGATCGCTCGCACGGCTGCGGACACCCGTGCCTACCCGACTGGTTGTGTTCGTCCCTTCCTACCTTCTAGTTTTGCCGCACCGGGGGGACAACGATGGCGACGGTCACGATCAAGCTCTTTCCTACAGATTAATGTTTTTTTTGCTTTCTTTTACTTTGTATACGTCTTTTTGACGTTTTTATTGTAAAAAGGGCATTAAATGAAATCTCCCCATCATTGATGATTCGTTCGATGATGATGAGGCCGTTCGTGGTACGGCCATGTAATAAGAAAAAGGGAAGAACATGTCTCGAAAATAGTGATGAGTGGGTGGAGGAACAGTGGACGGCCGAAAAAGAGATGGATGGATTGTGTGAAGAATGACATGATGGAAAAAAGGGTGGATAATTCGTTGACGAATGACAGAGTCGTATGGAAAAGGAATGCATACTGCGCCGACCCCAGACAACTTGGGAAAAGGGCAGGAGGATGATGATGATAATTTCCAAAGGAACAGTGAACCTTCAAATGAGAAAATAAATGCTGTCAAGACACAGCTTCATCGGATTACTTCATATTTTAGAAAATTTGTGAAAAATTATGCAATGATTGCAAAACCATTGAGTGAGATGCACAAAAATAACTTATTCTGTTGGGGGGATGAACAGAGACAGGCTTTTGAAGATGATGAAGTGTGTTCTGATCGTGTTTTAAAGATATTTGATATTCACCTAGAGGCTGAATTACGCACAGATAGACACTTCCAAGTATGGCTATGCAACTATTTTAATGCTAGTTTGCACCCAGTGCAATATACCAGTCGAAAGACTATTGAAGCCCAGAAGAAGTGTAGCCGTTATGAGTTGAAAGCTCTATACGTTATTGTAGGTGTCAAGAAGTTCAGGAGATATCTCATTGGAATACACTTTAAAATTGTAACAGACTGTGAAGCATTTCAGAAGACCTTTAATAACGATGATGTGCGTGTGCATTGAGTGAGCACCCTTTAGAAAAAATAAATAATATCTTTATCATTTAGTAAAAGGTCTAAAACAATTGTAAATCCGATCATACAATTTGTAATATAATAAAATCGGAGATAACAATTAGATGTAGGCTCACTCAGTCCTCACAGAAGGTTAGTTAGATCTCCGTATATAATAAGTTTACAAATACCATATAAGGTTTCCTTTTTTGTGAAAACTCTTTCAAGCTTGGGGTTTTCTTTTAAGTCTGTCATTGAACCCTATTTAAACAATAACAAATAATCCTTGAGCTCACTCAATCCTCAAGCTAATTTAACCCCCGATATTCCTCGAACTAACTACAGAAGCGCATTTAATCAGATGCCTTGTTTATGTAAACTCTAAAACGGATTTCGTAACAAATAAAATGATTCATGTAACATATATAATAATATATACGGAGATCTAACTAACCTCCTGTGAGGACTAAGTGAGCCTACGTTTAACTATTTATCTCCGATTTTATTATTTTACAAATTGTATGATCGGATTAACAATTGTTTTAGACCTTTTACTAAATGATAACCATATTATTTATTTTTTCTAAAGGGTGCTCACTCAATGCACACGCACATAGAACGATGTACCTGCTAAAGTTGTCAGATTGATTTTATATCCACAAGATTTCAATTACACCGTTGAACACAGAACTGGTGATAAAATGCAGCGTGTCAGCGTGAGCACGCCAGGATTAAGAAGGCTCAAGAAAAAGGCAACAGTCGTGCAAACTCTGGAATGAGCCTGTAGCCGCAATGTTCCCTGATCGCTATGATATGTCCTTTTTTAAACGAGGTTTGAAAAGAGTTCTTCTTTCACGGTAGGCAGCGGCATGACTGTGCTCCGGCATTATTGATGTCTATGAGCGGCGGTTACCGTTTGCCAACAGATGGGCCGCAATCTCGTCTGCCTATTATAGGCAATAAAAAAAAAATTTAAAGATTGTGAAACACTTTTTGAGGGAATGAGTATGAAGATTATTTCTTTGGAGAAGGAGTGATATGGTGTGGATAAAAAGATGGTTATACCAGCGACAGTGGACATAGAGATGGTCAAGAGGCTCATGGAATTTGACATTTTGGGAGGAAGAAAATAAAAGATGTAATAGAACAAGAATATTACATCACCAAGTTTGATAAAAAAAAATTGAAATGATAATTTCTACATGTGCCCCGTGTATACATACTTGCAAACAGAAAATCTAGCAAAAAAGATGGGTAGAAAAGATAATTTCTACATGAGCCCCGTGTATACATACTTGCAAACAGAAAATCTAGCAAAAAAGAAGGGTAGAAAAGATAATTTCTACATGTGCCCCGTGTATACATACTTGCAAACAAAAAATCTAGCAAGAAAGAAGGGCTGCAGAATGTAATTGATAAACAAGAATTGCCATAGGAGAATCTACATTGTGATTCTTTGATGCAACAAAAAAGATGCACTATTCTTTTGGATTTGAATAAAAAAATATTGAGAAAAGAAGAAGAAGACGATGCCCTGCTTAGAAGCACTTTCCTCCTAAAGGTTGACTCGATAGCATGGCAATCTATCGATGCCATTTGAGGTCCAGTCGCCTATCTCGGGTTTGATTCGAAAAATATTGTGCAAGAGTTTTTTTACAAGTTTGTGGTTCTTTCCGTTTTTCGTGTCGCTTTTTAAGAGTAATCTCTTTTTAGCATGTAATTAACACGCTCATTTCCCGCAGAGGAATCCAAAAGTCTCGCTCGTAACCATCACCGGTATCAAATGAATGAATGATCTATCTATCATGATGATATTTCACACTTAACCGAATGTACACCACTTTCTTTTCCATGATCCAGGTTGACACTACTAAGAGTCAAGAGGTAAAAAGATATCACTGCGTGAGATTACAGTAATTGACGTTCAATTAATTCGTTTGTTGAACGATTAGAAGTTGGTTTTCTTCAAAGAAAACAGTTTTGGTGCACGACGGGAGGCAATACTACAAGCAATGCGGATATAAAAGTGGAAACGTAAAATGAGTTTGCACGCTAGCCAATAACAATAAATACCATGGGTTCGGTGCTAAAGGTGAAATCAAATCATAAGTAAATAACATACATAGTTATCCGAGTATTATAGCTTTTATTTTTTTATGTCTACCAAACTATACAGATTCCTCTTGAGAGAAATAAAGGGATTGAAGCGACCACGGTCATGGCAGTTAGTTCCACAAGGGTAAAGTAGTTCTATAGGTACATCATATTAGGGGATGGAGGGCCTCTCTATTCTATTTAGGGTGAAATTGCTTTACCTTAACAAAACACAAAGCTCGCAGTTTTGCGACTTGAGAGCTCTCAACTTTATTTCTCAAACATAAAGAAAGAATGTTTCATCTCAATGTCGAAAATTGTTTTTGAATCAAAATAATATTTCAAGTTAATATGTTTTATCATTTATCAAAAAAATAAAAATTACCTCAAAATAGACTTTAATCTAAACTAGGGGTCGCCCGCAGCTTCGCTCGCGTGAATTTCGGTTTGACACCAGTGCCATATACCTGTTATAGTGTAGCTGGGCTTTTAGAGTTCCAAATCCGTGTACCATGATCTTTCATTTTTTTCATGTCATCATAAAATGCTCATCAATTTGTTAAATAGTTTAGCTGGGCTGTTGTAGCCTAGCCTTATCGTCCCAACTTATTTTGAGATTAATATATTCAATGTATTACCGTATGCACTGTTCTATAATAAGTATAGATAGTATATAGATATTACCTACGTACTGAATGCAAACTGCCTTAAATCTACAGATTTCATACTCACTTTACTTAAAGGAAACCTTCTGTATTTTTCTTTATAAGAAGGCAATTTGCTACAATGAGGCACACAAGAGCACGAGGAATGCAGTAACTGAACAGTAAAACTCTTATAATTGCGCTGGCCTGGCAGTATTGTATAATTTGCAACACCACACGCAAGGAAAACGATCATTTGAATAATTTAAATAATGTTAAAATTTAAAATAAGTTAATTTTGTGCGGAATCAGAGTTTCAGGTGAATACGATATTATGGCACACTTCTTTGTTGAAGGGATGTATATTTGGAAAACAACTGAACGTATAGAAGTTTTATAAACAGTGGGGGCAAACATTCGTAAGAGCATTTCAGCATAAATTACCAAACAGTAAATTGGACTCACAGAGTTCAGAACAATGGCAACTGTAAAAACTTTAGTGTTTTCAATTTTGTTTCTACATTTTAGTGCAGTCGTAAGTTCTTTTATCATACACTTAATATTCTTGCGGCCGTATAAGATTGATTTTATTGTAAAAAAATCTTAAAGGCAGCTCCTGAAAATCATAACTTTCCGAAATTAACCCTAGCATTAATCAGACGGCCACACAACAATCCATCAAATTAACTTAAATGATGCAATCGTGTTGACGTTAAAGTGAGAATCGATTTGAAGAGATTTCATCTGTGTGTGTGGTGTCCAGTCCATGCATAATTAAAATCCGTCGTTCTGATTTGCTTTGTACTTAATTTATTAAGGTAGTCATATTGATTTTTCATAAGACACATATTTCTGAATGAACTGAAAACCAATCATTATAAAATATCTACCATTGAGATTTGAACGAAACCTCGAAGAAAATGTTGAAATATTTTCAATCTTATTTTCGAGATATATAGGTAAATTTATCCTATGGTAATTGGGCATAATGCTTTTTCCATTTTTCTATATTAAAAATGTTGTACTGACAGGGGCCAGTGTCTATGAAGTCTGTAGTACGCCTTCTGATCGTAGTCGCACTTTAAGCATCTTCACCTATTTAGGACACTCATCAACCATGTCATTATTCACCAAACTTTACCACGTTGTGTACCGAATCTGATATAATTATGTATAGGCGACTGACTGCCTCGGTGGGCGCCGTGGTTAGTGAGTCGCACTTTAAAGCGACGGCTGCGCAAGAGGTCCCGTTTTAAAAAAAATGTACCTCAGTTTTCGGTAAGAAATTCTTGATGGCAGCCCGGAGTCTCGAAGTTGGCGGTCTTGTACCCCCGTGCTCGGAAAGGACGATAAGCTGTTGGTCCTGCACTCGATCTCTCTCCGGTCGTGTCACAGTAGTGTCCCATCGGAATATGAGGCTAAAGGAATAGAGAGTGCAATTGTGTTTGCGCACACACTTGAGCACTATAATATATCCTGCGTACGTGGCTGATCTTTGAGATTGGCCGCCGTAGAAGTAATATTAGGATATTATTATTTATGTGGTATAGGCGAGCATACTAGCGGTCGCTCGCAACTTCATAGGTACGCGGTGCTATTAGTTATTTACACATAATTTATGATTATACTCCAGCTCCTTTTAATAGTTAGTTGTTGTTTTCGTTAGTAATACCATTTAAAATCCGTTTACCATAATAACGTTGGACCTTCATACAAACTACCTACCACCATTCCTAAATAAACCTTATCCGCCTCATTACATAATGTGCCTTCTCGTTCCCACACGCAATGTTAAAAAGGGCTGACATGAGTTTAGTTCCAGAACTAATCTTAAATCGCAATTTACATATAATAAAGGGGTATTTTTACACGTCCACACCACCTACTTCATCTAAATTTCTGTTACTTAAAAACGTAAGGATTACATACAAATTCCAACCCTTGTTTTACCCTGTTAGGTGTGGTTTGGCAAAATTAGTTAATTACTTAAATAAGTTCTTAACGCCTAATTTCAAGTTTGTAGGTGTTATAGTTTCTGAGATTATGTGAGTGATTAATCAGAGAGACGTATTTCGCTTTAATACACACATAATATACCTAGATTACCTGGGTAATGCGTGTATGTTTGTTACTTCTTCACGCGGAAACTGATTTTGATCATAATATGCACCCTCAGTAAAATACTGACCTAACTCAAAATTTTGAAAAGCTAAGTCAAAATAGTATCGGCTATAATCCAGGGATGAAAGGTCATCTTACAACAATTTTGGGTCAAGTAAATGGTGCACTCACATATGAACACGAGATGAAATTTGAAGTGCGTTATTTACTCAAGAATAAGTTGCAAAACATTGCTATAAAAATATCAACAATTTTGAGTTAGGTCAGTATTTTACTAAGAGTGCAGATACGATATGCAGGAAGCTGAAACCCTGGAGTAAGACATACAACTTTATATAGTCATTATTATATACAGTTTGTTCGCAATTTTATAAGTCTGATCGGACACACTTAACTGGATCACAAGGAAATCTTGAAAGATTCATTCATTAGATACTCAACTCATTGGACCAAGAAGAGAAATGGTACAAATAAAAATTTAGGAGTCCAAGTCCATTAACTAAATGGCTGCGGTGAATACGGTATTTGACTTTTTTTATTTTTTTTTTGTAATCAAAAGACCTCTTATATTTATAGAAACGTCGTTGAAATAATTACTTGATTCTCATTTAAACTACTTTAAGATCACATTATTTTGGGCAAACCTAAAACGCTCCATACAAATGGCGACTGGCATGTGACGTCACACGCATGTATTTTGTATGCATTTCATTTGAATTTTGTATGGTAGCTATATCAAATGTTTCGTTTATGTCAATGGTTCTATTATAATAGCTGGTGCAAATTGTATGGGTTATTCAATGGTATAATTATTTTTTAATTATTTAATACTTTTAAAATGGACTTGAATCTTTGAATGACCATAAAATCGGCTAGGTTTTATAATTTTGCTATTGGTACATATTTACGTATATTTTGATAAAATATTAATATTTTGTAAAATCTCGAGCTTGAGTCATATACCCTATTAGGGTTTTCGCAAATAAAAAATCCGTTAATTCTTTGTCGGCATTGGTTGTTTTGTACTGTTGATCGAAGAAAACAGATGATAGTGCCCATCACTATGTCCAATTGACTTGGGACGTCACTAGCAGGCTTTTGACACTAACATCGGTAACAAGTCGAGTTTCGCGCGTAGACTGGGCTCGCTGGATATGATTATTTTGACCACGGAATAAATTGCGTTTAAAAGTTTCTGTCTATTAGCACAGTAGATAAATACGTTAAAGCAGTATCGATACTCCGCCACTTTCGACAGAAAGATACCTACGGTAGGTACTATTACCGTATGGTTATCCGCTTATTTTTTGTAAAATATTATTCTTACCTTGGTGGAAAGCCACATTAACAGGAAGTTTAAAAAATTAATCCCCCCATTAAAATCAACCTAACTCCTACCACCCTAAAATCGTCTTATTGGTCTAGTGGTTTAAGCACCCAGTCATGATCGCGGGATCCTGGGTGCAACATGGACCATCTGGTGCATGTTTGAAATTAGAACATGATATTGTTTAAGAAAAAAATTCGTACACAAAATGATAGCTAAGTTTGCAAAAAGCTACGCAAACAAACACAAAATTACACATTATTTTCGTTACGTTTTTTTTTGTATCAAATTTCGTTACGTTACTTGTCAAGCTGTTGGCCCTGCACCTGATCGCTCGGGCCAAGTCACAGTAAAGTACCGCCATCCCTCATCCATATACTTAATTGTGATCGTAACTCATAAAATACCTACTTACAGCAGATCCGCCAATTTCGACGAAAGGAAGAACGCCCCACCACCACCACTCCCTATCTAGGTCATCCCAAATCATATCACTTTTGATAACATTTTATAATCTACTTACTTATTTTCGCTACCAAAACGAAGTTAGCAGCGCTCGAGCAAAACCGGCAACCCTGAATTTAGTTCCTGTGGTGAACTCCGATGGGACCTTAGAATCCGTGTACGAGTAAAGAGGGCGTCTGTGTGCGTGCATCATTACAAGAGTTTGTTCGTAGTGTCCACACTGCTATTACACGTCCAATAATAAACAATCGGCAGGTCCACTGATAGTTAGACCGGACGCCTACATAACGTCATTTAATGGATTATTCATTTTCGGAAAACCCAAATCAACTTGAGTGAACTCGTCGACCCAAAATTCCCACCGCTCTGCTTCTCGTCCAACCGTTGAAATGAAAAGAATAATTCAAAAATTAAAAACAAACTTATAATAAGCCTTTTCATTTTACAGATCTGCAAAATAATACTGCCACACAAACTAAGGTACTTGGAAAACATGTTGAATTCAGAAGTAGTAGCGAAGGCCGCCAGGATACGGCAGCGAATAGAAGCTAATCCGAACATTCAAGATAGCGACAAAGGATGGCCAATGCTTTTGGCAAAATTCCAGGCAGACGACAAAAAGAACGTGCCCTTCAACCCTTACAATAGTCTATACAGCAGACGTTTACCTAACTTTTAAATAGAAGTTCGATTTTAGCTAATAAAACATGTATGGATAGTATTTATAATTTTGTGTCATTTGTTACCTAACAATAAATTGACGTAAATATCTTACCTACTTCTGATTTCTAATTAAGATTTTCTTCACATCTATTCGAAAAGGACGGCTTGGGCGCATATTTTCGAATACGGTTTTTGTCCATTATTTTTTTATTTTGTAATCAAAAGACCTCTCAATTATAGAAACATAGTTAAAATAATTACTTGATTCTCATTGAAACTATCTGAGATGATACAACTTTAAAATCACATACACTTTAAAATCAACCAACACACAAACCCATAACGCTCCATATGGAGCATATATGCTTCATATGGAGCGTTGTATATATACAACTGTCGACTGGCATGTGACGTCACACGCATGTATTTTAAATGCATTTCTTTCGAATTTTGCTTGGTAGCTATATCAAATGTTTCGTTTTTTTTTTTTTATATATTAAATGTGTTTGCACTTGACCCAGAAGAAGCCTATTAACTCTCGACTTAAAGACACCCAAATTGTAGCTCTCTGGCAATACAGAAGCCGGCAAGTTGTTCCATTCCTTAGCAGTTCGTACCAAGAAAGAGGAAGCGAAACGCTTAGTACGAGCTGGTGGAACTTGCACAGTGTAAGGGTGGATTCCTGACGTCTTCCGTAATGTCCGGTGGTAGAAAGGAGAAGGTGGTATTAGGTCGTGAAACTCATTCGAACACTCCCCAAAATGCATCGTATAAAAATCCGATAGACAGGCCACTCTACGTCGGTGAGCGAGGCTTTGGGATTTACCCTCCACTAATTCTGCGTCACCAACTAACTTCATGGCTCGACGCTCAATCGAGTCGAGGGCAGCCAGCTGATACTTGGCAGAGCCATCCTATAGGTGACTGCAATACTCCATGCACGACCGAACTTGAGCTTGATAGAGTTTGAGAACCTGTTCCGGCATGAAGTATCGCCTAACCTTGCATAGGATACCAAGTTTTATAGCAGCAGTGGCTGCCTTGGTCTCAATAGAGCGACCGAAGTTAAGGTTGGAGGTTAGGTCCATACCTAGTAGACTCAGAGTGTCTGCAACAGGCAAGGACACGTTTTGAAAAGTGGGGGACAAGGTGAAAGCGGTCCGCTTAGAGCTGAAGAGACACGCCTGTGTTTTGCAAGCGTTGAACACGACTCTGTTAGCTTCCCCCCAATCGGAGACTGCTTCCAGGATCGCGTTCACCCGTCCAACCATTTTTTCTCTGCATGCATGGATTTCAGCCGTTGCGTCGGACATGTATCTCTCTGCAACTGTGCTATCATCTGCGTACCCAAAGATACCGGGCATAAGCAGGTCGTTGATATGCAACAAAAAAAGGGTTGCAGAGAGAACATACCCCTGAGGGACTCCAGCGTCAATCGCCAACGGATCGGACGAGCAACCGTCTACGACTACCCGAATCGACCAGTTCCTCAGAAAGTCCGAAATCCATAGGCAAAGATTAGCAGGAATTCCGTAAGCTGGAATCTTGCTAAGAAGGCCGTCGTGCCAGACCCTATCGAAGGCTGTGGAGATATCCAGCGAGACTGCAAGAGCCTCACCGTGCCTGTCCAATGCCTCACCCCAGTTATGAGTAGCGTACACAAGAAGATCCCCAGTAGATCGGCCCTGGCGAAAGCCGTACCGCCGATCGTTGAGAAGGTCATTGTCTACTAGGTAGCTAAGAATTCTCTTGTTCAATACACGCTCCATAACTTTACAAAATATGGAGGTGATTGCGATGGGGCGGTAGTTGGAAGGATCGGCACGACTTCCTTTCTTAGGCACTGGCTGGACAATAGCAAGCTTCCAGGACTTCGGGACCACTCCATGCTGCAGAGAAAAACGGTACAAACGGGTAAGAACAGGAGACAACTCGGGAGCACAGGTCTTCAATACCACTGCTGATATACCGTCAGGACCGCTAGCCTTATTCAAGTCTAAGCCTCGGAATGCCCTTAGTACCTACCTCTTTTTGAAAGATGCAGACTGGTGGCATTTTCGTGCTGCAAAAAGGTAACTGGGGTGTTTTTTGGTAGGGCTCAATCGTATGTTATGTCAAGGGTTCTATTATAATCATCATCATCATCTTCATCAGCCCATCGCAGTCCACTGCTGGACGTTGGCCTCTCCAATTGTTCGCCACCGTGATCTATTCATGGCTTCTCGCATCAAATTCTTGCCAGCCATCCTGCGCAGATCGTCCCTCCACCTAGCCAGAGGGCGCCCTACATTACGTTTGTTAAGACGCGGTCTCCACTCTAGAACTCGTTTACCCTATCGGTTTTCGGTTCTGCGACTAATATGGCCAGCCCACTGCCACTTAAGCTTGCTAATCCGGTGTAATATTTTTTTAATAATAGGTATCATAGTTTTGAAATGGGCTTTCCCATGAATCTTTGAATGACCATAAAACCGGCTAGACATTATATTATTCATTGATAATTTTGCTATTGGTACTTAATGACCCTATTTAGAGATACCCTACATTCTTATGGACGAATATATGAAATTAGAGATTTGTTTGACAAATCAGACAAATCTCTAATTCGACTTCACAAGAATATCTAATTCGAGTGCACAAGAATTGGCCATCTGAGGGGCAATTCTCGTGCACTCGACAGAGATTTTATACATTATTACATCGATTGACAGATTTCTTTACATTCGACTATATAAATGTCGCTTCACGACCTGATAAACGTTTCACTTCTTCTTTCTTGGTACGAACTGCTAAGGAATGGATCAATTTGTCGGCTTCTGTATTCCCAGAGAGCTAAAATTTGGGTGTCTTTAAGTCGAGAGTGAATAGGCTTCTTCTGGGTAAGCACGTTACATCTTAGACCTTATTGTCACTTTCCATCAGGTGAAATGAGGTCAAGTGCAAACCCATTTAATATAATATATATATATATATATATATATATATATATATATATATATATATATATATATATATATATATATATATATATATATATATATATATATATATATATATATATATATATATATATATATATATATATATATATATATATATATCCTAAATGGGCAAACTTAATACCAAGAGCCATTTCTACCATCAACCTTTGGGTCCTAGCAAAGCCTGCGACGTCCTAGAAAAGACGGATCCTGAAGGTTCTGTGTTGAACCAGATCAAATTAATTGGTATGGGAGTACTTATCGCTGAAGTCGGTACAATATAGGGACTTTTTCATAAAAATTCACAGTAGAGTTCTTGAAATACCGACTCCTCATGACAAGGCGCTTGAGCTGCGTCAAAAGTGGGAAACAGTTCGTGCCGAAGCACCCAACTCACCATGCGACCCTTATCGACAAATACATCACCAAATCTGCGGTCCAGGAACTTGGAAAGTTATCCAATGAAATGAAAGCGGAATAAGCACGACCGCCGCAGGAGGAGAACCGCAGAGGATACAGACTCAGAACGGGAGCAAGAGTTTCAAATAAGTAGTTTTATCGGGGAGAGAAAACTATTTGAAATTGAAAATAGCGCGCTCGTGACAGTTCAGTGAACACCAACGATATCTTTAAGAGACAATGCATAATACGAGTTATAAAGATTACTATAAAAAATATAACAAACATAAATAACATTAAATACAAAAATATTGGTATACTTACAACATTTTTGTCAAGGATTACAGTAATCGTTAGAGGCCTGTGGCTTATCTTAAGCCAGACCCATTAATCAATTTGTTATTCAAACAAAGCTGTGCGCAGCACACATTATAATGACAGCTTATGTCGAGGTTACTATTTATAATGCAAACACGATTAGAGATACCGTTAAAAATCAATTTTGGACCAATGTACTTACTAGATTTTAATAAATACACACACACAGAGAAGAATTAAGCATTCTCGTAGGAAATGCTGAAATACAAGTCTCTGTAATCAAATAATGGGTGATTCTCCGAAATTTGATCTTCCGGTTTCTTCGCGTCTGATTTCCATAGGTTCAAAAATATTATTCAAATTAGAATTTTAAATTTAAATAAGAACACGTAAAGATACCTACCCTTCTTTCAATTCAAACTTCTTCTGATTTTCAATATAAACTTCTAATTTGAACAATATTTTTGAGCCCATAGAAATCAGACGCAAAAGTCACATCTTTTTCGGAGGACATTCTATTTGCATATTTTCAAGAACGAAAAATTAAGCATTCCTCATTGTGGTCTTAATATTCAATGATTAAAAAGTAGTACCTACCTATACTGGTAGGTACTACATTGAGTATTTATCATACATTGCAAAATACCCTAAATTGTTCGCTTTCCTCAGCTAAAAAAAATATTTTTTTCAGACTAGACCAATTAAGTATAAACTTAATTGGTCTAGTCTAAAAAAAATAAATAAAGTCTTAATTTATTATAAGACGAATGCAGTTTAGTCCTTTCACCTCTGACCAAATGAACCGACCGACTGATTGTGCAGAATCCATTATTCCCCGTAGTCTTACCAGTTCTACTAGTGGGAATTTCCTTCCTAATAGACTTACTAGTCCATTTGGAAATTCTGTGCCCATTATACTTACCAGTAAATCAAAACTCCCAATAGTCCGATTCTTAAATACTAATCTACATGGACTTAAGTTTATTGATAGACCACCTACATAGTGAAGTTGAATTGAACATCTTGTTATATAGTTAATTATCAAATCACAAAGGAATACCTAATAATAGAGTACTTGTATTAATGGGAAATAAGTATGTGTAATAAAATGGGGACGAGGTAAGGTACTTACTATTGATGAATGGATACCACTTTGATTACTTAAGGGATATGTACAATCACTATAAATTGAAGGCTTATAAATAAGTAGCTATTATATGGCGATGTGCACTATGCCCTAAAAGTCTTGTGTCGAATCTGTTACTATTATTAACAATGTGTTCTGGTAAAAAGTAAACCACATATTGAAACGTAGTGTCCTGTTCATGATCAAAACGAGATGAATGATAGTAAAAAAAGAGTTAAATCAGTCAGACACGATATCAGTACCTATCCAGAGTTTACAGAAAGGCCATGAGCGCGCTTTAAAATTCTGGAGTTTAGTTACCTCCAGTAGTAGTTTCTCTGTTACACTTGTAAGTTACGAGAATTTACAAGTGTAACAGAAAAACGTATGAACGTAAGAGCAAATCATTTTTATCTTCAGTTGTTTATCCCATTTGATTTTCTTATGTTCAGTTATGTATCTTATGTTCACTTGTTTTCTTGTGTTGGATTGTTTTCCCTATTAACCTATCCGGTTGGTAGGGATAGATGAAACAGGGACTTTTTGAAAAAGTTTTTTACGCCAAGACGCTTGATATAATTGCTTTTCCACATCACCATTAAAAACCACGATTTCAAATAGGTAATTGGATGTGAGATTTTGTCACCTTTTATATCATTGCAGAAAATATTGTACATTTATTATTTAAAGATAAAAAAAATTACATATTTTACCTAACACAACACACGTTAAAACCATAAATAAAATAAATCAACAAAAATAGACGAACATAATCTAGGAGCACGCTGCAAGGCTAGTGCTCCCGACAAGACGAGCGAAGCGATGAATTTAGACTTTTTCTGGAAACGATTTGCCGTAATCATTATTTTTATTTTTCAATTTTGATTTTGCAAACACTTTAACTAAGTCCAGTCATTCTTACACCATAATGGTGAAGTTCTGTTGAGAGTGGATGTAAACGATGCCTTTAAAGTAAATAAATTTAAAATAATTTAATTTTCAGTAAATAGGGGCGCCCGTTTCCAGAAACCACTTTCTTTCTTCTTCCGTTGGCTGTCAGCAGTCTTCTCGGCCCGGCGTAATTTAGCCTGGCCATAGTGAATTCCAAATTAAATCCATGGAATCTAGCTGATGGCTCTTGGTAGGTAGTTGGAGATGCCCCCACAGTGCTCAATCACTTAAATATATCACCCTCAAGTTCTCGTCCATTGCTTTTGAACATTTTTTTACCAAATGCGAGCTCACGTTCCGGACAGCAACATTTTCTTTTTTAAACAAGTTCTATATTCAGTATTCCGAAACAGCCCTCAATATTTCGATACTTATTATTAAATAAATGATGTTTGTTTCTGAGTAGCACTTTAAAACCTAATAAATATGTATCTATAAGGCTTATGTGCAATTCTTCAACGTGACTCGAATGGGATCAGGGGTATTCCTTTTGATTGGAGTGATGATAACCTAACTTATGTTATGTTAATGGTAAAGCTGAGAATACAATGATCTCCTGAAATCGTAATCCTTATCTTTGACGGACATATTTAACTTTCTTGGCTCTACCTATGCTATAATGTCAAGCGTAGATGTATATTATATATGGCTGACAATGCTATACTGTAGGTATGGTCATGTTAAAACTCATTTCTGATCTACTTACACCTAGGTGTTTTAAATGTGGTCAAATGAATAATAAACCTAATGTTCATAGAAATAGAGATCAAATGACACCTATCAGTCTAGTCGGGCTATATTTTGCAAACTATAGAATTGCTTAATTTAGACATATAGTAAAACAGAATGTATATTGTTAGAATCAACATAGCCTGCGATAACTAGTGGTGGAAATTATTTAAGGCAAATGTGTTATATACTTAACTTATTTTTTTTTAATCTACTGCAACATTTAACATTTAGGTCCTAATATTCAAAGACAAAATTAAATCGCTTCCTAGCAGCTTCACAATACAATTTGTTTGTGGCCGCACTACCGCAGACGGAGGCGTTTCTATCTGAAAAACATATCTTTCATATATAGCTGCGGGCTCTAAGTATGTTATAGGTACCTACTTAAAATGCTGCAGAAAATCGAGCTTTTGAGATGTGCCCCTAGTGTAGATGCTGCGAGCGAATACCATGCACGGTTCACCGCACCAAAACATTAGAGCTTTACTTATGAAATTGATGTTTTGTATGGCGATTTTGTTAGAATTTGTATTTGTAAAGTAACTATTAATGCTACTACTCCATAAATAACTTACTGCGCTTTAATGGACAACGTTTAAGAATGTGTAGCATAGTTTAAAAAAATGTTCAATTAAAACTTATTTTTGATAAAAACGTCAATTCTGCCAAGTAAAAATGGGCCATTTTCAAATATTTTTTTGCATCACAAATACAATAATAAAAACCTTAAAATATAGTCTTAAATCGAAATAAAATATACCTGTTAGCTACGCACTCTACAAAGCTAAAGAACGGAACCGATGGAGAAAATCAAACTGAATCAAACGGAGTCACGATCCTCAGGAGTGAAGGACCACAGAACACTATTACTCCTAGCGGTGAGGACTACCGACTGAAGAGACTGAGAGAGATAATAACTTAAAATCCGCAACAAAAGGAATCTTTCATAAGTACCTAGACGTGAAATTTTTTACTATAGATG
Organism: Marasmia exigua; assembly: GCA_019059595.1. Lineage (NCBI taxonomy): Eukaryota > Metazoa > Arthropoda > Insecta > Lepidoptera > Crambidae > Marasmia > Marasmia exigua. The sequence continues at coordinate 9,937,808 of CM032494.1, read as the reverse complement.
TACTTACATTTGTATTTTGATGAACATATATATATATATATATATATTTTAAAATTGCTATGTTCATCGTTTAGGTAAATTATTTAATCTTATTTGTCTAACTACTTAGGTACATCTCAAGATATAGTTTTTTAGGGGCGAGAAAATCGTCTTCCGCCCCGGGCGGACACGACACGGACTATAAACCCATGGCTATACTCCGTGTCGTAAGCGCGAGTGTCAGCCGGAAAATATTTTAGAAATAAATTCCTGAATGAACTCTGGACAATAGTTCGATTCACAATTCGAACATAGAACAATACTCGATTGATTGTCTACAACGGAGAGAAGAATTAACGTTGGCAAAATTACCACCTAAAAGTAAGTTTAATTCATATACCAGTAAATTTGTGGGGGAAAATGTGAACACGCGATAATTTGAAGATGCGCGTAGTAGGTACATATGAATTTTCTAAATTTTGTAAACAGTTGTATGTTCTACTTTTGCCTATTTATTTTTCGGATAAGGCATATCTGCCATTTTCATTCAAGAATATCTTTGCATAAAAGTACCTACTAAGTACTTCTTTTTCGTTTACTTGGTAGCCCTTTTCACGAACTTTCTGTTCCGGAGTTTTTTTATGTGATAGGTGACAAACGAGCAGACGGATCACCCGATGGTCAGCGATTGCCGCCGCCCATAGACAATCGCAATGGCAAAATCAGTGGAGTCGCAAGTGCGCTGCCAACCTTTAAATACCCCTTTACCCCGGATTGGGCCACCGGTATTCTCACTCACGAAGTAAAACAAAGCACAGTGCTGAGATTGCAGAATGGTTACTTATGACAGTAAGTTAAATTATGCGATTCATCGTAACTGCGTTCGATACGTGAAAAGATTTTCGGCATGGCGTGCATTTGGTGCTTCAAGATTCGAACTAAAAAACATTCGTTTTTCTCATTATTCGAAGCTGTCTCGAAGGCGACAAAATACTTACATATGTTTTTCAGAATATTAATAAAAGCAACTCGTTGTTTGCACAACTTTGTAAAGACGAAAAATTCAGCCTTGTATTCAACCAGGTGCCTTTCTACTAAAAAATAGAATAGAGATCAACGACGGCAACCGACTGACAGACAGCAACAACGACAAGACATTTAGAGATAAATTCAATGAATATTTTACAAAAGCGCAGGGATTTTAATGTCTTTTACCGTCAAAATGGGCATTACGAAAATATAATAGGGCCTGTTTGACCAACCCTGCATAAATATACAATACCTAATACTCTTTGTTCATCCAGCGGAACCCGCAATCTTATTTCGCAGTAGTGGGAGGTTTACTACGGGCGCGGCGTCAAAGCTGTTACTGAAAAAGACAACTTATAATATAATATCCTTGCGGCGAGGCAAGGCGTCGCGGCAGACGGAAAATAATTTCATTAATTATATAATTAATGAGAATTAAGTTGTTCAAAAGTTCGTTTAGTACATTTAAAGGAAGTAATTGTTATATTTGAGCCAAAGACTCCTAGCACTCGGTGTCATATTTCATTCATAATTAATTATTGAAATACCTACTCTTCCGTCTGCCGCGAGTTTTTGCGTTTAGTATAGACGAACTATTTTGCATAAGTGCCAAGGGTAGACGAACAGCTTTGCGATATGTTTTTGAGACTATTTTTTTTTATTTAGTATTTATAGGTATTAGGTTTGTAAGTAACAGTTGCCGCCACTGAGCGAATAAACGTTTTGCCTACATTTCCGCTTGGTGAACCCGGCTAATGCAGCAGTGTGTACCTACCGAGGCGAGACCGTGCTCCCACAGCTTGTGAGTACATGTCCAGTAGTCGTCACCAGTAGTGAAATTTGATAAATTATAGGTATATATAACTTTGCTGCACTCGGTAACTAGTTATAAGATGTTATAAGTGAGAACCAATACCGTTCAGAAGATTATTTATTTCTTGTAAACAGTAGGTATAATTACATAGGTAATCAATCTTCATTCCGTTATATAAATAAACTGATGATCATACAATGGTATTGTTCTCGTTATATGTGTCGATGATGGTTAGAAGAAGTATTTGTGCTTAAGTTAATAGTTTGGCCTCGATTTTTACACAATATCATTAGAATTTTATGTTTTCAACAGATAGCTCTGTACTGTCTAAAACGTGATCCATAAATAATTCATTTTACAATCGGCTGTTGAAAATTTACTATCTAACATCTCACATAAAAATATATGTATTTAGTGCGCCTGACTGAATCTTAAGCTTATTACAGCACCCTAACGAAAACTTATTATTCGATTTTAATTTAATATAATCTTCGCATATTTGTGAGTACTTGGTAAATATTGACAAAATAATTTTATTATTTTTTATACCTAATTGTACTTTATGACATTATTACATTTAATTAAATAAGATAATAAATTTGAAAGAGCTATGTTTGGTAGTGACTTATAGACATGAGAGATTTGCACCTAAAAATTTACGCAAATTTTAGAAAAAATTTAGAAATAAAGTTCAGGTACTTTGATCTTACTCAAAACATAGCTCACAGCTCAATGTGAGTAACAAAATACATCTATACATATAAATCTAAATAATAGATAAAAACGTAGTTAAAAATTAGGCATTTATATAAATGATCATATACTTAAACAAACAAACACTTGGGATAAACTAGAAACCACTAATCATTTCAAATGAAATGATCAAAAATAAATTTAAATATCCCATAACTGTGCTTGGATTTTTAGGACGCGTGAAATCTACAACACATATACAAATATCATCATATAAATTACTAATTAATTCATAATTTCTTGATATGTAACATTATGTACAAATTAAACTATATAACAGCATATCTACGAAAATATTGAATCGCTTCCATCAATAAATAATAGACTCACTAGGTATAAAAAGCGTTATACAAAAAATATAATTAAAATATGCAAACTATACAGATATTATTTTACAATGAGTAAACATACAGTCCATTATTTTTTACAACACTAGTAGGTACTATAAACAAAGAAATGTCAACCCAAATAGCAATATTAGTTAGGTAAGTAAATATCTACGACTGTAAAATATAGATTATGTACATACAAATAATTTAATACCTTTAATTTTATTTCATCTTTATAATAAGAGACATTGTTCTTGCCTGGAATCAAAACACAATAGGTAGCCACAGAATGTTCTGTTGAATTTGGTCTGAGCCCAAATTCAAAGCCTGAATCAACGGTAGTACTACTAAGGAATATATACTAATGATGAATGTATCACAGATTGCCTGACCAGGAACTTTATATATAATTTAATTGTTACAGCCGTATATAAAACATATATTTATATGTTTGACCTATGCTTTATTGACATTTAAATTGAATTTAGAAAATATTGTAATGTTTTATTATGGGTCCCTGAGAACTGAAAAAAACGAATTTTATGTTACATTTTTTATTTATTTTTTTATTTAATTGGACAATTGGAATCTAGATCCCACTTGGTTAACCCACAAGATGCTGTTCAGTTCAAATTATTTGTGTAGAATGTCACGTCATTCGGTGACCTATATTTGGTCAGTATAAAAAAGATTGTGCATCATATTTTAACAGACTTAATAAAGGTAGTTGACTTTTATCAACTAATTAGGCTAGGAAGGTAGACATATCAAATTTGAAGGTCACAAGACACTTTATAAACTCGTCAAAAGAGTTATAAAAGATAGAAGATCCGTCAAGAAAATCACTCGACCGATCCATGTATTGGAGCTGTAGAACTTCCTTGCTGAGCGGTGTCGAACTTTCTTGCTTCAGGAGAGTACCTACACATATACCTATTATGACGGACTATATCTCATCTAAAATACCAATACAGTAATGTACTAATCAATTCAGGCGGAATCTTTTCACCACCTTATTATTCAATGAAGAAATAAAAATGATATTGTGAAGATTTCTCTAGGTAATCGTCTTTTAGCAAAATGTCTTCTGCAATGTAGAAATCACCCTGATCATAAAAATTACGGTTTTAGCAAACTAGTACACGACAAAACGTCATGAAATGAAATAGAAACCTAATACCGAATGTCACATGGTTGCAATTAAGTTTTCCTAAAAGAAGTCATAAATATAGAACTTGGTGTCGCCTGAATTGGAGCCTAAATTAACAAAGTAAATCGGAGCAGGAAATCAGCTAAATGAATAGACACCCTAACCGAATCCAACGAAGCTATACGTACTGGACTCTCTCAGTTTATTTTTTTCTGCGAGTTAGTGAGCTTCCCTTTTGAGTATACCTTCCCACCGCTAGTCTCCCAACTATTGCTACAAAGTTCTTAATTTTTGTGATTATCATCTAAATTGCCCGAGTTATGATAAAAGTATAACCATAGACTTAGGATGCCGCCCTCATAATAAGACCAAACCAAAGAGTCTAATCACTAAAGACTAACTTAAGATGGTCGTCGGCCTTTTAATGACATTTTTCAATTTCATTTTACATGTTTATTTTTATATTTTTAAAGAAATAATATTACAAAATTTAAAAGAGGTCCGCGCAATAGTTTAGCACACCAAAGAAAATAATCTTTTCATATAATTTAGAATAATATTAAGAGTTTACATTTCTTTGTTTACTTTGCTTAAATAATTTAATTAAATGTAGTCCAGCCTTTGGGCACGCTGGAGGGAGCGTCCTGCCTCGCGCTCGAGGAGCTGGGAGTATAGTCTAACAAACCAAATTGACTAAAGTCTAGCCCATATTCATGTAAGAGAGCACTATCTGTAGATGACTTGATTTGTTCAACTTTGTCTTTATCACGACACTTCAATGGGTCAAAATCTTCCAAGTTTGTTGGCGAATCGTCCAGTTTTATGAGATCTGATACCGAGCCACACGACTGAAAAAGAAACAAACATTAGAACGGTTAACACAAAACGAGGGTTACAGCAACCCCAACTCCATCTGCAATAGGATATTTCTACGGGTTATCGTTATCATAAAATAATTACTATGTTATTGTGAGGCGTTTGTACAACATTCAATTAACCCATTAATTTTATTTCGTATTCATTTGTAACAAGAAAATCGCATAGAAATAATAATCAATGTTATCTACAATCATATTAAGAAATCAAAAGTAAATACTTGACAGGCTTTATGGTTATAATGATAGCTTTAGAGAATATTCAATTCACAGCCATTTCACCGTAAATAAATTTAGTTTGTCAAAAATGTCGGAATGTGATAGTGATTTTGAGGATTTCGTTCCACCGAATATTCATAAGTTACAGTCCGTGAAATTCGGAAAGAGATTACGATAAATGAATTACGTTATACAGGTATGCTTGTCAAAAGTGTTTCCCTATGATTTCTTACTTTGAAGATGAGTGTAGATAAAGTAGTGCATGAGACTGCACATAAGTAGGTATTAAAACACTCGCAATTGATATTAAAAAACTCGCCAAGGTTCGTTTTTTAATATCTCGCTCGTGTTTCAATATTCCTCATTACGTGACAGTATCAGAAACTATTATTATCTACTAAACTCATCATTTATGTCTTAATCTTCCAACTAAGAAATCAAAACGCATTTTGACAGGCTAAATAGCTTTTAAGTAAATTAAAAATGTGTGTTGCTTAGTGATAGTTTTTTGCACTTTATGCGACTTATACAACAACTGAATTTCTTATATTAGTATTAGGACACGTTATCATCATTCGTATAGTCAAAATAGTTAAAAATTGACACCTCAAACCACCTACAACATGCACATGCAAAAATATAGTGTGGCCATAGACAGTGGATCGATTTCGCCCCATTTTGTGTTGTAATAACTAAACATTGCTATATACTTAATATATCGCTTGTCAAAATAGTTACCCTGTGATGATTTCTTACTTTGAAGATTAAAACATGAATTTGGATAAGTAGTGTACACTGCACATAATTTGGTATGAAAACACTCTATTAAAATACTCGGCACGTTTTTTAAAAGCTATTTATAGCTGCTATATAAAGCCTGCAAAATCTTACATTTGATTTCTTAATTTGAAGATTATAACATGCGTGTAGATAAACTACTATTATGTCATTAAAACGATTAAGTTCTTCGGAACCTCGTCAACGATTATGAACACAAGAAAACTTCATTCATTTAATTTAAAAAACTTACACAATTTCTATTTATAGTCGGATTTTTAATAAAACACAGTAATTTGACAGTTGTTAATGTCAAATCCGTAGTAAAGCTCAAGTCATCCCGTTCAACAAGCAATGTTCAAACTGACTGGCATGAGTTTTGTTTCAGGAGCCTTTTAAATCTTATAAACAGTATAGATTATAAAAATTAAAGCAAACAATTTTAGGACACATTTTATATTTAGGTATTTAGATTTTAAGGCAAGTGATATTATGAGAAATAAATTTTGGAGTACTTATCATTCGGACAAATAATGATTAGGCCACAAAACATTATGACACGTTAAATTATGGGTAAAAAAAAATGAAACATAATAGAGAACCTACCGAAGTGCCTTCTGATCGTAATTGCACTGTACACCATCGATATCTAATATTGTTTTTTTTTTCAAAACAATTCGGTTCAATTCCCGGTTTTTGTTCTTTGCTTCAAAAAAAAATAGGAATGCAGTTTTTCTTGTTATCATAACCGATGAAATGGTTCCTATGAAATTTTCGTAATTATGTCATATAAGTAGTTTCAGTTAGATCGATTAGTATGGGGGAAGTTCCAATACTAATCGATCTAAATGAACCTGCCTATACGGATGTAAAATACAGCATTTGGTTGGGTTATAATACCTATGGGACAACTCCTCTAAATCACATGACTGTTGCATTTTTCGCTGGCCAATATGGGACAAGCCCTCATTTTGAAAACAAAGCTCCTACCTTTTTTGAGTTCTTCATCCACCTACATCCACATACATTGTGTGTGTATAGCAGTCGGGTATGCCTTTGGACCGTTTATATGAATTTGGCTCACTTTCTTATAGGTATCAAAAAATAACTCAACAGTAAATTCAACGCCCCACATACTATGCATTGTTTTAGTTTAAATGTTAATAGGTATTATACATTAAACATATTGTTTCTGAACTTAAGTATCTATTGATAATTGAAGTATTTAAACAAAATTGATCATGCATAGAGAATTATCTTAAATCAAGAAAAAGCATTAGTCACATTTTGAAATGTATGAAATAGTGATCATGCTATGATGATTATAAAGCATGCGATTGTCTGTTTAAATGTCAGGAAAGAATCGGATTTACGGACCAAACAGCTAAATTAAAGTAAATCGCTAATTATAATACGATACTCGTACTGTTCTGTTTTATATTTTAATGTTATGTTAATAAATGTTCATGAATAAAATAATGATGTAAAAAACTGTAAATAGTTGTTGCAGTTCACGAGCAATGCTGCAGGGGAGTCGTTGTTCTCTCTAGATTTTTCAAATCTAAAGCATTATTTCTACCATGAGCTCGGCGGTGAGGGAAAATATTGAGGGGAAACCTGCACGTTTCGGATAGTTTCTGAAACGTATACCTTTGATTTAGTTGGTCTGGTTCCCCTGTTAAAGGGTTGCGAAGGTCAGATGGCAGTCGCTTGATCGCTTCATCGTAGTTTATCCAGACTCCCTATATTCTGTATCATTTTCAAGCGGGTCCAGAGCGACGCAAATCTTGCTTTGGACACAACCGGGAATGTACAATACGACAAAAAAAATATTACCATTTTTGTATGTATGCTTTTCAAATAAAGAATGAAAAAAAAATGACCTATATTTTTTATTTTTCATTAATTTTTTTTCATTAAACACTTAAAAATATGGGTCATTTTACCTTTTATTTAAATTAACGCGTGAAAAAGCGTTATTAATTTGTCATGCAGAGTGATGACGTCACTGGAGGAAAATTCTGAAATTATTTTTCTTACTTCTCTTTAATTTAGAAATAGTATTTTTCATTTCGGAAATGATATTTACTATGATTTATTACTTCTAGGCCATGAATCACTGCGGTACATGAACCCAATTCTTTTATTTTATCACATTCGAGTGCAAAGAATCTGAATGAATACTCATTTTCCCTACAGTACTCACTTCCCGGTCTCACATGTTTAGTTTTTTTGTGTGTGTTAACTATTCTACGTCTAGTCTTAATTAGCTTAATTCTGATTAGTTTAATAAAAATAAAACTTACCAACAATCTTTAAAAAAACGTAGAGATTTTCGCATCTCATAATGGTTTATGGGAAGCAAGAACTGTTATCATTAAGTTCTTTTTTAGCAAATCAAAGGATTTTTTAAATAAATTTGAGAATTGCATTTAAGTACGTAGGTTATTTTGGCACATATAGCTTTTCATTTGTGAGAACGTGAAATAAGCATATGTTTCCGATCTTTTACTCTCGAATGTAGATTTCAGATTTTAATAAAATTTTAACTGAAAAATGGACATGTCATATATAAATTCATAATAGGTACAGGAGACATATATTCCGCACAAAATACAATCCAATTATATTTAAAGTAAACGAAAGCATACATTTCAAAATTGGGTAATACACATAATCTAGTAATATAATAAATTGAATATTCAACTATTGTCAATCACACTAATCCAAATATCCCTGGGGACACAAGCAAGAATTTAATTATGTCTGCATTAATTAGCACGGGGACCATGGTTAACAGTCATCTTAGTGAACTGGTTCACCTTTTCAAACCAGCAAAGATGTTCACCAAGTGAAGCACAATCATCAAAATTCAGATATATTTACCTGATCAAAACTCAATGGCCGCGGACTTCCCTAGCGACATTATTTCACATCACTTTTCTGGATTTAAATACTTTACATATTTTTCTTCCACTATGACGCCAACTGTAAGTTTCTCATGTAAGATAGCTAGGCAGAAATAGAACTTAGTTTCCGTAATCTTTTATACTACGACCGTCCATACACGAATACGGAAAAGGGAGAGGTATGTATTATAAGGTTCAATATAATATATGTATAATATTACTTATGAAGAATAAAGGTACATTCTTGCAAATGTTAGAAATATTATATTAAAAACATAATCATTAACAATAAATTAAGTTTAAATAGATACATATTTATCTAAGTAACGCAGTTAAATTCATGTGTTAGTACAAACAAACTCCACTCTCGTTGTTTTCAGGGTACGAATGCAACCATTTTTTGTTTTATAATGAAATACAAAATTGAAATGATTACAAATGCACATATCACAGTTACCTCTTGAGCTTTCCCTTTTGGTGGTATGTTGACAGTGGGTCGGGAAACGGCCCTCGCTATGCGATTCTCTTGGCTCTGCCTAGCTCCTACAGAGGGTGCCGAGAGTTTTGGCGCGCTGCCGTTACAAGGCAGTGTCGCACTCGGTTGCGGCACTTTTCTCTGATTTGACGACATGGTCAGTTTTAGCTTGGCCTTGTCTGTCCCTTCTGTGAATCTTATTGTGCTGGTATGGAAGTCTCTCTCCGTTGCTACATCGTTTTTTGTGATGTTGCTGACAAAGTGCATAGAGTGGTTGGGCGCGGGGACCGCCCGCGGCGGCGGGGTCGGCGCGTCAGACAGATCGATTAGTTTCCTCGTGGAAATGATTGGGTAACGGAGTGGGAGTTGGGGACGTTCCGGTAACCGGGGTGGGAGGCATGGTGACAGTGTTTTCTGCAAAATAAAATCGAATAATGTGCCACGGTGCTCCTAGGAGCGTACACATGCTGGTAACGCATACGCTACGCACCAAGCATATGTCTGTTGATCTGGCCAAGCACAGTACTACTGCCGAAGCTAGACAGTACAATGAGAGAAGCATAACAAAATTGAGTGATAAAGCATTCCTATGAAAAACTTTTAAAGGTAATTATTTTATCTAATTACGAGAGTCTAATTCTGCTATTTCCACTCAAAACTTAAAATGAATTCAAATAAACATTCAGCGCCACGTCTATCCGCCCACCGCGTATTTCTCATATAAACCTCCCCGTTTGCCCAAAATTCAAAACAAGGAAATTCGTTTTCATGCATCATAGAACATAGTGTGAAAAAATAACAAAAAAAAATGATTTTATTTTTTTTATTTTTGGGCGATATCTTTGGTTCATTGCAATGTTTGAAAAAAAAACAGATCATCAAATTATGCTGATCACGTTATGAGAAAATAATGGAAAGAAAATTTTGAGCTTAGAAATGATGATTAAGTGAAGTGAGCACGTTTGCATGAAAAATACGCGGTGAGCGGTTAGATGTGCTGCTAAGTGTACTACTTCAAAAAGTTTTTAAGCGGATAATGAACATGAAAACTAATATAAATATACTTTCATTTAAAAAGTTGAGGTTTATGCTTTGGAAAGAGAAACTAAGATCTATAAGTCACGATTTACAGTTACTAAAAGCATGACCATGACGACAGTAACGAGACAAGCAACTAATGAATTTGCTACATCTAGTTAAATTTACAATAAGGACATGTATTATTTCATGTTAACTTACTGATTTGTCGGGTAAACTGATGTCCGAATTATGAGAACTGTTCGGAAAGCTATCACGTCGTTGAGAATTTTTCTTAGCGAATAGGAACTCCATTTCGTTGAGTAGATCGAGAGGTAATGTGAAGGGAGGCTCTCGCGGCGGCGGCTCGTGGGAGGGCGACGAATCGGACGAGTCTGAGGAGACGGGCGTTGCGGATCCGCACGAAAATCTGAAAATAACATATTGTGTATTATGTAGGTGAGGCGATTAATAAATAAATTGTTCTCTCAAACCAACACTGGGCGGGCATCGAGTCGAACTATATGTATCCGTGAAAGGCAGCCACTCCTAAAACCTTGCACGTGCTCCAGCTAGTAATCAAGACCCAAACTTGCCCAAGAAAGGTTTGTGTTAGGCAGGCGGCTTGATTAAATACAAAAGTCTGAGCACATGGTGTGAATTGATAACATCTTGAATATTTCTCCGTTCTGGCAATCAAAGAATGCGCAACACGCTATTAGTCTCTGACCGTGTCCACCCACACCACTCCTTGTCCAGTTAGGCTGATTCCCGTATCAAGTAATTAGGAAGATCAGATTTTCATTGTAATTTACCAGACTGATCAAATATTGGATACTCCGAGCTCCGATGTATTGGCTTTCGGACACATAGAAGAATGTCACGCTGAGATGACATGTTTCATCTCTATTTTCCTATCTATGATTTCCTATAATACCATCTGTCCGAATGATATCGCTGTAGCTAGTGAGCTATCATTTGGATTTCGTTACCGCGCCTAGGTTTCATGCCACACAACACACTTTGCTTTATAATCTCAAGAAAGGGTTCAAAGTGACGTATTCAAAAATGTCATTAGTTTCGCCATGCGCCATATATTATTATTGCGGCATTATGCCGTACCTGCCCATACATTGTAACTGGCACGATTTCGGATCTAAATGTTAGCGTAGGCGAACCGTTGACATTCGGGCAAGCGTCTTCAGGAGGGCGTAGGTTGAGCTCGAGCGGACTCTCTTTCAGAATAATTAACATATTGAGATTCACCATTTCTGATCTTATACTAAAGGTTTCCCTTAGGTACACTAAGGAAACCAGAAACAATGAAGATTATAATTAATCAAGACGGGAATTAACATGATATTTATTATGTGATACAACATTGTGTACCTACTCACATATTTTACTCGACGTTTCGGATACGTTACAGACCTCGTGACCACGGCTGCTGTAACGTAGTCGAAACGTCGAGTAAAATATGTGAGTACACAATGTTGTATCACATAACAAATATCGTGTTAATTCCCGTCTTGATTAATTATAGTTATAATACAACGCGAAAATTTTAAAAACAATGAAGATACGAAAACACCCAAACAAAACATGTATTTTACCAACAAACACATGTTAATGTATATGTAGTGTTCATTATTGCAAAACAATTGACCCTTTCTGTCATTTTATTAATTTTCAGGATATTGTATCAAAAAAGGCCTCATCAGAATCTTTCTTAAGAACATTTAAAATTACCTGCTATCATCTGTAGTATTTATAGACGAAGGTCTCGACCCAGTTCTTGGTATTTTATTCTTCAGTCCTCTCACGGCTGATTTCATATTTTTACCACCTTGGCGAACCTTGAATGCAATTATTGATAATATGAAAAGGGTAAATCAACAATTATGGGCGTTGCATTAAATACACATCAATATACACATTATAAACTAACATATACGATTATTTATCTACACTCATGTCATAATCTTCAAATTAAGAAATCAAAAGGAATCAGTTTGATAGGCTTTATAATCTTGTAAACTTTTAATTAAAATTTAGGGTTTATGCAAGAGCTACCTATATATGCAACAGGCAAATTTCTTTAATGACAATATCAATTATACTGCCAAAAAAAAAATACCGTACGGGTCGAGCTAAATAAAACCGTTTAAAAAAATGAATTTGAAACTAAGCAACAATTTAGTTATGTGTGCCCACATATGATTTCACGCTTTTTGTTTTGTTATTTACTTACCTATTATTAGATTAAATTTTATCTACTTTATTTAAAGTATTAGAGTGTGAAAAAATATTTTCAGGATTTGACTGCACCAGATATTTTAGAAAAAGCATCAAGAGTTGCAAAGAGTCTTGCTAGCAAAATCTACTAGATTATCAGGTATATGTACAACGTTGTTCTAGTTTCCATGATTTTTCCTTTGATGATTAAAACATGAATGTAGATAATGTAATGCATGAGACCGCACATAACTTGGTATTAAAACACTCGAGAATACTATTAAAAAACTCGCCAAGGCTCGTTTTTTAAAACCTTGCTTGTGTTTCAATGACCCTAATTATGTGACAGTCACAAAAACTAATATTGTAGATAATCTGAAAATACTCTATAAGTGAAGAGCGTTTTCGGTCAAGTTCTAATCGTGATATCTCGGGATTTTTTTTAAATATCATGTATTCTTTTGTCTATGTTTCCCTCCCGATCAATCGAGAAATCTTTCGATGGCATATTGAATAATAAAACACGAGTCGTCACTTTCATTGTCCCCTTGACTTGCATTAACCTGACAACGTAAGAAGTCACGCGCACCAGCGGATAGCATAACTAGCAATCAATCACTGAGCCCAATCTTCTATAGAAACATTGATGTATGTAATGCAAATGCAACTAAGCAGTCCAGACCCTAACCTGCTTTTTTAAAACTAAATAATTAGTTTATTGTTAAAATTAACAGTCGAAACTATTACTTATTAGCATTTGTGGAATATTTGATGTAAACATTGGCTGCCATTGTTTGAGGCGCCAATAATGCTACATCCATCAGTTTGCTTCTTATTCTAATTATATGTGTCTGATTATTTATAGCAAGACCATATATATACAACCTGTGCGGATAAAAAATGGGATCAGAAATGGCGGCGCATCTATTCACTTCTCGCTCGCACACTATTTGCGTCTATGCTCGCACCCCACGAGTGCGAGTATAGACGCAAATAGTGTGCGAGCGAGAAGTGAATATATGCGCCGCCATTTCTGATCACATTCTTTATCCGCACAAGTTGTACCTACTACTTGAATGCCCATCACACATCAAGTCGGTAAAGTTACAGTATGCAGTCTGCATGCATTAAATACTATTTCTACAGACCCTATAAGACCCAGTGCAGGACTATTAATTTTGATTACGATCTCTGATGCCGTCAACTTAGTGGAGTGTCCATTGATTTATTTTATTAAGACTACCTATTTGTAAAGCATTATTCTCTATTTACCATTCAACTTATAAATGTATGTAACCTATGTACTTTGAGACAAGATAATACATTTAATATAATTCTAATAACTTATACAAGTACAATTCAAAGCCAGAAATATACAACCAAACACTGGTGAAACTAAAACAAACCAGACATTAATATCCTATAAATGCGCGTTGCCTCTGTCGAATATTATTAGATACTAAGACTTAATATGTACAAGTCTGTTAATATGATTCTGTAATTTCTTTGTACTTCTAAATATAATGAAAACATGATAATAATAATAATAATTCTCACAACATCACATACATTGACCTGATTCCGTACTAAGTAGCTTAAGCACTTGTGTCACAGATATCAGAAAACAGAGGAACACAAATTTAAACTTAAATACATATATTACACCCAGACACCGAACAAACACAAGTGTTCATCGCACGAATGTTTGTCCAGGGTGGGGATCGAACCCACGACCTTTGGCGTAAGAGGCAGGGTCACTACCAATTGCGCCATCCGGTCAGTCAAATGATGATAGGCCCAACATCAAGAACATAAACAAAGAATATCCAGATCTATGTATCATATCAAACATGAAAGATAAATGAACGGATGGACATATGAAATATATAATATGTACATAATTAAATACCATCACCTCTACGAATAATATATTATCATTATACAGAAACATGCAATACGAGTACACTCCACTAAGTTGTGAATCAGTTATACGAACATCTGAGACGACACGAGTCTAAACTCACCGTTTTCACAGCCGATTGTACTGCTGGGTTTGCCTGCAAATATTCACATTTTAAAGCAAAAAAAGAAAAAAATCCAAGTACTTAAAGCATGCATGCAATTTGTAACATTATATTATAAAGTAGATTTGTCACTGTTGTTGTTTAAACATTAGGGATGTGAACAATTTTTGGAAAAGTGTTTAAAACCATGCATACGTAACAAATATACCCAAAAACATTTTCTTTAAAACATACACTTTTAAAACCTTTAAAATGTGTTATTTAAAATTCCATTTCAAATTCAGCGTCAAAACGTCAAATTTTGTCAAACGCCCGCTGTGACGTCAAATACTCCTAATCAATGTCAAAGTTGTATACTCATATAATAGAAAGTTATTTCGTAGTTTTGTTATAGTAAGATGGATTTTAAATTTTATAAATGTTGTGCGGTGCCGCAGTGCAAGTTCTACTTCAAGTTCTTGAAGTTCTACTATCAAAATACCTATTTCTTTACGTTCCGTACACAAAAACGGAATATTTAGCTCCAACTAGCCCGTCGGGATCCGGCACTTGTATTGATGTTAGTTAGAAATGTTAGAAATTTTTGATGTTAGTTTGATAATATTTCTTAGATTTCCTTGTATGTATTAAAATATTTTTTCTTCAAGTTTTCATAGATCAACACTGAAATTTTGAGGTTAGAAATAAAGTAAACAATGTTTTGTACTTTCATTTCAGTTGCCGAATGACATGGAGAATTATCCAGAATAACATTTAATGGGCAGAATATCACAGATCCGATTAAGAGCAGGATGTTTGCCAAGAAAGTTTGTTAAAGAGCAGAAGTTATTTATGAATGCATTAAAATAAATTAATGTTTTGTTTTCTATTAAAGGAATTAACAAGGCACATAAATATATTGCGGCCAGTTCCATTTTCAAAATTTTCTTTAACAAAGTAGATCTTATATCAGCCACCCCTCGTACCTTTTCGTGGTAAAATTATATACATATTTGAGTACAGTCCACATCCCTATTATTCGAAACTGGTACCTAATGACAATATAATATTCTAATCGAAAGAAAAAATATCATTACGTTACTCTACAAAGCATAGTAATAAATGCCTGTTATTTTTTAACAATATGCCTACTCGTTTAGTAGTCATACGAAAACTAGTCTAAGGGCTCAGTCAGTGGTGACGGGTGTAAGATTTTACCTTGAACTTTGCCTCTTAAGTTTATGATCAGTTTTGTTATAATAAGACAAAAGTTCTACCTTTAATTCTGATAAGGATCACATATTATAAGTACATATCTATATTATTATTTATACATATATTATTTGAGATACCCTGTACAATGATGATCATTTAAAAACGGAAAAAATACATACACACTAATTACTGGCGTTGATTGATCTGTTTAGGAATAGATAGTGCGTCAGGTATTGATATAAATTGATGTATCTAAAATATAATATTTTTTATTTGATTGATACCAAAAATATTTTTACTTTAAAACTATCTGTACTTAAAAGATACAGTGACAAAACTACTTTATTAGATCTGAGGTTAGTTAGATAAGTTAATAGGTACATGTTACCTAAGTTATTTCAAACATTATAGTAGCGTTTAACCAGATTTAAATAATGGTACAAAAGCGCGACTCGGGAACAAGGCAAATCATACGATGGTGGGTTATACCTATTAATCCATAATACTTTTTATACTTGGAGGGAGTTGTTAAAGCGCGAAAGTCAGCTGAACAGCGAAAGACGGTAGCAGTTCACACACAGCACAAACCCAATCTATCAATTAAGAAATCGGCGGTAACATTTTAATTTTCAGTTGTTTTTTTTTCTAATACTATGTTTAATGTTAATAATAAAATCCACATAATTTTAATTCAAAGGGTGCTTGGGGTTCTGGAATACCTTATCTTTGACAGTTTTGAAGAAAGCACCACCTTCTTTCTTGACAGTCTTTGCCCAGTCTCTGTATTGTTGCTTGAGTTTTTGTCCACTTCCTGTGCTTAATTTGTCGGCATAGTTATTGCACTCTACTTCAAATTCGTCGTTAAAACCTCGACCTGAATTCAGCAAATCTAGCCTTTCATCAATGAACTAAAAAACAAATATGCTTTTATTAATCTTAAATTACAATAGTTACTTACTACTAATATTCTCATCAAAAATTCTAAGAAATTTTCGTGAAACACTAACCTGTTGAAATATTTGAGATTGGAGTATTTTTCTAAGGAATGATTGCATATTTTTGCGAGTTTTTACAAAAGCCTCCGGGTTGAATGTGATCAATTGACCATTTTCAATCCTAGAATAGAAAAAAATACATATTTAGTACTACAACATACATGTAAATATGTGATTACAATCATATCATATAATAATTATTTATAATAGTGCTCAACATTCATCCATCCATCATAGGAAACGCCTACTTATTTACGACCAAAGCCAATTCTCGCAATATAATATCTTTTATCGTAGTTAAAATGTACACTGTTCGGTCATAGATAAGTTTTACAACGATCTGTACAAGAACTTTTCTGCACTCTGACATTAAAAGCGAATAGACGTGTGTCTTCGGGGAAGCCGCGACTTTAACTGTGTTAAAATGTTCAAAACTTACTTAATAGCATCACGATAGCCCCCTATCAAACATACTAGCGCACGTAAAAATGCTCGAGACACAGCATCTCCCAGAGCGTTTTTATCACTCAAAGATTTTTTCAAACTTGTAACCTGTTAGAAAAATAATGGTTCATCTATATATAGAATCAAGCAAAATAATAACAAAGAAAACGTGTAATGTAAAAACATACCAACTCGGGCGGAAGACTTTCTAAATCATTGAATGGTGTTCTTAGTTCATTGGCATCAACATCTAAAATTACAACATCTCCAATCTCTGACTTTCTAACAATCTGAAATTAGAATAATATCACACTGTTAAAAAAATATCCTAAAATAAACAAATGATCATCTGTTGATGATAACTGTGTTCAGTTACGTCAAGAGTGTCTGCAAAATGAATCCCCAAAATAAGAAAATCTTCATCTTCTGAGATAGTCAAGCTGCCCTCAAAGTGTTAACGTTAGCGAGTGTGTTCTACTCCTAAACCAGCTTGGCAATGCCAACATTGTAGAGCTGATTTGGGTAACAGGACACTGCAATATCAGAGGCAACGAAGCCGCTTACGTGCAAGCAAAGGCCGGGGCAGAGAGGACCGGAACGAATAATCTATTGCTTCGGATCCCAGGGTCCACTTTCGTATGTCTAATATTACAATAAAGCGACTGACCCTGACAACAAAATGATTGTTACACATTAGAACCATTAACTCAACAAATGTGGGTATCCACAGATTGAGAAACTAATCAAAATGTGCAGGTTTCCAACGAAATTTCCTAGCTAATGATAGAAATACACACATAGATTAGCAAAATCCAGAGATACGTATCCAGAATCGAATTTATTGCCTATATCTGTTCAGAAGACGGAGGTTCTTAGCCACTATCTTACCATCGAAATTATTAACAAACAACGCAATCTGATAGCAAAGATAGTAAGAAAATGAAGAAAACATACTTTATTCATTATAAGCTAAAGTAATAAGTACATACATTACACAGGGGAAAAAAGATAATTGTTTACTTGAGGCTTATTTTTTCATATTGGGTAATGATAATTCACAGACCTAGAGTCAATCTGTGCCATGGTTTGTTAGTATGTTAAAGTATATTGCTCCACACACAAAAAAATTCTAATACTGTTATTACTTGAAAAATACAAACACCATAAGTGTACTCAATGAACTAATGAATTTAAATTACCTCCATAACACTTCTAGGAACTCCAATTAGAAAAGGCATTGGCGCTAGCAAGTAATCCACCAAGTGTTTGGGCAATATTGGTATGAATATGTGCTGCCAAGACATTGGAAACAAGGTTGCGTTGGCTGCTTGCACACACGCCGAAAGCCGAGATGGTTTAGATGCTACTATTGCAACACGCCTTTCATGGAGTAAAGCTGCCCATAAACCAGCCATGCATTTTGCATCCATAGCACTAAAGTATTCCGTAAGGTTGCACTGAAATAAAAAAAAATAAAATAGGTACATGATATATGAAACAAAACTGGAAAAATTTCAAATTCATTGAAATATTCAAAAGATGTGTGTGTGTGTATGTAAGTGCAAAAACTACATAGTTTATTTTAGTTATGACACATTGCATATTCCATACTAAAGTAATAAAGAAGATAGGCAGAGAGCCACGTTGTAGAGGTACCGTGTTATTACGCAATGTGGGATAGTGCAAATATTACGCATTCATTCGTATTGAATCTCGTAACTAGAAATGTAATTGTATCATAATTCTACAACTTAACGATGAAAAGTTAAATGCGTTAAAAGATACCGTTAAATTAAGGATAACAAAACGAAAAATAAATACTTTAGCCAAAATTAACCATAGATTTAGTATGAATAACAAAACGCTCGAAACGTCAATTATCATTTTGACACACATTAGAATGCGAATAACACTGTCAGTCATAGAGTAACTTATATAACCATCTAGAGGAAAACGACCAATACTCAAGAACGGCGAGATGATTAAATGAAATATCAGAAATGATTTCAATTGCTCTATAACGAAATTCCCAATATCTATCGGATCTTTGTTAATTTCCTTTTTATTATAATTGCTGATGTGGGCAGGCGGTTTGTGGTCATTGTTTCGGAAACATGAATTACTAGCGCGATGTAAAAACCATCTGCTTGAATGCTTTTTAAAGCTACATCAGCTTTTTACAAGCTCCATCTAACGAAAACCGCTGAACAATTTTTTCTATACTAAGGAAAAAACTACTAAGTGTAATGACCCTGCCGTCAGTTGAATTTTATTTTGCTTTGACCATTAGGCAACAAGTTACATTGACACGCATTGACATGAGGTTTTTAACAGACGTTAAGTCACAGGTACTTTAAATGTGGGAGAGTCACGCTTAGGCATGAATGGGCCGGCTCGACCGGAGTGATACCACTGCCTCACAGAAGACCGGCGTGAAGCAGCGCCTGCGCTGTGTTTCGCCGTGTGAGTGAGGTTACCGGAGGCCCAATGGGGGGAAGGGGAAAAGGTTGGCAGCGCACTTGTGACTCCACTGGTGTTGCGGGTGTCCATGGGCGGCGGAATTGCTTACCATCAGGTGATCCGTCTGCTCGTCTGCCACCTCTCATATAAAAAAAAGGTTAAGTTAAAAACAAAAAATAAAGAGTTAAAAAGTAGAGGGCCCTTCGTTATTGGTATTGTTACAGTATTCAATGAAAATAAAAGTTAATTTTTATTCTAGTTGGATAAGTTCTAGAATTTTTTTATTTTTTGGAAGATAAGTAACTAAGTGTCAAGTTTAAAATACCAAAAAATTTATATGACACAATATGGATTTATCATAATGGGGTCCTCACTTGCTTTTTTCTTTACGCAAAATGTCATACATTGACTTATTCCATTCTCAGTAGCTTAAGCACTTGTGTAAGGGATATCAGACCACAGAGCATATTAACACCCAGACACTGAATAAATACAAGTGTTCATGACACAAATGTTTGTCCAGCGGGAGGATTGAATCCATAAACTTTCCCATATGAGGCAGGGTGACTAAAAAATGCGCTATCCGTCTAGTCAAAATACAGCTGGCCGGTAAAATTTTTTTTTTATTCATAATGATAGGTACTTACATTTTCAGGAATACTTGGTAATTTTGTGTCGGGACTTTGGCAAGAAAACACACTGTGGCCGGCATTGTATGTGACCTTTAATGTGTGCCCAGGCATTGGTGGTCTTATTCGGCATGCTTCTAAAAATGATGTCAACTCTCCTCTCTCTGAGCTATTTAGCAGATTGGCTATACAATTTAATAACCTGAAAAATTTTATGGTTGCAACTTCAAGACTACAATTTCAATTTCTCATTTTAGATTAAACAGTTATCAGTATTAGAGAACCTTCGCAGCTATGCATAATTAAAAGAAATTTTATGAGTATTATTAACAAATTAAAGTGCATGATGCTAATAATCTAATTTACAAGATAAGAAAAATTTCAAACAAATCATAAAAACCATTAGTTAAAATTTAATAACGGTCTGAAGCCAGAATATGCCTAGTAATAGACTTAACATTGCAACACAGTAAAACAAAATACACTAGCAATCATTCGCTTATGCAATAATCTCTTTCAGGTCAGAATTGGAAATATTTTCTTACTTAGTTTAGTACCAACGGAATAAAGATATACCTACAATGATTCCTAATAAAGAACTAGTGAGTAATATTTTCGCTGAGGCATTATCAAAATAAATTGTAAATGTTATCACCACATTACTGTGGTGTGGTTGGTTTACACAAACAATATTAAATAGAATGCTTTGATACTTACTTATAGAATATATCATGCCATGGTAAATGTGATAATAGGACCAATGCTGCGTTTGATTTGGGATCATATCGGCAGAAACAAAATGTGTACTTGGAATCCACAGATGTCAACACAAATGAATAGTGTTGAACAAATGAACTGAAAAAATAAAAATAATTACACACTAAACAGCTCATCTCCAGTATTAATTTCTATTGTTATGACAGAACTATATACCCAGTTTCTAGCAAATTATACTCAATACTCAATCATTTATTGCAAAACCATAATGTTCAAAAGCTCTTTAGCGATGTCCTCTTCGAAGGGAGAACTCCGGAGGCGTGGAGTAAGAGTGTGGTCGTCTTGTTCTTCAAAAAAGGGGACAAAACCCTCTTGAAGAACTATCGACCCTTTTCTCTTCTAAGCCCACGTCTATAAGCTGTTTTCAAGAGTGATCACGAACCGTCTTGCGCGGAGACTCAACGAATTCCAACCACCGGAACAGGCTGGGTTTCGGAACCGATACGGCACCATAGATCACATCCACACAGTGCGGCAGATTATACAGAAGACAGAAGAGTATAATCAGCCCCTGTGTCTAGCATTTGTGGATTCAGAATGCCTTTGATTCGGTTGAAATCTGGTCTGCTCTGGAGTCCCTGCAGCGATGCCAAGTCGATTGGTGATATATCCAGGTGATGAGATGTCTCTATGATGCCGCTACTATGTCCGTCCAAGTACAGAATCAGCAATCAAGTCCTATACCATTGCATCGAGGAGTGAGACAAGGGGACGTCATCTCCCCGAAATTGTTCACAAATGCAATAGAGGATATGTTCAAGACGCTGAACTGGAAGAGACGTGGCATCAACATCAATGGCGAATACATCTCTCACCTGCGATTTGCAGACGACATATCGTCATAATGGCAGAAACGCTGCAGGACCTACAACAGATGCTGAATGACCTAGCTGACTCTTCTAAATGCATCAGCCTACGGATGAACTTGGACAAAACCAAGATCATGTTCAATGAACATGTTCTACCGGAACTGATTGCAATTCACAGTGTCGTCCTCGAAGCTATTCAAAAATACATATACCATGGGCAGACTTTGCAATTGGGTAAAAACAATTTGGAGAAAGTGGTGAATAGGAAAATCCAGTTAGGTTGGGCAGCATTTGGAAAATTACGTCGTGTCTTCGTATCGTCGATACCACAGTGCCAGTCCTACCCGTTATGACATACGGAGCCGAAACGTGGACACTTACGGTACGGCTGGTCCACAAGTAAAAGGTTGCTCAGCGGGCTATGGAATGAGCAATGCTCGGCGTCTCTCTCCGAGATCGAATCCGAAATGAGGTGATCCGGCAGAGAACCAAAGTCATCGACATTGATCACCGGATTAGCAAGCTTAAGTGGCAGTGTGCTGGCCATATTAGCCGCAAACGTAATGTAGGGCGCCCTCTGGCTAGGTGGGGGGACGATCTGCGCAGGATGGCTGGCAAGAGCTGGATGCGAGAAGCCATGGATAGATCACAGTGGCAAACAATTGGAGAGGCCTACGTCCAGCAGTGGACTGCGATAGGCTGTTGGTGAAAACCATAATGTACAATGAGATGCTATAGACCCTGTCGGGCACGAAAACTCAGGTTTAGGAGAGAGGAAGCGCTTTTATAATAAACTTTAAGTTCGATTAAATCATTTAGAGAAACCTATATAAGTATGATCAGTAAAATATTCATTAATATTACAGTAACTTTTATCAATTAGGTACTTCTTTAATTTTTTAATAATTTTTGTCATTCTGTAGTATGTCGGGTAATTTGTTGTATATTTTTAAAGTGGAGTTCAAGGTGCTTCTGGAATTAATTTAAGAGCGGGAATTTAGTAGAGCTAATTTACTTTTATTTATTAATGTGTGTATGTGATGTTGTGAAATATTTATTTATTATGTGTATTTAAATTGTACATCTTCGCGATTGCATAAAATTCTTTAAATTTACGAACAAATTTGCACATTTTGAAAATGCATAAGCGTGGCAGAGTTAATATTTTATAACATTTAACAAAAAATGGTTTGCAGGTATCTCTTTGGTCTATATTTGCAATGATCCGGACTAACTTTTTTAGGAGGATGAACAGAGAAGCTGCATCTTATGCTAAATTAGTTTATATGCAAGATTTTACAATGTTGAAATTTTACTTTCAATTCCTTACATTAAGTGTACTAATGGACTACCTGGTTATACATAATACTAGCTTTATGAAAATTTACCTTTCTAACAGATTATTATTATTATAAGTACCTATTTAAATTACTAAATAGTTTTGCAACCTAAAGGACTTAATTCAAACCAGATTATAAATAAAAGTAAAGGGTTTCCAACTATTAATACTTAATCTATTAATTATACTTCTACAAAATAAAAACACTCACTTTTCCAGTTGACATGGGAATGTGAATTTGGGAATATTCTTTAACTCCTCTTCATTTTTATATGATTCTGGGTGTTTTCGAAGTATGTATGGCTCCCTGAGATGGTCTCCTGGAGATACTTCACAAAACAGTTCAAACAAGAAGCGTACTGTGTCTCTGCAAAACAAGGCAATCAAATAAATTAAACGAAAATATAAATGAAAAGATTTTAAAGTACCAACTAATCAAATGCAACTACCTAATGATGGATCACAAACATTTAAATTGCAGAGTTTATGGAAAACAGAAGGATAAATTGAATTGAATGTTCACTATAATTAAATAGGGATAGCATTTTTAACAAAAAGAGTAAATAAAATTAAAAAAACAAGATGGATGGAATTACATGAACTAGAGTAAACGATTACAGATCTGAAATCAGGTTAAATGATTTGGCAAGTGTATTTTTAGTTAGTGAATTTTTCAACAACAAATTTTCTCTAGTTCTTATAGTTCATTTATGTACAATTAGTAGATAAATACCTCACTCTGGAACCCATGTCTCGACGTGGAATTGAATTTTTGTTTTTACATCTTATAAGGACTTTATTTCTTAACGATTAGTCTTTAGTAAACACATCACGAAACATCACAAGCCATAGAAGATTACTTTTCAGTCGAAACATACATTTTTTTCCTATTTTTTTATGTATTTCTAAAAACTAATATTACGAAAGAAAGACGGACACAGACTATAACAAAAGGAAGGGACAGTCACTTTTTGTGGTTAGTTAGTCACTTACGTCACTCGCAAGCACAGAACATCACTAGATTATCTGGATAGGATTAATATATAATAGAAAACAATCTACCGGTTGATATACAAATGATATAAGATATTGCAACGGTTTTATTGGTGGAAGGCTTTGAACAGAGAAACTCTCACGGTAAAATAATGTCTAAAAATATTTTTAACAGTACAAGGACTAAATAAATTATTAGGGCGCCACTGTCGCCAAATCATGTAGGCGACAATGGGCGCCCCAATATTTTACAGGATAAATCTTTGAATAGGGAATATAATTATCTTCTTAAGGTAACGGGTAGGGCACACTAGCGACTTCAATTGGGTCCGTTTTTGTACGCGAAAAAATGATTCACGCCAAAAGTGGCCGCTT
This sequence comes from Marasmia exigua, assembly GCA_019059595.1. Lineage (NCBI taxonomy): Eukaryota > Metazoa > Arthropoda > Insecta > Lepidoptera > Crambidae > Marasmia > Marasmia exigua. The sequence continues at coordinate 9,913,208 of CM032494.1, read as the reverse complement.
TTGGCGTGAATCAATTTTTCGCGGACGCTTTGGACCCAACATTTGTGCATGGTTATTTAATAAATAGTATAAGTGTTTGCCAAGGGATTGTAACCCCGAAATTGTTTAAAATAGATCCAGTTTAGTAGCTAAAAATTAATATCGATTGGCGTCGCTAGTGTGCCCTACCGTCACCTTAAAGGGGTATCCCTTTCCTATTCAAAGGGATAAATAGAATTGATACTTTGATTGATGGAGTATCGGTAACATGAATTTGATATACATAGTGTAACTGTGAACATGTAGGTACATCCCTCAAAGCTGTAACCATATGTTTTAGGTACCAACATAGATAATAACAAGACTAGAAAACTAGTCTGCGCCAGTCTGCGCCCACTATTTGAAGCAACGCAAATGGAGCCGTGCGGCTCCAAACGCCCGGACCGCTTCACAGTCATTCATGTCAATGCCTGTTAAACGCATCTCGCGAAAATTAATTTACTATGACCATTTGTGCGGTAAAATTTTGTCACAATGAATCGGACAAGCATAAGAAGTGTAATAACATCTCTTTTCACATGAAAGCCTTCAATATTTCATACTATGTTGTGTTTTATAAGCTAAAAATACAAACGATTTATTAAAATGCTCAGTGTTGCCAGATAATGAAAAAAAATATTTTCCCCATTTCAACTTTATTGTAGGATTTGATTGCCCAGACTGATTAATTTAATCAGTTGCTACTGATTTTTACAGCGTAAAGCAGTGTCTCTATTGTGTTTCGCTGCGTGAGTGCGGGTACCGGAACTTTTATATGTTAAAAAATATATAAGCAATAATTTATTCATTTAATAATAATTTCAAGATTTATACTTGGGTTGATGTGTTCCTGACAGTGCAATACATGGATCCACATTTTACCGAATTGAAACTCACCCTGATAACCCTTAAAATAAGTAGGCAGCTCTTTACATATTTATTTCTTTCTTATTCATTATTGTATGGTCAAAGCATCACAAATATCAAAACATAACTTGCCAACTAATTTTATAATCACAGTTGGGCGTATACTTGAAAGCGTTGTTCTAGGTACCTACAATTAAAACAGTACAGTTACTACAATAACCATTTCCCATGTTTTAGGGAAATATGTTGTGACTGGTAAAATTAATTAGTATTTTTATGTTGATACTTTGTACATAGTACCAACTTGAAAAACCAAATTTGTGCTTCAAACATAGATAAATATAATACTGGCTTCAAATTTTCCTATATGTAAAAGATACTCTGTGCCACTCTGTGCTTCAAATTTGAGGCGACAACAGTAAGGAAACTATCCTTCTAGTATTGTTATTATTCTATTGCTACCAACTATTCTGAAATCTTAACAATATTTGCACAGATCACTATATATATGTAGCAATATTAGTTCTACTACGACTATGTAATGTATCGAAATTCGTCGAAATTTTTTTCTACTCCACAACATACGAAATGACCAGGAGCCCAATTCTCGGGTTTGTGACATTTTGAGAACATGGCGGATATCACCCGAAAACCAGAATTGGGCTCCTGGAGCCCAATTCTGGGGCTCGTGACATTTATTTTCATACGACATATATCACTAAAACATAGTTTTTCTTTATAGTTTTCGGGTGATATCCGCCATGTTCTCAAAATATCACAAGCACGAGAATTGGGCTCCATATCACGAACTCACGAGACAGACTCTGGGCGAAAAGATTAATTTTTACTATGCTAATTTACAACAGTCATACTCATGGAACAAATGTTATCAGAATGGTTGGTACACGGGATTAATATTCAGATACACAGAGCCAGTTGACCTTATGTTAGGTAAATACCTACCCGTGAATAAAAATTTCGGGATGGGTTATATTATAAAGTCCCAGCCTTTATATTGCCACTGCAAGGCAAACGACCAGGAGCCCAATTCTCGGGCTCGTGACATTTTTTTTCATACGACATATATCACTAAAACATAGTTTTTTTGTATGGTTTTCGGGTGATATCCGCCATGTTCTTAAAATATCACGTGCACGAGAATTGGGCTCCTGAACTATGATGGGAATTAGGGATGGATGGATGGATTGGGGATTAGGCTTAATGGGTTAAGCCCGAAATAAATGAATTGTTTTTTATTTTATGGTGGCGAGTTGGGCACATTAGCGACGCCAATGAGCAATTTTCCAGTAGGTATTTACTTAGACAATTGTCTAAGGGTATTTATTAACTTTGAAGTTACTCGCTAGATGGTGTAAGCAGTCTCTATATATTTCAGGTGTTGGATGATCCAATCCCACGCTTCCTAATTTATGGGAAATTTTCCCAGTGCTAGGTAGGTTTTTCACGTTTAACTAATATTTTAAAGTACCATATGGTTGGATATATGGAAAATAAGACTTTATTTATACCGACTTCAAGTAAGATCTTAAATAAGTTGTGAAAAATGTCTGCCATGGCGTATGGAGATATTTTGATTGCTGCCCGTTTGAAACTGGGAATTATAATTTTCACAAGGAGTTCATTGTTGTTGATGATTGAAAAAATATTTTTGAAAGAAAGAAAGAAAAATTTATTATTTTGGACATCAAAACACTACATACGAATACAATATTAGTTACAAAAGAACAAACAAACAAAAAGAAAAACAAAATGTCACAAACCCGAGAATTGGGCTCCTGGTCATTTCGTATGTTGTGGAGTAGAAAAAAATTTCGACGAATTTTTGAATAAAACTTCTCTCGGAAAGCTCTTTATACCTACTATTTATTTAATACTTATACTTACTATTACTTTTGGTCTGCTTTTGTACTTGCGGCCACTTATTCATTTAAGTATTTAGGTTCACCAATGGGGTTAATCTAAATTTCAAATGCAAAAATCGATAAATAAAAGTAGTGCAAAATTATTAAATAATTAGTATAAATGTTTGCTTTGAGACTGGAGCTCCGAAAATGTTTCAAATAGATCCGGTTTAGTAGCTAACAATTTAAATCGATTGGAGTCGCTAGTCAGGGGTACCCGTAGCCTTTAAGATCTGATAAAAAAAGTTTAATCCGCGCGGATTAAACTTTTTTGCCAGTCTCACGGCAAAACACGGAACTAACATTTTAGATTCCCTGTGACTATGAACTTAAAGTTCAAATTTGAATGTTTAACGGCGGACTTCTTTGGGGGCGCAGTGGGATGGATATCGGATTTGAGGACTCTTATGTCCGCAAATCCGATATCCATCCCACTGCACTGTGCGACGTAAGTAAATATAAATCCACTTACATAGGTAGAAGCATGGACATCAGTCCAAGCTTGTATTAAAAGTAGCTATCAAGCTACTAGCTACTAGTAAGTAGAAGCAGACAATATAAAAAAAGTTTTAAAGAGAGGTACTGAGGTTTAAGTAAAAAACATTGTTATGCATTTTTATAGTATTATTTAATAGTTATTTTCACTCACGTACACAGGCATGATTCATCATTACATTAAACATTTAATATAATTAAAAGGTATTTCAAATACCACCATAACAATAACTGGATAATAGCTAGATCCTAAGTCAGAGCCTCAATACCCGAATATATGAAAAATAATAGTACCTTATTGATGCTGCTTATAATTCGGACGGCTATAAGTGTATCCGTCCGAAATATAAGCAGCATCGAAGAAATTGAATTCTGATAAAAAGAGTAATCAAACGAGTGCGTTTGATTACTTTAAAGACCTTAAAGTTTACGAAGTACCTAATACTTATCTAATAGGAATGCTTACCCGCAGGTAATGGACACCGTTTCAATAACCCAGTATAATAATAGATTGGTAAGTACCTACCTAACAAATAATCCACGTCTTCAATTACTAATTCAGTCTTTACAGTAAGAATTCGTAAAAAAGTTGATTTTATTACATAATGCAATTCAATGGAAATTTGTTAAATAAGTAACTATCTACACTCTTTCTTTTAAGCTTATATAATCTTAAGTGACTTAAAGCACCATTCATAATTATTTTCTTAACTAGTTGAGCACGAACAATAAGAAACATTTAAATACCTACCTACCAACAGTACCCACCTATAAGTACATAATATTTATTTATTATTAAAGAGTAAGTACATAAGAAAACCAATTTTCAGTTACCTAGGTCTACTTGTCACACTTGACACTAAAATGTATTAATGTAAATAGGCAGGTACCTACCTACCACAGTATAAAATACCTACTATGATTATAAAATACATTATAAATATAAGAATATTATGAATATAAGTGCTTAAGTCTTAGTTAGATGTGAACATCAACTTAAGATTAGCCAGCTAACTTTAGTGTACCTAAGGGTGCGTTTTTACAAGAGCGGAGCTAACAGAAATTGGCCAGTTATTAATTTAACTTATACATAAAATACTTTTAACCATATCGATACTGCAGTGTCGAAAGTGAAACGCTTATCGGCGACTTTGGCTGATCTAATGTCTTCTCTAGTTAGTGTGAACAATAAGAAAATATGAATAAAATCTGTTAAAATGGTTACAAATCTAAATGTATATTCCCGTACTCGCCAAGGTACTGGTCTGCCCGATACAAGATACTATAACCGCCGCACTCAGAGACATAAATTAAACTAAATGTTCATTATCTAAAATATGAAAAGTCTTTATGCGTATTGAAATAAGTGTCAATATTAAACCGTATTTGACGTCTCTGAGTGCGGTAGTAAGTCAGAGGCGCATAAAGTGCAGTGCAGAACTTTATGCAGCGTCGAAGAGGAACTTAGGTCAGCCAAACACGTAGCTAAGGGTTCAACACAGGAGCATCGACGGTGAATAGGATTTGATGTTTTTTTTTTAATTGCAAATGCCTTATGTAAATAAAGTTTAGACGGCTAATATTAAGTTTATATTAACACCTAACCTTAGCCGTAAAAATTGTATCACCAAATTTTGTGTTCTATGCTGCCATGGTTGACTACGTTACTATCACAAAATTACTTACACATTTAATATAAAATTTATAAAAATATATATTTTTTGAATTTATTAAGATAATTATGATGCAGCTACCTATCTGAAAATTCTGAAATATTATCTAAAATATAAACCATATCGTTTGGCTGTTCATATCTTATCACTGATGTGTAACCTGCAAACATAAAATAACATTTATGTTAATTAAATTTCGTCATAAAATTTATTTTTATATTACCTACTAAAGTGAAACATAAAAGTTATGAAAAATTAAAATATTAAGGTGGCTTTTATTAAGAAAAGATTTATTTAATTTAATGTTACACATAAAACTACACAGGTTTACTTAATATTAACTAAATTTGCTCGTAAATATTATTTTTATTGATCTATCACACTAAAAAATATAAAGTATCAGCCTATAAACTGTCCCACCGCAGAGCAAAGGCCTCCATCAAAGAAATCAAGGTAACGAGACTATGATGGTAACTTGCCTAATGCGGATTGGTGATGATCACAAACTCAAGCTATGTTCGAAAAATTCTAAACATACTTTTTACTCCACCCGGGAATCGAACCCAGGACCCTGAGTACACAGTCCGATTTCGCGCTATTCTATTCATTGACCCTATAAGTCTAGAGGACATCAAAAACTGTACTTTCATAAATTAAACAACTTTGCAGGTCTTCAAATATATATTTAGATTACAAAATAATTTTATCATCTACACAATATTGAACATGGTAGGAACTTATAAGCACAACTTGATATCTAATATAAACATGAGGTTATCAAAAATAATCATTGATGAAATACATATCATCATAATTACAATCTACAGCTAAATAAATGTTTATTTAAAAGTCGTTAGGTAAACTGTAAAAACACGGTTTTGATAATTTATTAAAAAAAAGGTATTCATGACAAAGATAATTTTATAAAATATTTTATCTACGCTCATGTCTTAATATCAAATTACAGAAATCAAAAGTACAGTCCGATCACGGTTATTTGGCACATGGCAAAAGTCGGAACTAGCCCGGTTTCTTCACAAAAGTGTCAGTGCTTTTGACATTTCTCATAGAAAGAATATTGTACAGCGCCCCCATGTCAAAGTCACTGTGCCTTCTGATCTTAGTCGGTCTGTAAACACATTTTGCCAGGCTTTATAATATTGATAGCTTCGTTTTATTTTTGCACTTTGTGCAACAGCTGCCACATTACATGCAACAGCCCAATTTGGTCACACACGATACTAAACTATTTCCCGCCATGTTGTTTTGCAACTTATTATTTATTAGAAAATAATTTATCTATTTTATTTAGAGTCTGAAAGTGAGAAAATAGCAGAAAAGTATTTTTAGGGTCAAATCCTAAAAATACTTATCTGCTATTTTCTCACTTTCACCAGATATTTTAGCAAAAGGACCAAGAGTTAGAAATAGTCTTTTGCCAGGAAAATCTACTATACTCGAAACTAGAACTCAAGACCAAAAAAACTCCGACAGATACGTCACTGTCTAATCTCCAATGTCACTTATGTCATTGTCAAATCGAGTTTTCAGGTTTTGCTAACCTTTTTGTTATAATATGCTTGTTTGGGCTGGATGATAAGGATTTTCTCAAAAAAAAACTAAATTACAAACTTTATTTTAAGCTACTACTCAACTAAAATTGATAATTATTTTTTGTAAAGAACTTAAACAAATTTAAATACCCATGAACATCCACGAAAGTATGGAAAAGTTAATAAAACTATTTTTTTTATTTATCTTCATTTTCACCATCACTTTTCCATACTTTCGTGGATGTTCATCATTCGATTGCACGAAACAACAACATGTAAGTTCCAATGTTGTACCAAATGTTATTAACTCCTAAATTGACACAAGCTCAATACCAGCTTTTCTAACAAATATTCAAAAATTCAAAAGCGTCTTATATTTATGTAAAAAAAAGTCAATTAAATTACTACTTTAAATAATAAAATTAAAATTACCAATAAATAAATTTTCCTAGCGTATGTTTTTAGAAAATAGGTACATACTATTGTACGATCATTTTATTGCAGTGGCAACATTGTAGTACCTTTTTTGGTCTTGAATTCCAGTTTAGGGTATAGATTACAGGTTTATAAGTTACATCGGCAAAATTCGTCTACGCAGAAGAGCAAGTTAAATCCGATTGATTAAGATTGCGAAAGCAGTTCAAATACAGATTTTAAGATTTTATTGCGTTACGTTAAGATTAAATACAATAAATCCCGAGAGGAATGCTATCTCTTTCTTAGCCGCACTCGCACCGAACATAGTGCTGACGCATCAACCAATAAGAAATTGTAATTCTTGACGCGTTTAAATGGAGCGTTGCAATAAACAATCAGTTTAAGATTTTGCGCAGTATTTGCGAATGTACCAGGTATGCGTACAAACAACGTTTTAATTGGACTATGATTTCTTACTTTGAAGATTACAACATGAATGTAGATAAAGTATTGTATGAGACTGCACATAACTCGCTATCTCGCGAATACTTTAAAAAACTAGCCAAGGTTTCGTTTTTTTAAAATCACATTCGTGTTTTAATAAATTATCAAACCCCACCTGAAAAATGTGTATCAAAATCATCATAATTTATCGATTCACTTTAATAAAAGTGTAAAAGTACTCACAATCAAGGTTTTATTTTGAAGGTATTTTGAGATAGGAGATGAACAATAATAATCAACAACAAACACGAGGCAAGATAAATAAATGCAACAGATATAAAATAAAAAAGGAACTGCCTTTACAAGACAGCAAAAAATTACATACGCAACTCAAATTATTATTCGATTTTGATAACGATAAGATAATAAATGTTGGTAAGTAGGTCGTTAAGCGTTAAAATAAATTATTAAAAATAAGAACATTTCTTATATTATATTATATAACTTATAATATTTAATATTCGACGTTAAAGCCAGAAAGTATTTTCCATAATACTGATGTTGGCAGGAAAACTGCCAAATTGAAGTGGGATTTGGCGGGTCACATTTATCGAATGGACCCGGAAATATAGACCAGAATTTTCACCCAATGGCTACCCGTCGGGCACCGACAACGGGGTAAGCCCAAAAAAAAAGAAAGTGAGATGACCTGAATAACTCGCCCAAGATTGGTCACAAATGGCGTTAAGTTCCAAAGACCAATGGAAAGATTAAGATTTGCCTAGCAGTGGGACAGTTGGGCTAGGTAAAAAAAATATAAATTTAAGTAAACAGAAAGATAGTTTCATCTAACTAAAAATAAAGTCAATCTTGCTTTATTTATCCATCATACAATTATGATATGAATTCATATTTGCCCAAAAACAAATTCGAGTTCAAATTCTTTCATATAAAATGCGTTTCTAAAAATTAAATTATTACGGTATAATCAAGACTGGAAACAACTCATACATCTTTTCATTTCATTACTTTCATTCTGATGTGAATCTTTAACGTCGAAAAAACCCGAGTTCGAAATATCAATAAATATTTCTGTGTTAAAAAGTATAAATATTCGACAACAAGAAAGAAAGTATTTTCGAAATTTTATATAATATAATAAAACATGTTTACAGTACGTATGTTGTAAAATATAAAGTTAAAATAGTAGTAATAAAGCACAAAGTTAATCTCTTTTTTTTCATGTGACATGTTAGAACTTAAAAACCTTAAAGCTTAATTTTTTTTAAGATATTGCTATTATATTTTGGATTACGTTTGTTCTTTGAATTTACGTATACAATTAACATTTTGCAGACTTTGAGCCCACATTTAAACCTAGTACAAATGCAGTAACAGATATATGGTTTCTGTTATTTTAATATCGTAAGTGCAAAACAATAGTAATTAATAAAAATGATATGTACCGTGACCGGTTAACTCAGTTTTTTTCATGCGTCTTTAGATTTCTTTTGGAGAGAAGACGACAAATGAATGTTGGAAGTGCAGACAATATGTATACATAAATAATGCCGCTTCGTCTCTTATACCTGAGCCAGGCAGGGCTTAAGACAACTTTCCGACGTCCCGTCAATGAAAGTCTTGTGAGAAATGATGTATTTGGGGTTTCAGGGTGTATCGGTAAATGTATCATCTTTCGAAACACTTCCAAGTAACGTTTTTATTTTTAGGAATTAGGGTTTTCGCGTGTGACAAATCCACTAGATGGCGTACTGTTGCCACAATTGGCCTCGCTAGTGTGCCCTACCCGTCACCTTAATAGGAGGACTGTGTTATCCGGCCACGTAATGTACATTTATTTCTTCTTATTTGATATATTTTAAAATATCCAGGCACAGCCAAAATTAAATTCATTGTATCACCTAAATAATTTTCACATCGTCTATAATTTGTATAACATAAGCGAATTAATATATCTAATACTATCATGGTTATTGTTGAAACCTAAAAAAATAATAAAATGGCAAAAAATATTATAACACATTCACTCTCACTATAAACTTAAATCCTTCGAACATATAAATCTTGTATCTTTTAATGAACAACCTACGTTTTATAAAACGTGGAATGAATTGATAATTTTCTCTGATTCTTTGATTGTTCGCTTGTGTTAAAATATACATAACGATAAATAATGTAGTAACAACTAAGTAGTTACCATACCACTAATACCTGTTTTTAAAGGCCAGATTATATTTTAAAAAGGACTGTTTTTACGGTACTACTCGTAATTTTCAATAAGTTTCATAAATTAATGTTAAATTCTCAATTAACTTATATGCGACTGGATAACTTAACTGTGGCATGCACTTTTTATTATACATTTCTTCTTATCTTAACTTAGAAAACGTTTCATTTTAGTTTTTCTACAGCAAATTTTGACAATATTTTATTGGTAAGTAAAGAATACCTTTACAAATTCTTTACGTTTTCAGGTGGGATCTGCAATCATAATCTTTCACTTACCGGGTCTCCGGTAGTTCAGTCTGGAGAACATTTACCCGGGATATGAGAAGGTCATGAGTTCAGTCCCAGCTGAAGACGAGAGGATTTTATTGTGCATTATTTACTTAATGCAACATTTATTTATAGCTTAATTGAAGTCACAGGTGGGAAGTTACTAATTTTGGGGAGTATTATCTACCTCGTTATTTTGTTTAAAAAATAGGGACAATGAATGTGTTAATTTAAAGTTATATAAAAACATCTTATTAGTTTTAAATAGGTTATAAGCTGTTGTAAATTACTCGGCTATGGTTTCTTTACCTTGTCTGAATCCGACGTGTTCAGATCGATTTCTGAACACGTACTGGACGACGACGTGGATGCCGCAGAAAACAAGAGATGCTATTCCAAACCACTGGAATGTATTCCTTCCACCATAAGTTTCATATAGTCGGCCGCCAATAAAACTACCAAGCGAAGTTCCAACTCCTTCGAAAATGGCACCGACTAATCCCTGAAAATATTTTAGTAATATTTTTAATTTTCTTTCAAATGTTCGGTGACATAAATGCAGCAAGTAAGCCTGTATTATCAGCCTGTATGGTTAAGGGTGCGTCCACATCTGACGAATTCGCCTCGAATGTACCGCCCGCACCCAAGCTACGCACCGTATGCGTGTGGCGCACCCCGAGTGTTTCACATTCGCGGCGCATTCGTTAAATGTGGACGCACCCTTACAACGTAAATGGTTGAGGCACTTTGAGGCTAAATTTCCACGGTGTGGTTTTTTTCCGCGCCCGCAGCAGCCGCGGTTCCTATAGATGTCTACACACCGAAGTCGCCTGAATGAACCCGGGGGTTAGTGTCAGTGTTTTGCCAAACTCATCTTCCGATCTAATGCCGCAAGCACATAAATCAATATATTTATATGACTGCCGGCGCACATACGGCAAAATGACCGATTTAGGGGGACAAAATTAATTTTTCGTACTTAAAGATCAGGCCTAAAATTGCTTGTATTCCTCGAGTCAAGTAGTTGCTTCATCGAGCTGATCATAAATATCCTCCGTTTTGTTTATAACATAATCACCCGAGGTCCCGATAGGCACGGGTTGTGCAGTGCACGGATGGTTGCTTGGAAAACCTAAAAAAATTAACGTGTTTTTTTGTTTACCTCGTGCAAAAATTTAAATATTTATTATGGCCATGGAAGCCACGGGTATGTTTATTATTATTATGAAATTCTTGTTTCTTTTTTGTTACTCTAGGTAATAAAAAATACCATTTCATTCCACACCCACTTCTCATAAATCAAATATATTTTCTTAGACTTTCAAAATAAGTACCGCTTAGGGTCCTTAATATTTACATTTGTGCATTTGTTGAGTGTTAAATTTTAGGAACTCAAACCAATTCATTGTGACACAACCCGCCCTCCCTTACAAGACAAGGACGATTTATACCTTTTAGGCAGGTAGGTTTAGAATAGACGTCAGAAACATTTTAAAGTATAAATGCACTATTCTTTTACATCTTTTAATATTGACCTTCTAAAGTGGTAATTTTTCCGTATGTGCGGCGATGCATTAACCAGATTCCGTACCGTGTAACGGTTATTAAACAGTGTTGGCATAAATCAGTAATTTTATATCACCTAATTTATTTTAATCACATTAAATTAATCATGATCAAAAGTAATCGTTAAAATTGATTATTAATTGATACACTAATATAGGGTGTATCTGTGGACATTTACATCCCTTTAACCACGTGTTCTACCAACCATTCTGAGCAACATTTGTTCTACGACTTTTCGAAATTCGTTGAAAATTTTTTCGACTCTCCATACAAAATGACCAAGTCACGTGACCGACTTTGTATGAAAAGTAGATTTTTTTATGCGAATTTCCAAAAGTCATAAAACAAATGTTGTTCATAATGATTGATAGATAGAACTTGTGGTTAAGGGGATGTAAATGTTCACAGATACACCCTGTATATCCATCAATGTTTGGAACAGTGGTAGTGAACGCTGCCTTTGGTCCAAGGGTTGCGGGTTTGATCCCCGCACAGTACATACATTTATATGCATGAACATGTCTGATTGTATTGGTCTGGGTGTTTCCTATATATTATAAGTATGTATTTACAAAACAAAAGTATTATTTGTATATATTTGTAATCCCACTGTTGATTCTGATATCCGTAACACAGGTGCCTGAGCTACCTATCTCGGAGTCAGATCAATGTATGTGATGTTCTGAAATATTTATATATTTAATGTTATTAATAGTAAGTAATTTATTTTTATATTATAGGAGGCAGAACGAAATTTGTGTGTAAACCCACGACCTTTGGCGTATGAGGCTGAGTCACTCACTACTCGCTATCAAATGCGCCATCAGGCCAGTCATTCTCAGCTTTGGATTTAAAAAAGTATGGGAATTTAAAATGTTTTACCTGCACAGTAGTCTCGGTCCCTGGAGGAGACACAACGTTGGCATAAGAAGTCATTGTAGGATAAAACATGCCAAATGTGATCCCTTGGAACAGTTCTATAGGAAGAACCCACCATGCATTTGTGAGGATAGAGTACAGTAAGAAACGTGCTCCAAACGCAAACAGTACTAAAGTCATCATATTGACGTGGCCCAGTTTTTTCAGTATGTACCCTGAAAAAGGAAAACATAAAGTACGGTATTTGATTTTTTTTTTAATCAAGAGATTTCTAAATTATAGAAACATCGTTGAAAGAACTACTTGATTCTCATCGAAATTGCCTGAGATATCACAACTTTAAAATCACATATTTTTAAGCAATCCCAATACACTCCATGCAAATGGCGACTAGCACGTCACACGCATGTATTTTGTATGCATTTCTGTTGAATTTTGTTTGGCAGCTATATCAAATATTTCGTTTATGGCAAGGGTTTTATTATTATATATAATTGATGCCAAATGTATGGATTATCAAATTGTATATTTATTTTTTAATAATTTCATACTTTTAAAATGGACTTGAACATGAATCTTTGAATGAGCATAAATTTGGCTAGACGCTAATTTGAGAATTTTGTTATGGGCACATATTTACCCATATTTTGATAAAATATTTATATTTTGTACAATCTCCAGATTAGTCAAATACCCTATTGTTTAACTTGTATAAACTGTCTTCATTCATCATCTCAGTGTGATTTTCCCAGTTGCGTCCAAAGCCATCGCTCTGAGACCCGGGGTATGCTTGCTTAGTCCATGATTTGGTGAGTCTGGTAAATACAATTATACGACTACCGTCTGACCTTCAACCCTTTAACAGAGGAACGAGATCATCTAAATTGTGATTAAACATTTAAAATCCGATGATTCAGGATGTGGTGTGTCTAGTAAATACAATTAAACTAGAATTTTCAGATTTGAACTCGACTCGATTGCTCGGATTCGAACCAACGATCTTCCTTTAAGAAGGCGCAGGTTCCTCACCTTCACTGAGTGTTCATATATATATCAATAAGCTGTCTTTAATATTTATATTAATTTCTTGTTCGTTTTGTCTTTAATAATGTCACAACTTACCTGAGATGAAAAGAAAAGGAATTTCCCCACCGAACGTTTGAATAGCACTGACAAGTCCCTGCAATGTTTTTATATAATTCGAACCATCACAGGTGGCTGCAGCAATATCTTCGAGGTGCCAGAACAAGAACTGCCATAGAAGTCCAGTGCACAGCCCCACAGCTATCGTCCACACCATAAATATTATTGTTGGCAGAGAGGACAAAAGTGTTCCTACGTCTGCGAGTATATTCAACGACATTTTTGTGGAATCATTCTGAAAAAAAAATGATACCATTTGTAACTTTATTATAGTGCCATATGTGATTGACTTGAAGGTAGTTTTTTGAACTGATTTTGAACTCATCTCAACACAGACCAGATATTTTTGATATAATAGGGGTTATTGCTTTCGGGAGGTGTTAAAATTCACTATATTTTGCCTTAGCTTGAAATTAAGAAAAAAGAGAGATAATTTTGGGACAACCTGTAGTAAGTACACCATCTATACACATAGTACACCATCTATAGCTCACTCGCAACGCGCGGGGGCACGGAGTGCTCTCCACCAATCCAAAAAGTTTATATTCTGTTCGAGCCAATCAATCAGTCGGAAGTCGACCGTCGCCGTCACAGTTCAATAAGAATAACGTTCGTAGCTAGAACCGTGCGACTGCGCCAGTTCAAAAGAACTTTTCCGATTGGGTCAAGCAGACTCCATCCCCCGCTGATTGGCCCAAAGAGAAAATTAACTTTTTCAATAGGTCAAGCGCAAACCGCCTCCCGCGTTCCGCGAAGCATGGGGAGGTCGACTTTGTGTCTCCATTAACTTAGTGCAGACCAAACTAACCTTCACCAAGCATGATACAGCGACATCTCCTGACATAAAGATGAACATAAGTATAAATGCAACTGTGTAGTCTTTGTACGCGCCATCACTGAATGCATCTATCAAAATCCCGGTTAACAAGGAGAATATACCCCATCCCACGGATCCCCAAAGTCTTTGTTTGCCGTAATGAGCAATTTTATCACCTGAAAAAAAAAAACAAACAATATAATCATACAGTAACCTTGAAAAGAGGAAAAATCGCTAGTTTTTTGTTTGAAACGACGTCTTTTTTTTTCGTGCTTGCAAACGATTTTTGTTTTAAAGTGTTTATGCGGCAGATTCCCCGATCACACACTGCGACACGTGAGCTTTTAGGACAAAATGCCATAAAAAGTACCTCAGAAGGCATAAGATTTTTATACTGGGAGGGGGGACGTGTCGCTCATTGTATTCCTAATATTTACGACATAAAGTATAATCATAAACATTAAAATTGGTATCGGGTTTTACCTAGAAGATTGAAGCATATAGCGTCCGCGAAGGTAACTACAACCGCTTGGCCCATCCAGTTTATTATCATCAGCATGAAGAACAACCAGAACTGCCTCGTGTATTGCGTGAATTCGCTGTTTTGGCTTTCTGATGCTGCAGTAAATACTTCATTTAACTGTAAATATTCAGAAATTTCAGATAAACTTATTCAATAAAACTTATTAATCGTACCTACATATTTATAAACCTTCCACTTCAATTACCTACTCTATCTATTTACTTACTAAAAATATACTTTAAAATCCGTTTGCGTAGTTTTAAAGATCAAAGCTCACATAGGGACATACAACTACATCGACTTTGTTTTATACTACTTATATACCTAGTAATAGTAAAATTCTATGTGTTGAATACTTAATTATGTCACAAAATTCTTTAGACAAGTAGTGTTAAAAAGTAGTTCACATTTTAGAGGTTTTTTTATCCAGAACACTAGGAATTGATGTTTTCTTCAAATAGCTTTAGCACTAAAAATCTTGAGTTCTAAAGTACAGTTACAGTCTATTCACTAGTTAATCTACATATATTGTGCAGCTGGGCGGTGCACGTAGTGTGCGCTACCACGCACACATTTAGCACAATATGCAGTTACGAATGGGGGATCCGCGTACGGATTAAGCCGTGACTGTGGCCGGGCCCATTGACTCATATGTATCTACGCTCAACAGTGACTGACAACAGGGACAACCCTATTTTTTGTAACCCAACCTAACGCAAAAGTAAAAGCTCGTTAAGTACCCATAGTTGAACTCCTGCATATTACTTATACTGTGGTATAGCCCTCAATATATGAACCCCATTGGCTGATGTTTCTATACATTTATATGTCTATGAACTTTTGAGTTTTGTGTATGAGTGTTGGGACATACCTCAGTATTATCACAGCTTATTTCACAAGATGTATGAAAAAGCCCGGCTTTTGGAACACAGTTCGGATAATGAGTTGACCCTATAAAAAGATACATAATTAAACTACTGCTTACTCAAATGAGTAGCTCCACTTTGAAGCATAATAAATTATAAAATTTTGAAAATACCATCTATTTCCAAATCTATTAATAAACACCTTAAATTTTATTAAAGTAGGTAAGTATACTTGGGGAATTACCATCTGGCAACTCAATATGGTTGAGTTGTATGTAGACACAGTTATGTTCAGTCATTGTAGTTGACAAGAGAAGTTTTCCAGTAAAACTTAAATTAGAGGGAAAATCTCCCCCTAATTTAGTTTTGGCTTGGCAAGAGTTCGAGTCATCTGCACCCCAACCATCACATATTTCCATTAGCTTCCAGGGCATTGATTCATTTAGGTCACATGAGGCCTATTAAATATAAAACAATAATTAAATAATCATGAAAAATTAAATAATAAACAAAAACAGCAATTATGAAATTACAGAAATCTATACATACCATACATTGATCTAATTGCGTTTCTTTTGTCAATTCTTGTATATTTGGTTTATCTATTGTACATAATTTGTAATTCAACATTTTATTTACACAAGTCATGACAGGCTTTTCATTGCCTATAAATGCGGTTAAGTTTTGATTTGTGCAATTCAGATTACATGGTTCATTTATATCTACATAATCATTTCCTATTCCACAATGAGGAACATAAGATTTACCTAAAAAAATAAAAGATAAATTTAGTTTAATAAATGTAGTAAGCATTCATATAAATTAAGGGTTAGATTTCAAATAAATTACCGTCTAAAGACACTTTGTTAGTTGCCACATATGCACAGCTGTCATTATTACCCAAAGTTACATTGCTAATGAAAGAGGTATATTGTATGTTTTTCGTATTACTATAGCAGTATTGAGGAATATGCCAATGTTCGCATACAGTTTGCCACATTTTAGGAGACGACATATCACAATTCATCTGAAAATGGAGTAAATAAAGTATTTCGTTTTAATAACTATGTTGTTAAACAAGAAATATTAACAATACTGTAGAAATACATACATTACAAATGGCGGTAGTATTTTGGTTGCCTAAAGAACCTATCTTGCATTGGTCTATTGATTGTTCTTGTTTATAACAACTCTTCAATTCTGTAACATGATCTCCACAGTCCAAACTAACAGAAACTGTAGGTCTATTTTCTGGTATTACATATATTGCTGAAAAGCTTACTATAGTCACTATTTGAAAGAGTATAAAAATTGACTTTTGTAGCTTGAACCTGAAACAATGAATTAAAAAAATGTTTGTCTACATCACTTATTTCAGACAACCACATATTACTTTATTTATACAAATCAGCAAAGATATCAATCAGTCTTTTGTTTGGTTCAATATCAATTGATGAACTTTGACAGACTTAAGTAATCTCATATGTGGCTGCCTATACTTACATTTAAAAGTCATGGTAAAAGTCACAAATTAAATTTAAATTACATATTTTATTAATAAGATAATCTTGAATCGTTGAGCATTAAATCAAATTATTTTTTACAATTACCTATAAGACAACTATAAATAAAACAAAAATATTCTTAAATCAAAGACACCCATGTACTTATCTGTATCTAAGAATGTCTTAAAAAGATTAAGATCAAAACAGAATGATAAGAAAGGTGTATAAAAGAGATTTAGTTAATACATATATCTTGTAACACTACAGTCAACTTAAACAATGTAGACCATGCAATAAAAGAAAATAAATATTATTTTACTCATTAAAACCAATGATAGCTTGGGTTTTGACCAACAGATTCTCACCTATCAGCAATTATTCCAAACAAGGGTTTTGCAACCAATCCAAAAATAGGAAGCACTGTGTATATGAGGCCGACAGTTGCAGATGAGAAGCCCAACTGTCTAGCATAAGTGCTTAAGTATGGCACCAATGGAGCAGTTCCTGGAAATATTGGACCACTTACAATCTTAACTAAGTATTCTAATGCCTGGACTATAAACTCACTTTTCTGAAAACCCAGGTTGTAAGCAATCACTAGAGCTGGAGCCCAATTTTCAGGCTTGTGATATTTATCACTAAAACATAGTTTTATGTATGGATTTCATGTGACATCCGCCATGTTATCAAAATATTACGAGCATGAGAATTTAGCTCCTGACTAGAAGTCTACCAGCCACATAAAATAAACACATTATTGTTTTTAAAGTTTAACTTTCGATAGAACTGATTAAGGGTAAGCACCTAATTTTATCCACTAGCATCAGGCAGACAAAGAGCAATGTGAAATGAGGGACTTTATGAAATATAAATCTTTAGCCTACTCATTCTTACGAGACCGACAACGCTTCTACACTCTTTCTGGTGTGGCTGATGTCAATGAGCCATGGTGATTGCTTACCAACAGGTGACCCACTTTGCTTGTCTGACTCCATATCTCATAAAAAATAAACCTATACAAATATTATCACTACGATACTTCCAATCCATGTAAGAGATGTTGTGAAATATTTATTTATTTAATCTAGGAAAAGTTCCAGAACTTAACTCTGTCCAGCCCCTTTTAACATTTTCTATAAGAATGGGACGGCATGAGTTTCAGTATGTTAATAGCTTAAAACCGAGTATTGTAGTAAGGTGGATGGTGTCTGAGACAAGGTTAACGTGGCACTTACTTAATAATAGATTTACCTGCATTGAAAAAGAAGTAGTGTCCCTTTATAGGAAGAAGCTTTTTATTTATCTTCATTTTCGAAGTGAGCATTTAATATTCCTGTAACATAATACATTAATAACCTGAATAACTTTTGTAACTTTCCAAATGTAATAAAAGACTTTACAAAGGTAATGATGACTTAATAATGACAGGTTTATATGTAAATCCTTTATTAAGAAAAATCTTTATTAATGTAACTAACGGACGCACTCAGCGATGTCATTGAAGCTAATGATCATTAAATTTAGTATTCTTTATGAGTGTCAAAATTATATTTTTCTTAACTGGCTAACTAAGTTAATCAACGATTCTGAGTGTGGCAGTATGGCTTATTATCTAAATAGAGTATCTAAGTAAGTACATATTATTTCAGCAGTTTATTGATAAATAAAAAGTGTAAGTACATACTTAAAACGTGATTATAAATAAAATTGCGATAAGTATGTTCCTAACCCTACCTAATGTAGGTCAAAATTTTGATACTTGCCCATATTATTACCGGTGATAGAAACATGTAATAACTTTGAAGACAAGTTTAAAAAAAAGTACAAACACGTGCATAACTTCGCTAATGCAAGCAAGGCAGAATAGGTAATAATAAAATTAAAAGGGATCATAATATTACATGTGCCATTGTAGGTATAGTGAAAAAGTCTTGAATGCTCTTCAATTAAACACGGGCCTAGCTAGTATGTAAGTAAATTACTAGCTTACCTTAATGGTAAAATCCGGCGTAATCAATGTATGCAGAACACTCTTAGTGAAGACTATTAACGCGGGCATCAGTCTAGTGAATACTTAATGTGATCATAAATTCTGATAAAGCTTAATATCTCTTGATAAATCTAAAATTTCCTTATAACCAAACCACTAACTTTAGACAGTAAGTAACAGCATTCACTCACACAGTCGCACAGCAAAAAATATGACGTAAGTAAAAACATTTTCTTCCACAACCACATACAAACACTTCCCAACTGGAGCCCAATTCTCGGGACGTGCGATAAAATGTCGTATTTTCTGTAATGTCACTTTTCCAATGTCGTACGACAAAGTCACCAAAATGTCACAAAAGTAAAAAAACTCTATTCTCGTGCCCATGCGACAGTAAAAGTCACTTCCATAGAGAATGTGACCCATACCATTTCAGCTAATACGTTCCATTTTGTTGATTGACACAAATAAACAATCGAGAAATCTTAAATCATTCATCTCCTTGTTTTCAGGTGATATCCGCCATGTTTTCAAAATAGCACGAGCACGAGAATTGGGCTCCAGGAACCCAATTCTCGGGACGTGCGATAAAATGTCGTATTTTCTGTAATGTCACTTTTCCAATGTCGTACGAAAATGTCACCAAAATGTCACAAAAGTAAAAAAGTACTATTCTCGTGCCCATGCGACAGTAAAAGTCACTTCCATAGAGAATGTGGCCCATATCATTTTCCATTTTGTAGATTGACACAAATATACAATCGAGAAATCTTAATGTTTATTGTTTAAGTATTGATTAAACATTTTCTAGCCTTTTCATATCAACAGTAAATTTTATGTTTGTATAACATCATAATTATCATAACTGCTTTAAAATACGACCAAAAAAGACGAAAGGGAAAATTGATTTTATGAAATTGTAATTCCCTTACACCGACCGAAAGCCAAAAGATTTCTTTTCAATCTGTGGCACAAAGAGATAGCAACTCTGGCAAAAACGCGTTAAAATAAAAAAAATAAATGAAGAATTTTCTTTCCACTGATTTTATTACTGAGATAAAAAGGCTTAATGACGAATATTGAAAGGTTTGTAGGTAATACTGGTAAAAATTTGTTCCGATTAAAGAAAAAATAAGAATATTTAAAATTCTTAACTGAACAATCGTTCACACAAAGAATCAATCATCTTCTTAGTTTGTGCAGTTAATTTAAACTTGTTATGTGATTTGAACTACCAAACGTCAATAAACAACAAAACGCGAAACGACTCAAATGTCACGTTGAATTGGAGAAATATCACCAAAATCACCGTGATACTTCATATCGTATGGTCAAGACCATACGATACGTGTCGCACGAAAATGTGTGACACATGTCACCATCGACATCGCGAGAATAAGCAAAAACGTTTTCATACGATATCCGCCATGTTTTGTTGATATATGTCGTATGATGATATATGTCACGAGCCCGAGAATTGGGCTCCAGTCCTTTGTGCGGTCCGAATCGACTGGTATTCCAACTTTATCAAACTTAATCATTTAGAAGATAAAATAATATGCATTAAAATAGATATTACAAATTATATTCTTTAGGTAATTCATAATACTTGACGTAAAAAATATTAGACAATTTAGGTACATCAACATATCTTTTCTACTTTATCCTTATTTTTTTTATGTTTCTCTCCTGTGCGTGCAGATGTCGTTGTAATACAGCAAGTGATGGAATTATGTAGAAAACGCGGGAAAGTCATCATAGCCTTCCCCGGAATGTGAACTTCTCTTTTTCTAGTAGGTACAAAGTTGCCAATTTTGTATCAAATCTACCTACTTACCTATTTATTTACTTCAAATGTTTCATTATCTCAGTGTGTCACTAACAGGTGCGTCCGAAATTGGCACTTCCGAGCCCAGGGAAAGGTATGTATACGCTTGGATCGTAATAGTAATTAGGGAAGTCAGGTACAGACTCAACGCAAGACGCAAGTATCAAAATTTGAGCATCAGTCTGCTTACTTACGCCCGCTGTGGAGACAAGATACTCGCAGCTCATTGCAATCCCAGCACAACTTGGACCAGGGAAGGCAAGGGAGATTAAGCCCGGGCAAAGAGCTTCGTCTTGAGACCTGTAGGGTCACCTCTATAGTGATTATATTTTCTTTGCTCACTTCAACGAATGAATAATGAATGGCTAATAAAAAGAGGGATATCTAGTAATAACAATAAAGCTACTGTAGTGCTTCTGCGATGTTTGCACAGGCGCACACTGACGGCTTCCACACCGTGGTGCGGCGCGGCATCACGTCGCTGATGCGCCGCACGCGCGGGAGCCCCATCACCATCCTGAACGTGCTCAGTCAGAAGCCGGACAGCCCCGCGCTGCGGCACTGGGTCCAAGCACATGTGCGCTTGCCGGGGTCGCAGCGCGCGGCAGATACCTAAATTAAGGTGACGGGTAGGGCACGTTAGCGACGCCAATCGATTTTAATTTTTAGCTACTAAACCGGATCTATTTAAACAATTTCGGGGTTACAACCTCTCGGCAAACACCTATACTATTTATTTAATACTTATAGTTAACTGTCTGCTTTTGCACTCGAATTTCGGATACCGCCAAAAGTGGCCGCTTTTGCCGTGAATCAATTTTTCGCGTACAAAAACGGACCCAAGATATTATTTATAGAGAATATTTTCGGACGGCCACGAAGGTCACATCTCGATAAATCACTTAATAACGTGCTCACTTTCGCATTCGTTTCGTATGGCGTTGAGACTTGGACGCTGAAAGCTGCAGACCGCAAAGACTTAAAATCTTCTCGCGACTGTCATCTGAGTGACTTCGTCCTCCTCCTCCTCTCCTCCTCGAACACTGCGGTCACATTGCAAGGAAAGACAGTGATAACCTCGAGAAGATCATCGTGGCTAGCAAAGTAGACGGGAAAAAGCGTCGTGAACGCAGCCCAGTACGTTGTTTCGTCCGACTAAGTCTGCACCGCACTCGACTACAGTACATAACGCTCTACAGACTTAAAATAAGTGCAGGAAAACCATCCGATAGAAAGGGATGGAGAAGGGAGGTCAAAACCCTCAGCACTGAGGATACGACGCAAGGAGGAAGAGAAAGAGGATTAGATTAAACTTTCGTTGCAGTTAATTAAGAACTACCCTTGTATCAAAAATAAGCTATAAGCGGTTACTTATGTGACTTCATACAAACTTCAAATCACTGTCTTACACTTTACGGAATGATTAGGGTTCCGTGGTTCACGAGGAACCCTTATAGTTTCACCATGTCCGTCCGACTGTATGTTTGTCCGAAGTCTAACACGGAGATTATTTATACTGGAAAGCTGTAATACAGCGTGTGTATTTTATACGGGCGAATAATTATCCAGCTATAATATCTGATCCTACGAATCGTATAAGATAATCATTTCATTAAATTTTGTGGTTAATTAGGTGTAATGATTTTTCTAAAGTGCAACCCAGCAGCAATGTATGCCGTCCAACTTTGTTTGACATGACAAGTGACATGAGTGTCATGACACTCGTATGACGTTTAGATACTTATGTCTACGTTAATTGATGTTATTAACATTAACTACCAGTGGATGCAATACATTGCGTGCTCAATTATTTTGTATGAAAAAAAAAGTACCTTAATTTCCTAAAGAAATGTATGTAAACAGGTTCCCTAGGTCCGATAGTAATCGCCATTAAAATATTCGCCCGTATCAAATAAACACGCTGTATATGTATAAACATTAATGCCATTCCTGTAAAATTCACAAATCAAATTTTTTTTTAGTGTATTTAGTGTAATTATTTTTCTCGCTTACATAGGTACAACATCATGAAGGGTATCGTTAAATATAGGTAGGCTTTATTTTTTAAATTTTAATGGTAATGATTTTTCTACGCCATCGGTTTGAAACAGTCCTATTCTATGGAAAGGTTAGTCCTTTGAAATTTAAATTTTGAGTAAACCTCATATTCGTATACCTAGTGCGCACGGAGCGTGGAGTGGTGGTGTAGAGCATCTTCGGAATTCAGTTACTACGATGGAGCATTTCTCCAGACCGAATCGAGCTTTTTGTTTACGCGAGTTTTACCGTAACAATGATTTGGCCATCGCAATTTACGCAAATGACGTCTAAGAATTTGTTTCACCTTGGTCTCCTCATAGTGATGGAGGCCAAGGAGGGGACCGCCAGCCGAGAAAGCCCCCCTTTTAATGCCTTTTTTGTTACGGTTTTTTTTTGATACGGCGTTTAATTTTTTAAATAATAGTGGAGACAGTACTGTGGCTTTACTCATCACTGCCCGGGTAGCTTTTGTCGGCATCACTCGAACGGTTTGTCCTCATCATCTGATTAGTGACGGTAGCCCGCACAGTGCCTGGCACTAGCCTTCGTTATCCATCGAACTAGCCGGTTTTGGCGCAGGAGGGGATGATGTTGAGGAACGACGGCTGGACCAAACTTTTTTATATGTTTTTATCTTTGTTTATGTTTTTATACAGATTTTGTTAGATTGTTGTTTTATCTTAGTATCGTCCTAGTGTCTGTAAAGCTAAGTGAATATACTTGAAAATACGCCATCATTGTTTTGCAGATAACATAAGTTTTTATTGGCACTCCTCACCAGCGTTTTATATACAGTCTCAGCTCTATTATAAGATAATATAGAACCCTTATAGGAATATAACTCTTCCTTTGCTTTTTGGCCATGGGCGAGGTCCTTTTGACCTATCTATACCCTGGGTCTAGGGAACACGTCTCCGATGACTAGCTTCTTCACTGAGCACCACACATCTCAAAGAATCTTTTTCGTTTTCATAGCTGCTCGAATGATCAAGTATTCAGATACGAACAGGAAAATGGAGAACGCTACGGGGTATTCCCCGAAGCGTACTCCCCGTTCTTCCAGGACACCTCTATGTTTGCTGATTTGCGCTTTACAAGGTGTAAAGCATTGCGGAAACCAACATACTTACTGTCTCGTTATTTGGAACAACTTATTCCCCGAAATCTTTGAAATTCTTTAAAATTTCGACTTCATACAAAGCCTGCCGCCATGTAAAGTATGTCATTTTCAGGAATCCAAAAAAAAAATGTGCGATTTATTTAAACAGACTACTAATAGCCGTTCTAAATGTCAAGTAGAATACCTATAAAGGTATCTAGAAGCGTGTAATGTAGTTTGGCGGTGCTACCTACCAAGCGATTTATTAATTGGAATGTAACGTTATCGATATCGTATTAGGTATGTAGGTACTTATTTGTACTTACAACAGTTACAGCGTTATGTATCTGCTGTGTGGGAGCTTTTAAACATTAGCTTTCACAAAAGGGACTACGATGCGGCGACCTCCTCGTGCAGCCCCGGTTGTATTTTTTTTTCGTCTGAGGGGGCCTTATATTGTCCGCTGAGGGCTTGAGGATCGGCCTCTTTTTATGAACCTTAGGGCAATAGGGCTGCGGTCTTCGGCTGGTAGGGCCATGTAGGGGTTTTTTCGTAGGGCCACAAGGCCCTACCTACCAAGAGTGTGGAGAATCATGGAGAGGTTCTCGGTGGGTGTCGCGACTTCGGGCGCTCGGAGTGGTCGGCGGTCGTTGATGACGGCGGAAAGGGTGTGTGTGTAGGCCAAGCGCATTCCCATCAGAAGTGACCGCGTTGAGTGTTCGTCACCGGTTTCCCCGATCGTTGCAAGCTTTTCTGCGCGTGGTCGGGAGGTCAGACAGACGGAAGTCGTTCATGTAACTTTGCAAACTAGCCAATACAATTTATGATACAGACAAAAGCAGCCTCTACAGTTAGGGGGCCGTTTCATCGCAAGAAGGCACGCAGGATCGTTGTCCGATTATTGTGGCATATTGTGTTACCTCGCTCTGAGCGTGCACGTTAAAGATACCAGAAAACTACGATTCTCCACCTGGGAATGTAGGCACAATAACGGGATGCACGAGAGAGTTAATAGATAACCCCGTACCAAATAACCAGGCAACGATATTATAACAAGAAAATAATATTACCTACAATTATTAACTACTATCGACCTGCCCCGGCTTCGCACGGGTGCAATATTTTACATGTAAAACTTTCCACTTGAATTTACTTTACTTATTGAAAATACCCGCATGAAAATCCGTTTAGGCATAGCGACAGTCAGCTAAACGACTTTGTTTAATGCTATATGTAGTGATGATATTTGTATGTAGGCTGTTAAAATTAAGAACTGAAAGTTAAAGAATATTAATACGAGATTACATTTCCTCACTCAGGTTTTGGGCCACACACACATTTGCCAACTTCTCACTGGCTTTATTTTTTCTCATAATAGTGATAGGATATAACATAATTATCATGTAAACATGGTACTTAACATGTTTCCCGGTTGCGTCCAAAGCTATCGCTTTGGAGCCCAGGAAACGCTCTATAAGCATACGTACCTACAGAACAACTGCTCTCCTGTACACACCTGCCTACAAAGTAACCATTAACTGAAGTTTTCAAGGAGGCAGGAAGCCAAATTTTGTTTAAAATTAAGACGTAAGGGCGGCAAAGAAGTGCGCTGTACCATTTTGCCAAATTTCAAAGTGATTTCATGCCGACTCCTCCTTCCCGCGCTATTGGCGTTGGGCGGCAGAGCTCCGCCAATGAGGCCGCGTCTTTCCCCACTGCTCGAACCAGAAACTGTTACGAAGATTATGTTTTCAACATTTAAGAAAAACGTTTAAATTTTTAACAATTACGTTTAACACATTATGTACACGATGACGGCCTCACACCGTAAGCGTTGTGTTAAGTCGTAAAGTGAAAAGCCGATAACGAGTGGCGTGTCGATGATTCTTTTTTGTAAAAATGAATGTACGTAAGTTTTCGGGAGGCTGAAAATTGCATATTCAGCTACATGCGTTGAGACCGCCTACACGTTGGATGGCGTGAAGCTTCGGTTAGCAGAGCTCGCGAGATTCAGCCAGTCGGTTGACCGGTGTTGACGCGTCGTCACTCGCTCCGGACCAGCGCGTCAATTAGTACTGCATGACGCGTAAACTCCCGCCCGCCTTCGCGCCTACTATTGATAAATAAAATTTAATCAAAATAAAATTCATAGTTCCTAGCCTAAAGTGGTATCAACAACTTTAGAACTGTGAACAGTATCAGTGGTGTGTTCAAAAAAGGATGTAATCGATTTCCTCGACGACTACAAAAGGAAACTTCTGAAAGTTGAAAAGGATCATCATCTGGACTTCTTAAACTTAAAAAGTGGGTAAGTAATGGCTATAAAGTTGGAAATGGGTGTGAAAGAGGGCGTAAATATTTAAGCGGTAGTTAAAGCTAGATTATGGCATTCTAAAACGGTAATTTTTGACAAATCCAACATAAAAATGCATTGAAAAGTTATACGGTTGTTATAAATCAGTGGGTTGTTTCTTTGAATTAACTATTAATTTAAAAGCTTTGAAATGAAATGTTTTGAACTTCCACTTTGATTTAGGTATATATTATGTATATCAGTCAATTTACCTGTACCTAGTCATTGTTTTCGTATAACGGCATTTTTAAATTAAAGTTATTGCTTTCTTTCACGGCTGTTTCTAAAGTTATATAATTTATTCCTTGTAATGATTTACATATGCGTCAGGTACAAGATACGTATATAATATTATATATATATTATATATAGGTACCTATATTTTTTACAACTAGCTTTGCGTTTGCAGTGGTGCGTAGACTAATTTATGTTTTCCTAAAAAAAATACTCAGCCAATAGATTTTGTCCTGGTCCCAAAATAAGGTCACAAACACCCAGACCCAACACAAATATCTGTTTCATTAACAAATATTTGTGTTCGGGAATCGAACCCTTGCATCTCAAACGGTGCTCAAACCACTACTCTACACGGGTCGCCAATAAGACGTGTTACCGTGATAAAAACATGTTACAGATAATAAGATATAATTGCATACAAACAGTTAAATTTTCAAAATGAACTCTTGTTGTTCAGTTTGACTTATTATAAGTACTTACCTACAGATACCTATAGATTTTGCTTCTCGGTAATAGTTATTAGTTAAAATTCACTTAGAGCAATTCATCGTTTTAGAATGATATTCCCGTTTTTACAAATACATGCTGATGCAATACATAATACTTACAAGTAGATGATAAAGGTACTAAGTTTCATACAACCATACGAGGGCGACACTGAAAGTTGTTAGAACTGGCCACTTATAAGACGATGATTAAAAAAATAAGTTTAAATTTTGAAAATGGAACTCTTTGCCAATATTATTGTCTATGCATTTAGTTCGATTCTCTTTATTTTCCGATTTGGCGGCAAATTGAAAATAATCTTTAACAAGTGAGCATGATAACGCGAGAAAATTTCCGTGCAATGATTTTCTATGACTTTCGATGTCAAATAAGTCAACAAGAAAGTTATGATAGACTTCGAATGGCCTTTCACGATGAAGCTCCATCTCGTGCCACTGTTTACAACTAGTTTAATGAGTTTAAACGTGTTCGCACTAATCTCACCGATGATTTGCGTGAGGACCATGTACGGCGACTACCGAAGATAACATCAGTGTTGCACGACGTATGATAGAGGCCGACAAAAGAGTGACCTATCAGCAGATTCGGACAAGTTTAGGCGTTGGTATGAGTCAAGTACACAAAATCATTCATGAACATTTAGGGGCAGGAAGCTTTGTGCCCGGTGGATACCTCATAATTTGACAGAGGCCCAAAAACTACGTCGTGTTGATTGGTGCCGCGAAATGGTTCAAAGATTTGACTCAAATGCTGTGTTTGACATACTAACAGGTGACGAAAGCTGGATATACCTATTGTTGTGATCCTGAAACTAAAAGACAATCTGCTGAATGGGTGTTTCCGTTCGAGGAGTTGCCAACTAAAGTGAAGAGAGGTCGCAGCGTGGGAAAGAAGATGGTCGCCTCGTTCTTCGGAAGGACAGGTCATATCGCAACAGTTTATTTAGAGGATCGAGAAACAGTTACCGCAGAGTGTTACACTAACAACTGTTTGCCACTTGTCTTGGAAAAAGTTCGGGAAAAACGACCTCGCAGTAGGATCCTCCTTCACCACGACAACGCCTCGCCGCACACCGCCAAGCAAACACTCGAGTATTTGGCGACGTCAGACGTAGAATTACTGGGTCACCCGCCATATAGCCCAGACCTCGCACCCTGCAATTTTTATTTATCTCCAAAAATAAAAGGAAAACGTTTCACGGACGCCGAAGAAGCAGTGGCTGCGTATCAATAGGCCGTCGAAGAGACCCCTAAAGAAGAGTGGGACAAGTGCTTTTCTCAGTGGTTTCATCGAATGCAGCGATGTATTGATGTGAAGGGACACTATTTTGAAAACATATATTAAAAGTAACAACTTGCTAAATTGCTTTTTATATAAACAAAAAAACCAACCTATCTGGATCATGGAATGGTACTTCCAGTCCTATAATTTTTGGGTAAATAACAACATATTATTGAAAGAAATATGCAAACAAAACGTGAGCGTACCCATTCCTTTTTAAATGGCCGGCGGCGCACTACACTAGTGTCTCCTTTGGTGTTGCAGACGTCCATGTGCGGTGGTCCGCAATTAAGTGATAGGTCTACTCGGATTATTCCCAATGGCCGTGGTGGGCGTTAGGTCGGGACCTAACGCCTACCAGTTGTGGCCGTTGACACATTTTTTTAGTTTTCGTCGCAACGGCCACCTATGGTCGCCGTTAGGTGGTGACCGATGAGAACGAAAATTGACACTTTTTTCGCAATACCTATCTACCTACAATTCTACAAGGTGCTATTCTACAAATAGGTACCTACCCGATTTTTTATATAATAATAAATAATTTATTGATTTCCTAACCACAATAAATAAACATTACACTAAAATAACAATGGTGAACCTCCTTATAACATTTTATTTACTTAGTATCTTATTTTACGTCTTGGTATGAAAAATATGTAATCTATGTAGGTATGTATAAATCTTGGAGTTCCTCAACAGATTGACGTTAGGTACTCGATTGTCTTAGGTCTGGAAATATCTGAACAAATAGAAAAAAAAAACAATATATATACAGTATTTTATGCCCAATAATGTACATAAAAGTACTTTAATTTAATTCAGAGTTCCAAGAAGCCAAGGGGTACTTTTGACCAGGTGATATCACTTGAAACCCCAAAAGCCCGCTCCACACTTAGTCACGTATTGCGCACGATGAAGTCGCGGGCGAACACGAAGCTTGGAGCGGATTCGCATTTCGAAGCCATGATAAAAAACTGTCATTTAAAGTACATTTTGTTTTGAACTATGACAATAATAACTATAATGTATCAATACGGGGATTAACACGATATTTATTATGTGATCGTCATTATCATACCAGGATAGTACGTGAAGCGATTGAGATCAAGAAGTATAAGACTTTCAATCGGGAGGATGGATTTAAAATATCATCGACATGGAATCCAGTAATTAACAAGTGCAAACCCCGTGCTAGGCCGTTACTAACGCAAACAAACACCGATACTGTTAGTGTAGTGTGTCGGAGTAGCTTCACTGACAATTCATCTAATGGCGAATTAATATCAAAAAATGTGAGGGTATCGGAAGATTCACAGCCCGGCCCCAGCAGACGACTCCATGCTCCGCCAGTCCGCTCGTGACCACGGCTGCTGTAACGTAGCCGAAACGTCGAGCCAAATGTGTGAGTACACAATGTTGTTTCACATAATAAATATTGTGGTAATCCCCGTATTGATACATTATAGTTATAATGCAACGCGAAAACCTAAAAAACTATATGACAATAATATATGACATTAATTTATATGACATCGTTTCCTAATAACGATATTTTAATAGAATAAGCACTATAATAGTAAATAGAAAATCTTTGTAGTCACAATATTTAAGAATCTACAAGTAAAACAAAATATTTCATATTGCTTGTACGTAGCACTAAACCTGTTGTACCTCGTAGCAGTGATACCTGATGGCTACGAGAAGATTCTCGTAGTACGTAGTACTTACAATTACGGCTGCCATTGTTCACATTGGATTGGCCATTTCATTTTAGTTCTTTCATCATTTCATATATTATATATATATATATATCTACACTAGTCTCCCCGAATCCTGAATCAAGGCCCAAGCGTAACCACGGGCTTCGGGGCGACAGCTATGGATGGAACCGGGAATTACACGCTAATATGAGGAGGAAATGTATTTATTTAAAGTCTCTTAATCGGCTCAATTAACACAAATCTATTGACGGCGCTAGATTCGAATTTTTTTTCGACTTCCCATACAAAACGAAGAAGTCACGTGCGTGCAAAAGTCATAGAAGATATGTACGGAATGATAGGTAATAGAGGTAGTTAAAGCGATGTAATTGTTTACCGAGACACCCTATAATGGTTGGGGTTGTTGATGTAAAAATGTGTTTCATCCCTTCTTTGGTATCGAGTCGGAGAAAACGACAAGGGGAATAGGGTAGGGTACCTTCATTCCCTGAAAAGTGTGCCCTGCCTGGGGGTATGATAAATTAATTAGAAAGATCACTAACGAAATCTAATGACTCAATTTTCTATCTCTAATTATACGGGTAAGGTGATATCTTTTTACTTAGTTTCACTGAATTCGTAAAACAAAGCTAATGATGAGATTAGATATAACATGTTTGTTGAGGAAATAGATATTTGTTTTGGGTTTCCATTACAGAGGAAAAACTCAGTTTGGGACCAGGAAATTGTAGGTGACAGGCAACAGCCTCAATTCATAGTGCTCAAACATAAGTGCACTCTCTATTCCTTTAGGGGTCCTTTGGGGCACCTCATCTCGTTATCATAAAGTATATAATAAAATAAAATATAAATATAAACTGTTCTACTTAGTACCTATCGGCTTATACCGTACAAAAAGGCCTTCATCATAGAAATCAAGTCATCGCGACTATGATAGAATTTGCCTAATGCGGATTGGTGATTAGAAAGTCGAACTTAAGAAAAGGACCCCGAAATCATGACCAGGTACTTAAACCACTAGACGAAGATCTAGAAACAATCATATCAAGATACCTAGAGGAGAATAAGGAGATCCTCTTCCTTTCATACATTTTTGGTCCAAATATGAAAGTGCCGGCCAAAAAAAACAATTGCTGTATTCTGTTAGGGCGTGTTTTTATTTAATTTTCTTACAAACTGAGATTAACCGTAGTATTGTGTGGAACAGTATAGATGCTCGTAATTGCCTCTAGAAAGACTTGATCACAATATTTACAAAAAGTAAATACTCCTGAATTCGTAAATTATCTAGAATCTGATTACTCAGTTCAGTAGTTACTCAAGTTTTGTTTGTGAGAATTTGTAGGACAAACCGAAGACTAGTCAGTAATATCTATTCAGAAACTACTGCTAGTTAACAGTCGAAAAAGTAGTATATTAAATACATTAATAAATAACTTACGTTACTGACTGGTTATACACACAGCTTCCAAAAAATGGTTAAGTTTGAATTCTCATCAGTAGCAACTTCCTCATAGAAAACCAGCGTGACATGAAGCAGCACTGTGCTGTGCTTCACTGGTGTCGCAGGTGTCCATGGGCGGCAGCAATCGCTTACCATCAGGTGATGGTAAGCGATGATCCGTCTTCTAGTCTGCGACCTATCACATAAAGAAACTTACCTCAATATCACAGTGTTAAAAAAAATAGTAGAAATAAAATGTGTTATTCCACAGTGGCCAACGGCGCTGATGGGGCAAGCCTCGATGGGGAATGCGATGAGGTGGCACGGCTGACTCCAGGGCTGGACCCAAGGACTTTCGACATGAACGATCTTCCGGTGAACACGTACGCAGTGGACACGAGGAGAATGCAGCTGTACTCGCATCCCCATGTCCATCCAACGGTATGTAGAAAGTTATAACACTTCTTTAAAAACTTTAAGAAAAAATCAACACGGGTTGTTGTTGGGCGGGATGGCCTAGCAACGTGGATATCCTTGCATACAAATCTACACCTAAAACAATGAAAGCCACCAGTTCGCCCACAAGGTAAATATCTTGAAGACAATGCCCTGATCAAGGCGTTTAAGTAGAGATAGAGAGGCTTTTGTAATGAAACTAATCAAATTGTAAACAAAAATTTAACTTTTTATAAGTTTTTTCGCTCTGTTTTCATTATTAATGTTGAAGATGACAATAATTTACGAATTTATTTTGTTACTAAAAAATGGACGACAGTCTTAAAAAATCCAAACATAGTGAACAAAGAATGAAAAAGCTTGTACTTAATAAATAAACAAATCGATTTTAAAGAGAACAATAACACTCGTAAAACACTCTCGTAGGTACGGCATGGTTAGGTTTTCGATGAAACAAGCACCAGTGGCAGTATGAAACACGTTGGGAGAAAATACTCGTAGGTATGTATTTAGCCAATAAGAGTAAGAAACGAAAAGTAAAAATCCTTACGTTGAAAAGACGATTTGTGGTGCGAGAAAATAATAATAATTTAAAGGTACACTGGCAGTGTTGTGTTACCAGTGCGAGTGCCATTGCCTGCGAGTGCCATTCGCCTCGCCCGACTCAACGGTTCACACGAACGCTTTCGTTGGGCCTACTGTTCTTATTTTCTATCGTAAAACGGAAGCCAGTATGATTTTTACTTACCTTATAAGAATAAGTAACAATAATATAAAAATATTGGACAGATACCTAAGTATTTTCGTAAAATCTAAACTTGTACCTATTTCGATTTTTTCATAAAATATGTTACAAGCTAAGCAGTTTTGTTAAATTCAGTCTCAGTGCTCGTACGAATAGATAACTATTTTGTTTTGTTTAAAGTATTTGATATGTTTTAACACCTTTTCCTTTCAAGTCAGTTCACTCAAATTTTTTTTTTAATATGGATTAAAGGGATTCCTATTATTATTTCCTGGCTATTGATTCCCTGAATATTAATTGGTAAAATAAATAATACTAAAATTAAAAAATAAGACGATAGGTACTAACCGAAGTTCTAGTAACCATGTAAGTAAATAATTTAACTAAATGTGTCAAAATACTAAATTTTTGTGTAGGAAATTTTTGTGTTACATACTTATTAGAAAAGTTCAACATAAAAACATAAATTATAGTTTATAAACAGATTCTTATTTTATACCTTAATATTTACCTCATACTCGAACTCGTTTTTCTTTACTAGTAGGTACAGAATTTCATTATTCACGGTATTAGTAATACAGTACATGTTTTTAGTAAGACCTATGTAGATATTTGAAAACGCAATAAAATCAACTACGTCCGTTTTTCTGGTCACATAACATAACATAACAGATAAGGAAAACCCATGCGAGATATAACCCTAACCTATTACTGTGCTATTACTAAGCTTCCATGCCATGATGTTGATCATCAGACATGACGTTTGCGAAGAGTTAACTATCGCTACCAAGTTTGTTATCTCACTGTCTTCGTCACACACCGTTACATCACTGACCTTGTTTATTTGACTTTTTAAACCAACTTTAATAAAAACAAAAAGAATGGGTTATCAATTCGATTTTATTTTTGTATGTCTTTTTTATGAAAACTCTTATTGGGGTTCCGTAACCGAAAGTTAAAAACGGGAACCTATTACTGTCACCAGGGCTATCTAAAGAACCGCGACATCTAGACAGTTAAAATTTAAACAAATTATGTAGGTATTTTTATTGCCGCTATAACAAAAAATACAACCGGTATGAAACATTATTTAAGTAGCATTGTTTTTAATACCATAATAATAATTGAAATCAGTTTTGTGTTGGTATTTTATTATTCTTAACAATATTGACGTTCTTGCATATACTAAATATGAGCGAAGTTACTACGTACATACGTAGGGAATTCGCTACTGTATGTTAATGTCTACTGATACTGTATGGAAAAAATACATTTCATATACATAATTTACCAATCATTTTTTTTATTTCACCTAGCTTAAGTTACCTATTAATAAAACATACTTATATAGACTGCTAAAATTATAATCCTTCCTTTTTGGAGTGGGAATTCCCTATGTTAACCATAATAGATAACTTTTGTATGGAATATATCACTTTTCATAAGAAACAGCTTCCAGAACGACAGACTGAAATAGAGCAATAAACGAAAAAAAAACAGTTTTTTTTGTATCGGAAGATACAAACCCCCCATATAGATTTATATGTTGCAATAGTACGGCGGTTCATTAGATGAAGACAGACAGACAGACAGAAGGAAGGAGGAGAGACAGTAGGCACGAAGCCTACTGTCTCTCCTCCTTCCTTCTGTTACGAAAATAAAGTCCCGTTTATTAACTATTGGGTACGGAACCCTAAAACCCTAGGAAAATGTTGGCGGATGTTTTGGTTACAGAAAAAAGATGATTCTTATTAAGTGTGGATTTTAAGGATCTAGGTTGTGATGACGAGTGTCTGATTTCAGATGTCTAAAAGTTGGAGATAGTGCGAGGTAGTATTTTAGATTTTCGCGTTGCACTATAACTATGAATAATTAAGACGGGGATTAACACGAAATTTATTGATGAGTACAGATGAGTCTACCATCTGTAAGTCAGCTTTAGTTTTATAGATGATGGGCCATTAAAATAGTCATGCTGCAGTTTCTAGCCTGCCGATATTTATTTTAATTATAACTTAATGAATTCTGTTTGCCTGATCCTGCATTCCCGATAGCATGTGTCATAATGTACGTACCTAATTAATTTACAAGTGACCTTCTAATTTATAATTTTCCCACGACTCCTACGTCAAAGTATTACATGCGATTACAAAGAACCATAACTGAGAGAGATATGAAATTAAGTTATTTTTCATTTGCAATAAATACACTGCTGTGGAATGTAGGGATAAAATTACAAAAAGCTACACTTTACCTACACTAGAAACTTACTCTGATAGGTTCCTAGTATGTAAAGTATCAGCCTATATTCTGTCCCACTGCCGGGCAAAGGCTTCCATCATAGAAATCAAGTCATCACTACTATGATAGGATTAGGCTTAATCACCACACTTGCCTGATGCGGATTAGTGATCACAATCCCGAGCTGTGTTCGTAAAATTCGAAACATATCTTTGATCGACGCAGGATCGACCATCGCCCTGTTAGGTCTAGTGGTTTAAGTATCCACCCTGTTTTTGTAGTGGTTTAAATACCAGGTCGTGATCTAGTACTCATATGTGCAATGAGTCATAAAGTTAGTATCCCAGGTAATGGATTAGTTATAGAAGAATAAGCTGGTAACGAGTTTCACTATCATAGAATTTACTCATAGTCTGAAATCTAAAATTGTATTAAGACTATGACAGACATTCCTAATAATAGAAAACTTTATATGTAAGCGTTATGTGTAACCAGAGCATGGTTCTTAAAATAAATATTAAAGCGGGTACAGTATTGGAACTATTTATGAAAGTTAAAGTGTACCTAATTTAGCTGAACGGGCGTTTTATCAAATGCCCCTGACATAAGTTCATCGCGAACTGAACTACTGATTGTCAATAAGATACCAAGCTACGTATTTACATCTTGGCATTGTTAAAAATGTAATGATGAAATATTATTGAATAAATTTGCCGTTAAACTGGGATGCGATTTCAGTTCAAAACTATCACAATTTCTGGTTACGAGAACGATTATTAGGTACTTACCTACTGTTTTGTTTTTTGTGTTACATAATTATAATGACGTCTCATATTTTAATAAAAGTTTGTAGGTACTATTGCATATCAATGACATTAGAATTTACCTGTTGTTTTGTTATTCCTGTAACCAGGACTAAAGGCTTTTCATATCATTGTTATTTGGGAAAACCTGTTGCAACCATGTGCGGAATAAAACTTGTCTACCCAGGCTACGATGAGACAAGAAATCGCAAAGTGCCTACCTACATACAAATAAGGAATATCTTTTATTTCCAAACTATATTTTCAACTCGTTAACGTATTGATTTATTACGAACGCTTTGAAAGTGTATTTTTTAAAGCAAACAACTTACAAGAGCACCCTTTGTCCCAGTAATGAAACTTCGGCACTTGGATGGATTTGATAAATTATCGTTTACTTTGCACTTAAGAACATATGCCTTTTACAATCGGTGTAACAGTTTGAAAGGTACAAGTAGTGTTTCCAAAATACTTGCACGTTTCCTTTTTTTTTACGGTTTTTTTTCTATATAGTAAAATTTTTTTTTCGATACATAGGGCGTCCCAGGGTAATGAGACATACAGGGGATGGACACAATGGCAAATACTTTAAATCCTTAAGTTAGCATTTTTAGTTAAAGGTAACATCACTTTATTTTTTTAAATAAATAACTGCAATCTTAGTTTTTTTGGTTTGTGCTTGTATTGCACGGGAAATAAATTAAAAAATGTAGAATTTATTCTGCCAATTGAAACAAACTAACTAACAAAACTAACGATAAAATTTCTCTAAGAAACCGCCTGTCGTGAAGGGTATCCGTAGTACCAAAAATAATATGTATTAATTGCCTAATATGTATATTTTCTCCTAATTATTTTATTGAGGACACTGCCACTGGGAACTACATTGTTTTTTTTTAATTATTTTTTTTAAGTCTTTTTTGTTGGTTCATTTAATAAATTACATCCCTCAAATCCTATACCTTATTAGAAATATTGAACATCTATTCAAATAGTTTAATCTTGGTTTTAATTTATTACGTTTGATTGATTTTACTTTATGTCGGTAAGTAAGCAGGTACTACGATTTTCGCCAAAAGAATTTTTAGGAAACCTAATAGCTACAGACTTGTTATTACATTTATTTCATCGGCACCAAATACTACTATTGTATAATTGGCACTTAATACCTATTGGTAGAGCTAAGTACATGTCTCTCAGAAGATAGGAGTGTGTCCCATTTCGTAACTCGTACATGGTGTTCGTACAAACGTGGGACGATGACGTGCTGCCAGCCGGTAGGCACGCGGCGACTCGAATGTCTCCGTAACCCGATCGCTCCTGTGACAAATGTGAAAAGCATTGCATTTTTAAGTGCGCTCGCGTCAGCTACCGTAATTCACCAATAATCGCCAGACTGCGTTTTGGTTCTCAACAGACGTCAAATGGAGCACGTAGTTACTAAAAAATAATAGGTTTTTTTATATATATAGGTGGCAGACGAGCTGACGGATCACTCGATGTTATGCGATTGCCGCCGCCCAAGGATGCCGGAGACACCAGTGGAGTCACAAGTGTGCTGCCAACCTTTAAACCCCCCTTTCCCCCGGATTGGGCCTCCGATACCCTCACTCACGCAGCGAAACACAGCACATTGCTGCTTCACGCTGGTTGTCTGTGGGTATATATGAATGCGCAACATCGTGATATTCTAGCCGTCTTAGGGCCGATTTGACCAATCTCATTGTGATACTAAATCTACAGTATTGCGCTGGCATTCTATATAAATCTGACGTTA
This sequence comes from Marasmia exigua, assembly GCA_019059595.1. NCBI lineage: Eukaryota > Metazoa > Arthropoda > Insecta > Lepidoptera > Crambidae > Marasmia > Marasmia exigua. Next base: position 9,875,481 of record CM032494.1, on the reverse strand, counting down.
TACCAAAGACTTATCTGCGGAATAAGATTGATCGAAACGGCCCTTACAAACATTTTCTGATCACTATACTCCAAAACATTTTTCTTTTAGAACCAAATAAAAAAAAAACGCATTATATTAAACCAACTGAATCTTTTTCATGGAAAGGTAATTTTTTTTAAAAAACTATGTCCTTCGGGGAAATAATCGTTTTGAGCAGCGGAATGCCTGCGAAAAGTATGACGATTGAAAAACTCGATGAAAATGTACTTCTATCAAACTTTTCAAAGATCGAGATTTTTCTGAGGTCTTGATTGTTATTCATAATTTTAGATCATCTCAAGTCATTTAAAAAATTAATCAATCCCTGCTAAGTTCCTTATGAACGCAAATATCACGGATACATAGCTTCGGTTCTTATGTAAAATCATTAAGTACCCAACAAACCTACTTGAGTTAAACATATCGATAATATCGAGGAATTCGGACAAGTATATCACAAGTTAAAATTAATCGCTTAACATACTTACGCTGGTGTTGCGACATTTGACCTGAATTGAATGAATCGTAATAGTAATAATTATGTCAATGTTATATTTGTACCGACACTGCAGTTTAACCTACAGTCAGCACAATAATGGCTGCTAACAAGTTTCTGCATGTGTGGCCTCCGAGACCGACTATAGTAGGTACTTTAATTTAGTGAACAATGAACATCATAATAATAACATACGTCTATAAGGTTTAACACTAATTGGAATATAATTTATTAGACGGAAAATAATGCGTTACAATCAAGTATACTTTTTTCAAAATCAAGTTAACGAATTTGGCTGTAACTTTTAACAGTTTCACTGTCTACTGATTGAAAGGTGGATGACGAGTGACCCTGGTCATGTATTCGTGTATCACAAAAGAGAATGCCGACAGTACACGAGAGTTTTATTCACAGCACAGATGCACAGTATTGATCGAAAGAAAAACAAAAGAGTTTTAAACCACAAACCACGAAGAAGATCTGAATAAATCACTTAAAAAAGTGAAAATTAATATCGAATTTGTTGATCCACTACTTCTACAACTAAACAGGTCGACTTTGTGGCGGTCTACCGCAACAAGCTGCCACAACTTCACGATTATAGCTCTAGGTATAATCGTGCTGTTGGATTTTCCTATACCGGATTTTTATTATTCGACAAATTTCTAAGTACTCCTCTCCTTCTATACTGTTCTGTGACGTGACAGGTGTCCATGGACGGCGGTAATCGCTTACCATCAGGTGACACGACTGCTCGTCTGCCCCCTATATCATAAAAAAAACTTACTGTCGCCGTGATTCGTAGCTCAGGCTTGATAGCATTTGGCTCGATTTGCGAAAAGGTCATGGGTCTGAGACTTTGAGTCCCACCCGAGTGAGGAAAAGATTGGCGTAATAAAAAAGAGGCACTCAGCAGTGGGTGGATGTGGGCTGATGATTATTATTTACTTAAGAAAAATTGCAAAGATATTGCAAAATTAAAATCACTATCTTAAATATTGTAGGTATCCATAATCTTGAGAAACTATCCGAGAGGTTCGGGGTTTCTCATGATGTTTTCACTTACCGCCGAACTAATGTTAGAAATATGCACATAGATTTGAAAAATCCAGTCGTGTATGCTCGGATTAGAACCACGACCTCTCGTTAAAAAGGGCGTGCTTATTCATTGCTAAGCTAACCTTAAGAGGTTAGGTTAGGTTAGGTTACTTATCCGAGCATGCAGTAGGTAAGCCGGTAGGTAAGCCTACCTGTCTACAATCTACTATGTAAAATGGACATGTCGAGCTATCTTTCCCTCCCTTCCTAATGTTGTTTTGATTTTTTCATTCTTCTACTTTGAGACGTTTCCAGCATATTCTTTCATAAAGTTCCAAAGCACTGGGTTTAGCACGTGCAACACAATATTCAGTGTTTGTGCAATTATTCTCCGTGTTCGTGGGTGGGCCCCTAGTACATTTTTACATATGTATATTTTACTTGAGCGTCAACTTGCATTTGAACTTGACTGCAAACAAGAATCGATCTTAAGCAAAATGTATCAAGACTTAAATATGCAGATGAACCAGAAAAGTTGCTTATCGGAAATATTGCTAACTTACAAGGCTAATTCGGTCGTGCACAACACACAATGGACCTATTTCACGAACCAATTAACTTTGTTGCAAATTTTGATTGTTTGATTTTTAGTGCATTTAACAGATAGAATTAATGTTAGCGTTGTAGTAGCATAGCGAAATTTCCGCATACCCAATAGTCACAAACATTTAAATTACATACAGTGATACATTTTTTTTAAATACTGGTAGCTTCAGGTTCATGTACCTAGGTGAATATCAGTCTAAAATTTCCGCATAGGTACCCAATAATCACAAACATTTAAGTCGTGTACATACGATGCTACAATTTTATAATAATACTGGTACATGTAGGTTCATCAGTCTAAAACTATATTAAAACGGCTCTCTCGATGGTGTACTATTAAATCTACTGGGATTGATTTTAACGAAACCCCGAATAGATAGATAGATATAGTATATTTCACAAAAAACATAACTAAAGTACTAGGAATTACATTAATTTTATGTACAATTCAAACGAAACTATTAGTTTCATATAAACAAGTGTTACAAGAGTGTTGACAAAAAAACATTGACAGAAGGCGTTGTAGTGCCCTAAACTTATTTATATCGATATACATATATCGATGGCCAAAGTAAGTAATTAGAAAACTAACCAGAATTTATCATCATTACATTAAAAAAAATCTAGTTGATGAAAAGAACTTATGAAAAAATGGTGGAATATTTATTTTAGCGTGTGTGGGTTTTTGCGAGTACAAGGTGTGTGTGTGTGTGTGTGTGTAAGGGTGTATATTTGTGTGAGTAAGTGTGTGTAGATAGCTATCGGTGCGAATGTGTGTGTGTTTACTGGTGAATACTGTAGGTGGGTTAGGTACGTGTGAGTGTGATAATTTATTTTCTCTAGCAATTTCTCTGTTTCATCATAATCTACTTCAAGTAATCAATTTTACTTTTTTGTTATAGTTCGTAACCGAGGGTGTATGTCAAGTGTTTTATTGATAAAATTATAAAGATAAATAGCATATTTTGCTTTGAGTATATTCAAAGATATTTACAACGATTTTTGAAAACAGTTCTTATAGTTGTTTAAAGACTGGCAGGTAATTATCCACTAAAAGAAAAACGTACTTAAATGACTGTTAAATGGCGCAACCGTGGAGGCAACATTCAACTAAAATGTCAAACTTATAAGAAAAATCAAAAATCTTTGGAAATTTTATAACTAAGCAAGAAAATAATATTGATTTAGTAATTTTAGCTCTCTCTAGCGTTCATTTGATACTCCAAAGTTTGATAAATGAAATAATAAAAATATTTGTTATATGGTCCCGTGCGTGGAAGTTTTGTCAATTTGTTTGATTTACATTACTTTGATTATGGGTTTATTATAGGTAAATTATTTTGATTCTATCCTTTTTAAGATAGTTCTGGTTATTTTATCCATAATTCCTATCCTATCCTATTTTTTGATAAAAAGCTACTTAAATAAAATCTCTAATAGAATCAGATTCCTTATGTTCGATATCTGGTTTACGAAAATGTTGCGAAGTTGAGGTTTTTGTGGAGATTCCGTAAATATTTGGTGTATCGTCTTTTAGGTCAAAACTATTTATTCTCAAGCATCATCACGATTGTTTTTCTCTCATAGGTCGGTTAGCTATGTTTTTCTTACTCGTATATGCTGCCTGTTTACCGGTGCAACGCGTCAAGATTGAGGTAAAATCACCACAAGACTAAAAAATGCTTTAGGGCTCTAAGCCTTAAGTTCTTTTGCAGTACTTTTGGTGGATTTTTATTTGTCTCATCGCTTCGTGCCCAAAGATTTTTCGACTCATACACTTTTTCACTCGTACCTATAGGTATTTTACATTTTATTCATAATTGTATTATGTCTACCTAAGAAATAGCCGTTTTGGATGGCGATTTTCTTAGAAGTTATATTTTTTATACTTTTTTTAATTTGTAAAGTAACTATTAATGCCACTACTCCATAATTAACTGTGCTTTAATGGACGTTTAGGATCGTGTAGGACAGTTTTACAGAGTTTTAAAAAATTAAAAACTTAATTGATAAAATCTTCATTTCTGCCAAGTAAAAAAGGGTAATTTTTTTTTGGATCACAAATGCAATAATATCTGGTCTCTATTTAATGCAAATCTTAAAATATAGCCTGAAATCAAAATAAAATTATAGTATGGTGACTTTTTGCTTATTAAAGCAGTTATACATCTTATTGTGTCTAGACAAAAAACGAAAATTTCGTATTATAAATTCCTGGTTGCACCCAAAATCATCGCATCGGAGATCGATGATTTTGGGTGCAACCAGATCGGAAATCCAAAACTAAGCAAGAAAATAATATTGCTTTAGTAATTTTAGCTCTCTCTAGCTTTAATTTGATACTCCAAAGTTTAATAAATTAATGAAATTATGAAAAACATTGCTAGGAACCGTGCGTGGAAGCTTTGTCAATTTGTTTGATGTATACATTAAGGTGACGGGTAGGGAACACTAGCGACGCCAATCGATTTTAATTTTTAGCTACTAAACCGGATCTATATTTAACAATTTCTGGGTTACAACCTCTCGGCAAATACTTATACTATTTATATAATAACCATGCACAAATGTTGGGTCCGTTTTTGTACGCGAAAACTTTATTCACGTTATAAGTGGCCGTACAAATTTTTTGCGTACGCGTTGGACCCAACATTTGTGCATGGTTATTTAGTAAATAGTATAAGTGTTTGCCGAGAGGTTGTAACCCGAAAGTGTTTAAAATATATCCGGTTTAGTAGCTAACAATTAAAATCGATAGGTGTCGCTAGTTAGGGCTACCCGTCGCCTCAACTATTTACCCCAATGGATGTATATCAAAGTAATTTTGATTATAGGTAGGTACATTATTTTGATTCTATCCTATTTAAGGTAGTCCTGGTTATTTTATCTCGTAGGTATGTATGTTAGGTTAATAGTGCGTTTATAAATGGTTGAGGAATGATAGGTTTGGAATCCTTTATCTACTAATATTGAATTACCGGCATGCTAAGCTTGTGTTTGGGAGTGTCGAATTTTTCGTTGAATAGATGGCCGTAGCTGTTTTTACGTTATCTTAGAGGTTTGATTTTTAGGACAAGGGAATGTAGACCTTAGTAAACGGTTTTAATTTCACGAGTTCCCGAAGTAAAGGGTTTTGACACACAGACCGAGCAATTTGATGTATAAAGTTAAATAAATAAATAAATATTTCACAACATCACGTACACCGGTGTTACGGATATCAGAATTAACAGTGGGATTACAAATATATACATATAATACTTTTCTTTTGTAAATACATACTTATGATACATAGAAAACACCCAGACCAATACAAAAAGACATATTCATGCACGCAAATGTTTGTACAGTGCGGGGATCGAACCCGCAACCCTTGGACTAAAGACAGCGTTCACTACCACTGTTCCAAACAGGTCGTCAAGTTCGTAAGGGTCGTCAGCATCGTAAGTTCCTGATTACTTGATTAGCTGCAGTATCTTACTTCTTCTTTGTTGACTTCTATTAGATTGTTTTGTCGATTGTTAAGAAATTGTGTGAAATACCTCCTATAAACCTGCGTTCGCCTGGATTTTTAAAGTCTTAAAAAATCCAGCAAAAATCAGTTATAATGCGGATTTATGAACTTTTTTGTCTACAATTCCCCATTGAATGCTAACACAGTTAATAATGGGGATTTGTGGACAAAAGTTCATAAATCCCCGTTGATGGGCATTCTCAATGGGGATATGTGGAATAACCCAACAATTCTCGTCATGAGTTTTCTTTTGATGGGTATAGTTTTGTTGAAAATTGCCAAGCCAATAGCTTTATAGGCCTACCTACCTATTTCTACATTTTTTAAAAAACCAATGCCGCTCCGATTTTTTCATCTGTATTTATTTATGAAATTCCCTGATATCGGGTGCCGACTTTATATTTATAGCCAAAAGCTCTATTGTTCTTTTTTACAAATATTTGGTATTTTTATTGACATAGTGGAAAAAAACTCAGAAGCCGTTCAAAGCCACGAAATAGTGCGAAAATATTTATTTTTTGTGAAAATCACTTTACAGCAATATCTCAGCATGAGTGACGAAGACATGTGTTAGCAACTCGTTTATTAACCATTCAATTTTATTAATCATAGGTTTCTTCTGCGGTGGTTGATAATAACAGTTTCTGGGAGTTGTCTGTTAATATTAATTTGTGTTTGCTCGATCGCAGGATAAAAATACGTAGTGTTGTCAGGGTTTGATAACTTCATCTGTAATGTTTTTTTATGTAATAGGTGGCAGACGAGGAGACGGATCACTTGATGGTATGCGATTACCGCTGCCCATGGACACCCGCGACACTCGTGGAGTCACAAGTGCGCCTGCCAACCTTTAAACCTCCTTTTCCTCCGGATTGGCCTCCGGAACCCTCGCTCACGCAGCGAAACACAGCTCAGTGCTGCTTCACGTCGGTTTGTAAGGCCGTGGTATCACTCCAGTCGAGCCGGCCCATTCATGCCGAAGCGTGGCTCTCCCACGGTTAAATCTTCAATGTCAACTAGAAATATTGGTAGTTAAGGGTACCGTACACTAGCGACGGCAATTGATTTAATGCTTTAACTACTGAACTGGATCTATTTTTAACAATTGCGGATCGTCGGAGACTCGGCAAATATGTATACTATTCATTTAATAATCTTACACAAATGTTTGCTCTGTTTTTGTACTCGAACTTTAATTCACGCCAAAAATAGCCGCTTTTGGCGTTAACCAAAGTTTCGAGTACAAAATCAGACCAAAAAATAGTGCACAACGATTAAATAAGTAGTATACAGGTTTGCCTAGTCTCTGATGGTCCAGAAATGCGAGATAGACTCACGCATCTTGATGCGTTACAAGAGTATAAATTACTTGTATGGGAGCCCTTATTTTTAATTTGAGGAATAAAATAATTGCAATTAAAAAACAGCACTAAGATAGACTAATTTAGACTTTAGAACAAACATTGTTCAGAATAGATTTAAAACTATCGTTACAATAAATCTAACATGATAAACAAAGAAACAAAGAAAAAATGTAAACGAATTTAGTTAGGGAAAATCTGATTTTAAACAAGTTTCTAACTTTAAAATTAAAATTTAAGTAAGTAATTTGAAAAAATCTAACTTTCGATATTACACATTTACTACATGTTCACTTGTGTACAGACAGCCACACGTTCGGTCACTTACTATCCGCCAAATTTCCCCAACCGACTCCGACCTGAATGTGTTTAACATTCAAGCAAGAGTCGACCGGAGAAACCTGGCGGATCGGTATACTCGTAGGTAGGTAGTCCAGGCGCGTGTGACTGGCCGCGCACGAGTGCCAGTGTCGGTGCCAACAATATTAACCGCTCACTCTTTATGTTTACCAACATATATGCGGCGCCGGTTGTATACTATCCATACAGCCAACTGCATACTGCTGACCTCTATTTCAAGTAAAATAAGGGTCTCAGCTAGCAACCTATGGGCCACAACAATAGCAATTACATAATGAGCAGATAATATGTATGCGCAAAATATACATATATTCTTTGCTAAACTTTAAACTTACTTTTTAGCTTAGAAACTGAACATTGAAATATATCAACATCAGATAATTGTTCACTTTCATTAAATAATTTACATGCTCGTTTTATAAATGCATTTCTCGCAAAACACGTTCTGCTCCTAGGAATAAAAAACAAATCACTACGACGACATTGTCGTTCACGTCTGCGTGCACTCTTAAATTAATTTGACCAAGAAGAGAGGGAGCATCAAGCTTATTATTTAATATTTTATAAAGAATAATAGCGTCCACACAATCTCTGCGAATATCGAGAAGCTGGACTCGATGGCGCTTGAGTGACTGATTATAATCAGTATATATGTTACCCGTTCTCCACTCAAGTGATTTCAAAAACTTTTTTGTACTCTCTCAATTTTATGTTTATGACATTTACTATACGGTTTCCATACAGAGCAGGCAAATTCAAGGCGACTTCGTACAAAGCTGTTAAATAAAATTTTGTATATTAATGGATCTTTAAAAGGCTAAATCTTTAAATATCATGTTTGGTTTAAGGTATGGAAACTACCTTAATTTTTTTTCTAATTTACTATCAGTGAATATTTTAATTGAGCTATATTACATCTCATGAGATAAGGTACAGACAGACAAACAGCAGAGTCTTAGTAATGGGATCCCGCTTTTTAACCTTTGGGGTTTTTATTGATAAGCTCGTCTTGGCTTCACACTGAGCCCTTGAGTTGAGAGGAGGCCTACGATGGAGCACAATTACCCAAAAGTAACTTATTCACTCAAAAATTGAGTTGTGTTAATTAGTTAAATAAAAGAAGCGCAGGAAGGCGTTCCACTCTTTGCAAGTGGGCATCGACGAAGGAGGAGTAAAGGCGCTTTGCGATCAAGGAATAGTTACCAAGAACGGATTATAACCCGCAGCTCGTCTGTTCTAAAAAGAGGGTAGAATCTGTACAAGTCAAATAACAAAAGCTGAAATAGAGGCTGACAAAAACATTAGTCAAGTCTGCTGAATATTTTATTAAACCATAATGGTAATTATCTTCTTTGTTACTAGTACTGTAACTAGTACCCTGTCTATACTTTATTCCTGCTAGCCATGATCGTTCTGAATGCTTTGGTGCAGGAGTTACCGATCTGTTTCTAAGCCTTTCTATCGTCATCTTGAAGGGCGAACTTTAGCATCGTTTGTACCGAGCAGACCAGCCGGTCGGTGATTGTCCTGGTAAACTACCTAGTACTGTAACTAGTATCCTGTCTATTCTTTATTCCTGCTAGCCATGATCGTCCTGAATGCTTTGGTGCAGGAGTTACCGATCTGTTTCAAGCCTTTCTATCGTCATCTTGAAGGGCGAACTTTAGCCTCGTTTGTACGGCGCAGACCAGCCGGTCGGTGATTGTCCTGGTAAACTACAATTAGTTTGACTGAAGTAGGTAGAAAATTATAAACAATCTGAAACTCAATGTTTAGCTGGTCGAGAATAGATTTTTGGTTCATCAATGAGTATGCGGTGTTTAAATGAAAATATTTTTTATTCAGTTCATAAGTATTTACAAATAGGCAAGGCATACTAAAACATGAAATGGATTAAATACCTAATTATGTTGCGTTTTGGTTTTGTCATGTTTAGAAATACAATGAGTATTTTTTGATGACGAAGTGTGACCGCAACCGATATGTGTTAACATACTCGTACTTATTTCGACTAACCTACATAAACTTTTGATATACGAGTAATATCTGCCGCACCATCAAGAAATGGAACTCGCTGCCGGCGCATGTATTTCCTCCTTCCTACAATATGGATTCCTTCAAACGAAGCGTGAAGAAGCATCTCGCGGGCCAGTAAGGCGGTGCCAACAGAGGTGATGCCTTGTCATCGCTTTCGTTGTAATTGCAACTTGGGCTTTTCTATTGTTTACCATCAGGCTAAGAAGAGTCAATATACTGAACCTCTAAAAAATACTTGCAATGTGATTTTGAGCTTAGAAATAATGGATTGTATCGTAACGTATCGTGTCAAAATAAAATACCATTAGATTAATGTCAATAGACGGTAAAATAATTTGCTGGACAGTTAAGTTTTCATATATAATTCCTGTTTATTCGGATCCATTTAGTTTCAGGGTTTTATTATGTATGACTTGGAATTCTCGAAATGTGTCTCGTTTTGAGATTGTGGGCTTGGAAACGCCCATTAATTACAGTGCTATTTTGGTTTAATCCCTGCGATCCACTGTCGCCTCGTCACTGTGTCGAAGTAAGCAGACATTTTTTATAAATGCTAAGAATATTTATTTATTTATACAAAGTTCGAGTTTGAATTTTATTAGATAATTCATCACAATGTGGAAGAATTCGATTACCATCACAATGTTTTTATAAACATGATTTTGTTTGACATTTCTTTTATTACAAGGAAATAAATGTAGCATCGGATTCAAAATATTATGCACGAACGAACGGGAGACAAAAATGATAGATGCCTGGAAAATAAAGCGATGCGGTTATTATGCGCTGTATAGGTTGGCTCTAGACTTGTCGATGTAGTTAGTCTTATATCAGGTTCTTTACAGACTTTAGCTTTGCTTGGTTAAATTTCTGGAGAAACTATTTATAGAATGATGGTATTTTAATCCCTTCGAAAATCACGACGTAAAACTAACTACCTATAGGTATCACATATTTACAAAGCATAAGGTATATAGCTACCTAAATATGACTTTGGTGTGTTTTAATTTCTTGGCTTTTCCGGTATTATATATTCTATGGTCGTATCTTCTCAATTTGTGTACTTTAAAAACAAAGTTCCAAAATAAGTTATCTAGACATTTTATCGATTAGAAATGTATTTGATAGCTAAATAACAACCACGCAATATTGTTAGTGAGTATTTGATATCTAGCCAAGAATATATTTTTATTAGGCATTGGAAAGAACAAGAAATAAATGTCTTAATTATACGAATTATAATACTGACGACAACTGTAAATCATTTATATTACTAATGTCGTATACTTTGTACCTATAGGTCGGTGTGAGCTATGGGAATGGACTGTATAAAAAATATTTCTTACCTACTCGTTTATACCTAAAAAGGTTTCCTAGCCAGCGTGTTGCCGACATACTCCCGGCCGTAAGCTCAAACTTCCGAAAGAAGCAGACTACAGGCTGGCTTAGCTTTAAACTATAAGCAAAAAGCCTTGAATAAATATAAAAAAACATAACGTGCCCTGCCAAAAGGGCGATAGAAAAAACTAAACAAATTAATGAATGAGGTAATATACTCGAAGACTGAACTGACCCGTATCGAAAGCCGAAGTTCAGCGGTGCCAATTACTCTTCGTTCCCGACATACACGACAACTCAGCCTCGACAGAATCCTCCACCGGCCTTTCGGATTCGAATTGGAATGAAAAAGGAACAACACTCCCAAATAGTTTGTCTAAACTCGCAGTATGAATTTGGGTGTGAACTGAAATGGACGACGAATCTTCACGCAAACTTACCTCAAAGACACCTTCTGGAAGGCGCCTTAAGGTATCCTCAAAAACAGATTGTACTCGTTTCAGCGGAAACGAACTAGAAATAGCGCGCGCATTCAAATTTTCAAAAAGTTGGAACAATTTTCCCCCCGAATACCAAAACACGATAATTTTGAATTTGAATCCCTTCAACACGTCCGCAACGTGAATACGGCGGTCGCAAACAAATGACCCTAACCCATCATCGACTTCGAATTGAATAATAAAGCCGACGCCCCATCGTCCAAGAGAGCAAAGTGTCGCGATCATTGTTCGGCGCCAAAACTATCACTGAAACGTTTTCCAAACGAACGCAACATTTTTGCACCAAGGAGCAAAAATGTTGCGTTCGTTTGGAAAACGTCAGGCTAAGAAGTCTCATTATCAAACTCAGACACATTTCCTTGCAACGCATTTCCTTCAACTCCGACGTTGTCATGGTTCACACTAGAATTTGGAAAAACCGATAATTCGGCCAAAAATCAATTATGTAAAGCGGGATTGTGTAATTCTTCACAAAATTCACACTTTATACCCATCCTAGCACCTCGAAGACAAGATATCCTCAAGAGCCCTCATCACGCTCAGCTGAAGCCATGGTACACGAAGTGGTCGGGTCCTATCCTCCGCACGGTTACTGGAGTATGAGGGTACTAGTTGTAGGCCGTGTCGAAGAAGTCGACGTCCTCTTAGTGTGAGAGGCGGTAGGGGACTCCACGGATGCTGTCGGTAAATTATAAATTTTTTATCTAATAATTATATAAATAGTTGGTTGGTCACCCACTCGGCGATCAAAGTATGACGCGAACGGCGAGATCGCGACTTACGCGACTTTCGCTCCTCGGCCTCCGCCGGGGCTGCTACCTTACGTATAGTACGAGACGCTTCAACTCGCGCGTGGGCCGCTTCGATCTCCACTTGCTGCTGCTGCTTTGCACTCTCGGCGAGCTTCCGCTTAAGCTTTGAATCAGCAGTCAGTAGTAAAAATCTTTTTGAGCTCGATCTGGAAGAAATGGAGCGATCGACTCCTTTCCCACGAGGTGAACTAACGGAGATAAAAATGTCCTCCAGGAGTAGGGGTTTGACCGGTGGCAATGTCTCCTTATGGTTTAAAAAATGCAGCTCTTGGACCCCTCCGATGACGTCGGGGATTTAGAAATAAAGCTCTTGCACTCCTCTAATGGCAAAGGCTTTATATTATATAGCACTTAAAGCTGTAATACATAAGCCTTAATTGCCAATTCGTGTGCAGTTTCAACATTTACTGCTCTTTGTCTGTCTATCAAAGTGATATTTCGAGCACATTGCACATCATACCTGTCAGAATATAAGTCAAATATTTTTGCGTTCTTTGAGACCAACAGTGTCCCAACAACTCTGCCTTATTATTCAACACTCCTACCCCCGCATTGGACACATGAAGACAATTTCTTTGAATTTTCCCTTTTCAGCCACAATGCATTTTATGTTGTCAGCTAGAAAAACAATATGGGTCAACTAAATGAACTAGGGGCTGAGTTACTTTCGTAGTTAGACACAGGAGTTCATCGGTTGGATGGGTTATTCCTTTAGAGAAAGTGTCATCATTTATTTTCTTCTCTTTATGGTCTTTGTTATAGATTAACCATGAGTCATGACCTCTATCATAAGTTGAGGCAAATATTGGTACTTTCTTTGGAAATCGTTTCACTACCAACTAGAGACAAAGGTATCTCTCCACTTTATTACCTTATGTTGGGCCTAAGCCCAATAGTCTGTTATCAATAATAGTCAATTATCTCTGAAAACATTTCTTCCATGCCTCACTCCCGTAGCATTTCAGTCGCCACTGTGGCTGATGTGTTTAGGCGAGTAGCTAGCTGTCGTAAATTCTGATACTCGTATTAAGGAGTATTTCTTTGACACTATCTTTGTTTACCGCACTTTTGGCCTAGGTCATTTATGTTATTTGATGTTAATTTTGAGGCTTTGTTATTAGGTTGGAGCCTAGCCAGTCTGCAGTCGACATACGAAAAATATCAAACGACCGCTTTTACGTTATAAACAAGAAGAGCAATATAGCAAGAAGAACGGAGACAAAACATATAACAAAGACTTCTTCTAATAAGGCTTCCAGCCTGTAGTTGGCAGTAGGTATAAATATTAAGTGTAATGTATCAATACGGGGATTAACACGATATTTATTATGTGAAACAACATTGTGTACTCACATATTTGGCTCGACGTTTCGGCTACGTTACAGCAGCCGTGGTCATGAGCGGACTGGTGGAGCACGGCGTCGTCGGCTGGGGCCGGACTTTGAATCTTCGGACTCCCTCACATTTTTTGATATTAATTCGCCACTGGAAGAATTGTCAGTGAAGCTACTCCGACACACTACACTAACAGTATCGGTGTTTGTTTGCGTTAGTAACGGCCTAGCACGGGGTTTGCACTTGTTAATTATTGGATTCCATGTCGATGATATTTTAAATCCATCCTCACGATTGAAAGTCTTATACTTCTTGATCTCAATCGCTTCACGTACTATCCTGGTATGATAATGACGATCGGTGGAGAGGATTTTCGGGTCATGTAGTTCCATCCAATGATTAACTCCTATTTCCAGGTTCTGCTATTGCCGATTTATTCGCTTGTCGATTTTTAACAGCTGCGATATGTTTGCAGTGTAGTGGATTAGATAGTAGTTAGACGGTAGTGTAGTGGATTCTTGAATAATTCGTGTCCAATATCGAAACGTTATTAAAAGAAAAATTCCTTGACCAATATTTCTTTATATAGCAACAAGAAAAATGGACTGCCAGCGCTGGCCCATTTATACTCCAATTCTAATTTTTTGGTACAAGAATTTTTCTCGGATGTCACGATGCAGCAAATAAATATTGGTCGTGAATTGAAGAAATGAATCGATCTCGCTCTTATATAGATGATTCCGAAATTTTATCTCTTTCACCCTAATAGCCGGCTGACAAACATGTATCAGCGGTTAATAGGTGCGCCGGCGCAGCTGTCGCGAACAAATCAGCTCGGATATAGCTGACACTGTCAAAAAGCTAACACTTCGTTGCATGCGATGAGGGGCGAGCGTAAAGCTGGTAACGTGTCTTTTATTATTCAAAAATATCCAAACTTAGCACATTTGAATTCATTAGAAAAATGTGTTAATATTATACCTATTATTATTTGCACGCCTGCTGGCAGGCTGGATACCATGACTACGATACCATTTGTAAGACCGTGTATCAATGTGTATTTTGGCAAATAAATAAATGTTTATGCTTATGTATAAAAAGGGTTCAATGTTGCTCTTATTCATTACATGCAATCTAAACATATTTTTTTCTTTAAGTTCAGTGATCCAGTAAAATCTCATTAATAATAGTAATGAAATAATTGAAGAAAATCTAAAACTTGATATCATTTCGACAAGTGGGAAGTAGCAATGTGCCAGTCTAAAATTTGCCGTAGTAATGATAGAAAAAAATACACCAAAGCTATTGAATATGAAATAAGGATATTCCGAAATTAATTAAGACGGGGATGAACACGAAATTGAAACGTTAATTTAATTTATTTTATTTTTACACGATCTGAGTTAAAGTCTTATACCAAAACTTTTATTCGTTCTGTTCCTATGTTAGGTATCTATTATTTTAATGCCATTTTTTTTGCAAAGGCATCAATTATCGAAACATTTTTTTTGGAAACACCAAGCACGCACCAGGTCAAGGTATGTAATAAACATTTAGATTAATGCATTTTTTTCCAATCATTGGCTAAGCGGTACTCAGGGTTCCAAACCGACAGTTTAGCTTAGGTTGCAACAGGGAATCGCACGCTAAGGTGAATACTACGAGTAAACGCGTTGAGTGTATCCCTTGCACCAATCCTCGAGTTACAGTCAAACATTACGAGGAGGGTCGGCCGTTCATTCAAGATTGGAGAAAGCATCCTACGTATGTAAAAATAGATATTGTTGGATATTTATTAGCCATCTCTTAGTGATTCGATTTAATATTAACATTAGAAAAATATAGTCCGCACGTGTTTGTGCGATGGATGCTAATTTCTTCAGGGACTTTGGGAAATTCGTAAAACTGTTCAAGGGTACTGAATTGGTTTGAGAACAACAGGGTGCATGATGAGGGTACGTGTAATACCATTATATCATCAAAAGAGAGCGTATTGTAATAATGATATTCTAAACTGGACTAAGGTCCGATTCAACTACTAATCGTATGGTTTGACAACGTTATACCATACATTTATTCTGGGATAAACCGACCAGAAATCAAAAATTATTTGAAGTGTTTTCTAAAATGTTATTGTCACATGTTACAAGATTATCAGTATGTGCTTTGGGCTCAATCTTCTGTGGGTATTTTTGTAGAATGTTTGAACATGGCAATGGTCTACTGGCGTCGTAATATTACATTTGCTATAGTTGGCTGTTGGCTTGTGTTGGGGTTGGTATTGTGCGTGGTCGCAAATATCCCTACTTTACTTTTAAACTATACGGTTTCAGTTCGGACTCTCAATGTTTGGCTGGTCAGTGCTGTTTTCAGAGCTAAGATCTCGATTAAGTACAATAACAAGACACGAATTTCGAGTAGTTATTGGATCAAAGTTCTACAGAGACTGTCCATAATTTCTTTCTTTATATTACACAAAAGATGTACGTACCATGATGATTCATAGATATGAAATATAACACTAGGTGACACTACACACTAGGTGTTAACAGCGATGTGTTTAAAAGTGTACTAATTTATTTAAGGACTGTTGTATTAATAATATAACAACTATAAGGAACAAGTTCAATCTCAAAAAAATGGAAATCTCAAACAAAGTGCTTGTATCAGTTGAGCGTTTTTGTTCAAAACATGTACCTAGGTAGAGCATTTTTATAAGTAATTTAATAGAGGTGTTTCTTTTGTGCTTTTGTCCATGGATTTTCGTATAATATTAGTTTTGTATTTCCAAATGTTATATTTGTTTAGTGAAAAAAAATATAATTAGACCTTGTTCCAGGTATCGTAGTCACACTACTTGCAGTGACAATGTTCTGGTCTTCAATTGTCAATTTACGCATTTAATTAATATGTTGAGACTAATTTTGATTTAATCAATAATGAAGCTAACGAGTACAAATATTTTGTCACAAGTTATCGGCACACTTTAAATTAAATTTTGTTATAGTACACCGGGATATCCGTTCAGGACTTCGAAACTACTCGTACTCAGAGGCTCGTAACTAGAACATCTTGGGTCAGTGGGAATGATTAATAAATAAGTAATTTATGGTCTTTTTAAAATATTGCTTAGGTATAACTAAAGATTTCCATTGAAATAGGTATAGGTTACAAAATACACTTAATGCCAATGCACAAATCCTCAGGGACACAGTAACAAAACAATGATCTACACAAAAAAAAACCAGAATTGAATTACATTCAACTACTATTACCATGTAAAGGGTGTTTAGAAGTACTGATATTAAATTTGACTATAGTTTTGAATTACTGAACTTCTTTTTTGATTTCATATACCATATCAATATTTATATATTAGCGTTATTTTGTGATTTTTGTCCAGGAGCTGTCGATACATGCGATGTCAACACACGAGCTGCTGAAGCCCAAAGATGAGCCTTCGTACTCTTTGGCGCCCTCTTCCAACCTTTGTTCGGTCAACTTGCATCACCCAGGTTAGTACCTACTCTTTGGCGCTCCCTTTACAACCTTTATTCGGTAAGCTTGCATCACCAAGGCAAAATTAGAAAGAAGAATAAAAAATATTTTTTCAGTGTATCACAATTTACGAATCCGAATGCTTAAAGAAATTAAAATATTATAGAAATGGCCAAACTATCGCTCTAGAGCTACTAACAAGAAGAAGAGATAGATTCAAAAAATATAAAAAAAAATAATCTAAAAAGGTCTCTTAGCCTGCATGTAGTCGGAAATCATCATTTTAGATTTTCAAGTCCCCTGGTTCGCTTTTTTATGGTATGAATGAAATACTACAGTAACATCATTACTGCAAAATTCTGTTTAAGGAAAGTGTTACAGAATGTAAACGTAATTGCAAACGGATAATGTTAATAGAAGTATTTTAAAAGTTAAAGGATTTAGTATAAATTAAGCACCGTGACAGCTCTAAAATAGGGATTGAATTACTGAGAGGGGAATGTATTTTGGATTTAATCCTCTGTATAATGATTCCTATTAATTCGTTTCGTTTGGACTATTGCGCAAATGAAAATGAAGATGTAATTAATGGAGTGACAGTCCCTATTTTTCTATAGGATATTTTTCCAAAAACAAGTGAAAACATTTGAAAAATACTGTTGAAGTCAGTAAATATCATAGGCACTCAATAAAACGCCGCTGTTGTATTTTTTTCGATCTACGGAATCTGACGGGACTACAAAAAAAAATCGCTGGTTTAGGGCCAAATGCACCAATATTAGAACTATTTATCATCGCAGTATGTTTATCCAGTGGCGTCCGAAGCCCGGGGCGCTTGCATCAAACATGAGGATTTGGAAAGTCTGGTAACAAGGAAGCGACCGTCTGAGCTTCGCAACAGGGTAATCAGACCCACTGAATCACTTACACGTTCAGAATCTTATGATTCTAAACCTGTGATCTCAACAGATGTGGGGTATCCACAGTTAAGAAACTACCAATCTTCGATAATAGGCAGAGAGAATCTCGCCTTTGGTGTTTGCCATGCTACCGCAATTTTAACAATGGCTTCCACGATTTGTATTGAGTTTTGGTTTTTTCGTAACTTATTACTTGTGTTACAATTTTAGTCGTTTTCAGTACTTACCTAACTTTTGAGGACTTTCACGATACTTATAATGACGGTTTCGGGATGTTAACGATAAAAAATACCTACTTGTAATTTCAAATTTGTATCTTTTGAAACTTCCGAATATTTTAAGGTTCCAACTTAGTTGGCTTGCAAAGCAAAGAATGCGCAATTAACTGCGACATTCGAAGGGTTCCTATGAAGTTTAAATAAACATCTTTTTATGATCTCATATCTAAGTATGGACATACTACCTAATAATACCTATCAACATAAATATTAATGTAAACACCTCCCGACTTTAGATTTTACCTATAGGTTACTATAGGTAAAATTTATTAATTATTTTTATATTTAATGTTTATAAATTTACATTAAGTCTAAAATACCACTCAATTGACTACGGGTAAATCATCTTGTAGTGTGCTTTTATGATAATCAATTAAATGTAATACAATTCGCACTCCAAATGGTAGAGTAAACAAGAACAATCGATATAGTAAGTTGCAGTGAGCACTGCGACTGTTGTAACGTTTAAACAGGCAGGCTTTTACACCCTTTCAAGCCGTGGCACGAACTTAGGAATATTTAATTTACGAGCGAGCCAGCTCAACCAGCATTGTTCATTCACCGAGCTCGGTTGATTGTCGATATTAAAAGTGTCAAGCGTGCGTTGCCGGAAATTCGTTGATAGATTTAATCGCCTTGCACTGAAATAACGTATGGCACAATAGGATTTGATTCAGGGAGTAAATTGCTAGGTCATTAATGCCGTCCGGTACCCGCACTAAAAACCGCTTCTATTTTAAGAGCTTAGATCCTTGAGGTTGAAATAAAAGCTACGTTGCGTCACTACCGGTCTTGCTTACGTGCGCAATTTCTCAGTCGCGTGGATAGTAATAATATTATTAATTGAATAAAAAGTAAAACAAAGTGGCTTCTTTTGGTCCCAGCCATAGATTACCACCCTCCACATTTTTGAAGGGGTTTAAAAGAATAACTTTCAGGCATTGGGGAATTTTGTGTACAATTCAGACAACGGTTTTCAGTTGTAATGAATCTTTTCTCTATGCGTGTATGGAAGAAGGTTTATCTTCAACAAGAAGTCTCGTCGCTGGACTGCGCTGCGTCCCACGAAACAGTAGGATGCGACAACGATCGGAAATCTCCACCTTTCCGCCCACACCGACCGACTGAGTAATCCAGCTTTAGGGCCCATGGTTGAGTGTATAGGCCGTGCTGGTATGCCTCGCTGTGGAATGCATAGCTGGAACGCCCGGGTTCGTCCGTCGAGCCCGTATCCCGTAGCCCTGGATTTGCTGACAGGTTTTATTTGGTTGGTCTCCCAGCCGACTTGTCTGCAAGGTTGAATGCCGAGCACGCACTAGTGAATTTTTCAAATGTATGTGTTATTTCTATCATTTTCTCGGCGGTGGGAGTAAAGATGATGATGATGAGTTGTTTCTTTAATTCGACTAATCTTATTCCGATACGAAATCTATGGTATAGCGCAAATCTGACGTTATGCCTTGGATTTATCCACATAATATAAAGATTGAACCCTAAGTAACTAAGATTTTGGTGCCGGTAGAGAAATTTGGGAGTAAAAAACATACTAGTTTAAAGCTCAAAATGCAGCCATATTTCTTAGGACGAAATATTAATAATTTGCTGATCACTTTTGCATGCGAAGGTGATTTTTTTTTATATTTCATCCTATGGTTCTTAGAAAAAGATGTTCGCTTTCAAGTTTGGACTACGCTTAAAGTATTTGTACTAATTAAAAAATAAGGGGGTGTACTAATCGTAGTAAGTATTATTAGGTACATAGCGTGAGTATGTGTAGTGTAATTTTCTTTGTATGTTAGTTGTAATTATAGATCGATAAAAAATATTCATTAAAACTTATGACTAATTACATTTTAAGTTTATATAGCTAATCTAAGGTTCAAATATAGGTATAATGTTTTGTGCCTAAAACCATAGCTTATGCTGAGGTTCATCTTTTCATAAACCTCACCATCACCTTAAAACCATGGCATTATCTATGCCAAGACGTAGATAATGCCATGGTTTTCAGGGTAGATGACAAAGGCACTATGCATAAAATACGGTAATTGACTATTTTTTTTTATTTTTGTAATGAAAATACCTCTCAATGATAAGAAAAAACATCGTTGAAAGAATTACTTGATTTTCATTTAAACTACCTGAAATATCACAACTTTAAAATCACATTGATAAAGTGATTTTAAAGTTGTGGTATAAGTTGTGATAAAATTAAAAGATGTGACATCTGAGACGTCACATCTGAGTATTTTGTATGCATTTCATTTGAATTTTGTATGGTAGCTATATCAAATGCTTCGTTTATGTCAATGGTTCTATTATAATAGTTGGTGCAAATTGTATACGTTATTCAATGCTATAATTACTTTTTAATAGTTTCATACTTTTAAAATGGTCTTGCCCATGAATCTTTGTATGACCATAAAACCGGTTAGACGTTATATTTTTAATTGAGAATTTTTGCTATTGGCACATATTTACCTATATTTTGAAATATTTATATTTTGTAAAATCTAAAATACCTTATCACTAATATAACTGGAATTTTCTTTACTTAGGCTAAAAGGGTAGGCTGAACGAAGAAAGTTTACCGTCTTAATGTTGTCAATTGTAAGGAGTTCTTATAGCTTTGGACTTGTCTGCTATAATATGTCGCACCCTTAGTAAAATACCGACCTAACTCAAAATTTTAATATAGATGCTAAGTGAAAATAGTATCGGCTAAAATCCAGGGATGAAAGGTCAACTTACAACAATTTTGAGTTAAGTAAATAGGTACACTCACATATGAACACGAGATAAAATTTGAAGTGCGTTATTTACTCAAGACCACTCAAGAATAAATTGCAAAGAATTGCTATAAAAATATCAACAATTTTGAGTTAGGTCGGTATTTTACTAAGGGTGCGTATACCGCAACCTTCTGTTTTTCCCTTTTCTAAATCAGTTAAAATTTTATTCTGAGGCATGGCAATCCTAGTTTCTTAAAATGGCTGTCGTTCACCTTTTTTGACGCATGATTGTAATTTTTTTGTTCAAGTTCCGTCGTACTTCTGATTATAATTAAATCGTTTACCTACAATTCATGTTTGTCATTTGTGGCTGTATTGGTGTGTGCGAGTTTGCGGCGCTCGCAATATACAAGTTACTATTGTTTGTTTTAAAATATCAAATTACATGAAAAATAATACTAAACTTCATGAAATTTAAAAAAAAACAGGTTTATAGTACACCTTTACCTTTTTGGCGTTTACATCCCGAAAACCTCATAAAAGGTATCGTGAATAAAGTCCATTTAGCATGATAGATCAACAATATGAGCGAAAGAAATTGCTGCTCAACATTCATAAAAACTTTGAAAAATTCTCATGCAGCGTCCTTTATTTTCGAAAATGCAGCAAATCACATATATCGCTTCATGGCTACGCGTCGGTCGCACAGTTAATTTTATTACTGTACCTACATATAACCCGACAATTTAATTGATTCCGACGTACTCAAAAACCCCTGTCATTTAAATACTTTTCAAGAAAAATATAATTGATTGGCATTTGTCAAGGTGTCTCTATTTTGTGTTTTATAAAATTATTAAAATCTTAATGCATTGAATTTATTCTTCACTGGTAAAAATTTATTAATTAGGTAAGTGATGTATTAACGCTTGTTAATAGACACACATCGGGAATACAAAACTTGTACGAGTTACATAGGTCCACTTAAAAATAACAATAAAATTCAAAGCGGTTGTCTTAAAATAAACCGTCTATAATAATTTCATAATTTGAACAGTATCTACAAAACATCGAGAGAAAATATTTCAAGGTGGCATTGGTATATTATAATAGTGCGGTAAATTATTATCACGCTACAGGAAATACTAGTACTTAATTTTTAATGCATAGTAAATAAACATAATACATTTTTTTCGCGAAGCATAGTCTATTTTGAGAATAATTTAACATATTTGGTAACCTTCTTTAAATATTGTGGCCACTTGATATCACAATTATCAATTGGCCACAATATTTAAAGAAGGCAGCTTTAAGGAGAGATCAATCATACAAAATCACACATAAAATAATATCAAATTAATCTAGGTATTGACGTTTTGTAACTATACTCTGATTTTTAATTATGCGAACTAAACTTACAGATGCAAACGTTAAGTTCCCGTACATTTTGACATATTGCATCTGTCAAAAGTAGCAAAATGTATGGGAATGTCACATTAACACCTGTCCGTTTAGTTTACATAATTAAAAATCATAGTTTATTTATATTATTATGACAAATAAATGTGCTCGCAGGGAGCAGACAGCACTGGCTGGTCACAGTAAAACAATACGCCTACGATTGTGATCGTAAAGCGGCCCGTGGCGAATCCAGTACAAATAGGAACGTGTATTTACTGGGTATTAATGTTAGTGCTTTTAGCACAGTTTACACCTAAATCGATTAGACATCGAAAGAAATCGATTTGACTTGTACGCACCGATAATTCATTTACAATGCCTTTATCATTTACATTCAGATTGCATTTCAACACTATTAAATGTAGGTGATACGTATACTTACCCATAGCTCTTGCTTGACTAAGTTTGACTCAAACATTTTAAAGTTAAAAAATAATTATTTAAGTATTTGTTCTTAGTTTTCATCTAAGAAATCGTCGAAATATACACATCAAAAGTGTCATAAAGTATACAAGTGTATATAATGTACAAATAACTTTCTATATTTTCAGTCTTTTCAGCTAGATCTTATTAAACATTTTTCATAGTTACGTTCAGAAGCGAGGATTTCCTAACTTACACTAAGAAACACGACGATGGTTCTACGGTCACTTCAGAGTTTTCCAAGTAATTTTTGATGGGGGGAAAGCCCTGTGATAGATTTGTGCCTTGCTCTATATAAAGTTTAATAATATTTACACTCATAAATACATGCCACTTGGCCTATCTAGTCTTCCGAATTCCTTCAACTAACGACCATTATTTGACATAGATATCATTCTCACAAAGAATAACAGCATAGGCCTTGGTCGCATGTTTTATATTTAATAGTTTTGTCTTTGGCCCCGGAACTCACTTGTCTCCTGTTTACGTCTCTTTCGTTCTTTTTTATATACGTTTTGTCCATGGGATCCAGAGATAATTTTTTCGGTCCTTCACTCTTATTGGGTGAACCCCCTAATAATTTTGTCCGTCCTTCCATTTTTTATATTAAATAAATCGGTATTATAAATATGAAAAACCAAGTGGAACTCAGAAATATTACCGAATTCCGGGAAAACAAGTGAATATTCTCACCCCCTTCAACGCCTTAACACTTTGGCAGCCATCAGAGTTTATTAGCTGTCATCATGTTATCGACAGAAGTGAAGGTTTTGAGATGAACCTTCAGGTTTCGGGGGCGCAGGCGCCAAACCTTAGAAAACTGTTGTGAAATCTTAATTGTTTGAATATTTGGAGTGGTTATTTGATATCGGGGCGCGCTCCTTGTTGACAAAAACTGTTTGTTCAAATTTGAAATCGGAAAGTAGAATGGCCCATTTTTAAATGTTTCAAGTATTTTTATAGTTTTCCGAATAAACTTAAACATTTGTGAAAACTCATACGTAAATATAAATTATATATATATTCAGGTAAATAAAGCTATAATGGCCGAATGTTATTACCCGAGCTCACAATTTCGCTTGAAAAGCAAAACCAGAGATGGTTTGGCTTGCATGTAATGTTTCACAGTTTAACCAGTGATTTGACGTTGCGGTTTAAGTTAATAGAAGCCATCAGACTTCCTTGACAACATTATTATCGTATTGGTTTCATGTTACTGTGAAAATGATTATCATAATTTTATAAATAAGTTTGTAGTGCAGCTCAAATCACAGGTTAATTTAATTGCCTTCATGACTCCATCTATAGAAGCCATAAAAAATCTCTACGAAAAAGGTCTAATGGTTTTTACCGTAACCGTTTCAGAGGGTCGGAACCACAGTCGGAACACTTGACTCTTACTAAAATTTTAATTTTAAAGCGTGATATTCTACAAATGAATTTCTTATTCCAAAAACTTTTTTCGCGATTCTTTAACATTTTAAAGACCTATCTAAAGAAACCCCACTTGTTGGTACAACAAGTAACTTGACTCTTGTAACTATTCTATCTTGCTTTTGCTAAGGGAAATTAAAAAAAGAAGTATTTTCTTCGAAAATATATTTTAACCCATAAAACCTGATAACGAAGTCAATAACATGGTCACTCTACAATCGAGATCTGAATATAATTTCGTATTAACATAAATTACGCCATGCCTGTGTGAATTTTGGCCCGACCCGGGGTTCGAATCCGGGACCCCCAAGCGCAGCCGTCGCTTTAAATGTGCGACCCACTAACCACTGCGCCACTGAGGCAGTCAATTTAGGTCTTATATTAAGTAGTTAAAGGTAAATTTTATGGACTAGTCCCTTAATATATTACGTCGATGTTAGCTAGTAATATTGACGTCTTACCAATTATATTGACACATATTGTCACCAAATTATTCATACCTCTTCTTATAATGTTAATTTAAATAACAAGCAGAACTTTTTCGCTAAATCACTTAACTGTTTTTAGGGTTCCGTAGCCAAATGGCCAAAAGTCTGTCCGTCCGTATGTCACAACCACTTTAATCTGAAACTATATTACTGAAGCATGGTTAATATATGTATTTTGTTACCCGCATTACAATTTTTACACAAAAATAGAAAATATTTGTTGGGTCCCCATTCTTAGAACTGAAACTCTTTTCTTTTCATCAAACCCCTACGTATGGGATAACTATGGATAGGTCTTTAAAAATGATGTTGCGGTTTCTAAAATATTTTTTTCTAAACTTAATACTGTACGCAAGAGACGCTCCCAAAGTAGTAAAATGTGTCCCTCCTCTAACTACTTTATATAAAGAATTGTAAAACTAAATAAAATATATGATATACATTACCATGAAAACTTACAACGAAAATTGGTTTGAACTAAATCTAGTATGTCGTTTTTTTTAATACGTTATAAACTGTATACCGCAATTTACCTTCCATTTAGTCAACTATATTGTTTCACAATTAAGTAAATCTTACTTGCTGCTACGGAACCCCTCATGAGCGAGTCTGATCCGCACTTGGCCGGTATTTTATTTCACTTTGTAGGCAATAAACTTGTGTGCATTCTGCAAGTTATTTAACATTTACATGTTATTGTGCATTTAGAGGTGTATTTACCGAGATTTGCGTTGATGCGGCTTATCTAACTCGACGACATCGCCGTATCTAGCGGGCGCGCAGCTCTCAAGCCCCTGACGTCAGTTAGCGGTCACGTCCCCTTAACCTCGCCGGTTGTTACTTACTTCATAACTCAGATTACAATAAAAATATATCTGCAGGGGCATAACGCTAAGGCGATACAAGTGTCTTGACGACTTGATAGTTAACTGTTACATTGTATAAGTTCATTTTGAACTCTTATTTCAGTGAGTGTTGGGCCACGAGCTTTTCGCACTGCGGTCCCAAAACGCTCAAGTACTGTTATTATAAATAGGTAATATTACCTATGCTTGGGCTAAGGCTTGCAATTTTGTATGCGTGCCCCAAAATGGGAGAATATACCAGACCACAGGGTGTTCCGTAAATATTGCATCAAATGGAAATGGTACAAAGCTCGTTTGGTGACCTACAACTAATTCAAAAAGTTTTTTTGGAAAACCTTAGGAATGCCCCAATCATAAACATGTCAATTTTTTACCTCAACTTAGTTTTTGATGTCATGGTTGTAAATGATGTTTTTTTTTTATTGTTTTTCTTTCATTTTAATTCTTTATTACTATGAGCATTTACTAACCATCTATTCAGCATTATTGTTAAAAATATATATATCATTTTGTCAAAATTTGGATTTTGACAAAATGATATACCTATATTCAAGATTTTTTTTAACTGTTGGCAGTTCATTAAATAAACGATAAAATTCGAATTTATTTAACTTTTCCAGGATGAATGAACATTAAAATACTATTCTGAAAGAAATGTATGACGAAGATAACCATCATAAAAACAAGTACATACAATTTCATATATATTTTTTTTAAATAAAATTTAGTTTTGATAATAATACATAAAAAGATAAATAAAATACGTATTTATAGAAAGTAAAATCACTTTTAATTATATTTTTTTGTATTAATTATAATTTTTGGTACTATTGAAATTATGAATCTATTCTAAATACCTAATAAAGTAAGTAATCAGTCTGACTCTCACTTATTGCTGTATGTAAGAATCTGAAAGTACTAATAAGTAAAAATACTATTCTTCTTCTTCTTTGAGTGCTTCTTCAGTTCTGAAGAAGCACAGGCCGTCAGCTTTCCAACATCCTACCTGTTCATTGCGAGACGAAACCTCTCCCTTATATTGCGCAGCCACGACTTTTTCCTTCTGCCAAAGCGTCGGCTGCCCTCTATTTTACCCATCATGATGAGTTGAAGCATCTTGTACCTCTCATGCCTAAATGCGTGGACGTAGGTATTCGATTTTCTGCTTTTTGATGGCCTTCGCAAAGTTATGGGTCATAGCGAAACGTTGGAGTAATCGTTTCGTTTGTCACAAACATTGATCAGAGTCCGAGATATGTAGCTCAAACACCTGTGTTACGGATATCAGAATCAACAGTGGGATTACAAATATATACATTTAATACTTTTCTTTTTGTAACATATAATTACTTACTTATATACATACAAAACACCAGACCAATACAGTCAATACAAATTAGAATGTTCATCATTTAGATAGGATCCGCATTTTTTAATACAATTATCATCAACATCATCATCCTCCTGCCCTTTTCCCAGGTTATCTGGGGTCGACGCAGTATGTCTTCCTCTTGCATACGTCCCTGTCATTCGTCATCGAATCATCCATCCCTTTTTCCCATCATGTCCTTTTTATTAATACAATATTTGCAGAGAAATATTAGAGGCCTAAATACTAATAACAAACCGACTAAGAGTCGTACTTGCCTACTGATGATTCCGTGCGAAGGATTTTTATAAATATGGTTCTTCAAATCAAATCGCGTAGATTTTTGAATATTTTTCAAAAATATTACAATATATTTCGGATTTCCCACCTACAGATGTGTGATCTATAACAATGTTACTGGCCAATTTTCATATTTCATAAGTGATTTGAATTTTTCACAAATTTACGGGACCGTAGATCTGAGTAAAATAAGCTAAGATCAAGATCTGAGTAAGTAACATCTGAGTAATAATATATTTAGGAGCTTGTATCCTTCAAATACAAGCTTTAGAACTACGGATGGAGAGAGGGACAACAAAGTAATCTTTTAAGAGATTTTTTTTTGGTGATCGGAACCCTAAATATTGTGAAAGCGGGGGATTTACACAATAGGATTTCATTCCTACTAAAAACAACATCTCATACATTGACCTGATTCCGTACTAAGTAGCTTAAGCACTTGTGTTACGGATATCAGATAACAGAGGAATTACAAATATATTCTTAAATACATATATTACACCCAGACACTAAACAAACACAAGTGTTCATCACACGAATTTTTGTCCAGGGTGGGGATCGAACCCACGACCTTTAGCGTATAAGGCGGGGCCCCAACAAATGCGCCATCCAGCCAGTCAAAGTACCTGATATTTGTGTTAACTTTTCTTGTGATAATTGGTTCTTAAATGTACCAAAGTATTTTGAACTACATTATGGTTCCAAAGTAACAGAAACAAAACAGGATCGAAAAGCTTTACGAGAATGTTTCCTAGTACAGACTCTTGTTAGATGATAAATACATCTTTGTAAGGTCTAACTGTCTAAAAGTTTCAAATCAGCATGTGTGTGACATAGTCGTAGTATCATATTCATGTTTGAAGAATCGGATGACTAATAAGCTAATGTAGGGTACCTACTGAAACGGTACTTGAACGCCTACGCTGCTGGGAGTGATTGTATGCTATGATATCATAAAACTATAGATTTCGTCTTCCGTTCTCTAATTCGCTTGCAAACTTTCAAAGAACCTATTTGTACCTAAGTAGGATAATAATCCGACTGACCTCGTTTGGAACAGTGGTAGTGAACGCTGCCTTTGGTCCATGGGTTGCGGGTTCGATCCCCGCACAGTAAAAACATTTGTGTGCATGAACATGTTTGTTTGTATTGGTCTGGGTGTTTTTTATGTATTGTAAGTATGTATTTACAAAAGAAAAGTATTATATGTATATACATATTTGTAATCTCACTGTTGATTCTGATATCCGTAACACAGGTGCTTGAGCTACCTATTTCTGAGTCAGATCAATGTATGTGATGTTGTGAAATATTTATTATTATTATTATTAATCACTTATGTGGGAAGATATTTATTTATTTTTCTATTTAAACTTTCTGTGTAAGTAGGTATATACATATTTAAGAATGCACCGTCCTACACCTTCATCAAGTGTTCTTTACCCAAAGGTTGCCTGGAAGAGATCGCTCATAGTGATAAGGCCGCCTTCGTTGTACACATCCTGTAATAACTAGTTTTTAAGTTTTCATACTTTATTTTGAGAGCTAATAAAAGTATAATAATTCATTCATTCAAATATTGTGGATTTTCAGGGTGCATAAATAGTGTAACAGGGGGAAATTACGTCTTCAATATAGAAGTTAACACGAAAGAAAAATGTCTGTCTGTTACTTAAAAGTGATCGGTTATCTAACTATAACACTGATCGCCAACAGGTGCATAGCGCGACAATGCGTTCGCGCACCTTACCTAGAACCTTACGTTATTAAACTTTATTGTTTGAGAGAACAATTACCTTTTGTACGAGTGGTATCGACGCCATTATCAGTAGACGCATTAAGTAATACCTATGGATCGGGTTCGACTATTTAACGTAACTCACTAGAGCCGTTACCACTTTTAATATCTCTTTGTTCGCATTATATCGCCGCTTAAGTTCTAACGCCAAGAAAGTCAACGCAATCACAATATCGAGATAGGATGTCGGAATCAACAGTGGAATTGCTAATAAAGTATACATATAATACTTTTCGTTTGTAAATAAATACTTATAATAGGAATACATAGAACATCCAGACCAATACAATACCTGAACCTGCAGATACCAAAATCTGCAGGTTCTGTCGCGAGGACGAGGAAACGATTATCTACGTCCTCGGCGCTGCACCGCTGCAGAAGCCGGGACCTAGGAGCACACATGATCTCAGCAGACGAGATCAAAAGCTCCCCCATCAGCTCCATTCTCGGGTTTATCCTGGAACTGGAGCTACATGAAGTGCTGTAATAGGTTATGGGGCTGCCACAATAGATCATCTACTGGTCGCAGTGGCTATGAGACTGGCTATGAGACGCAGGGCTCATCCCATTTCTAACAAATAATAAAAAAAAGATCGATACAAACAGACCATGTTCATGCACACAGATGTTTGAACCGTGCGGGGATAGAACCCTCAACCTTTCGACCAGAGGCAACGGACACTACCCGTTCGGCGTGAATGGGCCAGCTCGACCGGAGCGATATAGAGATAGAGGCACAGCCTCAAAGAAAACCGGCGAGCAAAATAAGCTGGAGAAATCACAAATCCTCTTTTATTTTAAGTTTCTCTCTAGTATTCGTTTATGTTTATCCCACAGGAACCTGACTTAAAAGTATGTCCTTCCCCTGGTTCTAAGCTACTGCTCTACCAATTTTCAGCCAAATTGGGCCAGCCGTTCTTGAGTTATTCTTCGAGAAAAAAAAAAGTGTAACTAACACATCTTTTCTTTTATAAATATTTGATATATAATTACAGTAAAAATCTGTTGCTAGTGCCACTCATCTGTAAATGCTCACTTAAGACGTTAAAAAATCTGATTAGAATATATAATTAATTAGCGTTGAAGAGAACCCACAGGCGATTGTTGGTAATAGTGGCCCCGAGGTTTATAAGGTACTTGGAGATTGGAATCCAGATGATTTGCTAATTGGTTGGAAAGATTACGTTTCATTGCCCCCAAGGTTTGCATGCGGATATTTTTATTGCCAAATTGGATTAGACTACCAGATAATTTACTTACTTTTCTTGTATAAAGTTACCTGGGTTTTAGGTGTTTTTTATTAGCTTTAGCTATTACTGTGCTATGTGCGTGCACTTTATTGAGATTTCATGATTTTTATTATAGCGATTAGTTTACTGCCACATTTATTATACCTACATATAAAAGTACTACATTAGCAGTACTTTTATATGTAGCATAAAATGTAAGCATATTAATGCTTACGAGCAGCGTTTGTCGAACTGTGGTCTCTTTACTACATAGTATAAAACAAAGTCGCTTTTCGCTATCTGTCCTTATGTCCCTATATGCTTAAATCTTTAAAAGTACCTAGCCTACGCAACAGATTCCAATGCGGTTATTTAATAGATAAAGTTATTCAAAACGAAGGTTTATGTTATAATAATATAATAATTGTGTAATAATTAAACATACTAAATTCAGCAACTAGAACTTGCTCAACTTTTTTCGTCAATATCTTGAAATCTTACACATAGCGAATTTGGTTTGACAACGATGTTTCATTTGGTTTCAGATACAAATAAGCGCTAACTTTTTCTGAAACCAATTAACATGATTTGCTGTATGTACAGAAGTTAAAATACCTTAATTGTGTTTTGAATGTTTTTAATGTTTGTTTAGTGGACCACGAGCTCCGAAGCGAGAGCTCCGGACACAACCGGGACAAAACGCTAAGATAGAAGAAGAAATGTTTTGTACAATTTAAATACACCGTAGTAGATACTTACATTTAGGATGTCTATTTTTTCGAAGTAATGAATAACGCCAGTTTTTTCGTAAATTAGCTAATCTTAATTATACATAATTACCATTATAGTTTGTTATATATCATCAAACAAATCGTTAGTCTTCGCTATCTCTATTATTTTTGTTCCATTTGAGATTGCAAATCTTTGTTTACGTTATAAGTAAGTTTTTATATTTTGGTTTCAATTAAGCAACTTATTCCGAGGTTCTGCACCTTAATATATCTTAAGACAGCGGTATAGTAGTTATAAAGTGAATAAACCAAAAGGTTTGAAAATATTTTCGGCTAGACGATTTAAGGATATGGCGCTAGCCTCAAGTAGAATCCCACCATTTAACACGCATTCAGTTATTCAACGGCATGGGTAATTCGCACTGCTCCCGAACTAACGTTTCACAATTGTTATTTGTTATTAATTTCACGAACGATACGCCGGCTTTTAATGTTTTATAAATACGACGCATTGTTCTGTAAGCGACACAATACCTCGGTGTTCGCGGCTCCGTTCGAATCCGATATGCAACCGGCTGCGCGGTCTGACTGACGCATTCCATCTCTATCCACTTGCAAAATGTGGAAAATTCTTGTAAACCGTAGTCTTTTCACTAGATACCTTATTAAAGTTGCCTAAAAGGTTTTGTAAAGCACTAGAGTTACTTTTGGTAGTTGATTTCTAACCAATATTTTAGCTGGCTGATTCGAACAAATCGAACAAAAACAAACAAAAATGTGGGAGAGCCACGCTTAGGCATGAATGGGCCGGCTCGACCGGAGTGATACCACTGCCTCACTGAAGACCGGCGTGAAGCAGCGCCTGCGCTGTGTTTCGCCATGTGAGTGAGGTTACCGGAGGCCTAATGGGGGGGAAGGGGAAAAGGTTGGCAGCGCACTTGTGACTCCACTGGTGTTGCGGGTGTCCATGGGCGGCGGAATTTCTTATCATCAGGTGATCCGTCTGCTCGTCTGCCACCTCTCATATAAAAAAAACAATCTTATTCTGATACTAAATCTATGGTATAACGCTGTCATTCTATACAAATCTGACGATATCATAGATTTTTCCACGGATAAAGAATGGTTGAATCCCGCCTTAGTTTAATTTTTAGCTCCCGGTACTTACTTTTCATTCGATCCTTTCAAAATACTTTTTATGTACCTCTCTATTCAGTGCTCACCCAATATTGGAAATGGTTTATTTTAGTTAGTGGAGATATTCTACAAAACATATTTGTAAACGTAACATTCATCCATAACATATAGTGCTATCGCTAGCAAACAATATATTCCGTTTTATATTTAGAAAAAATACGTAAAAAAATTGCATTCTCGGTTTTTTAAAATTTGTTAAAATTATGTAACTTTACTTTTTTCCTGATTAAAAGTAAAACGATTGTACTTTCTCGGTTTGCAAATGTAATCGAACTTTCTAAGTTCGATATGTCTTAAGGATTTAAAATTTGTACTTTTGAGAATTTCAACTTTTGACTCACTTACAAGCTGTAATTGTCTGTTGCATGCACAGCCTAAGCTATGTGCAATATTTGCTAGGTACAAACTCATATACTTACGTGTTTCGCTTGTTTAGGTACGTAGAGCGTACTTTAGCGGTGGATTCCGAGAAAACCGTATCGGGAGGCACGTACGCGTAAGATTGGCTAAATCTCAAGCGTTAAATGTAATAACATAATAACAATAATGTATATGGTACCAGTAAACATTTGTTAAACTGAACAAGATTTCTAAATTACACCGATTGTATTGGAAATATTGGACGTGTGCTTAGGATTATTGAGGGCAAAAGTCAAAATTATTTTGCAGTTTGGTTTCGTTATCGTGTGCAAGGTACTTTCCATCAGGTGACTCGATTGCTCGTTTGTCGCTTCTAGCATAAAGTTTTATTATCATGAATCGAAAATCGTTTTTGATTTTGGTTTGTGATTTGCAAAATTTTGGGCCTTAAAACCAATATTGGTAATTATGTTGAATGCCTACATCATGCAGAGATATATATTTAGCAATATTGGACTTTATCATAAAAAACACCTACCTATTGTGAAATTCAAAGAGCTAATAGGTTACAGCTTATAAGCAGACAGGCGTGTTTGTGAGTATGAAATATGATATTTTACAGCCAAATGGATACTAGAGTGTCAAACAGTCACGTCTAGTTGACCTAAATACCACTTCTCTATACTTTTTGTCATTGTCATATTATAATTTGGTCGTTAGGTAGGTATTCAAACTGCTCTTCAATCATACCAAATGTGTTCAACAACTATACCTACATCTCGTATTTACGTCTCCCAATGCTCCTAACTATTGAAGAAGCCTCCTGATAAGAGATATTTTAACCCCCGACGGAAAATCGACGGGGTGCTGTAAGTTTGACGTGTCTGTGTGCGTGTGTGTCTGTCCGTCTCGTCGTAACTCTCGAACGGATGAACAGACGTTGATTTTATTTTTTACCCGACTCCGGCGAAGCAAAAATGCGGGTTATGATTTTGATCTGTATGTATGTATTGTTGTTCATCTGTTCCCTCATAACTTCTAAACTAGTTATCATATTTGAACAAATGAGGTGTCGTTAGAAGCGTCCTGATTGTCGTCTAGTTATAGATGACATGACGTCACGTTAAATTGACTACAGCGCCTTCTAGGGGACTTAGAGTAAGGCACTAAAAAAATGTGCTTAACGGTACCGTGTAGGGTATCAAATGAAAGAGAAATATGTAATTTTATTTACATAACTAAAATATGTTTCATAAAAATAAAGTTTAAAAACTAGACTACCAAAAACACGCTCTAAAAAGTACGAAACATGAAAATTGTCTCTGCTGAAATTATTATGCCGTATCGCCGTGGTCGTATGCCGCATTGGTTTTATTTTATTATTATAATGATTCTGTTTTGCTACAGTAGGTGGCATACGACTTTTTAGAGCGTGTTTTTTTGGTGGTCGGGTTCTAGATTTTAAACTTTTTTTTTGTTTGAAAGGTGAACTGATAGGAAATGTTCTTAGCTATGTGTTTAGTTGGATGGAAATTGATTCAAAAAAGGACCCCCGACAAAAATTTAAAAGACCAAAAATAAAAGCGTGGGGGGACTGCTCCTTACCTACGGATAAAATGTGTGCTTTAACTAAACGATTAGCTATGTAATATATAGAGCGGCCGCTATTTTATCAAAAATGTTCATACTTAGGGCAGTCAACAGCAGTTTCCATTTACTTTTGGATTTTTAAAATTAATATTTTTTTGTATTAATCTTTTGTGTATATTCTTCTTGTTTGGTATCGATCGATTAACCTGGTAAAGAAGTCTGCTCCCAGACCTATCACTGATATTTTCTACTTGTTTTTGTTAGGAACTCCACCATATGAAAGTCGAATATGTTTACAAGAGAGCAGTGGAGCTGAAACCCCCAACTCACAAAACGTTAAAGGGGAAGAGGAACTGACCCGCGTTTACCAAACTCTTTCATTGCCGGCGATATCCAGGGACGACAACAGTTCGAACAACAATAGGTTTGAATATTCTTAACGCCAATATTTAGCGTAATTAACAGTACAAGTAGATTTTTTTACAAAATATTTTTCCTTTTTCCAGTAATGAAAACAAAAATAAAGCAAAACCAGCGGCACCAACGAGTCCCGGTAATTCAGAAATGAAACCACAATCAACGACACAGACCTCACAAGCTTTAACCAAACCACCTTATTCTTATGTAGCACTCATTACAATGGCAATTCAAAACAGCCAGACCAAACGGGCTACTCTTAGCGAGATATATGCTTACATTCACTAAAGAATTTCCTTACTTTGAAAAGAACAAGAAAGGCTGGCAAAATTCTATACGGCACAACCTTAGTTTGAACGAGTGCTTCATCAAAGTCCCACGAGAAGGTGGGGGAGAGAGAAAGGGAAACTACTGGACGCTTGGTAAGTTGCTTACCTATTTAGATCCTTGTGTATTGGCGACTGCATTTCTATTTAATTTTATGTTTTGTTTTATCGTGTTGTTTATTTGTAATTTTGAGTATGACGCAGGTTTTTGTTTTCCGTTCTCGGCCACGCGAATCTGTGTAATAACGCGCTTGTATCATCCACACCACCACCTTTGTTAAGTGAAAGCGAAAAGCTGGCGAAATGTTGGTCGTGTTAGATTTTTGGGTTGTCAGTGTAGTATTGTTATAGATCCGCAATGTGGGGATATCGAACAAATGTTCGAGAACGGGAACTTCAAGCGGCGGCGGAGGATGAAGCGTCCGTTCCGGGACGCTCACTACTCGAAGGCGCTGTTCGGCGAGGGGTACCACGTGGCGCACGTGGCGCAGCACGTGCCACCGCACATGCAGCCGCTGCCCCTCGGCGCCAGGAACTACTTCGGCTCCGGCTCTCCCTACCCGCCCTCCTACCCACGATATGACACGTAAGTTTCCTTCAACCATATCTACAGGTCATCAAATTGAAGTCTTCTTGAGAAGCCGACCGAGCTTCGACGTCAGTAACCAGACCAGCTTTATTTCAAAGAAGCATATCTGTGAACTACAAAAAAAAAAATAAACGTACATCAAATAAAACCGAAGCCACATGTTCGAATTCGCATTGTTTTGCAATCGTTATCAAACATTTGTTACACCAAATAGTAAGTAGGTACTTATTTATAAACAAAGATTAGGTACTTAAATCAAAATCGTGTTCAGAAAATAATAAAAAAGTACATAGTGATATCGTTTCGTATTACATAAACGTAAATCAAACGATGAAATAAGTGTCAGAGAGACATTATTACAAATTAATTTTAATTATAATAAATATTTACGTTACTCGTTGTCGTGTTTACAAAACAAATGCTAATGATGGATGGTATATTATTATGTTCTTGAAGACAGACTTTTATTTCCCGTTTCCGTGGTGACTGTGTGATGTGGGAATCTTTCAGAGACACGATTTTAGACTTTCATATAGGTATTTGAAACGTCTAGGTTTTTATTAATCTCTATTGTGTAACCTTGTTGTGGAATTGCGATGTCATTTCAATAGTATTTGTAAACAAATATTATGTACCTTTATATGCATATAATGTAATACTCTTATTAATATGTACACCATATTTAATTAATATTTTTCACACAACATCAAATACATTGATCTGACTCCGAGATAGGTAGCTCAATCACCTGTGTTACGGATATCAGAACCAACAACAAAATTACAAATATATACATTTAATACTTTTCTTTTGTAAATACCTACATACTTACAATACACAGAAAACACCCAGACCAATACAAACAGACATGTTCATGCACACAAATGTTTGTACTGTACGAGGATCAAACCAGCAATCCATGCACCAGTGGCAGCGTTCACTACCACTGATCCAAACGGGTCGACCATCTATAGCGAACCAAAATGAGTCTTGGCTTCCGATACGAGATGTCGCCATTTGTCTGATCCATCTTGAAGTAAACGCCATTGGCCGACGACCAGTTGGCTGTCGATAGTTATGCTTTTTTTGGTGCATCAATCTGATAATATCATCATATGGCCGAGCCTATCGGAGTATATGAGACTTTGTCTCTATTTCGGAGTTCTATCTAAGCATGTTTCATATGTTTGACTAAATAAGTATATCTTAAAAAATAAATATACTATATATATATTTCACATGAAAAAAATATTTAGACCTCCACCAATTTTTTATGTAAATACTTGTAATTTATCAAATACCTACCTGATTGCATGCAATGTTTCCGAGCATTCATTATTTAGGATGAATTTTGCTGAACGCATAATTCACCCTAAATAATGAACGCTCATATCGATTCGGTTTTAATTTTATGACATGTAATTCTATTATTAAACCAGTAAATTTATGTTTTTTAATTGATATGAGATTCTATTTAGATCCTAGTTTTCTTTGTGTAATTCTCTTCGATTTTAATTCTTTCTCATAATGAAATATAATTTAGTAATTCCTGTTTTAGGACTTTTCACGATGAACAAGTGTTTGATGTTGTGAGACACGAAATCATATTTTTCCTAAAACAGGTTTACAAGTTGATACGTTTTAGCCATCGATGTTAATAGTTAATAGACTCTAGCCACATATCTACTGTACCTTCTTCGAAATTTTGCATGTACTTAAAATATGAACTAATTGCTTTGTGCCCTTAGTAGAACGCAAAATGTTGGCGGTTCTCTTCCTAATAACCTCATTGGTCGAGAGCAGGTGAATGGGCGGGGTTTACTGGCTTTATCTCTGCCTATTTACCGTGACTTACGTTGCTCTCAAGGTTTTCCAGTCATCACTTGCCTGGCCATTTTGGATCTTAAATATTTACCCTTCGAGTATAACGTTAAGAGCCAACTCATCTTTGGTTTTTAATACATGTTTGTAGACAATAGGGACTACTTATTTAATGAGTTAAATTTACCTTATATCAAGACATAGTTGAAAGAAATATCTAATTAACTAACTATCTACTATGTAGCTAACGACTCGTTAACCGGGACGCGAGGCAAAGGCAAATACGGAGTTCAAGCGAACATTCTACCGCCTTGCTTGTTGTAGCGATGACATACCTACACATTCCCTTTAGTTGAACATTGCAAGGGTAAAGTCTAGTGAGTCACGGTAACACGTGTGCCGTACTACCTAACATTAGATTTGTTTTTGTTACTTATAGATTATGTTGAAGAATAATCGTAAATTGAATACAAAGGACAATGAGCACGAAATCAGAATTCCATATCAGAAATCATTATCAAAGTTTATAATTTTGTCTTCTTTTATTAACGGGGAGAGTAATTAGCCCAAAGAGCTTCTCTCATAAATGTAGGTACACAATTCGCTCACAGACAGCCCGATATTCTATCAATTCTGTTTATAGGTAACTAGTGGCCCGCCCTTACTTCATTTCGGGATTTAGATCCAAATTGAATGAGTTGGATGTCGATAACATTACGCAAGTGTTTCATCTTTTCGAATTACCTATAAGCGTTGTCGCTGCGTATGAATATTACTTATTTATGAGACAAAGTATCAGAAGATAAAATCAACTATACCTGTTATTTGTTTGCCGTCGTTTTCAGGTCCTGGTTGAGCCAGTCGACGCCGAGCTTGGGGTACGCCGGCGGCATGGGCCGGAGTCCGCCCGGTTGCTCCCCCCACAGCGCTATGTCGCATCAGTCCTCGCCGGTGCCAGTTAATCCGTTCACTAGTCATCAGTTGCAGGGGCAGGTAGTAAAAATTATGTCCAAGGTTAAATCAATAATTTAGTCGATATTTATGACTGAGAAATTTTACTGACTGATTAAAGCTAAGTAGATTTTAAGGCGAAAGGAGACAATAAATGACCTTGAGTGTTTGACTTTGAGCGCAATGGGAGATTATCGCGTGTGAAATAACCGCTAGAAGGCGTGCCTGGGAACCGAGGTCCAAGTACGCCATCTTGCGGATTCTTCGCACGCGACCCATTGACATATTTTGACAGCGACAGCTTATTAAAACTTGAGATGCTTTAAAAAGCACATCGCACAAATGATTGTGTAATGGATGGAGTGTAAAAAATAAATGACTAAATCTCAAATATTTTACTGCGTTAAATGTTTCTATTTAATGTCTTAAACTGCAAGCAAATGCGCTACTGGATCACTTAGGGCCAAGTTCACCAACTTTAAAATAACGGTAATCACACATTAACCGTGCTTCCATGGTGCTTAATGTTGCTCGTACATTAGCAAATGGGTTGGGGATATTGTTGTTTGTCTAATAAAAGATGATTAGAACTTCAAGATTTGGTATATTTAACTTCAGCAATTCTAACATATCCAAAAAGGTCGCTAGCACATACTTTTTACTGCCAAACACCGTTCGGTGGCTCTTTTTGGTTTGCAGTCACGAAGTACAGGTACAGCCTCCCGCCGGCGGCGAGTGACCTGGTGAAATATTACACTCATTTAAACAATATCTAAATAAAAAAACCAAGGAATTAAACCCATTCAATGTTGTATTACTCAAAATTTGTAGAATACGAATTGGACGCCGACTTCAGCAACATCTTTTTTCGAGTGTCTAGTACACTCGAAAAAAGTTGTTGCTGAAGTCGGCGCCTTTACCTATGTAACGCCGTTTTTTTTCTAGACACAATATAAATATAAATAAATATAAATATAAATATTTCACAATAAGATGTATATCTCCTTATAAGCAAAAAGTTACCAAACTATAATTTTATTTTTATTCACGATGAGACATTTTATTTAAAGTTTATATAAAATAGAGATCAGATATTATTGTATTTGTGATGAAAAAAAAAATCTTGAATCCCTTTTATCTTTTGATTTTTCCTATGTAAAAAAAAAACCCTTTTATACTACGCGGAATTGACGTTTTCATCAATAATATTTTATAATTACAAAATATTTACGCGTTCCTGAATTCGTCCATTAAATCATAGTTATGGAGTACTAGCATTAATAGTTACTTTTCAAATTAAAAAAAGTTAGTATGGAAAATAAAACTTCTAAGAAAATCGCCATATAAAACGAGAGTTTCATAGGTAAAGACCTAATATTATTTCAGTTTATTCGGTGGCTTGTTGTTAAAAAGATTTTGTTAAAAGGTTGGTTCTTTGTACGTTCACTATTATTTGCAG
The DNA here is from genome assembly GCA_019059595.1 of Marasmia exigua. NCBI lineage: Eukaryota > Metazoa > Arthropoda > Insecta > Lepidoptera > Crambidae > Marasmia > Marasmia exigua. Next base: position 9,835,826 of record CM032494.1, on the reverse strand, counting down.
AATACATGCCAGAGATGGCATTTGTGAGAACAAAAGATTCTTCTCATGAGAGAGCATCACTATGTCTTTCGTATAGAAGTGCCTATAGGTATTCTTCCATTCTCGGATAAGCGTTATCTAGGTGACAGATGGAGTCAAAATCTGGCGTTATATTGTCGGTCTGAAAGTTCTAGCACTCTAACATCTCAAGAGTATATCGCACTCCCATTGGAAAATAAGCATATGTGATCTTACGTCGTAACATCAATTTTATCATATTTGTAAAGTACGTTTAAAGATACATATGTCGAATTTCTTACATTATTTCGCCAAATTAAAGAAGAACAAGATGTATTGTGATGGTTTCTTTCTTTAAACAAACTTTTCAAAAATGACAAAATCGTTGATGATGATGTTAGATCACTTATGATTATTTTCCACTGGGGGTGCGATATACTGTGCTACCAGTAAATAATGAAAGTCTACACATTATTGATCATAGCTATTGTCTCATCTAAGAGTTTCTTCGGAACACTTAAAAGTTACAAAATATTTTCTTAACTTCGTAAACCAATAGCGTACTTACTACGGACTCGCTTCAATACGGTACTTAAATTCAGATTAAAATTTTATTAGCGTATCAAGAGGCTATAAATGTTGCTGTTCACAAATTGCCACTATGACCGCCCAATAAACCTTTATCGGTTAAATCTTTGCCATTACAATTTCTACTAGATGAAAAATATTACGTAGAAAATGTAGAGCATGTTCATAATATGAAATACAATCAATGTTTTTTTCTCTGAATGTAAATTTGTGAAATAAAAAAATAAGTTAAAAATATTTGAAACCTTCATTAAAAATGACTAACACTGACTAAAGCACTTCTCGTTATATTAACCACTTATAACAATAAACACTTTATTTCAAAAATCACGGCCGTAGCAAAATGCAAACAGTATCATAAAATATATTATTATAACATAAAAAAAAAATAGATAACTTTCATGAAAGTTTTACTCTCCCTAGGGAACGTAGGACCACATGCTAGAGAAGTATTCGCGATCAGAAGATACATTCTTCTCCTGCTCTTGGGTCCCTATGATTGTCAGCAAGTATTCCTTCAACAAACGTGCTCAGAATTGTTGAAGGGAAGGCATGGCGGTCTTGTAAAAGTTGGGGTTGTATTGGTTGGCATCTTGCCCGTCAGGGTTTTGATGGTATTGCGTGCTCTGAGAATCCCAGAGGGCTGGTCAAACCTGTGACCGGATGGCCGGTCAAACTGGTGTATCGCCTTGATTTGTCGAGTTGGTACATAACCCTATAAAATTCTACCGCAAGTGACGCATATTGCTGACTGGGGGAGGAATATGTATTTTTTCCGGATAAACTTTAAAAAAATACGTTCCTAAATTGGCCTTTATATTCGATAAAAATTAAAATAAATAACTGACGTTGGCGCACCGTTCCATAATGAGTCTTGGCCTCCGATAATAAGAGCCTGGAGGCGGAAGTGGCACAAGACCGACCGACCGAGATGAATCTCGGTCGGTTTAGTACCTCTTCGTGCCAGTCATCCACCAAGAGTCCGCGCAAATCCTTGTCGACCTCATCTTTCCAGCGGTTTCTTGGACGGCTGACCTTCGCCCATTAGGACGTCCCGGGTACGCTCTCTTTACTGCACGTACTTCTCCTATTCTCTCGAGGTGGCCGGGCCAGCTAAGTCGATGCGCTTTAGTCTCGCCAATGATGTTAGGCTCGCCAACCTGGTTTTCCAGCTCCCTGCTTTTAAGCCTCCTCCAGGGAACATCCGGTGTATACAGGTCCCAGTATCCTTCTCCAGATCTTTCGTTCTGCCACTAGAAGCTTGGTCTCTTCTTTAAGGGTCAGTGTCCAGGCCTAACAGCCGTACATCAAGATAGGGCGTATTACTGTCTTGTATATTCGGATTTTATGCTGCCCTTTTAACCCTGTGTAGTACTGTACTACAACGGAGGGCATTTTGGATCCTTGCGTCTATCTCTTGCTCCCTGGTATTAATGTCCCATATAACGCATCCCAGATACTTCAATCTATCTACACCTTTATAAGAGATCTCTTCAACCTTGAGGATTGTTTTGCCTTGGGACACGGACATTTACAAACAAATGAAAATAAATTATTCATTTAATCGTATGTTACATTTAGATGTATCATTGGTCATTATAATTAGCAATGTGCTGTTTCGCTGCGTGATTGAGGGTACCGGAGGCCCAATGCGGGGGAAAGGGGGGGTTTAAAGGTTGGTAGCATTTGTGACTACACTGGTGTCGCGGGTGTACATGGGCGGCGGCAATCACTTACCATCAGGCGATCCGTCTGCTCGTCTGCCACCTATCACAAAAAAAAATACATTAATTCCTAAATTCTGGCCTTACCTATTTCGTTAAATACAAAAAAAAAATACTGGTCGACCTAAAACAGCGGTTCTTCCAAGCAATGTTTGTCAAATTAAAACAAAAAGAGTTAATTGGCAATTCTAAACATTTGCCCACATTTCTGTGTTGTCACTAACACTCTTCAATTGTTTGCATTCTTTCATTACCGACTCGACGTTACTATATTTTCTTCGTTAAGTTTTGTGTCGTGTTAATAAGTAATTAGTTAAATAAAAAAAAATACGTATAATATCAAGATTTTCCTGATTTAGCATGATTTAACTATGTAAAAATATATATATATAGCGTGACAGAGATGTTAAATGACACTAAATTTGGGAGACGTGACGGAGGTGTTCATTTCAATCAAAAAGTATTTTTTATCAATTAAATTTTACATCATGTAATAGTCCACCTGTGAAATAGTACGAGTACATTAACGAATATTTAGGACATACTATTCATCATTTGTAGTCTGATAAAAGTTAAATGTTGATTTGTAAGTTTGGCTCATTGTCGATAAAAAAGATGAACGACTCGACTACGAGTTGGTGCACGTAACGCTTGACCACAATCTCACCTGATGGAAAGTGACGATTAGGTCTAGGATGTAACGCCTAGAAGAAACTACAAATCCAATCAATAATAGCTACTTATATTCATAAAGATGAAGAAACGTTTTAACACGAATAGCTTTGTTTCTCTTCGAGGTAACTACCGTTAGATCTACCTCTGCTGTTTGCCTGTCAATTAAATTTATCCTTCAAAGAAGTGACTAGTGTCTATCAAGATACCACCCGTTTGGAACAGTGGTCGTGAACGCTGCCTTTGATCCGAGGAATGGGGCTTCGATTCCCGCACACAGTACAAACAATTGTGTGCACTAACATGTCTGTTTGTATTGGTCTGGGTGTTGTTAATGTAACTATTATAAGTACGCATTATTTACATAGGAAAAGTATTAAATGTTCATACTTGTAATCTCAGCATTGATTCTGAAGTCCGTAGTACAAGTGCATGAGATACCTATCTCGGAGTCAGATCAATGTATGTGATGTTGTGAAATATTTATTGAGTCCACGCCACCAAAGAAGTCTCGCGATGGGCGCCACTTCTGTCACGTCAACATTCAAATTTGATTTTTATTTGTATAGTGACAAGGAAACCAAATTTAAGTTCCTTGTTTTGCTGCGAGGCTCTTTTCGTGGCGCTGACTTTAGATCCACGATCAATGCGACTTGCCTTGTCTTACCCGCAGTTCTTTTTTTTAGTTCACCCAAGTGGATTCGCGGAAGACTTATGTAGATACTGAGTGAATTTGTATTAATTTGAAAAAATCTATTTCTTTCCAGCTACAGAATCCACTTCAATCGATGCAGTCTATTCCGATGAACAGTTATAATCAAATAGGAGTGACAGCTCTTGGTAAGTAGGTGCTAATTATTTGTGATTCAACTTAGAGTTTGTAAGATAAAGTATCTTACAATTGGTCGATTTATTTTACATATTACTGAAAAACTTTTTTCAGAGGGATCGTCCAGTCCCGGTCCAGGTTACCCACCCTCTTCTGGGGGATTTTCTCCAAGCCGACACCACGACATCGTCACGTCGTCTGATGCGGCCGTTTCTAGGTTCTCTTTTTGGCCCGAAGGTAGATTTTTAATTAAAAAAGTCTTTTAAAAGTTCAATAAAATACATTTGTTAAAGTGCATGCATAAAGCATACCTACGTTTTTAGCAAAACTACTTACTTAATACTTGATTCGTATTTTAATAAATAATATCCTCCAACCGATATCGGCTAAGGCGGCCAATCTCGACGATCAGCCACTTACGCAGGATATATTATAGCGCATCTACTGGGACACGACCGAAGAGGGATCGTGTGCAGGACCAACGGCTTAACGGGGACAAGACCGCCTTACAGATTGCGGGGTGACACTGAGAATTCGTATTTTAATGTTGTAAAGTCGCTCGTAGAAATTACATTACTGAAATATCCAGTCAATGAATCGCCTTACATACCACGAAGAACAGACGCATTTATTCAGTAAAGTAGTTTGAGGTGTAAAATGTAGATGGCGCTGTTCTTCGCCGAGAGTAGATGGAAGAAAATTGTCGCATAATCCGACCGGATCTACTCAGATGTCGCTGTTAGGTGTAAAGGAACAACATTGAAGGATAGTGGAATTTTCCTCGTGGCCCTACTTATTTAGTATGCATAGGAGTGACCGAGGCGGTATTATCTTAATACTATTACATGTGTACTTGGAAGTTCGTTGCTTCTGATTGTAGGACAGAATATGTTGACTTTGAGAATTTCTGTACTTTATAATAAACAGAATATAGTGATGTTAAATTCACACCTTTAGTTCACAATTAACCAAATAAGCCAAAATAACTGAACTTTTTGGCACCTACAATTAATATAACACAATAAAATTTCTGCAAGAAACCTTAAATCTACCACGTAGGGTAAGGAGGGGGAATGGCGTTCACTTAAGGAAAAACATGTGTATTTTTAAATTAATTATTTTAAATGAAAATTATGAAACGTAATAAATTCTTTAATTATCTATTAGTCAACAATTTAACTACAGAAGCTTATATCTTAGACCCATTAATAGTAAAAAAATATTTTAAAAAAATCATGTTTGAGCGGCATTGCCCCTGACATTGGGTAATGCCGCTCGAGGTCCGGGCTAATGACACCCAAACATGTTTCTTGGAAAATATCAAACAAAAGACATTATAATTAAACAAAATATTAACGAGGTCAAGTCTACAATCACCAATTAGCATATTAGTACTGAAGATCAGCCTTTTAGACTTACCGACAAAAATCATGAGACGAAATATTAGATCAGTGCGGGCGCAAAAAAAGAAACGCACTTCACCGTCGCATGATGCGGGCTGACTGTCCGATCGCATTGTTGTAGGTTCGAGGACCCTTCCCCTCGCCCTCCACACAACGTGGCGTGTTGCTATGTACTGTTTTGACAGAGCTACAGAGGTGGGCGCTATTACCCACTGAGCGCTATTCCCCCTGCTTACCCTACGTCATTGCTTTCCACAGCGATTTAGCTGAACGAGTATTTTCCGACGACTGCGACTTAGTGATCTTCAAGAGAGGATAAGATAAGAAATCATTTATTTGACACTTAACATGGACATTTACAGACGAGCATATGTTAAGTACTCTTTTTTAAAAGGCAACACATTCTTACATCTTTCTGATTTCGCCGTTAGTCGGATGTTAATGGGCGGCGTTGATTACTTTCCATCAGGTGACCCACTTGTTCGTTTGTCACCTCTAGCATAAAAAAATCTCTTTTGTTATACTCTTTTGTCATGGGTATAAATTAGAATATGAAAAAAATCCGCGCGGAAAAATACTTTTTGTGGCAAACCGAATACCACGCGAATGAAGCTGCTGTGGCGTGGTAAAGTAAAGTATCAGCCTATAAACTGTCCCACTGCAGGGGAAAGACCTCTATCATAGAAATCAAGTCATCGCTACTATCATCATAGTAATCATATTGGGCTTAATCACCACGCTTGCCAAATACGGATAGGTGATCACAAACCCGAGCTATGTTTGAAACATACTTTTCGCTAGACCCAGGAATCGAACCCCTGAGATCATGACCCGGTACTTAAACCACTAGACCAACAGGGCGTTTTGGACTGTTAGGGATTGATAATAATTGATACCTGCTAGTCGTTCAAACACATGTACATGTGTTTGAAATGATCAAATAAGTTCACAATTTTGGTTGTCAATTTGTTAGGTGGATCACCCAGCCCCAACCCGGGCTATGTGCTAGCCAGTAGCTTCTCACCGACTCGACGCCACGAGACTGTCACCTCCTCAGACTCACCTGGATCCCGATTCTCTTTTTGGCCTGACGGTGAATAATTTCCTGTTTTAATATTTTTTTCTATTCTAATCTATGTAGATTGATATGTATCTATCTATATAGGTAGTACTGTTGCGCTTACCCATAGCGCATAGGATCGTTTTTGCAGAATAAAACCCCGATGATGGATTTATGTGTTATTTAGCTGAAAAGCTGGAACAAATTTAATGTTAACAAAACACCTTTGCGAGTTACGTTAGCCGTGGACGTGACTCCTCCGAGAGTGACCGATCATAGTGATTACTTGCTCAGTGTGACCGATATTCGATAAGCGTCTTCTGAAGTTCGGGCCTGCTGTGTCTCCGTTGCTGGTTACTCTACGAATTATCTATACGATACTGATTATAAGCATTGTATATCATACTGTCACTGTAATCATAATATGTATAAGAATGAAAATTGTAATTACCTTATTATTTGAATAGAGTAACTACTGAGTTTCTTGCTGAGTCTTCTCGGTAGAAATTGACATTCCAAATCAGCGGTAGATTACAAACTATTTGACATTAATAAATGTTCTATATGGACTTAAATTGAATAAAGACATTATTATTTATTTATTTATCCTTCCGCATCAGCTCTGTTGGCAATCTTTTGACAACACAGACTGGTCATAAATGGAATCAATTTCTTTTTTTTTAATAATTTGCACAATGGAATCAATTTCTTCTTTTTAAATTATTTGCTCGATGGTATCAATTTCTACTTTTTTAAGTATTTACGGAAAAAATATATACCTATAATCTATCGATGCGCCTAACTAAACGATAAGGATTAGAAACTTAAAATTTGCACAGGGGTTCTTTTTATAGCGTAGGGTAGAACTAAGAATGAATTTTAGTAGATTCACCTCCTAAGTTGTTATTATAAATTAACCTTTGAATTGATTGAAATATTTTTGCCAATTAGTTTGTATATCAACATACATTAATTCCTTTTTTATTTTCCCACAGTTGGCGTTAAAGAAGAAGCATCGCCTGGTCTCGTATCAAACGGCCCACTGTATTCTAAATGTTTCTTGTAAATTATATATTTTGAAGACTGTTATCCATTTATAAATGTTTAAAAATGCGCTAATTTACGAGTATCATGACACATGCAGTCCACTAATGGTTTATGATATTTCAACAAAATAAACTCAGCTAGATTATTTTCGACATAATTAATGTCATTTTATATAGATTTATTTTGTTTATCTCTCCACATTTAATGTCTATATTAAAAGAATACGTCTCCGTTATAAAGTCTAAACCACCACTTGGTCCACAGCGTACGAGTAGGCTACATAGTTATCTATGTAAGAGCATGGAAATAACGAGGTTTCTACGCCATGCCATACCAGTAGGACTACCATCCTACTATGACGTTATCGACAGTTGCGCCTTAACTCTTTTCAAAGCTTAATTGACGCACTACGGCATTTGAAAAAGCTTAATATAAAACCTCTCCATACTACTCCTGCGCAGTCAATATGCTTCATAATAAACTGAAAATTTGGGACACAGAATACTGCGATAGTAATTTTTTATATTTTTTGTTAATTAATCGTAGAATTGGTCTATTCTAATTACCTACATATATTCATCTTTTGTTTTTGCTAGAGAAGAGTAACTTTTTACTAGAGAACTATGTATAAAATATATTTATTATGATTGGTGAAATCAAAAATTTAATTATATATTATAGTACCTATAGTTTTACAAGTACATTTGTGGGAGTAAACAAGTTGAATTGGCTTTTTATAAGTGCATTTACGTAAACGATAATGTTATTAACCTATGTACCTAAATATTCAAAAAGCCTTCATATTTATAATTAACTAAAGTTGTAATATATGGTTATTTGTTAAGTGTTTTATTTTTTAGTTTAATGAAATGTGCAACTTTAACTACAAAGTAACATCTCACAATAGCATAACTACTGAGACTGACGTCTTAGATGTTTGTACATAAAAAAATAGTTTATAACCTAATTTGAGATATATGTTCTGTTCATGCTATAGTAATATTTACAGTCTAATTAAATATATAGGCATATCTACTTCCAAAAGTACTTAATTAAGATGATTCAGTCAGTAGCACGTGTTACATACCTACATTGAAAATAAGTTTTTATTTGTTTAAGAATAATGGGATCGTTATCTTTTAATACATGTTGAGAAATATTATGTGCAGAAATGTCAAATAGTTGTTGTATGTTGCATGAAATAAACTAGCTTGAATTACAGATAGTAAGTGTAATACAATAGCTTTAATAATTATTTCAGTATAGTAAATTCGTAAAATGTGAAATGTCCTGAACTGTAGAGAAAATAAAATATATGTGTATCGTATTGTATCAAACAAAGTACTTATTTCTCATACCATATAGAAAAAAAGCTTAAGATAAATTATGATATCATTATGATGAAAAATACTGACTGGTTAACGAATTATTTTGGAAAATTGCATATTTAGAAAATATGGCTGCAAGTTAAAAATCTGTTCATTCAATTTTCACATAATATTCCGTTACTCTTAATAGAGATTATCAATCCCTATTGAAAGTAATGGTTACAATTCCTAATTCAGTCTCAGACAATCAGAGGCTAATGCTTAAAATGACCATAGAGAAAATCTCACATAATGTAGACACGGCTAATTTAGAGGTAATTTAAAATTTCTTGTAGTTAAATCTTCTTCAGAATGTTCCGAGAATCTTTTCACGTAGGTACCGACTTAGTGATTTACTTTTCCTGATTCTGATTTCTGTAGTTTCTTGATTTTTAGCCACAACAATATCACTCGCTGTCCTTGCAAAACAAAAAGGTTAATGACCTTAAAACTATTTGCTACAAAAGAATTTACAAGATATCTTAGTTTAAATTACGAGCAAATACTGTAGATTTGCTCCCGCAAATGGTTCGCAGAACTCAAAAAGGCAGGATATTCTTCCATACATCTTTAAAAACCAAATGAACTAGCTACATCGTTGAAGTTCCTCGGAGTAACGGAGACAAAAGAAGCTGCTGCTACTGCGGTGAGTTGAAATTTAAACTATACTCTGCTATTGCGAGGTTTTCTTTATTGTGTGAATGCGGAACGGAAAACAAAAAATGCGTCATACTCTTAGTTGATAGGCTCTGCGAATATTCGTCTTGCCGGTGTACAAGTTCATCCTACCTCACTCACCTCATATCACCCACATCTCTTGCGAATTGTAGAATATGTTCGATTTTTTTGGTTGTGAGTGTAGTATTGTTATAGATCCGCAATGTGGGGATATGTTCGAGAACGGGAACTTTAAGAGGCGGCGGAGGACGAAGCGACCGTTTCGCGCCACTCCGTACTCGAAGGCGCTGTTCGGCGAGGGGTACCACGTGGCGCACGTGGCGCAGCACGTGCCCCCGCACATGCAGCCGCTGCCCCTCGGCGCCAGGAACTACTTCGGCTCCGGCTCTCCCTACCCGCCCTCCTACCCACGATATGACACGTGAGTTACTGACTAACAGGCACTACTTACTTCGGGTCTTTAGGGTTACTACTACGGGCTTTCCATACCCGCCGTCATACCAACGATATGACGATGAGGAAACAGGAAGATTTTAAAAGGCTGACTTTGTAAAACTCGAAACGGATGTTCCCCTTTTTGTTTTCCCTCGATATTCTGTGATTTCCGGACTAGTTTTTTTTTTATTTTTATTCTAGAGGCGACAAACGAGCAAGCGAGTCACCTGATGGAAAGCAATCATCGCCGCCCATTAACATCCGCGAAATCAGAGAGATCGCTAATGCGTTGCCGGCCTTTTTAAAAAGGAGTACACTCTTCTCTTGAAGGTCCCTAAGTCGTAGCCGTCGGGAAATACTCCCATAGGTAAACTGTTCCACAAAACTGAGGTACGTGGTAGAAAGTTCCGCGAAAAACGCACAGTATTCGACCGCCATCCATCGAGATGATGAGAATGGAATGACAATCGCTGCTGACAGTTCCTGCTGTGAATTTAATTTCATTGGGTAGTTTACTCCGCTGTATCCAGAATTCTTCAATTTACGTACAATCTAGGTAATATTCAAATACATGAAATTTTATACAGAAGAATATAGAGTACCTGTATTCAGAGCAATATTTATTCGAATAACGAATAATACCTAAATGGTGTTTTTAAATAGTTTTCAGATTACCTAACAAATAAACGATCAAAATTAGGTATAATATTAGGTTTTTACCTATGAAATTGCCGTTTTGTAAAGCGAGTCTTAGAAGTTGTATTTTCCATTAATTTTTTTTTAATTTGTAAAAATACTATTAATCCTTAATATTAATGCTATTACTCCATAATTGTTCTTATTTTATTTGTGGCAATCCACTTTTGGACTGAGAATTACTGCTGCCATTATCATGTTATTAATTTTAGGCGTTATTAAGCGGGACAACTCGTCAGGAAAAAAATCAAGTAATATTTTGATAAAGTGTATAGTCAACAGTCGAAGTCAGTCAGTCTCAGTTACTCAATGAAACGTAGGTGTTTAGCGTTTTATCGACTATTCTTAACAAAATCGCAGGTTTGAAGACCCTATTAGGTCCATGCGAGTTGTTCACGTGACAACTCACTCGACACATAATTTCAGTGTTAAAAACGGTATCGTTTTTCAAAGATTCTTATATTATCACTTTGCGGCACTCTTTTTAATTTTTTTTAAATAATTCTCATAACATCTCATACGTTTCATTCCGTACTAAGTAGATTAAGCACTTGTGTTACAGATATCAGACAACAGAGGAACACAAATATATACTTAAATACATATATTACACCCAGACTCTGAACAAACATAAGTGTTCATCGCACGAATGATTGATTGTCCAGGGTAGGGATCGAACCCACGACCTTTGGCGTAAGAGGCAGGGTCACTACCAATTGCGCCAACCGGTCAGTCATCTACTCTATTAAATTTTTTATTTAATTGTACTCTAAAAACCACTAAATACTAATTTAAAACCTTTGATTTGCATCAGCCGACACGACTTGTTCTACTACCCTCCGCAGAATCCATTCTTCATAATATAACTGTGCTTTAATGGACAACGTTTAGAAACGTGTAGGATAGTTTTTTAGCAACTAATATTTTTAATTACATAGTTTACTATTTTAATTTCAAGTTTTTTGCATTAAAATAAGTACAATAATATCTGATCTCTATTGAATATAAACTCTACAGTATAGTCTTAAATCAAAATAAAATTTTAGTATAGTGACATTGAATTATACATCTTATTGTGGCTAGAAAAAAACGGCAATTAGATAGATAATGACGATAAATCAAACAAGTGGTTTAGTGGTCCATTTATTCAAAGTGGGCATTATCATCAATCTTTTATCATTAAAAAAAGTGATTTATTAGGTTAGTGTTTCATCGTTTTGGTTTTTTTTTCAGTTACAATCAGTCGGTTTTATTTCTTAACATGCCTTGACTGACTGACTGAATTGACTGGAGGTGGTGGTTTTTTTTCAATATAAACAGGTTAGTAGATATTAATCTATTTTTACGCGTCTACAGGACTTGGTTGACCCAGTCTACGGCGGGCCTGGGATACGCTGGGCCATGCGGCGGCATAGTCCGGAGTCCGCCCGGCTGCTCCCCTCACAGCGCTATGCCGCACCAGTCCTCGCCGGTGTCAGTCAATCCGTTTGCTAGTCACCAACTACAGGGGCAGGTAATGCTTGCAAACGTAAGGCACGTCGCGGGGGCTTTCTGCGAGTCCCAGCAGGCCATCGAGTAGAAACGCCAGGGTCAAGATGTATTAGGGATCAAGATACGTTAGCGTTGATGGGTGCCATACTCGATACTATCCTGTCAGACGTTCGAATTTTAGTCATGTTTACGTATGGCGGAGGGAGCTCTTACATTTTTCATACAAAAAGCTTACGATGCGCTTACGCTACGAATTTTTGAAAGGTCGTGGTAGCGCTAAATGTTCCCTCATGAGGGAACATTTAGCGCTCTGAGTTAAACGCCCCCTTTATGCCACTTTTTTAGCCCGCCATTTTTTATTTTAAGTGGGCGGCCTTAGATTAAACGATTTAATCTAAGTGGGCGGCTATGCAGTTTCAGACCAGTGTATCATTCCTACCACTTCGATCTTTTGTGATCGCAGCTATGCTACATTTCAGTCCCAACTTTTCAGATAGCATATTATTATGATTTCCGCCTATTTAAATATAATAAGAAGTCAGAATGGGCAATAAATAAAGTAAGATTATTTATAACATAAAAATTAAAATTGAAATATTTTTGATGGATATCAATGTATTCGCTCTTTTATAGGTATATTTTTGTTATCAAGTTACCCTTTATCAGTTGTTAATCCTTAACTTTTATTAAATGAGCGATCCCCACGCAAGACGGAAAACATCTACCTACTAGGCAAACGCGTTACATCCCTAGACCTCATCGTCACTTTCAATCTGGTGAGATTGTAGTCAAGCGTTGGCCTCACTATTATCAAATATGTGGTTGGCCTTACAGTGCATAAAAAATATCCTCTCATTTGACCGAATAAAAATTTTGACATGTTTTGGTTGCAGCTCCAGAATCCATTGCAATCTATGCAATCGATACCGATGAATAGTTACAATCCTATAGGAGTTACAGCTCTTGGTATGTATGTCTGTCTAACAATGATTGTAGAAATTAAAATGCTCTATATAATTTAAGTGGTTGTTTTGACGAAGCCCTCTATATCTAGGTAACATGAATGAAGTCCTTTTATCAAGTTAGATCAATAAAATAATCAGCCAGTTCAACCATTATTGACGAGTAGCCGTGTTTCATTTTGTATTGAACAACTGTTTTTTTTATGTGCAGTTAGCATCAAAATCATCCTAGCATTCAAACCTGCCAATAATATATACCTAGAGTTTGACAAAATCACTTTTAGCACAATATCTTAATATTGTTGTCATTTGTATTCAAACAACAAATGAAAATGCATCTTGGCGTATACCGATATATAGCTGTCTTTTGTCAAATGTCGGATATTTTTGGTAGCTTTGAACGCTAAGATCGTTATAATGCTGAATGTACCTATTTATCTTGATAACTATCTAACTAACGCCCATATTAATGGTCTCCATATAAACACACTTATGTATATTTTTTAAATCATATAACTGGTGTATTTCTAGAGGGCTCGTCGAGTCCCGGTCCTGGATACACCCCGTCTTCAGGCGGCTTCTCTCCAAGTCGACACCACGACATTGTCACGTCTTCCGATGCTGCTGTTTCTAGGTTCCCTTTCTGGCCTGAAGGTATTGTACTCAGTGAAAGCACATTGTTCGAACAGATTTTTTGTCTGTGTGGGTTTGTAATAAACACATATGCTCTCATACTCGACGAGAGTATAAGCATCAGCGTAGCAGTCTTCAATATACAAAATGCGAATGTATGCACGTGCTGAAGGATATATTAGGCTGTTAATATAACGGTTATATAACTTTAATACCTTATTAGATATTATGACTCAAGCGTATTTGTAAATCTGTGAGTTGTCTGTGCAAGGGTTGCGGGTTCGATCCCCGCAAAGTACCTACCTACAAATCGTGAAGTGCATGAACAAGTCTGCTTGTATTAGTCTGGGTGTTTTCTATCTATGTATTATGAGCATGTATTTACAAAACTAAAGTATTAAATGTAACATTTGTAATTCAACTGTTGGTTTTGCTATCCGTAACACAGGTGCTTGAGAGCTACCTATATCGAAGTCAAAAACAAAATTACGTCATTTAGGAAAATTTAATAGGCCTAAACCTCGCCTCATAATGTAGGTACCGCGTACCATCATAGACAGGATGCTAGCTAGCCTCTTGCAAGACCTTTCTACGTTTTCAATTATCGCTCGATCTCGCTTGTCTTCAATCCCTATTTGAATGGTTCCTACATGAGCAAACCGTGGTAAAATGGTAAAATAATGTGGGTACACGTAATGTTCGTACCGTACCAGCATTATATGTACGTTGTCACTTACATCACCGATTCTTAAACCAAGTCTAATTCCGTTATGCGTTCTTTTAAAGGTGGATCGCCCAGTCCCAACACAGGCTACGTCACAGCTAGTAGTTTCTCGCCAACTCGACGACACGAAGCTGTTACCTCGTCCGACTCACCAGGACCTCGATTCTCCTTTTGGCCTGATGGTAAACAACTTTTATGTTATCACTTGTTTCTTCTTCTTCCCCACACTAAAATACAGTCATTCATATTTTTATTGCAGTTGGTGTCAAGGAAGAATCATCACCTGGGCTCGTATCAAATGGCACACCGTACTCGAAGTGCTTCATGTGAATAAAAAGTTTTTGCTAAGTGTTCAAGGGAGCTAAGACTATAATATAAAGCTGTCCTTGTCGAGCTAGTTGTTTTATCTACAGAAAGTGGATAGGTACCTATGGTTATAATATGTAATATAAAAATATAAATGGGCACGTTTATTAACCAATGCGATAGAGAGATGTATGTCGGTTACGTTTTATTCTTTGTAGTGTTTTGTAATAAGCTTCTTGTAAAACTGTTTATTTTGACAGTGATATGCTGACTGGTCACCCACTAAGTTATAAATGGGGAGCCAGAAGTCGACAGGTTAGCCTCAAAATACATCCTTAATTTTTTTCATTTCATGAGGGTGAAATGAGGTTTTCTGAAAACAAAATATGTTGTACCAAAGTTGAAGATATACTTTAAACAAATTGAAGATTAAAAACGTGGTTCCTTTTTATTTCTCCATTGAATTATTAGCTGAACTTAGGTCTTCGTAGTTATATTTTTCAGTTTTAATTATTATATTGCACCTAGACTGTAATAAAAAATATATTAAAATATCGACCGTGCATTTTAACAGTCAAATACTCGAACACATTTGGAAAACAACTTTTTTTTGCACTAACTGTAAAAACTAAAAAAATAAGCGAAATACTGGAGTTTGGTGACCCACTGTCAGCGATAATTTGGAATTAGTCACCTAGTACCGCGGTGCTCGTCTCTGACGAAGGACCTAAAGATAGATAGATATACTTTATTGCACAAAATACAAATCTTAAATACTAGGCATCACAGAAAATTTGTGTACAACTGTATTAATTTTTTTCCAATCCTTCAACATCTAGTATAAGAGGGCCTTAAGGTGACGGGTAGGGCACACTAGAGATGCCAATCGATTTTAAGTTTTAGCTTCTAAACCGGATCTATTTTAAACTATTTCGGTGTTACAATCTCTCGGCAAACACTTACACTATTTATAAAATAAACATGCACAAATGTTGGGTCCAACGCGTCCGCGAAATATTGATTCACGCCAAAAGCGGCCACTTTTGGCGTGAATCAATTTTTCGCGTACAAAAACGGACCCAGAATTTGTGCATGGTTATTTAATAAATAGTATATGTGTTTGCCGAGAGATTGTAATCCCGAAATTGTTTAAAATAGATCTGGTTTAGAAAATCGATTGGCGTCGCTAGTGTGCCCTACCCGTCACCTTAAAAGACCTCACGGCGCCACTATATTCCACAATTTAAGTCATGGTTGTGAATTATACATTTTTATTATTAATAATTAAAGTGGGACTAGGGAATATTAATGGTATGTGCAGTCCATCATGATGCGGTATTTGACTATATTTTTTTATTTTTGTAATCAAAAGACCTCTCAATGATAGAAACATCGTTGATAGAATTACTCGATTCTCATTTAAAGTACCTGAGATATCACAACTTTAAAATCACAATATTTTGGGCAAACCCAAAACCCTCCATACAAATGGCTACTAAGATGTGACACCTAAGTATTTTTTATGCATTTCATTTGAATTTTGTATGGTAGCTATATCAAATGTTTCGTTTATGTCAATGGTTATATTATAATAGTTGGTGCAACTTGTATGGGTTTTCAATGGTTTAATTATTTTTTAATAATTTCATACTTTTAAAATGGACTTGCCCATGAATCTTTGAATGACCATAAAACCGGCTATTGGCACATATTTACCTATATTTCGATAAAATATTTATATTGTGTAAAATCTCGAGCTTAGTCAAATACCTTATTCTTTTAATCAATCTAGCTAGAATTCTTGATCAAACTACTTATAAAACTTTGGCGTATGGGTTCGATTTTGTTCTTTGGTATGTCATATAAATATTTAGGTACATACATAATTCATAAATGTTTTCAAACCTTTTTTTAGCTGAAACGGTGTTATATAGGAGTTTTTATCTTTTCGAAAAAATTATATGAAAATAATTTCAAACGTCAATACTGTTCTATAACACCGTTTTAGCTAACAAAGGTTTATTGAACATTTATAAATAAAGCCTATACTGTTATGCCTATACTAGGCGTGGCATAAAAATACGAGTACTAATTCTTTTGAATGCTATGTCCGTGGAATAAATATGATTTCAATTGAAATAAGCTCTGATTTCAGCATTCTCTTTGTCATCCAAGCATTATAAAAAATGTATCATTTCTGATTGGATTTACTTAAGTTCTAATCTTGTTTTTATTTGCTAGTCGCGTTTAATCCATTGGTAATAACCCTCATCCACATTCTCTATGTTGTTTCCAGATCGAACTTAAGCTCTGATGTCTCTCCTTTAGTCCAGATATATGATCAGATCCCGAATTTTCCTATTCATTATCTCTCTTGGAATTTCAAACTTCTTCACAAACAAGTACGTAGTAGACAGAATGGATATCTTCTCTCCTGATCTTGAGAAGATAATCCCAGAATATGTTATGATTAAAGAGTGATTGTCCTGGTTCTCTTATTACTCTACTGGATGTTCCTTCTCACATGATGCAAATGAGGTCATCAGTGAAGTCTTCAAACGGAAACATGAATGGCTAGTTGTTATTTGTTATGTAACATAGTCGTAGAGTTCAACACTATGTTCATCTTGTTCCTTGTTAGGGCTCCGTGCCTTAAGATGAAATAAGCGAACTCTTTTATAGATAAAATGACATACATAATATTACAGGTGTTGCGTACAATTAATGTTATGGACACTTTCACCCATTTAAGGTATGCAAATTTATATATTGTTTTATATAACACATCATTACAAACAAACTATAACATAAATTAATAATAATAAATATAAATTTATTGTGTTTAAAATATTCACTTAAAATAAAATAAAACAATGAAAACCCCCCACATTTTAAGGTTTAGTTAAATTGATTAAATGTCAGTCTATGTGCATTTATCGGTAATTTATTATATATATTTTGACTGCCTCAATGGCGCAGTGGTTAGCTTTAAAGCGACGGCTGCGCAAGAGGCCCTCGGGTCAAAAATTTGTACTTAAGTTTTCGGTAAGAAATTCTTATTTAGCTCGGAGTTGGGGGTCTTGTACCCCCGTGCCGTCGAAATCACGTTAAGCCGTTGAATCGGAATATGAGGGTAAGGGAATAGAGAGTGCACTTGTGTTTGCGCATACACTTCAGCACTATAATATATCCTGCGTAAGTGGCTGATCGTTGAGATTGGCCGCCGTAGCCGTAATCGGTAGGAGGATATTATTATTATTATATATTTTGATAGCCATAGATCGGTCATCGGCTGTTCCATTAAAAAGTACTCTGTGGCTGTTCTTTAAGCGCATAGCTGTCTTCATGAAGTGTAGCTTATTTGTCTACAGCTGCGAGTTGTTGCTGCTAGACATATAATATCAAAAGCATTTTTTTCAAACATAGTAAACTTGATTCTGTCTTGTTCCTTCAGTCTGGTCAAACTGTCTTCGGGTTAAATCGGCAGATATACTCGTATGTAAATATTTTTCCAGCTCATTATTATTATCAATTATTATAAATACAGGAAAAAATATTGTTACCTACTCCAGCTGAACTGGAAAAGTCCAATGGATCAAATTACCGTTCAGATTGATTTCGAATATTGTATTTGGAATTAAAAAGTAATGTCATAGTAGTGAGAGGATCTGTTAATTTTCAGAATAATAGTCATTTTTTAATCTTGGGTACAGTTTGACAGAAAAAATTACAGACTCAGCACGGAGCAAATAAAAAAAACTTGCTATTGGACTAACATAGCTCTAGAAACTTGTTTCATAAGTTTTTGATTATTAATAAGTTGTACGACACTTACGGTACGGCTGGTCCACAAGTTAAAGGTCGCTCAGCGGGCTATGGAACGAGCAATGCTCGGCGTCTCTCTCCGAGATCGAATCCGAAATGAGGTGATCCGGCAGAGAACCAAAGTTATCGACCTTGTTCACCGGATTAGCAAGCTTAAGTGGCAGTGGGCTGGTATATTAGGCCGTAGAACCGGCAACCGATGGGGTAAACGAGTTCTAGAGTGGAGACCGCGTCTTGGCAAACGTAATGTACGGCGCCCTCTGGCTAGGTGGAAGGACGATCTGCGCAGGATGGCTGGCAAGAGCTGGATGCGAGAAGCCATGGATAGATCACGGTGGCGAACAATTGGAGAGGCCTACGCCCAGCTGCGATAGGCTGATGATGATGAGTCCATCATTAGTTTTCTCAAATCGTTTTCCTGAGCTTCTTATTATAGGGTTTTCAAGTGCGCTGTCAACCGTTAAACCCCTTCCCCTCTGATTGGGCCTCCGGTACCCTCACTCACGCAGCGAAACACAGCAAAGTGCTACTTCACGCCGGTTTTCTGTGAGGCGTGGTATCACTCCGGTAGGGCCGGCCCATGCATGCCGAAGCGTGGCTCTCCCAGGGTCATATAAAATGAAGTCATAGGATGTCAAGTCAGGGCTGTAAGGAAGATGACCTGTTAATTCGTTTCACACATCAAAAAGTGTGACAGCTTTTATTTTCATGATGAAGGTTGATTCTGCCAGTCGGTGGTTCGTTCCAATTTCCGCAAAGGCTCATTTACTCTCTAAATAAAAAAATACAGGCAACCTTTTGCTTCCAAATGTTTTTACACGAACGTTTTTTTAAGTTTGGCTCATTTTAGAACACCCAAACTGCTGATGACTGTTGCTTTCTTTTGGAGTCATTTGCATCAAGATCTATAAATTATTTTGATAACTATAAATAGCTTTTGAATCACGACGATTGTATTTTTTTATCAATTTCTTGCACCAATTGACATGACCCCCTTTCAGATGTATTGTCATGTTGCCCGGAATCCACTGATGCGATATTGTCGAGTTACATAAGTCCGTTGTGTTTGGGACAAGTAAGCTATTTACAAAAGCACGCCATACGAAGAAAACAATAATAGACAGTAGGTAGGACGTAACAAACTGAATTCTACCACCAAAAAGTTAAATTTTCAAATGTAGTTATTACTATTTTATTATTATTTATGTTGTGGCCAGTTCCTGACAAAGAGAATAGGTAAAATCACTGTACCTTATACTTAAGGCGACACCGCCATAGCGCCGCTAATCGTGTATTTGTGTATTATATTATATCTATAGATAGATAGATAGATATACTTATTGCACAAAAAAAAAACACAACTTTAAAAGGCATAACAGAAACTTAATTGTACAATTTCGGCGGTCTTATCGCTGGAAGCGATTTCTACCAGACAACCTTCAGGCAAAGGACATTTGATAGTAGAGGAGGGGTAGGTATATCTAATTGTGTATTATATTAATTGTGACGTATTATATTAATTGTGACGAATTTAGGATATTGTTGAAAAAAATAGGCAATGAGATTCTAAAAAATAGCATTTGTGAATTATCAAGACATATCTGGCACAAAATATCTCTTTAGAAGTAACCAAATTTTTAGGAATTGCTAAAAGTGGTCACTTTAGGCGGAAATCAAAAATTAAGTTAATTGCAGAGGGATAATTTGTATTTGCCCGATATATCTTGAAAAATCATAAATACCTTTTTTTTAGAATCTCAGTGCCCTTTTTTACCATATATTCATATATTCGTCACAATTAATACAAACCGATAGGCGGCGCTAGTGAGATCGCGGTATTGCCTTTAAAATCAGCCCTTATATTTTATAGCAAGCACCAACGAATGCCTCGCTCTCGCTCATTTCACACATGTACATATAATGTATGTATCCATCTATCTCTATCTTCGTCCATATTGAAGATTAATTTTATAATTCGAAAAAAGAATGAATCGGTTGAAATTACGTCTCCAAGCAAGCCATGTACAAGCACCATTAAAGTTTGATCCATTATTTACAGGACACCTTGTAAAGTATATTATGTATTTTATCCTTACCTATTTCATTTCATATCATTGGCTACATGATAGCAAACTACAATAATATTAAATTTTTCACTATAGTATATAATATCTTAGTATGTAAGTATTGTAAATAGTGTAATAGACAGATGTAATTGTAGATTGTAAATAGGTTACAGATAAAATGGATCTCTGCTATTGGGATAAAATGTTTTGACAAAAGCTTGCGATTGTATGTCTGGTTGTTTCGTATCGCGAGGGTGTCATATCTGAAATAATAAAATGATAACAATCTACTGTTTACATTTTTCGTGTTGAATGTCAGATAAATTAAATAAATTGAGACAATATCTCATAGATTGTCCTGGTCCAAAAGTAAGGTTTTCAACGAAGATACGACAAACACCCACCAACCCAACACAAATAGTGTTTCTTGTAAATAAAGATATTCATTCATTCATAGTTTTTGGTGCATTTGCAGTGGTATGCATCGTGTCACGTGGAAACGAATTGAAATCTCAAAAGTTTTATTGATTGATATCAAACTAAACTACAAATGGCTTGAATACTCCTGTAGTATCATTTATGTTCTACAATATTTTTACCGTTGAAGCAAACTTCAAGAATCAGTTGTTTGATGGTATTCAACAAATGTGGATACAATAATGCTAACAACATACTTACCTACTTCACTCATACAGGGTGTATCTATGAACATTTACATCCCTTTAACACGTGTTCTACCAATCATTTCTCAACAAAATTTGTTCAACGACTTTTCGAATTTCATCGACATTTTTTTTTAACTCCCCATACAAAATGACCAAGCCGACCGACTTTGTATGAAAAGTTGTTTTTTTTTCATGCGGAGTTCCAAAAGTGATAGAACAAATTTTGTTCATAATGGTTAGTAAAAGACGTAGTTAAAGGGATGTAAATGTTCATAGATACACTCTGTATGAGTGAAGTAGGTAAGTATGTTGTTAGCATTAAACCTGTTTTTTTAATCTTATCCAAGTAAATGATTTTTGGGATTGGTCTTCTTCTTTATCGATAATTTTTTACCTATATGCGGTGTCATTCAATCTACTTTCTCTAAAAAGTGAAATGTCGTAAATAGACATTTTACTTACTGACGGACTGACCAGTCCGTGAACATTATAGTGATGGATGAGTTCATATTTAATGATAAGACTAACTGACAGTTATGGACATCATACTTAGACTTAGATATTGGAGAGCTAGCTTAGGACCAGGAGACGGACATAGGATACTTTTTATCCCGCTATATCCACAAAATAAAAGAACAATTGGGGCGGAACGGATGTCGCCGGGGGACACTATTTGATAATACATTCAAAGTCTTGGTTTATTTCTAAACATTTATTCAATGCCTCTAAAACTCCATATAAAACTCATACTTTTTATTAATTTTGCTATAAAATCTTTAATTAATTTTATTTAAAGCCGCATTCCATTGACAAATATTCTCTCAAATACTTTAGAGACTGCCAACGCCATAAAATATGATTAACAAGTGTAAATTGGTATCTAAGTACATTCTCAGGTAAAGCACATAATGTACGTCTTTACACCAAACATCCTTAACCAATCGGGTAAGACTCCCGTTAAAATTCTGTAATGTGCCCCTAAATACTAACTGAGAATGAAACAATAAACGGATAGTTTATAAGATTATTAAAACTTGTGGTGCTTACATTAAGACTTAAATATCATGGAACGCCAAATTTAACACTGACAATAAAAATGGGGATTTTTACTTTTGATGCAAAGTAATTTCTTATTCAAACAATTTTTAATGTTATCTAGGTACATATTGTTTTAACGAATGATTTACTAATTTCATTTATGCAAATTACTGTGACTTTTTCAAAGACATAATATCCGTTTTTTTTCTTCTTTAGAAGTATATAAATAAGTTTATTATATGTTTTTTTAATATTCGAAGTACTAATAGGGAAGTATATCATTATTTTGTCGTTATTTAGCCATTAGACGAAATTTGGGCACATTATTTTAAAGGTTTTGCGACTTCCCATTTGGTTTAATACCTATTACTGATACTGTATATACATACATCTCTTAACTAATATATTAACATGATGTTAGACATAATTTAATCTTATACATTCTAAGCATTATTAATAATAATAACACTATATTTTCATTATATTCTAATAAAATGTATTGTCTATGATGAAAAACAATTGTCAAGTCGACTTTTTGCTTTAACCGTGTAGATGAATTGATAGATTCTTTATTGCATAACAAAATATAGATAAGGTCCTCCAACCGATTACGGCTTCGGCGGCTGACCGTCACTATCAGCTAAGTACGCTGGTTATATTGTAGTGCTCAAGTGAGTGCGCAAACACAAGTGCACTCTCTATTCCCTTATCCTCATATTCCGATGGGGCACCAGTGTAACAAGACCGGAGAGGGATTGGGCGGCTGGCGCAGTCGTCGCTTTAAAGTGCGACCGACTAACCACTGCGCCACCGAGGCAGTCATTACTAAGGTACCACTACTATTACAACAACAGATATTACAATAAGGCGGTCTTTTTGATTGAAGCGAATTCTTCCAGACAACTTTTTGGTAAAAGAAACAAAGAGCGTAGGTACTTATTGGTATGTAATGGGTTGTTATTACCTACAATGCAAAATAGTAAGTGAGATTTCGGATTTTTTAGCAATTTTTTTAGTGTCGCCAAAATAACCGTTACTTTAAAAAAATTTAAACAATATAAAAAGTTTACATATATATATAGGTATTTAAATCCTATTCTTTTCAAAAATAAATATATTTTTTACAAACAGCGCCATCAGTGCATCAAGCTCAGGATTTAATTATTGACCGATATGTGTTATTTTATGGCGATGACAGTATCAATGCAACTACAAGGGCATAGTTTCTGCTCCTTTTTGTAAACAGTTAATACATGAAGACTTAGGTAATTACTTAGGTAGTCGTAATAGCGGCTTGTACCAATTAATTTATTTCGTTTATTTACATTTTTTTACATCATCTAACTACCTACATAAATAACATCATCATTGTCAACCTTCTTGACAACTAACAAGAAATTGTCAGTATGACTAGATACATTATATGTATGCCTATACACATATTACGTAAAAAAATATTTTGGTTTCGGTGCAAGTTGACTAAAACATTTGGCTTTGAATTTCAAAAAACTTGCCAACACAATATTGTGTTCTCCATTTTATTTTTAAACTTTGTTTCACAAACATTTTGTAAAATTATGCATATCAAAAATAATTTACGATTCATACAAAACATGGAACGAAAAGTTTCACTATTAGAAGATGCTCACTTGTTATCATCTATATATAAACACGTTTTCACTTTGATGTGTCCTTATTTAACCTCTTGAGGCGTAGGGACTTGCTCCGTGGTTCCAGGCCGAGCTGTAGTAACCCGCCAGGAGTCCTCTCCACACATAAGGAGTGCCCCCGTTCCCGTACGGGTATTGGGTTGCTCAGCAAAAACATCGAGGTGTCATGAGTGGAACTCATGGGAACCTCGCTGTACCCAGACGCGTCAAAAATTCTCGCAATTTCGCTCCTCAATTCAGATGCTTCCATTGATGTGACATCGTCAGTATCGGTTTCATCATCCTCTATGTCCACCATTCTGGAAACAAAATTGTTATTGTAAGTAAATAAGTACTGGCTGCATTGAATTCCTTCACTCAGATTACACAGAAATCCTGACCATATTATTCAAAATACATAATTGAAAATCTGCTTGAGCTAAGTGTCTTAATAAGTGGGCGAAGTTCTTATGCTTCTGTAACTCTGTAAATCGCTTTGCAAAATCAATCATTCGCTGACAGTTTTACGAGTAGGTATTTTATGCTAATGAATTCGCATTGCTTTAACACGTTACCGACCTGCCTTCGATTTTATTGATCCTTTGTTTAATTTTTTCCTGCTCTTCGCCAACATCGGCAAGCAAACCTTGTAAACGATTATTAAGCATATCAACCGTGTTTTCTAGTTTGTGCACTGTTTCTTCCAAACTTTGCTGAGTTGTTTGGGCATTTTCAAAAACATTTTCATCCAATAGACCATCCTGTAATAAAAAAAGGATAATTATTTTCATGGTCTACAACAGATAGTTATAAGATATAAACTTTTTGGGCATAGCAATTTTTTGCAATTTATTCTTAAGTAAATAATGCACTTAAAATTTTTTCGACATCCCACCCGAAGGCTGTCGAAAATTTTTGAAGTGAGTTATTGGGTTATAAGATGTATTTCAAAAAATATGATTATTTATATTTCATATATTATTTTTTAATGCTAAAAGAGAACCCTGAAAAATATTGTAGCTCGATATTAGATAGGTACAAATATTATCTGAGAATGTGAAAATAAAATTAAAATGAATCTATTTGCCTATAATAAAAAAGCAAATTAAAACAAAATTGTTGTCATTACTTTTCGCAACAGTTGGCACCCTCGTTCGGTAAGAGTTGCTCTAGCATCAGGATAGTCTGCTAGCGCTTCCCACAGGTCTCTTTTTGCCAGACAGAATAAGTCAGAGTATCCCAAAGCTCTGACGTTGGCAGTACGCCTATTGCCAGTACGATTTCCCGCAATCTCTAAAACGCTGACTTCTCCAAACACAGATCCAGCACTCAATGTCGCTAAGACCGTTTTTCCATCATCAGCAACTACCTGCAGACGTCCTCTCTTTACAATGTACATTTCTTTCCCTACATCTCCTTTGCGACATATGTAATCGCCGGGACTGAACACTTGGAGCCTCAATTTTAGCACCAAAGCTTCCAACAGACCTGGCTCGCAATCTTGAAATATTCTTACTTTTCGTAATGTATCCAAGTGAACTCTAATAGCAATCTCTGCTTTCAATTTATCGGGCAACGACGACAGCACATTTTCTTCATCCAACGCTCCACTTTGAGCCCAAGTATACGCAAACCATCTGATTACGCGGGCTTCCAATTCGCCACTTACTTTCCTAAAAGCCATATATTGTTTTACACCGTCCATTTTGTTTTGGAACTCAACTCTAGCTACGTTCATGTTGGAAATCATGGAACCGATATTTCCTACAATCGTGGCGAATATCAAAACACCCGCCAGGAAATCCGCAACGACGAATAAATATTCGGCGTCAATTTCGGGCTGTGGCGTTTCTCCAATTGTAGTTAGAGTTAAAGTGGACCAATAAAAGCTGTAGATGTATTGATGAGCGAGGCTCTCGTTGCGGGCGCCAGTTAGATTGTAAACCCAATTATCACTCCCGAATCCTATAGCGTAGCTTATAGCAAAATATAGACAGGCGTTCCAATGGATAAGGACAAGAATCGCCATGACGACCTGAAATCAGAACAGAATTTTTAATTAAGTTGTAGGAAAAGAAGACAATAATAGCTAGTCAAAGAAAATACGGATTTATGTGACCTTGCATATCCTGAACGCGTTTGGATAACTTGTTGCGGTCTCGGTGCGATCGAACCACTCCCACATTCGAGGCAGGCGAAATAGCCGATTCAGTCGTACAATAACAGGGCACGGCAAACGTTTCTGAAACAGTCAATATTGACACTTTAGTAACAACAAAGCCAAGAAACGCTCTGCTGGAATATTTCGCGTTTGTGTAGGTACTCACACCTACAGGTTCGCTCCGGCGATATAGGACAATGTTAATCACATTAATTATACTAACTGAGTCACAAGATCCGGGCCGCCACCAGTAATAAGCAATGTCGGTGGGTAGTAACGACATCAAATCATACCTCCAAGAGTCTGATTTCAAATAATGACGTCTTAACATTTTAGCGTCTTTGACCATCAGGCCTTGTTCCAGGTACCCTGTGAAAGCAATAATCATATGATACATTACACAAATATGAATAAGATTTCACTTGAAAAGAAACAAAACGATAAATATATTCGCTTAGCAATATGTATGATGAGTTAAATTTTTTCAAGAGGTGACATCTTTTAGAACGAGAAGGGCCGAGCTTTTCGCACATCACCAATAAAGGAGAGTGATCAATCTATCAAAAGTCCGATCGAATCATGTCAGATCCTTCACAGTGCAATATTTGTACGGAAAGGCAACTAGGCAGGGTCGAATGTTTGTACACACGTTAGCTAAATTTGATGACGCAAGGCGCGGCTCTGCGTGTGGGTGTCAAATTGTTGATTTGTGTAGCTCGCTCAAAAGCAATACCCGTAACTTACATTGTCGCATGTGATATCGATTACAAAGTCCCTTGAGATATTGAGCATAAATATCGAGCCCAGTTCACCCGTATGCTATTTATGCTAGCACTTGTTTAGGAATCGATTCTAGCTCAGGTTTTAGGTCATTCGGCTAGGTTGAAGGCACATTACGTTTTATGTATTTGTCAGCTTACCACAAGGTTTTTATTTACCCTGGGCCACTAGAAATAACAAAGAGCGTGAAATTTAAAGTAAATATTTTCTTTTTAGCAGAAAATCCAAAGTGTATAAAAATGTGGAATTGGAAATGTGTAGGATATGTAGTTGGCCCGCCTGCATCGAAAGAAATAAAGATAAGAAAAGTAAGTAAGTGACAAACAAAGTCAAAATTGGCTAGTTCGCAATATCAAAAAACTCGCTTAGCAATAAGCAAGATCGAAATCGAATATCTGTAGAATTATAAATTAAAAGCTCTTTTTCAAATATTATTCGTCTCTAACACTCGGCTGTCCGGCTGACTGTAGAGATTGGTCGCGAAAATGTTGGATCATTATCATCTTAAAACGTATTATTAATTAAATCTCCTGGATAGTAACTGCTTATTTGCACTAATCAAACTGGGTGGTGACAAGTATAATATAATGTGTTCTCATACCTTCGTGAACATGTATGATGGTGTCAACGAGATAAATGGTATCGCATAAGTAGTCCATGACAAACCACAGTGACGTGAGGTTGTCAAGCTCCCAGAATACAGCTCGTCCGATGACAAACACCATGTTGTACAAAATGGCGAGCGATACCACTGCCAGCCACTGCGAAGGTATACAAAGTAGGTAATAGATATTTAATCACAAAATATGTAAGTATTACTCTTCAAATGATGAGAGGTTTTCTTCCTCTGCGTGACGTGTTCCCACTCAGCAGCTACATAATGTTATTAAACATTGTATAACGCTATATGTGTAACATGTTTATTTGCAAAGCAAGTTTTTATAAACCTATTCAACAAAATGTTCTCCAACATTTTAAAACTGCTGTGTGGGAGGACCTTTAGGTTTATGTTCCCAGTTACTTCTTAGTACTAGGTTCAAATTGATCTCCATAAACTTACCAAAACAGAACTGCAATTGCTTTACACTTGTTTATGAAATAAGATATCTTAAAAGTTTTTGTACGATTAGGTAATCAATGTGACATTCGCAAAATTTGTCTCAAATGATGGATCAGCTTTGCGAGAAATTTCGAATGGCATATCCATTAGGATCGGATTAATGTCTTAAGAATTTCTTGGGCTGAATCATCCACTTAGACGGATCTCGTAAATATCTATGCGATAGCTGATAGAATATTTTTAAAGCCTGACTATCAATGCGCATTCATCCTTCGAGCTTCGTTGTCATTATTAGCCATATTGGTATGTTCACTAAAATAGTGTTCAAATACTTCCGATTTCACTAAGACACCTATTGGTACTTACTATTGGTATTTATACGTACGTATTGGTACAAACTTATTAGTTTGATTGTTGTAGAACAATACAACAAGCAGAGTAGTCTGCTAGCCTACATAATTCAACTAGCGTACATAAACGATAATATAGTAATAAGTATCTAAGTAGTTTCTTTTAATTTAGCACTTTAGATTTTGCCTTATTTTTTGTAGGGGTTATTAGGGTTTTGAAATCATGCATAAATGATGCTTTTTATTTGCCAAACTACATAGTTACGGGTTTGCTACTTACATGATAATGAGCTGGTAGTGTAGGGTCAAAAGCGAGCTTTAGCCCACAAAGCAGTTTGGACCTTTTAGCCTGGTACAGAGGCTCTTCAGGGTCTGTGAAAGTTTGGACTGCGAACTTGTCAAGGAACCAGTCGGGCGGCTTAGCCCGTCCCTCGCCGCTGATGCGGCCACGTATATTTCGCGTCAGCCGTGAGAACTGTCTCTGAATCCAGTTGGTCCCAGTGTTTACCTCACTTACAGCCTGTTGAAAAGGAAAGAGATTTAAAAAATCTAGATCGCAATAAATTTTTGTTTGACCCCATAAAATACTGCACTTGAAAGTTTTCGTTTGTTCAAAAATTGGACCTTTTTGCAGCTGTGTTGTAAAAGATGCTCAAGTCGGGATTCGAGCTCGAGCTTCGGGCTCGAGCTTCGGGCTCGAGCTTCTTCAATGTACTTACAAGAAATTATTAATAACTATCAAATTATTAATAACTATCAAAGCTATGCTCACGGTCTTACCAACTTCCTTGTCATCTCGTCCATTCTCACTACTATCACTATTCATGAAAAATACTCGAAATTATTCCTGTATGACTCGTGTTCACACTGAGGTTTGCCAGACTAGTGTGTATCCTGTCAGCTTCTAACTCAATATCTATTATTGTATTTATTTGGTTTACCAGTTATTGTTACATCAAACATACACAATAAAAATAGTTACAA
This sequence comes from Marasmia exigua, assembly GCA_019059595.1. Taxonomy (NCBI): domain Eukaryota; kingdom Metazoa; phylum Arthropoda; class Insecta; order Lepidoptera; family Crambidae; genus Marasmia; species Marasmia exigua. The sequence continues at coordinate 9,806,636 of CM032494.1, read as the reverse complement.
TTTCAAGTTACTTTCTAAATGTACAATATAGTAGGTAAACACAGCATGCTCGTAATTATAACAATTTCTTAAATTCTAAAACTTAACATAGCGTAGATTGAGCTTTAAGCTCAAGCCTAATTATTGTTATGGCTTGTCGCGATGTATGAGAACTACCTCAATCATCGCCAAACTGGATGCTTTTCACCTGGTGTTTGAACCTACCAAGTGATGCGCTGCGATTTAGATTACTGTGGACTTCATTGTACAATCTACATATTCTCGGCACTGGAGAGTTCACGCCTAGGGCGGTTTACCGGGGGAAACAGAAGTTTAACTGAGCTTCTTGGATATTTGTGCGGAATTTTGCAACATTTTTTTTCTAGGAGTCTGGACAATCAATTTTAGCACGTAAAATAATAGGTCATGTGATTTCCTGCGTACATCGATCGAGTGATTTTATGCCAAAGTGTAAGAGACGTTTTTTATATGATATAATATGTTTTGAGACACCTGAGAATTTTATTTAGTTGGACTTTAATTTGTTGTTATGTTCCTAGGATTCTTCCTTGGTACAGTTACAAAGATTTTGTCTGTTCTGTACCTAAAGCATATGTAGTTGTGATCCGAATGTGAGGCCTTATCTGATACATGCCAGTTTTTTGAAGGCTTATTAATGGTGCTGAAGTTGACACACTTAAATTTGCGAACCCAGGCACAAAACCCCACGCTGCTCTCATTGGCATAGTACTTAAAACCGAAAAATGCGCAGGGAAAATAAAATTATGAAATGACTACATATTCTATGTAGTGAAAATGATATGTCAAGAAAAAAAGTCAATAGCCATAATGCCAAATAAATAATAATAATCATCCATAATGTTTTCCTATACTAATGTTGCATATTTTATAGTGCTATTCAGCAATATATGTAGACAATAGCTGTGACAATAGTCAGTCCAGGATTTGGCCCCTTGCGATACCCGCAGAATATAGGAGGCTTAGTAGTTAAAAAGGGTATGAAGATTGATTAGTAGATTAACAGTACGACGACCGACAGGATGATAGAGTGATAGTGGATCGCCCTGGACAAGGTTGGCATGGGTAGTGCTAACTATAGGTAGGTACTATAGTAATAGAGTGAACAATTAGTTACTTACTCCTATATCGTGAACAAATAAAAAATTGATTTGAAATGACAGACCATTTCCAAAAATAGTTCTTTTACATGATTTGAACAAATTTCCACACCACAGTCCACGTCAATATTATTGTCTTGTCTGATTATATAAAAATACCTATTTATGAGATAATATGAGACTCTTATTATATCAGAGATCAAGGCTCACTTAGGGTCACTGCGCCAACCTAGTTAGTTACTATTAATGTAAGAAGAGACCTACTTCATGATTTGGTCATTTTTAATTATGATTTCGAAACATTATCCATAGTTACAGACTAATAGAAAATTGTTGTCTTGAATCGATTTGTGTTTTAAATTTGGCGGTTTTTTTTTTCGTTCTGTTTTGGGTCTTTTTTCCTCTTTTCCCATATGGGTTTTACTTTGAAACCAAGTGGCTTAATTTAACCGTTACGTAACTCTTCTTCCTATTTAATATGGAATGAATGAATGAATGAATGAAAACTTTATTTGGCACAATACAAAACAAGGAAACTTAATTAGAAACATAACCTAGACATAAATAATTAACAAAAAGTAGGACAACATTATCCCTGTATGCGCCAAAGAGGCGGCCGCTCAGCATTAGTCGGTGCTGATCCAAAAGACCAACCCCGACGCTGGTTTTCAGCGACTACCATAACATTATTGCGCATCTGTTCCATATCTATGCAACAGTCGCTTGCATAAAATTTCGATTGAGATAGTAAAGAAGAAATAAATAATTGAACAGATGCGCAATATGGGGGCAGGCAGATTATACAAAACCCTTTGATTACCTATGTAAATAATCAAAGACGAAACCCAAACAAAATTATACAAAAAAAAAGTGTAAATTATAAAAAAAAAAAAAAAGAAGAAGAAAGAAAGACCCATCAACATTAAAAAACTTAAACTACAGACCGACCAAGATCAGAAGGCACGCCAGTGACATTGACAGGGGGGCGTTGTAAAACGTCATTTCTGTCCGAAAATATTATGCCGAAACAGCATTAGTTCCGACCCTTGCCACGTGCCAAATAACCGTGATCGAACCATATCTGTATGACCTGTATCCTAGACTGATATTCAGTACAATTTCTTTAATGTACACTAGGTATACATTTATTTATTTATATAATATAATTATACGGGATAAACCCTATTACATAATTACATATAACTACGAACGAATAAGTGCTGGATAAACATGATTAATTTAGAAGCACTCACTAATATTATATCTTACCCATGAACCAAACTTAACACTACTGACACTGTTCAGGATTTTTTTTCCTATTTAACAGACATTTACATTATGAACAATTCATTATATTGCTCCAATAATGTGTATCACTCACATCTCTGTATCACTAACATCACAAAAAATGTTTACGTTTTACCAAAAACTTAAGAATAATAATGGTTATTAATTGCAATTATATCAACTACCTACTTTCTTGTGGCCTATGCATTTTACTAGATAATAAAAAGTTAATCAGTGTGAGAAAGAACAATCACAGCCAGATGGTAATCATTCCGCAAGAAAATATAAGAGGTGTGAAGGTAATAAAATATAATAAAATAAAAAAAAGAAGAAAAGAAAAAAAAAAGAAAAAAAGGCCCTGGCTCACAACGATCACACGTCACGGGTGCCGGGAAGGGCTCCGTGACGTGCGATCGACCGCTCTCGCTCTCGGCTCTTTCGCACGTACACGGATGGTGAGTACACGCTCTGTATCACTTTTTTGCTGCTTTAGGAGGAGTTGCTTGTACTGTTTTTTTAATGTATTCTTTGATTTTAAGGTGCGCATCGGTGGAGGCAGGCTATTCCAGCAACGGGACGCAGCATATTTAAAGGACCCACGGAATGCTGCTGTACGATGCTTAGGGGTAGAGAAGATTGGTGCACAAGCCCTTCTAGCATATCTAATATGGTCTGCTCTCTGGTCATATATACCTATCTATAAGAAATATTTTTATTGAATTTTGTTATAATTATCTATGTATATATTATTAGGTATGTATGTGTTGTTTATTATTATTTATGTAATGTAATATTATTAATATATAAAATATGAATATTTCTGCTATTCTCAATTTCATTTGTTAAACTACATTGCACTGCCTTCCCCTATTACGAATACGATATTTCTTTCCTCTACCTAGGTTGTCTGGAAGAAATCGCTACAAGCGATAAGACCGCCTTATTGTACTGTCTGTTGTTGTTGTATCATGATTGTATTTTCTTTTTGTGCAATAAAGAATATCTATCTATCTATCTAACGAGAATATACCTGTCGCATCTAAACTTCGATTCGGTCATAACGTCCGCTTTAAATTAGGTTCTCTGTATCTACGATGTTGACTACGTAAGATTGTCGTACAAACCTTTATCCACAATCACTACTTTAACTGATTTTAAAAGTCAAACTATCACCAATCAGTTTTTATTACTCTCTGAATAGGGAGGTTTATAGATATACCTACAGACATAGTTTTTTTTCTAGTGGCCTACTATGTGTTTTGGTTGCAATAACGACCTTATAATAAAATGTTTATGGGCTTGTTCTGAGAGGGAATTTAATACTAGGCGTATGGCATGGCACTAAACTTAGGTATGTTTATGGTAATAATAAGTTTTATCAAACGCTTATTACCAAAGCATATGTACCTATATAGGTGAATATGTACTTAGAATAGATTATGATGAAAATATTTTCCACCGAGTGCAGTGCAGACGTACTATATACGAATTTTTTTTTTAACTTAACTAAAGTAAAAATCTTGAAATCTATGTTAAAGAAAGTGTTATTTATATATGTATATGTGACTGTCACCTAACATTGGTTAATCCACATCATTAATGAAACATCCGTGAGTGTTTATACCTAGTTATATGGAGTCTCATAGGCTAATTTATAGACGAGTATGTTCATCTTTTTGTAGATTTTCATGGCAATAGTCATTTGCCATGTACAAAAAGTACAACTTCGCTGCTAGGTCCTTCAAGAAGGATATTTCCAAATCAAAGGCATCGTTCATCGGCGAAATTGGCAAGAAGCTAATGCGCCTTCCATCAGGCGCTTTTTGGGCTCTCGCCAAGGATATCCTGGGGAACTTTAGTCAGTCGCCTTTTCCTCCACTTCCCAAGTCGGATGATACCCTTGCCCATACTGCAAAAGAGAAAGCCGACTTTCTGGGCACTCTTTTTGCGTCTAACTCGACCTTGGATGACTCTGGGAACTCTCCACCAATTATACCGCCCTGTGCGACTTCAATGCCGAACGTCCGTTTCCGACAAGATTCGGTTCGTAAGGCTCTCTTTTCCTTTGACATCCGTAAGTCTAGTGGTCCGGATGGTATCCCTCCGATTGTACTGAGGGAATGTGCTCCGGAGTTGGCTTCGGTTTTAAAAGTCAAACTATATATACTAAAAGTCAGCCCTTGTCCACCCGATACCCAAAAAAGGCGATCGCTCGGACCCGTCCAATTATAGACCAATAGCCAATCCTCTCTAAAGTAATGGAGTACATTACCAACCGTCAGCTCTTGAAATACTTAGAGGAGAACCGCCTATTAAGCGACCGTCAGTACGGCTTCCGTAGTAGTCGCTCCGCTGGTGACCTTCTGGTATTTCTAACTCATCGATGGGCACAGGCGTTGGAGAGTAAGGGTGAGGCTCTGGCTGTCAGTTTGGACATAGCGAAAGCCTTTGATAGGGTATGGCACAAGGCGCTGCTATCTAAACTTCCCTCATACGGTCTTCCGGAGATATTTGCACGACGGTCGCTAGTTTTCTAAATGGGCGTAGCATTAAGGTTGTCATCGACGGTTCTTGCTCGGATCTGAAGCCCGTGAACGCTGGTGTCTCTCAGGGCTGTGTGCTATCTCCGACACTGTTTCTTCTGCACATCAATGATATGTTGTCTCAGAACAATATTCATTGCTATGCAAATGATAATACTGGAGATGCACTGTATACCGGACGTGCAAATATTTCAACGGAAAATGTCATTGAAAACCGGAACACACTTGTGTCTGAAGTCGAAGATATGCTGAATCATGTTTCGAACTGGGGTTGACTTAATTTAGTCCGTTTTAATCTCTCTAAGACACAAGTGTGAGCGTTAACCGCTAAAAAACGTCCCTTTGAAGTGCCAATCAGTTTTCAGGGCACCCCCCTTGATGCAGCATTCTATCGGGATCCTTGGTGTCGACATTTTGAAAGATGTCCAGTTTCGCGGTCATCTGGAAGACAAAGCTAAATAGCTTCAAAGAAACTTGGTGTACTTAATAGAGCGGGGTGGTATTTCACACCAGCTCATAGGTTACAACTTTATAAGGCACAAGTTCGGCCCCACTTGGAATACTGCTCCCATCCCAGCTTTTGCCAAAATATCTAGTGGAGTCAAATCCTTAATATAACTTTACTCATAGATAATAAATTAATTACAAAACATACCATTAATAATTTAAAAACTCCCGACAAAAATTTAAAAAGTTCAAAAATAAATTGAAACTGCTGTTGTATGAACATTTTTAGTTAAACAAATATTGTCGGTTGGGGGGACCACTCCTCCTTACTTACCTATAAAATGTATGCTTTAACAAAACGTTATGCTATGCACTCCACTCATAATTTATTATTTCGCCATTTTATGTGGTCGTTCATCTTGGATTTGAAAATTTTTAATAGTGTACTGTATTCTACTACTCAAGCCCTTTTGTTTGAGGGGGGTTGTCATACAATATGTTAATCTAAAATTTTGTAGCGGCGGCCATGTTGGATCAATTTTCATCAAACATAGCTAAGAACACTTTCGATCAATTCAACCTTCAAAGAAAAAAATAAAATCAAAATTGGTTTATACGTTCGGGAGCTACGATGCAGATACACACAGACAACTTATAACACCAGTTCGTCAAATGTTCGGCGGGGTTCAAAAATGGTGCGAAAGCATCCAATCGTCTGTGGCCGCCACATAATTAATTTTAATCATGTGGTTTTTGAATAGCCTTCGTCTTTGTAAGTTGTAAGAGTTAAAACTTTGAAGCTTTACTCCAGATTCCAGAATTGGGAGGATGTCTGATCTGACCTAATCTTTATCAGCTCTTGTATTACAGCTGCTGTCACAATAATATTATGTTTATTATTGCGACAACATGGAACACACCATGTTTGCATAGCATAGGATACCACATCATAGGTGAAACAGTAGTGTACATGTCATTCGCTAACATTACGAGTATATGGTATGTGTTAGTGTCAATTTGGGTATGTCGAGGGAATATTAATCAGTTTCCGCTCTTCAATAGGTACATAATGTCCTGTTATTGAGCTCATGAGTAAGCAAATCGAAACAAGTGCGTTTTAAAATAATTTTTAACTAAATTATTTATTTACATACTTTATACTACGTCTTTTATGCTCCGACTAAGTCGTATTTATTTAAAAGTACGTGGGTTTGCAAGCTAATCCGTAATCAACATCTAGCGTCATCTATTAGTGTAAAGTAGAACTAATGTCCCGAAAACGAGGGCGGGCCACTAGTTTTTGCTAAAATGAAGTTTTTTACTGGTTTAGTTTTAAAATTATTAATTTTAGTGTGCTCATGCTAATCACATATTGGAAAAAATGACTTCTAAAACAGCCTTTTGGCAATATCTCCTTTCCGACTCATTTTACAATAAAAATATCTGTATAATAAATAAAACTAAAGAAAATTCCCGATAATGTATGCATTAAATAAGAAATTATTTAATAAATACCAAAACATTGTATAACATGTAGGCACTTAAAAAGGTGTCCATTCAGCATCTGCCACGGACACGCGAGGTCTCCGTGGCGCGGAGACCTTTCATGAAAGACGCCGGCATGCACAAAAAGAGAAGAAAATCAAATGTGGTTATATCATGCGATTACAAATAACTTAAAGCTAAATTAAATTAAAAATAATAAGGGATAAAACATTAAAATAATTAGAGATATAAAACATAATAAGATATCATGTGTATAAAATTTACAATGATTTTGAATACATTAGGTAATTAGAAATACGAAGAAAAAAAAAAGAAATTATAAGGGTGCAACAGAGGCGCCATCTTTCACCATCAGAATTGCTAATTACAAATTTATAGGATGGAATAATGAAAAGCCAGGTTTCGGGTAATTATGTACGTCTTCACATCTTCCATCGTCGTTGTCGGCTATTTTTCTTCTCTGTCACAACCTTGCTAAGTTCACCAAATTTTTAGACTGATGTTCGATCCACTACACCAAGAGGCGATTAAACTAATAATATCGAGCTAAATGGATTCCATCTACATCCATTCAATAAACGGGCCATTAAAATGCAAACGCTCACAATTATGACATCAGAGGCCAGGCTATATACGAATGTATTTGTTATTATAACAATGTACTTAGGGCTGATATTACGCGGTTTGTTTGGAAAGTACTTCATTAGTAGAGCGATGTGGCGGCCACGTACCGTTTGTTGTCGGTAATTACCTGTTTCCATCGTTTGCCTGAAGGAAATTTGCCTGTGTCACAATTGAAGCGTATTTTGATTATTGAATGGATGTTTTGCCAATTAATTTTCTATAACAATGCAGTTTTCGTAACGGACATTCACTTGCTTACATTAAATTATTTGTCAGTTGATGTACACTAAACTAAACTGTAACACTAAATGTAAACAAGAGAAACGCCGTTTAAATCATGAGATACATAATTAAAGAAAATAAAATACAATTGTGATATATTGACTGAACACTGGGGCACGTCAAAAAGTAGAAGTAGAAAATATGTGTTTTAAAAATAGAGATCAAAAGAAAATATAAATATGAAGGAGCGAGTCCTATGTCTGAACAATTATAGCTTTAAAATTAGCCTTCCGCAGTGTACTGTTGGACATAGGTTTAGGGCTCTACAAATGTTCGCCACTTTGATCAATCCTTGCACTCGCATCCAGTTCTTGCCAGACGTCCTCCGCAAATCGTGAAGTGACGCCACTATAAATACCTTAATAACAGACGTGATCTCCACTAAAGTAATCGTCTGCCCCAAACGGCTGTTAGTTCTGCGCCCGGAATGAATCTAACCATTGAACAATACTTGTGCTATAATTACCAGAATTGCATCGTTTTGTGCATTTTACATACTAGCTGATTTAATGGGATTAATACATTGGAGTATTTTGATAATTTTTAAAATTTGCGCCCGATATGACGCAGCCTTCCACCGAGTCTAAACGTATAATTAAATTTCATCTCAAGATAACCCTTGACGGCTCGGTCCAAGTCAGAAGGTTTTTTGTTATCATGCTCTAGACATAAACATTCATTGCAAAGGCTTTCAGCGATGCTGTAATTAGTTTTCTCTTGTTTTTATTGTATTTATGGACTCTTTTTAACAAAAAGAAACCGGCGATAAAGGACATTAGGAAATGTGTATAGAGCTTGGTGCAAGAGGGTCGATTGAGACTTATGCCGAAGTCTATTCTATAGATATTCGCCTAATATTAGATCTAAAAATCTAGCAGGTTGATGCATTACTTAATCGTAACGGGCATATCCAAAGTACCAAGTTTCTACCATGCCATTGGCGCAGCATCCCACGGTACGTTTCTCTGCTTTGCACGAACAATAAAAATGTTCGATGGCATCCAAGTGTGCATGCTAACTCTCCACTAACTTTCAGCCAAATCCGTCGAGCTTTAATGCTAACTTAATCATTACAAGCTTAATTTTGATAACAGTACGGACAGCCTAGAGTGATTACCACTCTGGTTCTGTGTGCCTACTCCTGGAGCCGATAAAAATATTCCAAGATATTCTCTCCTCTGTTTTGTTTTGTCTTGCATTTTTTCTTCGTAGTTTACTTTTGCCGGGAATTCATTTAAGAAGATTTTTTTGCAGGTCTTAGAATTTGCCAGTTCATTTTCGATGGTCTTGTAGAACGATAGTGCCGGACCATGTAGATAATTCGGAAAAATTACAAATATTTCCCCTTAGTTAAATTTTTTAAAAATAAATAAACGTTTGAATGGTTTTAAAAAGTCTTCCGAATCTTGTTTAATCCCGTCAAATAATTTTACGTTTACTCCGCATTGACTTTTCGGGAAATTATTTTCACTTCAAGGTTTTTATTTGTCAAAAAAATCTTTAATTATTTTCACTTTATTATTCTCGACGAATATACTCGTGGCACTGCAATCACTCTGGGTCGTCCAGTGCTAATATGAAATCGTTTACCTCTCCGGTCTTGTAAGATTACCAGCAACTTTTGTTCATATTGAATCTACTGAATATGTTTAAGAGATTTAAGACGCATATAGAATGCATGATCGCATTTTAAATTTAGCTTAGCATGCAGAATGTAGTAGATTTTCATATTTAAATTTAATATTTTACAAAACTAAAAAAGAAAACGGTTTTATAAGATTACCAGCAACTTTTGTATTCCTTATATGTCCCTGCGCGCCAAACGTACAGGATCTACCAGGCGCCTCCACCAGTTTTCTTGGTGCTATGGCGCAACGAAACTCTAATAAACGTTTATACGCACGAGTACGGAAGGGTTTCAAACTTTTGTTAAACGCAACTTTTGCCCAAAATGTTTAATTAAGTGGCCAAAAATGTTTATTAAAGGGGGAGTGAACTCCTTCGTTGCTGGCCGTATTAACACTATGGCCAATTAATTAAAAGAAATAAGTTTATCAATTTTTGAAGAGTTGACAGTAGGTATGAAGATTGCAAAGTCAAATATAGATAATCGGAAACCTATGGTCGAACTATAATAATTATTGAATTAAATAATAAACGAGAATATCAATTATGTCCACTGTTGAGCTGAACTGTAAAGCTGAGTTGAACAGCTGAACGGTTCCAGTGGCCGTTCTTTGCTTTTTCTGTTTCCTGGTCTTTTTCAGAAACGGACACGTTGGATATCTAGATCAGTACTGATTCTCGATTCGTGAGGACTGAGTCTCGGGATAGTATTATCAAATGTTTTCTTCTTCATTCTCTTCATTTTTCTGAAGCCTAGCCCACTGCAATATCCGTTGTTGACGTTGCCGGGAATTCAAAGGAGCTCATCAAGACCTCAGTGCTCGTAATTGCCTGGTACAAACATTTCCGAATGGTCTGAGTGCTAGATTAAGCCCAGAGGTGGCCCAAACTTTTACTATTATTTTAGTAGCGTCCATTTTCACGCTGTCACGGATTGCCAGCAATCTTTTGGGGCTGGTCACTGGGGGTCGGTCACCTGTGCAACGTGATCACAACACAGGATTGGGACATAGCAACTCTGCGTTTTATTTGTCTCGTGGTTTATCTTTGTTCTCTCAAAGTTTCTATTCTTGCTCGTAAAACTTCTTATAATCTTCTTTGAATTTATTTAATCACAACCGAAAACATATTTCAAATCATATGATTTGATCAGTAATATTACTGAATGAGCGTAAGCTATTCAGCTTATGCTCATTTTATATAGAAAAACCGTTTACTATTTATAGTTTTGTATTCTTGATTTTTAAATAAAGTATCTAAACAGAAGAAGTCGATATTATGATTTATATAATATACAGTTACATAAAATATTTAGATTTTCAAAGTCATCGCAAACTCTTTTTTAATGTGTCTGTGGACGTTATGTAGTTAATGTGCAAAATGTTTAATCGTCATGTTTAAAGGATATACCGGTTATCATTTACAATTTCATTTAACCTCTACTTCTATTGGTCATCCTAAACGTTTGTGTCATAATATATTGTAAGTAAAAAGTTTGCCGTGTGGTCCCGGCAGAGTAGAATAGGCCACCCTCACTCTTACCGAGGTGTCGTAAAAGGCGACTAAGGTAAAGCTGCTGGCATGATCATCAGCACCCAGAGAAGGAAAACTCTGCATTTATATCAAAACCCTCGCCAACCCGTCTGCCAAGCGTGGTGAGTATGGCAATTACCCCTCATGTGATTGAGGGAGGCCCGTGCCCCAGCAGTGGGGACTTAAATGGGCTGATGATGATGGCGAAGTAAAAACGACTTTCTATAAAAATTAAAATGTTCCCGTTGCTTACTAAAAATATTGCGTAAATTGTAAAAATAAGTATATGTTGAAGAAATAACTAAATAATTGCTGAATTACAAGGATGTAACTATTTACATCGGTAAATATATGTAGTTAAAAAAAATTAAATGTACTTACCGTTCCCATACTATTCAGACCAATCTTGTGTATAGTATAAACAGGGCTCATTTTTATTATTGTCACTAGTAAACGTTTGTCCTTATTCACAATTTTATTACATTTTGTTTATCACTGTTTCTGATCACACAAAAGTATTCAAAGTAAATGGAGTCATTTAGACTTGTCGTCAAATAGTAGAGATCAGTATCAGAGTAATTGTTAGAAGGTTGGGTCACGAAACCGAGTTAGCACGAACTTCAATTAAAGAAATTTAGTTAACACGACAGCTAATAGGTATGAGAGGCTAGCCATTAATTAAGATAGATTCCGCTGTATGCGTCTGTCGGCGTTCTATTATTTCACCGAATTGTCAAAGTCGATGGTTGGCGCGACAGTTGACTCTGGAATGAACGTCTGGTCCGAAATTAATAGATAGTCTGTGCGTGTTCAAGGTGGCACCATCGAAACAATAGGCCATGAATGAGAACGCACGAAGCCGGCGACTTCCCTATGCCGAGAACGGTTATGACGCGTTCACCGTAGCTTCCGTTGTAAATACACATTGCCCGGCCACCACCACCGAACCTAATATGTCTAATTGCCCCTTTAAAGTTGATGCATTAACTTGATCGTGTTCCGATGTCTAATCACAATTACCAGTATTGGTGTTTGCTAATCTAAGCGTTTTAGCTGAATTAATTTTGAGGTAACTAATTTCGAAATTAAATTGTATTTTATATGATATTCGATGTGGCGATTTAAGTGTAGGTATATCACGCTGGTAAGGGTATGCCAATACAATACCTGATATCTGCAAAACTATATGGTATATTTTCTACTTCAGGGTCTCAGCGAAGACAATCAATAGCAAAACAATAGTAAAAGTATAAAATATAAACATTATACGAGAAGCTGGTCCTGCCGTGGATCCTCAACATTCGTTATTAAATAGTTATTAATGACTACTTGTGTAGGCTCTTGGCTTTTTTCTTTCATGTTACTAATCTTTTAATAGGTATAGTATTTTATCTACCTTTGAGGGTGCAATTCGTTAATTGTAATAGCCTGTGACCTGATGGCCTGATTTTAGGAAGTGTATAGAAGTATAGTGTTAGTAGTTCAAGCCTAGGGATACGTTATCAGCCGTAAATAAAATAAATGATAACTTAGAGCGAATACAGGACTGAGCCGAAACAAACTGTTTAGTTCTTACGCCAGCGAACTCCAAATATTTAATTCTAGGTTCCAAGGCTCAAATTAACAAGATTAATGCTCGCTTGTGGCTTTTGATCCATTGATAAGAATTACTGATGCGACCGTGGAACTAGTTACTGAAGCCCGCAATTTGGGAGTACTTATGGATAGCAACATGAAGATCCATAATCACGTCTTAGAAACAGTACGAAACTACTACTAAGTTCTTTATCGTGTGCGTGACTTTTTGTAGATGTGAGGATTAAGTTGTGTGAGACATTAATACTCTCGAAACTTAATTATGCAGACACTGTGACAGGCGAATGTATATTTGGATATATTAAAAATTTAGTGCAACACGTTCAGAATGCTTGCGGTCAATTTAGCTTTTGGTCTCACGCAGGGCCCATATAACTCCTTTCCTCAACCAAGGTAATCTCATAAATATTAAATTCAGACACGTTCACTGCACTTCGCTTGTTTGCTATTTGGCATAAAACACCATAATGTTTGTACGATAAACTATCATTCTGCCAGCGGCATGTAAGATTTGCTTCACGGCTCATTTGCCCTTGTCACAGGTCAGCATTTTGTGGCAGTTTGCTTAACGCTGCCACGAAGTGCTGGAATAATATTCCGCCTCCGCTTAGACAATGTGCTATCATTGGTTCTTTTAGAAATGAATTCAGAAAGTGTCTGTATTTATTATATTACGTCATTCATTTTTCTATTTAAATTTGTGTTTACTATTCATCATCGTCAGCCCATTTAAGTCCCCACTGCTGGGACATGGGCCTCCCTCAATCACATGAGGGGTAATTGCCATACTCACCACGCTTGGCAGACGGGTTGGCGAGGGTTTTGATATAAATGCAGAGTTTTCCTTCTCTGGGTGCTGAGGATCATGCCAGCAGCTTTACCTTAATCGCCTTTTATGACACCTCGGTAAGAGTGAGGGTGGCCTATTCTACTCTGCTGGGGACCACACGGCTAAAAAGCACAAAATAAATATACTACTTTGTGGTGGAAGTTGGTGTAGTGTGCGTAGAGTGCATGAGCGGAGTATGAATTTCCCTTATGTCCAAAATTATTTTTTTAATATTTTCCATTTTAAAGCTGATTTCCATTTTCAATATTTTATTTAACAATTTCTGGTGTTGTAGAATTGTTTCTTGATTTTCTTGTTGGGATTTATGTGTCTTATTCATAAATGTTCCTTAAACCTTTGCTAGCTTACACGGTGTTATAGAGCTGTTTTGACGTTTGAAACAAATAATGGAGAAGTATATTTTTTATTCATTCAATATTATTTTGATAAATAGAAAAAAGTATCTGATGACGTTGGCGTGGTTATTGTGCCAGGATTAATTTTATAAACGTTTACCAATCATACACGTATAGGTTAATACAAGTTTAATTAAAATCATTGTGTACCAGGCGATTTTCAAAATCTTTTTTGAGGATTCTACTAGATCTCTTTCCTGAGTATTGGGGACTATTTCAGATTTTTACGTAGAGTTTGCATTTTGTAAAACTCATGGATGGTAATTTTATAAGTCATTGCGAAGGCATTCCCACACATTGAGTCTTCATTATCTATTAATAGAGTCGAGATTATGCGTTGTATAGCCAGGCTAAATGCTGTGGACTTAGAGGTTTATTACTCTACTGACAGTCAACGGAAGAATAAAAGAAGTATATTAATTGAGTACGTTTATTGTAGGTACATTTTAATTTAAAATGTGATTTTTTTTACATCTGTCAGCTGATCGCCCTTATCCATGCAAATAAATGCATTATTTACATCCACCTTGGTCAATATTATGGAGCATCAAGTGCCGTGGAATGGCGGGTGATCGTGAAGGAAGAAATGAGTCAATGTACAAATATTTATTTATAATTTCGCCAAATATTTAAACCACATATATAGAAGAAAGAAGGAGAATTTATAGCAGGGAAATAGAGTAAGGCTTAGAAGAATGGCTAGATCAATTCGTAGAAAAAATTTACAGTAAAAACTCAGTGTTCGAAGTCATTGACATTCTAAGATTGTCAACCAACGGACAAACAGTATGACCAGGGACTGCGCTTACACTTTAATTATAAAAAGTAAACAAAATCACACATTAACATCGTTGCTACGTATTGCAAAAACGTATGTAAGCTTTTTTCAATTCAATTAATTATGGTTTACTTTTAACTTCTATTATTTTTTCACACTCTTTTTTTCAAACTGATGTGTGTGTGTTTTACGATGTAAATACATTTTATTATCCATCTATCTTCTTGGTCCGATGAATACTACCTAAGTTAGATCGCATCAGGGGCTTAGGGCCGATGGTGATGTAGTTAGGTGTGACCACTAAAATGAAATAACATGAGTGTTAAATTATACGGCCCAGGCCAGCCATAAGATTAATTACGATAACAATATAAAGAACACATTGGTACTAATAACGACTGTGACTTAGCTATGTGATAGGTGACAGACAACCAGAGGGATCACCTGATGGTAAACAATTGCCGTCGCCTATAGACTCTAGTATCACTAGTTGAGTCATAAGTGCGCGGCCAATATTTAACCCCACTATCCCCCGGATATCTATATAAAATAGCAAAGCCATTTCTCAGTACTTTTTTTAATTGCCAATTGGGTCACTCCGGCAACCAGTTAGCAGCGAGATATAAGGCTGGAGAATGCTCGTCTTAACATTTTTCTTCTATGATGGAGGGTATGAGGGGGCTCTCTATCCAGCCAGATTCACCTATCTTCAGCAGTGTACCGAGCGAACTCCAATTGCATTTTCTTATTTTAAAAACTTTCTGGACACAACCTAATACTAATCCTACAAATTAATAGGTACTTACCTCTTCAAAAGGTTCAATCCCATCTTCCAGGCGGTTTTCGGGACGCATGGGCAAAGGGCCGAGGGGGTTGGAAGCGAAAGGTTTTTTGATATACGAGAAGCCCTGATTCTTGCCCCTGCTTTGAGAATTCAACCCAGAGGGTCCGGGGAGAGGGCCCGCAGACGTAGACAGTGTAAATACCTTTCCATCGCGATATCTGAAAATAAAAATGTTTTTTACTTAATTCAAACGAACATTTATCCAGTCCTGTTACATTACTTAAATAAAGTTTCTGAAGTCATGTTTATTATGACTTTGAACATTTAAGTGGAAGGAATAAGGAAACCGAAATGAGATTTATTTTTCTTTTTTTTTGTGATGGGTGTCAGACAAGCAGACGGAGCCTGATGGTAAGCGATTGCCGCCACCCATAGAAACCCGCGACACCAGTCACAAGTGCGCTGCCAACCTTTAAACCCCCTTGCCCCCGGATTGGGCCTCCGGTACCCTCACTAACCCATCGAAACACAGCACAGTGCTGCTTCACGCCGGTCTTCTGTGAGGCCGTGGTATCACTTAGGTTGAGCCGGCCCATTCATTCTGAAGCGTAACTCTCCCACGGTCTACATTTTATTTGGTCGTGAATTTAGTTTTGTTGTAGGCCCTGTGTATCCGTGCGAAATAGGGGCGGGTTTCAAGTAAACATTGTGTAAGCAGTTACAAGTAATATGAACTTACGAGTACAAATTATCGTCAGGCGCATTCGCTAAGGAGTTACGCTGGTGTATGGAATGCCGCGAGTCCCCTCGAGCGGCTGCTATTATGTATGCCCACATGACATATGCGCTGCGCGCTGCCCACCATCAGGATACACTAGAAAATAATAATAATTATATTATGGTTCTGACTTTCACTTTCTGAAGGATGTTTGTACGAAGGTGCAAAAATCAATAAACATCTTTTTGCAGCAGACTATACCATAGTGAAAATTACCGTGTTCGACTGTCGGTTCTTAACGGTACCTTTACATGGTATTTAAGGAAGTTTATTTATATTTCTTTTTGTGATCTTGGGTAGAGTCATACTCGTCCCCTAGAATTTGGGAGATTATGGAGTTGTGAAATTGTTATTTTTTTAGACACATAGATTTTCATAAAATATCCTTTAAGGAAATATATGTATACAGTCGAACATAGAACCTTCTCTTTTTTGAAGTCGGTTAAAAATTGTCTATGTTATACAGAGCGTCCCAAGACAATGAGAACACGAAGGGAAAGTACCTACCTTAAATCCTTAAGTTAGATGTTTGCCTTCAAGTCAAAAATTTTAACTAAAGGATTTAAGGTACTTTCATTTTATGTCCCATAGTCTTGGGACGCCCCATTGTAATTACCAGACTCCCCAAATCCTGAATCATGGTCTAAGCATCCCTGGGCTCAAAAGCGACAGCTTTTGATGCAACCGGGATTAACACGCTAAGATAAGGAGAAGTCTTGGGACGCCCTGTATGAAGATATACTCGTACTTAATTATTATGATCTCATATTGATCCCTTTAATTACTGAAATTCCAACTCACACGATTCGTCGATTCACCACCCTTCGCATTTGCGCGTGTTATACAACCTGTTATCATCATTTAAAATGGTATCAAAATAAAAAACATAAGACCTCAAATAGAATACTAGTAACCAAAATTCACTAATTTGCTCACAAAACTTTGCTTATAGTGAACTTTAATGTAGTTCGTATGTAAAACCTCAATTGAAAATAAAGAATCTATCTAAATTTCGAAGTTACCCTCTCTGTATTCCTATTCGCCCACCTAGTAATATAGTCGCATGGATAGAATTTCAACATCTGTAATAGATTAATCACAACCCACTTTTTGCCTTGTGTTGACTTTCTTAACTATTTTTCTTAACCAGCTATGAAAGTAGAAGTTTTATTTATGTTTTCTCAACTAGTTGATAAACAGTAAAATTTTATCCATTTTCATAACTACTTTTTTTCTTCTAATTCTTTTATGGTAAAGTTAACGTCCGCGTCAATTTCTACATAGTTTCGAGATTTATTAGCTTTGGTAGACTTTAAACGATTCCTTGTCTCTTTGACCAGAACTTCTTAAATCTGTGCCAAAGATGTATTTTTACGCCCTATTTAGTCTAGCGTGCGATCCTTCAAGATCATTGGTGGTTCTAATTTCTTCTTGATGGCAGCATAATTTTTTTTATAAACTGAACGTCACTTAACCAATAAGAATTAAAGTACGAGTTGAATTTGCGCACTGGCTCGCATATGGGTGTTCTTTTCATTACATATTTGTAACCTGACATTATGTATTTCAGAGCTAAACGAGCCAAGCCAACACATTTAGCAATATGTCGCCTTAGGACTCTGGACTTTATTCCCAATGCCTTTGCCTTCTTAAACAGGCTATTACAGAAGTGATAAAAACATCATTTTATTATAGATTCAGGAAAAACTTTTTGAATTACGTTCTTATCAGACTTTTTATTAAAAAAAAAACTAGTTATGAAAATGGATAAAACATTCCTGTTTATTAACCAGTTAAGAAAACATGAATAAAACATCTGCTTTCATAGATGGTTAAGAAAAATAGTTAAGCTTTCTTAACAATTTTTATATTTTTATTTTGACATAAGGACTTTTATACGCTCGTTCTGGATTTGATTAGTAATCAATATTCTTCGCCTTCAGTATGATTTTTTCGCTTACTCAAACTCATACTGCCCAATTTATTAAAGCAGCATTTCATCGTCAGTCGCTAAGTAATTTTTTATTCGCTCGTTTTATTATTCCCCATGTATAAAACATGCTTAAATATCTTTACAAATAAATAAACCTAAATACAAAATTATATTTAAAGTATAAATTCAAGTACGAGTATGTGTACGGTATACCAAAACCGGTATTGTACATTTCAGTTCAACTTCAAATTATTATTAATTTGGTAATCACTCAGCGTCCTTTCCCATATTGCAGTGTCCTCGCCGGGTCTATAGTGAAACCTATAAATTACTACCAACTAATTATTGTAACCTATACAAGCAATAAAAATATTGAGTATTGTGTAAGGCTCAGTCAGTTCAGCTCTTATGTACGATATCCAGGTGAATTAAAAAACTAGCAATATCTTCTATTTATTCGTCTTAATCTTGGCGATACTCGTAACAGGCTTATGTCACACGCAGCACTTTATTCAAGCTCCGGCCGGAGCCTAAAAGCGTTACTAGTCGTATTTTGCTGTCGTAATATGACATCGATACCTCTCTGGAACAGAATAAAATCAAATCGTATCGAGAGGAAGAGGAAGATACAGTATACCATTTCAAACAAACTTTTCTAAATTGTCTCTACTCGGCTGAGCTGTCGATATCTAGTACTCATAGTATAAAATGAATAGGAATTAGCATGAGTCCTGGAAAGCTGTATCTATATAATGGGGTATATGTTTGTTTTGTGATGAATTACTCACAATATACCGGAGATAAAATATGGTTTTGAGTCGTCGAAAGTAACGATACCGGGAGGTATTGCGGAGAATTGGGAAATGATTATATTGTCTATTAGTTACACTGTGCGGAATATAGAATTCACATTTAGAGAAATTTAGTTCCATGCCTACTCTTTCAAAATTGCGGATGAGATTGTTTAAGTCTTCCAGTACTGTGGAAGTATCTCCACCTAATGTGCCGTCATCCAGATACCAGAGATTAAATTACGAATTTAGGGCCGAGGTTGTGGGATGGATAGCCAAACTGAATAGGGCGGGGTCCAAAGGGTCACCGCAAGGTGACAGGAGACGGACGAAGATTGTTTTTATAGACCAATTTGGAATTGTTGTAGTATTTCCATATGTATTTAAATATAAAGGCCGCTTTGTTTTTTTTGTTTGGGTCAGCAGTGCAATCTGTCCACCGCATTGAAAGCCACTTTTCACATCCACTTTCAGTAGCACCTCGCCGCTATTGTAATGTAAGAATGATCGCACTGAATAGACGGATCGTTATCACCACGGGTGCCGAAGCCGAGTTAGATGGGCAGGAAATGGATGGGGATATCAGGGATGATAGATCTGACGCATATTTTTGATATCAGGCGGCGGAAAGTGGATCCAATGGCAATGGGCCTAATTCCGCCGTCTTTTTTCTTGAATGCATCCAGATTCGCACCATAAAGAATGTCGGTTATGGTTTTGCTGACATTTCTCGTAAGCCTGATGCTTTTTTACTAGATTTACTGATGAAGTAAATGAGAGCATTGCCAGCGTTACTTGCTTCGCTGGAGACTAGATCAGGTGTTGTGGCGTGTGACCATCAAGATGAAGGCAGCATGTACGTTGTTAGGAGAAGCATGGAGCGAGTGAACAGACGGAAGATGTGGATCTGGTAGGATGAAGTTGGAGTGTCAGAACTAACCGGAGCGACAACGTAGTGGGAGAAAAGAAGTTGAGTGATACCCTTTACGTACCAATCGTTTATTTTTGATTCAATTCTTTTAACTACCACAAGGTGTTTTTTAAATATTAGGAAAGAATTCGACGAGAATAATTTATGGGAGCCAGACTGGTGGTACAATTTGTTTTTTTGTGAGAGGGAGCCGTCATTGCGTACACGTCTGTCGACATAAAGTGTATTGTAGGCGAATGACAACAATGCAGACAGCTGGGAACATCTGCTAAAGATGTTCCCAGCTATCAGCATTGTTGAATTTGACGATATTCTCAATGCACTTACCGAAAGCAAGAATAGGTAGCGGAGTTTTTGCCAAAGGGGGAGGGCTATTTGGGTAGAAATGTCGGTCTATGAGTCCGGTCTGGTGTGTATATATTGACCTCGAGGTATTGGGATCTGATTGGGATCAGTTAACGCAGCTTGTGTGTATTCGAAGGCCTCTTTAGGCCTTTGAAGGAACGGGGCTGTTAACACAACTTGCGCTCACTTGCAATTTATTACATCACAAAAATCATACGATACAAAATCTTGTTTTGAGATCCAGTGGGATGTGGTAGGTAGTCGTATATCACGCTGATGTAAAAGCTTATTTTCATCATAAACATGTGACTTGTGTGAAATGATGAACTGAATGCTTATTTTATACTTGTTTTTAAACATGTTTTTTTTCCAATATTTTTTCTATAATATCAAATCAATTGTGATGCTCAAGCCGAGCCAACATTGAAACGACCTACTAACTCTTGGACAGGAAAATTACAAATTGTATCATGGTTATGCATCCTTGATTTTTTAGATATGTAAGTCTAAATTTTCCTTTTTGCTCAATACAACAGCAAAATCTGCAAATTCAAATATCGAAACGGGTTCACGACATAAAACGAAATTTAGTGATTTTTCTGTAGTGCCGTATTCAATAAATGTAGGTACCAAAGTATATGGATACATAGGTATATAGAAGACGATAAGATCATCACGACGGAGTATCCTCCAGATATTTATGTCTTCCTTGGACTTATTTAGTAACGAAAAAAAATACATGGACGAATACGAGACTGTTCCTACGTTTACGGTGTGCGCATAACACCACCACACACAAAGTATTTGAAAGAGGATACACTTTGCACAATCTTGCCTGTGACCTTGATATTGAACAGATTTAAGGTCGCTCACAATAAAGAATTCGTGTCCCCGTATGTTTAGCCGGACTGACCAGACAACTCGTTTAGCACTTATTAGTATTCCTTGATCGTCTATATTTGCTTGCTTGAGGCTTCCCCATGACAGCTGCGAGGGGTATTGATTATTGCGTAAAGTTCTATTTTACTGTGTTGCATTTTATGGGAGTGTCAATGTAACTAATAGGTGCCCAGTTATGACCTTCGTCGAGGGTCGCAAATTGTTTGTTGACCTATTAGCTTAGTGGAGGTCGAGCGTAAGACGTTCTTGCTGGTTTGATTAATTACATGCCACGGTATGTAAGTACATTAGGGAAAAGCTGGAAGCAGGTAATTTTTAAATTGATTAGACCTAGTAGAGACAGTACTGTGGGTTCAATATACTAATGACAATTTTCTAAGATATTAGTGAATCGTCTTTATTTTCCACACTGACAAGATTACACGAAATAAATTAATCTCCATCAAAAACAGTTTAGGTATAAAACCATACTATAAAATTAAGTTTATACAAGGCGGCACTAAAATGGCTCACCTTAACCTGACGATACCCAAAAGGAACAATTATAATGGGCGGGATGGAGCAGCCGTAAATATGTGTATAAGTATTTGTAGGAAACATCATCAATAGATAGAAAAAAATGTTGTAACTTTGTAACGTACATAAATATACCTAAATTTGTTATACTTTACTATAATCTGGTGGACTTCTTGTTTGCCACTCCAGTCACAATACGTGTTAGTAGTTTAAGTACAAACAGTAAATTGTATTTAGATTTTAGATTTCTGCTATCAACATTTGTGTATCAATTTATCCGAAAAATTCCAGATACAATCAGATTATAATCTCATCGAAATTGCGTAATACACATACCAAGTAAAGTTATATTATGTCAGAATAAACAATAAAAATAATATATCGCAACCAACAAGCTATGCGTAAAAAATAATACACATACCAAGTAAAGTTATATTATGTCAGAATAAACAATAAAAATAATATATCGCAACCAACAAGCTATGCGTAAAAAATCAAACTCAGAGAATCTGATAATATGATTGATTGATTTTAACCAGCGTTGTCTGAGAGATAACGAAACACTAGGCGCTTGATAAATATAATGCATACTAATATATTATTGGTTGCTCATGTCAACGTCACTAGACTAAAATCATATTCGATATTTCATTTTTTCTTGATTTTGACGTTGTCAGTTAATTTCTGTTTGTTTTTATTATTTTCGGCTCGTAATATGTCAACTCAACTTTCCACAAACTGTTTTAATTCCACTGGGTACGTCCAGACCGCTTTCAGTATTCTTCTCGCCGAATCGGATGTTTAACACACCACCGCCGTGGAACGGACAAATGGTCAAAACTCGCAACCAAAAAACCCTTCGTTACTCGTGTTACTAAAACTGCTCTGATAGTAGCAGTCAAGATGTCTGCTTTCTTCAACTTAATGATCTTTGTAGGGTCATCCATTAGCGCATCATTAATGGCTGCTGATACAAATTGTTCAGCCTGTGCAGTCAGTTCATTGATATCCTTCCACTCAAGCTTCCTTTTTTGGGCTCCGCAAAGAGAATAGACGTTTCCATATTGAGAACTAGAGCGACTGCCGACGACATGTTCACCGACCCCAGTTGGGATGAGTCTAGGCAAAATAGTGTGTTGCATAATCAGAGAAAGCATAGAAACACCTGCTTGTGCCCTCGTCTTTGGTTTCCCAGGCACAGAGTTATTCAGTATCACGGCTATTGTTGCTGCTGGAAAGGCCTGCGATAGTCTTGCTAAGGTCAATGAACTAGTGTCCAAAGCTGTAGCCCCCTGACAACGATCTGCTAAAATGCCATACGTTGCCGCCTTCTTTTTCATCACATCTCCTATGACTGACGCTGCCAAAATGGGCTCTAAAATGGCCTCCGTAGCAATCGTCATCATCAGCAATAATGCAACTTTTTCAAGCAAATTTTTCAATGAATGATAAAAGTGGTTTTGATTAGAATTTGATCCACACAGGAGGATCCCTGAATGGGTGGTCCGTACGATCCCTCTTTCTTTTGGGAAAGGCGGCTATTGTCTATCTTTGCGCTCCTGATAAGATCCACTCCTTGCATGAAATGGTTCCTTAGGTTTTCCGTTTTCCGTTGTTCAGGAAGGTTTATCCAGTCTTTTAAATGTGTAATGAAATCGGTGGGACTAACATGACACACCTCTCGCCATTTGCGAGTTTTCTCGTAAAACAATTTATCAAACTATGAAACAATACTAAAATCTTCAGATTAAGACCCAATTTCACCAGTCTCTGTTCTGGTACAGAGGAAGGACGCAGTGGAAGTGCCGGAATAATAGCCACTGTTAGAATACCCAACAATAGTTATATTTTCATAAGTACCGGAAGTATTCAGAGTATCTTCGTGATTTCACATATAGGCAAAAGAAAGCACATACAAAAAGCCACGTATTTAAATCAGTGTCCATAAAATTGTCAGTGTCTGATTAAAGACCAAAAGCAGGTTTTACTTACACTCTGTTTGTTAGTTTAACATCCCGTTTAGTATATTGACGGACTATTAATGCTAGCGACTGTCCTATCATACTCAACAGATGGTTACTTCCCTTAACAAGCTGTTTAATTTGATTACTGCTCTAGTATCCTGTTAAACAAGCGATTCGACACTTAATTTCCGCGGAGGTTATTAGAACGAGTCGATATGCCTCAATTGATGTTGATGCAATTCAAAGGTTTTAAATTAGTATTTAGTGAAAGAATTTGGTGTTGTTCGTTGCAGTGAAGTGCCGCAAAGTGATATTAATATAAGAATTGTATCGCTCTAACACTGCTAATGTGTATCGAGTGAGTTGTCACGTGAACAACTTGCTTGGACCTAATAGGGTCTTAATACCTGCGATTTCGTAAAGAGTAGTCTCGGCAGACTCCGTAGGTCGATAAAACGTTAAATTCCTCCGCTTTATTGAGTGACTGAGACTTTGACTGACTTTTTTATGATATAGGGGGCAGATGAGCAGACGTATCACCTGATGGTAAGCGATTACCGCTGCCCATGGACACCTGTCAGGTCAAAGGAGTCACAGGTGCGCTGCCGGCCTTATTAAAAGGGAGTACGCTCTTTTCTTGAAGGTTTGCAGGTCGTAACGGTCCGGAAACACCGCAGGCGATAGTCTAATCCACAGTTCTGTCGTACGACGTAGAAAGTTACTTGAGAAACGCACAGTTGAAGTCTGCCAACCATCTAGATGATGGCATGGAACTGTTGACGAGTGGACATCGACGGTTGACTGTGCACTTTGTCAAAATCACTTGATTTTTATCCTGACGAGTTGTCCCGCTTAATAACGTCCAAAATCTAAAACGTGATAATGGCACCAGTAATTCTCAGTCGAGAAGTGGATTGCCACAAATAAAACAAAAAGAAGAAGATTTGACACTTCAGAAAGAAATCAAGGAGTTAAATTCTACAACAATTTTTCCCCAATCCTCATGTTCAATAGCCGTGGTCACGGTATCGTTTTTTTTTATTTTCTGCTATCTCCTTGTACTTCACAACTAGATGTATCAAATTTCTTTATCATTTGAAGAAAAACTGGGCTTATTGGTGAACGAATGGTTTGTGTATCAGTCGCTTGATGTAAGATTATGAAATTGTCTGTTATATTTTACGTATGGGACCAGAAAAATTAACAACGACGTTATATGTTTGTTATTTTTAACAGCTCGTCAACCAACGCTTTGTTTAGAGAGCAATGGTGAAATTAGGTCTTAATATCATTTTATAAAAGTTAGTTAAAATTTACATATGATCTACCTCCATATTTGACATTGTCTTTTAGTTCTTCCTTATGCTTTTATTATTATTATTAATGTGAACTTGTGCATCGAACCTATGTAATATCTCACCTCAGCAGCTATGATCACCTCAGCAGCTCGTAAACAGCTCAAAAGAGAGTTATTGGGTGTATTTTATTATTCTCATAGCCAAATACACGCTCTTAAGCAATTTGAATTAATGTAAATTAAGGCAAATTTATGAAAAAAATGCGTGAATGTTTTTAAGCCCTGGAGTCGTCCCGCTGTTTTTGGGGACACAACGAAGGAAGGTGAAGCGATGGAAGATATAACTATAATAAAAAAAGGCAGTAAAGAAGACTTGGCTCTGATTAGAGATTTGATTTTTACGATGAAACCAGCAGTTCTTTCGAGATTTGGCTAGTTTTCATACGATGTTTTTGTAGGATTAGTCTTTTATTAGAAATTCTCGTGTAGGCTGTCGAATCTATGTAATTTTTGACGTAAAATTTCAACGAGGCAACGAGTTTCACTTAATTATCACCTGTTCAAATATTTTCTGAAGGTGTTATAGACCTGATTGACATTATTCTTATGTATGCTAATACCTTCGCTATCAGCGAGTGGTTTAATCATACGCTGTCCCAGACATGACTTACATTATAAAAGTTTGCAACAGAAAATATTCAATGTTTTGTTTTCTCTCCATGTTCATACGTTGTGTATCTACTTGTGGAAAGTAATTCATATGCATATTTAAAATATAACCCGCGTAAAGTCTATTCAAATATAACACCACAGATAGGACAACGAATGACGTGAGCTTCTATTTCTATATACTATAAAAGTATGCTTGAATTAAGTAGGTAGTAAGTAAATATATTAAATAAATTCTATATGTACATTGGCACTTTGTGATAATGAAGTATTGATTTGCATTCATAATATTATTTTTGTACCATATTTGAACAGATTGTGTATAACTAAATGCACACAAGTCATTTTGAATTTATGAAGGGTTGTTTTTGTAAAATTTACTAAAGTAGGTTATAAGATTTTAAAGCCTTGCTTTCTAAGTTTTTTTATTGTATGCTTCATTCACGAACGTAATTAATATTTAAAAATGTATACGTGTTAGTTAAATTTGCAATTTTCTCATAAGTAAATTAATGGTTTACCTGATCTCCTCCCTGCTCTCTATATCAACAACTCTAATTAACTCGTTCTTTAAGTTACTAGAGCCTTCCAACCGTGATCTATTTGCACCCTTATTGCAATCTAGATAGAAACTTGAATTTATGTACAAGGGAACAACATAAAAGGATTTTAAGAGAAATTGAGTTTGCGAACTATTTTGAAAATCGTTTCTGATTGTTACAGGAGAATATTAAACACCCTATCGGCAGTAGGTATCCTCGGTTGTACGACGACATTTTAATGCGATTCCTATTAATGGAGAACGTGATTTTCAAAGATTTTATTTTTAGAATCGTTAACTGAGCACGTTTAATACCCAACGTTGTTTTTATTCAGAACTTGTATTGAACATATATTTAAATGTAAAAATTATTTGGCCGACTTTGCTCAGGGTCTTTGGAAGAACATTTTCCAAGGTCCTCACTATCTACTAATTTGGTAACGGTCAAACATTTGAAAATTAGTGCAGAACTGATTATGAAATGCTTTCCATTACAAGAAAGCTTTGTTATATCTGAATGAATGAGAACTGGAAACGGGAAAGTTAGAGAAATTTACACAGAAAATTATTCTTTCATTATGACATCTATGGAAGAAATGACGACATTATTGACCACAGTTTAACAAGAAAGTATAACATAGTATAAGCCTTGCCAATAATAATGGTTGGTATGCTCGTATATCATTCAGATAACTTGTTCGTTAAATCACGAAAAAATTACTTCTTTCGAGTACCTACTTGCAGTAAGTAGGTACAATTTTGTCACTTCAAGAACAAAGTGACTCTCAGCTACAATGCATGTAAAAGAAGCGGCAGGACCTTCATGGTATGGTATCATTAACGGCAACAAATCGAATCATTAATTCGAAGTAGTTGAATGACAATATATCTACCTACAAAACGTCGAAAAAAATTCCTTAAAATCTAAAACCACTAACCATCATGAGAGCCGTCTGCCCTCTATCTTATAAAAAAGGCTGCACTGACTTAGCTGTCAAATATTTATTACGCAGCACTATTTTTTTTTTGGTTTTTATTGATATATTTCCTACTTTTTAAGCTAAGAACCTACACTAAAAATGTTCACTTGGCTGAATTTATTTGCTATTTAATTAATGAATAAACTCGCTCAAAGCTTATTATAACAAACAAATTCTTACTGTGTAGGTACATCAGATTCGAAAAGGTATTGTATTTCACTAATTTTCCACAAGACTAGAACCGCAGGAAAATCAATTGAGTGAAAATACGCCGGCGAGGTAATTTCCATTAATTGTCAGTTCAATTCTTTGGCGAGTGCGGAAGAGATGCCAACACCCGGGACTATTAACTAATTAACTGAACGCAATAGACAAGCTTTTCTTAGTCCCCGAACAGTGTAGCCAACTCTCAGCTTTAACTATTCCTACTTTTAAGTTTTATCCTAATATTATCTATGGAATCCTCTTCTAGAGACATTTGTTAAGAGGAAATTTGTTCAGATTGTATTTTCCAAAAAATGTCTTCTTTTATAATAATCTATCAATTAGATGATTATTATTTCAGTTGTTCGTGTGTATTCAGCAGTTCAATGTTTTTTAACATTCGCTATTTATCTATATCTATACTATTTATACAGAGTCAAATCCTACAGACAGCGGCAACGCTTAAAGGTAAACACGAAACGCTTGCGCGATGTAATCGATACCTGGCGCCATCTATTGGTATAAAGTGGAATTAAAGTCCCGAAACGAAGTGAAAACCGGCCACTAGTGTCTTACAATTTTCTTAATTAATTAGATATTATGTAAACAGGCTGTATGTTACAGTCTTCAGTTTTTGTGTTTTTAACACGCGTATTAGTTTTATTAAGAATGGGGTTGGCAACATTTTCCCCGATTGAGTTACTTTTATGTGGAAGCGATTGCCTATTAAGAAATATAGCTACAGACTGAGACGGGGAAATTAATGAAAATTAAAAAAAATCTGTACTCATTACTGTTAATACAAAGCTCATGTAAATTTTCAGATAGGCACATCTGTGATTTGCCATTAGTCTGAGAAAACATCAACAAGAAACTAGCTATTTGATATTTTTTTATAAATAGTAATAGAAATTGTAATTATTAACAAAGTTTCGTTTTTAAATTAATCCGGTTGCTTTGAATCTGAAACGTTTCTCCGACAGTCATTTCGCCGTTTGGCTTTTTTATAGCCAAGCGGGGTACGCTAAGACTATGATTCAGGATTTGGGGAGTCTGGTAGTCACAATGAAGAGACTGCCGTTTGATGTTCAAAATCCTTTATTACAGGGGAACCAGACCAACTGGAACACGGTTACATGTTCAGAATCATTATCTCAAATAATGTAGCTATCCACAGTTTTGAGAAACTGTCCGAGACGTGCAGGTATCCTCACGTTGTTTTCCCTCACCGCCGAGCTCTTGGTGGTAAAAATATACACATAGATTTGAAAAATCCAGAGACTCGGCACCCCGCATGGAAGGCGGGTTCTTATCAACTGAGATCCCATATTTAGTGTACCTATGTTAAACGGATAAAATTACCTTGTTTATGGTGTATGAAATTTGATAATCGTCACACTACTTTTTAGCTAATCGTAACAAATTTTTAAAATGCAAATGATTCTCCTTATCATGATAGTTGATACAGTAATGTGTAACTTTCGGATAAATGGTTGAGTTTCACCGAAGCCTAGGAAAAAATATTTTTAAACGTGTCTTTATCAGTTAAAAAACTGTTTAACTTTTAAAAGTCTGAAAAAATCGAACAAGCTTGCAAATGCTTCAATAATCTTTTTTACCCCCCGACGCAAAAACGACGGGGTGTTATAAGTTTGACGTGTCTGTGTGTGTGTGTCTGTCTGTCTATGGCATCGTAGCTCCCGAACAAATGAACCGATTTTGATTTTGTTTTCTATTTTTGAAAGATGAATAAAGAGGGAGTGTTCTTAGCTATGTTGGATAAAAATCGATCCAAGATGGCCACCGTCACAAATATTTGGATTTTATGTTTTAACACAACTAGTATCATATAAAAGGGCTTCACATCATCATCATCAGCCCATTTAAGTCCCCACTGCTGGGGCACGGGCCTCCCTCAATCACATGAGGGGTAATTGCCATACTCACCACGCTTGGCAGACGGGTTGGCGAGGGTTTTGATATAAGTGCAGAGTTTTCCTTCTCTGGGTGCTGATGATCATGCTAGCAGCTTTACCTTAGTCGCCTTTTACGACACCTCGGTAAGAGTGAGGGTGGCCTATTCTACTCTGCCGGGGACCACACGGCCAATAGGGCTTGAGTAGCAGAATATATTAATTGTGAAAAATTTCAAATCCAAGATGGCCGCCGTCAGAAAATGACGAATAACCTATTTGTTGTTCCAACTGCCTCAATATAGGTAGATAGATAGATATATAGATATTCTTTATTGCACAAAAATAAAATACAAGCATGATACAACAACAGCAACAAACAGCACAAACAAACAAACAGATAGGTATCAAATGAAAAAGCTTTAGTTGTGTCGGGGGTTTTATAAATTTTCAATTTAATTTTTCTATACTTGAAGCACTCGGTGAACAGTAATATTTTATTTTTGTTTTTGTAGAGACAGATTCAACAAGTCGAGATTATTAAACAGCCTGATATCAGCTTTGTACCTACCTATGCAGCTATTTATTCTCACGCGCGATACTTAAATATGAAGACTGTTTTTACATATTTCTGTAGGCACTTAAATGTCATCTTGATGGGTACTTCAAGCATTTCTTATCCGAAGCCAGAATCTTTATTACTATCTTTTTATTGCAGGCTTTTATGGATGCGTTAAGAAGACATGTGGAACTAATAAGTATAGCCTTACCTTATCGCTATAGAAATCCGTGAAATGTTGGTATGCTGAATTGAATTGTCACAGCGATGTATATACGCTTGTTCAAAGAGATATCGGAGGACACATGTTGAGTTTACGTGAGTACGCGGGCGGGCGCGGCGCGCGGCGGTTTGGGCAAGGGGCGCGAAGCTTCTGACGAACTTTCAGCCCACGACAAGTGTCCGTCCGGCCCCCGTACACAGTACACGGGGAACAGTAAGCTAATACTTTGACTGCGCGTCAAAGGCTACAGATAGACGGGGGTCACTGTAAGTTATAGCTAGAACTGCCTTTTTGCACAATTTGACATACATCTGAAAATTTGGACACCTCTTAATCCGAGGAGGCTAGTCAAGTTTAGATACTCTTGATATTTAAGCTGGATCATCTAAAATAAATTATGTTTAAATAAAACGTGCTGCATTTGATATCCTATAACTTAAATTGTAGATTTTCAGTAAGAGATATGTAAAAAGAAAATCGAATTCTCATACAAAAATGATCAGCTGATTGATGAAATAATTGTGTTGTGACACCCTTCCCTTGAGAGAAAAATGATCATTTTTCTCTAAAGATATATTACTACCCTTAAATTTATAGGATATCTAAAAGAAACGTGGTCTTTATTAAGATATTGTTTATTCTCATTTACTATCTCTCTAGTCGAGGTATTACGCCAACATATTAACGTGTAACAATGATTCACTTGGTTTATAATTGTTGCCAAGGTCCAGACTTGCTAAATCCTAGATCTTAGTCCAAGCGTACCTACGGATAATAAAGGGGTATGACACAGAAACGGACTGACGGATGGACAAAAAAGTGATTTTATAAGTGTTCTGATATTATTTAGGTACGGAACCCTAAAAATGGTATTAAGGGTTTGAAATATTATATTTGAATGTATTTTTGTACAGATAACTTACTGTTACTTACTTGAGTGTGGGAAGAGGGTAGGAGACGTTGCGTCGGTCGCGCGGCGCCACGTTGAACACGTCTCAAGTTTCCAGCTATATGCTTTTTGATATTCGATTATGATAATCCCTGTACGTAAGTAATCTCTAACTACCCACGCCGCCAACCCTCCTTACGTATGAATACCGTTTACTTAACAAAAGTTTTCCTTATCTTTCACAGGATTTTATTCGCTTCGCTTCTCTCGATGTCAATATCGAATTTCTGTCCCCATTTCTTAGACTCACTCAAACCATTAATTAAGAAAGTGTAATTAATGACGCCCAATAAAGCAGACCATTTTATTTCCAGTCTCCTTCTATTTTTGAAGTGTTTGTACGTAAGCAAGATTCTTTGATTGAGATAAGCCATCTTACTTCAAAGATAAAATTGTTTTAATTCATATAAGATTTACTTTAAAGCAATGATGGGCGTTACGTTTATTGAACAAAAGATGAAAAGAAAAAGTCCCTCTACCGCTTCGGCCGCAGCTCCGGCACTCCTCGTAGTCCCGGGCCAGTGTCGGCGCAGGTGGTATTCCACACGATAGCGCGTCCCATCTTCCAAGGGATGAAAGACATTCCGTCTGCCCTCTTGCCATCATCACGTGAAATGTCGTTCAGCTCCAGGTTTGCCGGCACATTGATTGTGGTAAGCGATCGAAGGATAATGTCGTTTAATGATACTGAGGAATGCCTGGAGAGAGGGCTGGCACGGCAGTGCCACATGTGTAGGATACAAACCTCGGCATCAAGATAGAAGCCCACGGCAATCCTGCGGGTTTCTGGGCGGCAGCCAGTGGCCGGACTCCTTTCTCGAAACCGCTGTAAGTCGCGCAAAGTCGGCGTTCGTGCTGTAGTTGATTAAAGCATTTTGTATTACTTCTCATTGAATATTGTCCCAGCACCTTTTTAGAATTTGGAACAGTTGGTAAATTTTGACCCGAGAATGTCATTTTCCAAGCATCACTAGCCTCCACCAAGCATGCCATTTCAAGGGGAGCGGTTAATATTATTATTGCTACAAGAGTGGACGTGCTATAGATTGAGGATAGGAAGGCTGGTAGAGCAACATCAGTACTTTTGCATATCCCTATGCCCCTAAAACGGATGAGCAGGGACGCTTGGATCCAGGATTTATCTAAGAGGTTGATGTTCAGGATTTATCCCAAACAAATTCTAAGCATGCTGTCGTTTCGTTGAATTGATTTGATTTTTATGTCGGAAGCTACGATTTGCAATTAAGATAAAGATAAGATAAGATAAGATTAAGATATGATTTCTGATTTCCTGTTGGGGCAAACTATCACAGATAAAGATTCCACATTTATTGACAGGCCGAAGGGTTTCACCCTGCTGGCAACCGACGGCACAGTTGAGCTCGTTGGCTATGTGCAGTAGTTTGGAAGGTCTATTATAGCACTGAAAAAGGTACTTATAAATTTTGGGGGCATTATTTTTTATTTATAAAAGTAGGGTGTCCCTATTAACACAATAAAAAGCGATTTTTACGTTTAATTTTAAAATCATCTCACTCCGATTTTAAGTCAAAAGGGTCCGGGCTGCGTGGACGGCCGCTGCGTAGCCGCTTTTGGAGCAGAAACCCAGCTGTTGCGGTTCGAACTGGGAGCGTAGTTTTCACTGATTTGTCTTACGGCTAATTGTTTAGCATCAGCCTATAACTGTCCCACTCAAAGGCCTCCTTCATAGAAATCAAGTCATCGCTACTATGATGGGATTAAGCTTAATCACCACGCTTCACAAATGCAGATTGGTGATCATCATCCGAGCTATGTTCGAAAAATTCGAAACACACTTTTTTCTCGACCCAGAACCCTGAGATCACGGCCCGGTACTTAAACCACTAGACCAACAAAGCTAATTGTTTATTGGTACGGATATTAGATTGACGTACCTACTTTTTTCAAACCAATCGGAGTAAATATCCAAATTGGGTTAAAACAAAACACAACTTGGACATTTACTCCGATTGGTGCCAGCTAAACTTCGGACCAAGGACGGGACCTAAGTAAGCAAAGCACACTTCCGTTAAAGTACTAGCCCCATCGGTCTATTGTGTTTATATACCCGTTGCGCTCGGCTTTTTGCCTCAGACGTTCGGAGAGCAGGCTGATAATCGGTGTAAAAAAATGTGCAATGCTGGTTTCGTTTGACACTATGGTGCGCAACAACGTTGCTAGCCAGCAATGAACATGTTATACCTACACATTCTGATAGTCAGGAGGTACATTTAGGTAGTCAACATAAAAACGACGTGTTGAAACCAATATTTTTTTGATAATTTTCCCTTCAGTCCTGCCCGACCAATTTAATTTTGCGGTGGCCGAATTCTGAACAAATGTTTTTCTATACTAAATTTGTAGTACAGCGCTCCCCGTCAACTTTTTTATGAGTACACGTGGTTGAGTGCGTGTTTATTTTTGTTTGTGTTAGTGTAGTCTGTACAGTGTTGTTTTTGTATGCGACTATACAAAACTGTAGTTGTGCACATTTCCCCTGCAAGAAATGACTGAAAATGTCGAGGATAAAGCGAATCGCCAAGACGTCTCCCGTAATACCCGTGTTGCTCGAAGCACCGAAAGGTTTTAGTAGATTAAACAGACTCACTAAGCAACGGTTGTCTCCCTAAGCGAACTTATACTGGATCGAGAAACCACAATTTCTTGTTTGATATCATAATACCGTAAATTGAGGGGTGTTATGTACATATTTGAATTAAAATAATAGTCAAATATAACACATGAAGTGAGTGAACAAAATGAATATTATAAACCAATTCATCGCTATGAAAAACATCACAACCAAAATGGATAGTTAAGGAATTCTATGTTCTATCATCACTTTCCACATGTACAGTCAGAGAATAAAAAGCTTCGTCACCTTAAGGTAAATTTTCGCTTGCACAGCAAGAATCAGTTATACCAACATACCGGTTTAAAAAGATCTTTTTAAACCGGTAAAATTTTCATTACATTTTGTCTTCAAATATGGCATAAATAAACAAATATTTCACAACAACACATACATTGACCTGACTCCGAGATAGGAAGGTAGCTCAAGCCACATGTGTTACGGATGTCAGAATCAACATTGAGATTACAAATATATACATATAATACTTTTTTTATAAATACATACTTATAATACATAGAAATCACAAAGAGACTTTGACTTTTAACCTATTAAACAAGCTATTCGCGAATGACACGAGACAGCAAAAGTAAACATCCAAATTAAAAACGTCACCGACCATGACAATAAAATTTCTTTTTTTTTTTAATTATAAATGTAATTGCCACGTAAAACCAATGTAGGTTTTACTTCATAGGTATCTTTAAATTTTCTTTACATCAAAAGGAATCAATGTTGCTACAAGCAAAATTTTCTACTCTAACAGTTAAGCACAATTTTCTGTGCAACAGGTATTACTCTGACAAATTTATAAAAGGTAATGAGTGCTCGGTTGTCGGTTCTGCGGCTAATTAGCTTGCTAATCCGGTGAGCAATGTCGATAACTTTGGTTCTCTGCCGGATCACCTCATTTCGGATTCGATCTCGGAGAGAGACGCCGAGCATTGCTCGTTCCATAGCCCGCTGAGCGACCTTTAACTTGTGGACCAGCCGTACCGTAAGTGTCCACGTTTCGGCTCCGTATGTCATGACGGGTAGGACGCACTGATTGAAGACTTTCGTCTTTAGGCACTGTGGTATCGACGATACGAAGACACGACGTAGTTTTCCAAATGCTGCCCAACCTAACTGGATTCTCCTATTCACCTCATCCTCGAGGTTGTTTTTACCCAATTGCAGAGTCTGCCCGAGGTATACGTATTTATACGAGGACAGTACCGTGAATTGCAATCGGTTCCGGTAGAACATGTTCATTGAACATGACCTTGGTTTTGTTCATCACCGAACATAATGATAGTAATTTTAGAGCACTTCTTCGCTTTCGTGCGCAGTCGGGTGAGGAAACACTTAAGAATCATTTTCCTACACAAAACATTCACAGTAGAGCTATGTTTACATCATCTGGAATCAAAAATGAAGTGATTGAACTATGCGGTAATACTATTCGGGCTCAAATACTCAAAAGGGTCAAAGTAGCTGGATATTTTACTGTGCTAGCTGATGAAATGCAAGACATATCCCGAAAAGAGCAATTATCACTATGTTTACGATACGTGCACTGCTCATCTGGAAAATCTATAATTCGGAAAGATTTTGTAGATTTCATCTTCGTCGAAGATGTTTCAGCTCAAGCATTGTCTGCGATAATTGATACACATCGTTTATCATATGATTTAGATATGGATAAATTGATTGGGCAAGGGTATGATGGCACTGCAGTAATGAGCGGCCGGTTACGAGGAGTGCGAATCATAATCGCAGAGCAGTACCCGAGAGCACAATCGTACACTGTGTTGTTCACGTTCTCAACTTGGTTCTAGCGCGTTCATGTGAATTACCAATGATTTCTGAGTGTATACGAAACGTGCATAAAACCTCTTATTTATCCAGGATGTCGCCGCTCTATCACCCCTTACTTCCTCTTTTTCCTCTACGCGACATTCTTTCACAAGGCAGACAGTGGTCGAGCAACGTGTAAGATGAAGGTGAATCTTCGCAATGCTGAGAACGGAATTCCATGGACGTGTCAGAGGTCATCACCATGTGCAACAAGAGGTACAACGAGTAGATCTTTCGGCCTAGCATCAAACGTCCACGTGTGGAGTCCTCTTCTGTCTCCTGAGCAGCCGGTGTGTCGCACCTTAGTAGCCTACGCCTTCTCAGCGATAGTCTATGCTCCATGATTTTCTCGTACAAGGAGGCCCGGAGACGGGACAAGGTCTTTGGCAGGGTAGGCAGCAAAGAGGAGAATATGGATACGGCACAATCACTGGAAATCTGTGGCGCAAAAACCTTCAACTGTGATAGACGATAATTGGGATGATCAGTTTTTCCCTTCGATTAAGAATCTTCTCCTCATTTTAGCCACCCTCCCAGTGTCGACTGCTACTACTGAAAGGTCTTTCTTTTACCCTAAAAAGGTTAAAGCCTTACCTCAGAACTAAGATGGGAGATGAAAAAATCACCAGCCTGGCTTTAATGAACGTACATCCGATGAACGTAGATTCCGAAGAAATAGTAAATAAGTTAGCCCAAAAACGAAAAAGACTTATTTAAAAATTTAAATACACTGCAATACATACATACACACATCAAAAAAAGTTTGTGATTACTTGGATAATCAGGTGTATTCTATAAAATATAAATTTTATACGTTTTATGTTTTTATAATGAAAATGTACTAAGTTAATTTTTTTTTTAATGATAATGAAATTTAATGTTAAGAAATGCAGTTATAGCTGAAATTTCATGTGAATTTGAATGAATGAAAAAATAAACAACATTTATTACAAAAAGAGTAATAGTATAAATGACTCCTCCCCTCGCTCGCACACATGCGGAAACCTTTCTGGGCATGCTAAGAATTAAGTTATCTAGCATTTCTTATGGTAACCTGTCCCACTCTTCAATAGCAGCTGCCCTGATTTCTGAACCTATTTGAGTAGGTGGCTGACGGTTCCAAACAGCTCACGCATGCTCGATCGGGTTTAAGTCAGGCGAGCAGGCATTCCAGTCTAACCTCGCGAAGTCATATTGGTGGAGAGCTGCCTCAACACGTCCGTTTGGATGTGCGGGCGCTTTATCATCTACCATAACGAATTGGCGCCCGTGATTGATGCGGAATGGTCTGACGTATCCATCGATTGCAACGTTTTGTACATTGCTTCGTAATCCAGCTTAGTGTAAGCAATTTCTTATCGTTGTGCTAACTTGGCGACCAGAGGCAGCTCGCAGCTTTGTTTTCATTTGAGTAGCGTTAATTGTTGGGTCACGGGCAGCAAGTAATCTGATATATCGCTTCTGAATTGCAGTTAAAACAGTTGGGCGACCACTTGGAGTTCAGTCAGCTAAATTTTCCTGATACCTTTGCGCAACGTGGTCACGACGCAGGCTTGGGATAAATTAACTCTGCGTGATATTTCCCTTGTGGTAATAGTTCTCTCCACGTAAAGTTAGAATTCTCGTTCGTAAAACTTCTGTTAATCCTCGCGACATCGTTACCAACTAAACTTTTTTCGAATAAATTGAAAATATCGATAAGTTGCTGAAGCATTAAAGTGTTGATTGTCTTTTTATATGAAAAAACATTTGAATTTCGAAATTGTTTCATATTTAAATTTCATATTTGTAAATAAGGAATCAAAAAATAAAAATTGATTAGGTTTTATTCTTCTACAGTAAACAATATTACCACTTTTCCAAGTGATCACAAAATACATACATACTCCTATATTTATTATTTCAAGGCACGTAATTTTTGCAGTACGCCGTCTGCGTTAGGTCGAGTTACACCCCATATTATAATACAAGTACTCGAGTTATAAATTACCCGCGACTACGTTTTTTATGTGATAGGTGGTAGACGAGCAGACGTATTGCCTGATGGTAAGCGATTGCCGCAGCCCATGGACACTCTCGACACCAGTGGAGTCATAAGTGCGCTGCCAACCTTGTAACCCCCTTATCCCGGATTGGGCTTGCGGTACCCTCACTCTCGCAGCAAAACACAGCACAGTGCTGCTGGCTTGATGTTTGCTTGATTTTATTGCCTTTGCTCTGATAAAGGTCAAATCCATGTTTTTTATAATGGTCGACATCGTGTGGTGTCGGTTGGCATATTTGTTCGCGACGGACTACGTTATTTTTTTCAGAAAATCCATAGATAAACGTCGGACATTTTTAACAGGAATCGCTTGATGGCGCATTTGGTACTGACCCTTGGCGCACGATGGCCCATTTGGTTCAGATCTGACCCTTAGAGCCAATCCGGTTCGGCTTCGCAGCTCGAGGTAAAATCAACCCTCATCAAGATCAAAAAATATATAACGATTTTATGCAGGTATGTGTACATAACAAAATTAATTCAATTATGGAAATTATGTTCTGAAGAATATATCAAAGGTTATGTTTATGAATAAATGTAAATTCATTAATATGAATATGGTGGTGTGGCCGAAAGGGTTGATCAACATCCACCTTGTCACACATGAGTGCATACTGTCGACCTGACGGTGCGATGCGGTTATTAATAGTACGAGGTGTAAAGCTTTGACGTTGAATGTCATAGATAATGCCATGTTTGAAATGAATCCTCGACAGATGCGTGAGAAAAAGGGCCACTCACCTCATTTCTCACGCAACAGCAGAGTCAATTTGATCAAAACGCCTTGCTGATTGGGATAATTCCCGGTTGAGTCTTTACACCGTACCGTCCAGCATTACACGTGGCGGCGCGTACCGTGCCGCAGCACGGTGGCTGGCCCTGCACCGTAGACACATGAGTCCACGGCCTAAGACTTGGACTGCTCTGTGAGCAGCAAGGCTTTGATTAGGGGTCAACGGCGGCAGCTTGAGTTCCGAGAATCACAATATGTTTATTAATTTTTTAGTATATTTTTTGTATCGACATAATATGTATAAGATACATAATTATTAATTTATGTTTTTCATGTATGACTTTTCTTAAAGCTTACTTACACAAGTGTAAGTGTAACAAGTTTATGCATATAAAGAACCTATGTTTGAATTGAATCGAGGTATGGCTTCGAAATGGAGAGAATGGCTGAAGCTTGACTTCTTATTACATGAGTCAGTTTGAACTGCTGTGCTGAAATTGTGACAAATACTAAGTATTGGAACTGATACAGTAAATAATAGTGTGGTTGTGTGTGGAATTTTTTGTTTCACCGAGTTTACGTGAAACCTGTAGGATTACCTAGTCATCTATCAGGGGTTCCAGAGAAGGACGTATGGCAGGAGCTGGGGGATGTTTCATGCGAAGGGCTTTAAGGGTTTCACGAGTGTCCGAAGTTACCACGTCATTACAGAAATGTAGTCTCTATACGCCTCTGAGATCGCCGTCTGTGATTTTTTAGTCAATTTTACTCGAAATTTTGAAATTTGGATGATTTTGGACAGAGTAAAGGGTGATGTGGAGTGATGTCAGGACTGAACAGGTGTTTTGTTGGTTTTACTGCTTGATATGGAGGATGACATATTCGAAAATAAATATTATTTCCCTTGTTGCAATGGAGTCAATTTCTACACACTGGTCGACAAGCTTTGAAAGTTCAATTGTGACTACGATTCTGGCACCCCCAGGAATCCTTTTCATTACAGGACAATTTGTTTTAATGCGCTGAGGTGTAAATGAAAGGGTTTATTTTCTGAAATCCGTATCTATTATCTGGAAGGGAAATACGGATCATGTTCTCGTGTCCACACTGAGATTGTCGCCAATTGATTGAGATCGGTTAATAACGGCAGCAGGTAGAGAAAGGCGCAATACGGAGGTGCTAGCACGCTCCAGGTGGCTTAATTTAAAGCCGTCCCGTAGCGAACGAGAATATATCTGTCGCATTCAAACAAAGGAGACACACAGCGCGTGTGAAAGAGGGAAACTCAGATTCACTCGTAACGTCTGCTTTAAATCAGCTCAGGAGCGGCGCGTGAGCGATCTCGCGGCGTTAATTACCTTATGTTCTGACACCAATTTACAGGACGGAGGAGAAAATTAAGATAATTTGGTTTTTAACTTTATTTTAGGTTTTTTAGGATAATGTCAAAAAATCGTATCAAAATTCAAGAAAGTACAAAAACCATAAATATTAGAAGGTTGTGTGGCCATGAAATCCAGGATTTTTAATCTATGAGTCACGAGATAAAAAACGCAGACAATTCTGGCGGCCATTGTATGTAACGTCATAACTCAGAAACAAGTATTAAACTGCGTTGCGTAGAGTTTTATGCAAAATTATAAAGCGAAATAATCAAAATTATATTTTCTAATTTAAAATTTGATACAATAATAAAGTGAGAAAATGGAGAAAGTAAATCCTTTCTCCATTTTCTCGCTAAAGCCGATAGTCGCAATTTACCGAAAGTTGACACATTTATGATCGCGAACTTTTTCGCTTCGAATCCAGATTTTTTATTTCATCCTATATTTAATTTATTAATCAAAATTGTGTTGGGGTGGCAAAAAATATATTTGTTATCTTATTTACAAAACACTACATGCAAACAAAATAACCTCAAAATGCTATGCGATTAGAATCCAGACTTCCAGAAATGTTTGTTCAAGACCTCATATCTATTCTGACTGTTTATTTTAATTATATTAACAATAGTTTATCCTAGTGTTCGTTTCAAATTAATATTTTTAAATGTATGTCCTTGATATTTTTAAAATCATTTAGAAATTGTATAATTCAATTTAATTCAACTCAATTTAATCATAATAAATGTATAATGTATTTTGACAATAGCCAATCTGTATCTAAGGTAACGCTTATTTTGGCCCCCACAGGACAGGCTCTGCCTAGTGTGGGGTTCACAGAAAATGTATCTACAATGGCTAACTATTTATTTTGGCACATAAACTTTTTTTTATTTATTTTATTTTATTTTTAATCAATTGAAATGATTAAGTAACTAATACTTACATTAAAAAGGTCCTCACACTAAGAATAATTCTGAGTCCTTATAAAAATACTTTTTTGATTTATTCGCTGTCATTTTCGGATCGTGCCGTGCTAAATTCAACCACTTCTTTTTCAATATTTGCGATTTTGGGACATGAATAAACAATTTGTCGGGATTTTTAAGGTCGTATTTTTACATAAATGCACAGAACAGTTTTTTATGACGGTTCATTCATTTTACTAATGTTTTTCGAAAAAAAAAAGTTGAATATTAAACAGCTGGAGCACGATTGTTAATGTGCGATGACGTCACTCGCCAAAAAATCACGTGAATAAGCGTTTTAGCAGTTCACGGACGAAGAAATGTCGCATTCGGATGCCGTCGGTGAAACTCTGGGTTCTCCGCTAATCTTACTGGAGCTTCATTGTCCACATGAAGTCTTGGCTGTTTGGCTCAGTTACGCTTCCATTTAGACGTCTAAGCCAAACGATTTCCCTGGCACACTTACTGGCCCCAAAAATGTTTTCCTTTGTCGTGGAAACTGTCACACATTGGAGTCTCTAACTCAGTCAGGATTTAGAACCGCCGGCATATAGGTCAAACTCCAACTGCTGAATGCACTACGCACTACAGAACCTAGTAGGGTCAGGGTTGCGACTGGCTGATTGCTAGACTAGCCCTAATCTCGGTAGCTGGCGCCAATCAAGACGAGAGTACCTTGCATGGGAGAAACCCGTAGGGAAAATTCTACCATTTGTTCCGAAAGATCTTGATTTTTTAGTCCTGGAAATAGTTAGCCGAAAATTTGCCTCGATTTTTTCTCTTACCATTCCACACAGACCAATCACCATCACACACACTAATCACTCATTAGAACACTATTAAGCGGTACAAAATTCGTTGTACCAAAGGAACTGCCCAAATCCCATCCCATAATAAAAAGTTGATCGAAGAGACCCTTCGTGAAGACGTACCGTCTTTCGAACGTTTAGTTCGCCGAAGTGTATTTATTCACTGAGCCTCTTAAGTTCTGTTCACTTGCAACTTAGGTACGTTTCCTAGCAGAATACAATCTGTAGGTACTTACCACTAGTAAACGAAGGCAGTCCAGTGAATTCATGTGTTTTAGGTATTTGCGATAAACGACTGACAGCGACTCAAGCTAGCTTCCTCCTTGATGTCTCCTATTGAGGCTGCCAGGTTGTTTACTCGCAGTTCACGGAGTATTTGTTCCGTTTCCGGGGCTCCATCATTCCAACTGCAGCACCTGTACCACATTAAGTGGCTTCGACATTGGAGGGGCCTCAGTAAGTATACCTATGCCCGACGGAATAAATCATTCAGGTTTATGTTACGTGGGGCGCGGCCTTCGCTTTGTGCATTGACAACTCGTAAGGGAGCAGCACCGACCACCGCACCACCCGCACGACGCCGCAACCGGTACGCACCGTTGGTTATACTTCATAACGAATTAATGTCAACAAACGGATTTAATAGTAGCAGTTCGTCAAAACTGCTGGGTAGGGACAGTCTAAAATATTCGTATTTGTCATCTCCACATATTTTCACCGCTTCATATTTCCTTAAGATTATGATGATGACTTCCATCATTGTTCATTAAAGAAAAAAGGTATGGATTAACCAAATATTTTCTTTGATTTTGTTTTTTCTTCATTTGTCTTCTCAAAAGCAACATGAGTAGAATGCGTCTTTTACGACCCATACCAAGACAAACACTGTTATTTTTTTGTTTACTTTGTATCATATGAGGCTTGTGCACATTATGGATTAATTACGTTAGATCAGAGGCGTGTCATATCAGACATGTGTTTTTTATCGATATTCTGCGGAGCAAAGTGGACTCTCCTGAGCTGATCTCAAAATCTCATACAGAACACCAAAGTATCGAACACGAAACACAAAGTTAAGAATAAGAATAATTTTATTTGCTCAAAATATAGTATACATGGGTTGTTCAATACAATAGCTGTTGTCATATTTTGCCAAACTTTGGCATGCAAATTTTAAGTACCTAAGGTATCATGTAGTGTTATGTTATACATACACAACTACAGGTGAATAATAAAC
The DNA here is from genome assembly GCA_019059595.1 of Marasmia exigua. Taxonomy (NCBI): domain Eukaryota; kingdom Metazoa; phylum Arthropoda; class Insecta; order Lepidoptera; family Crambidae; genus Marasmia; species Marasmia exigua. The sequence goes on along the minus strand of CM032494.1, from coordinate 9,764,109 downwards.
TAAACTTACGTATGTAATAATAAAATATATTATAGGAAAAACAATAAAAATAAATAACACTTTATAAATCTAACTTATTTCTATTTTGAGAAATTCTAAAAAACCTTGTAGGGTAATGCCGGGGGAGATGGCCCTAGTATCTTGAAGGCTCTAGTGTGAAGGAATTATGATGAATAAAACAATAATTAATAAAGAAAATTAAACTTTACTTATTATAATTATTGAAAATCAACAAAAAGTCACTTTAAATATTGTAAAAACACGTAATATTAAAGTTTAAAATAAATCTAGGATTGGCCATCTCTCCCAGAGTGTCCGGGAGTGACGGCCATAGAGGCTGGGGGAAGATGACCGCTACTCTTTTTGCCTTTCGTTTGCCCTTGAGCTCTTTTTTTTTCTTACAACGGCATTCTTATGACACATGTGCTCAAACTCGATACAATTTTCATGCACCCAGAACATTCAAATATAACATTGAATCAAATCTTCAATTAGTTAGTCTCAGTCATATTTTTGTTTTTGGTAACGAAGGTTGATGACGGTTTCCATTCGTATTGGTTAGGCATCAGTAGAAAATTAAGTAGATGAAACGTAAATCCCAATTAAGACATAAAATTGTATAGCTATCTCTCCAATCAATACTATGGCCATTTCTCCCGATTTTCCGGATGAGGTAGCTAGCTTCCGTAAACACCACAACTCCAAAAATTCAAAGGTAATTTTGAAGATAGAACATTGAGAATATTTGTATTTCAACAGGAAACCATGAAATCAGACATAACTTTCAAAACCTTTTTGTGAGCACTTAATATATGAACCCCTTACCTTAAGTCGAATGTGTCATTAAAAATAAAGTGAAATTACTCAACTTTCTATTATTTTTTCGAACAAAAATTCACCGACACTTGTTGGCCACAGTCACCTGAACCAAAATAAATTGTTAGTAGTGTCACTTGGGAATTATTTGGTGATTTTTTTTCGATTGGTCATCTCCTCCGTACGGCCATCTCCCCCGGAATTACCCTATAGAATAAAAATTATTTTCTTTAAGCCACCCAAACAATCTACGCTTAAATATATTAGGATTAGGGAGCTCTTTCTCCTAGTAAGTCTCTAGGTAAGAGTCTCTAGGTAAAGAATTAAAAATTCTAACACACATGGCATCACATTGCCGAAGGTAGTGGCTTATATTTGGGTTTTTATTGTACACCAACTTCGTGGGATCACGGACAGTCCTCAAAAATGTACAATTAGATTTTTTAAACAGTTGAATATTACACTTAACAAAATTGGCTATTTCAAGAATGTACAACGAAGGAAGAGGCAATATACCCAAGGATTTGAACAATGGCCTACATGAATCGCGAGGAGTTTTATTGCACATTGCTCGGATACATTTTTTCTGAGCGATGAACAATCTATTGGAATCAACTGAATTGCCCCAAATCAAAAGTCCATAGCTCAGAATAGATGACACATAGCCATGATAAGCTGCTAATGCAGATGAAAGCGCTGAAGAATTTCTTAATCTATTAAGGACATAAACGTAACTATTTATTTTATTTCGAACAGATTCTATATGTTGCTTCCAGTCCAAATTGTCATCAATCTCAATGCCTAAGAATTTCGTAACCGTTAATTCTTTTATTTCATGTCCCTCGTAATTGACATTAAGATTTGATTTATTTTGTCTATTTGTTCCAAATTGTATGAAATTAGTTTTACCTACATTTACCGTTAGATTATTGTTATGTAGCCATTGAATTATTGAACTAATTGTGCGGTTAATTTCTACTTCATAATTGCTTACATTATTTTTAGGAATAATAACTGAAACATCGTCTGCATACATAACACATTTATGCCTAGTCACCTCAGGAAGGTCATTTATGTACAAAATAAATAACAATGGGCCAAGTACGCTTCCTTGCGGCACACCACATTTATTTTCTTTAAATTGTGATAAACTGGATGTGACTTCAAATTTATCATTTAAACCATTTATCTCAACTGCTTGTGTTCTATTATGTAGGAAAGATTGAATCCAGTCTAGTGCCAAGCCTCTAATGCCTAAGTTATTTAATTTATGGAGTAACAGTCTGTGTGAAACATAGTCGAAAGCTCTCGTCATATCAAAGAAAACTGTACTAACTGGGGTTTTTTCGTTAATTTTTTCCGTTATATCTCTAGTAAGTTCATAAATTGCGTCAGTTGTAGACTTGCTGCTTTGAAATCCAAACTGTTCTTTAGTTATTATATTATATTTAGTACAAAAACCCATTAACCTGATTTTCATAGCTTTTTCAAAAACTTTAGAGAGAATAGGTGGTAACGTAATGGGTCTGTAGTTTTCTATGAAAGATTTATTACCTTTTTTATGAAGAGGTTTTACAACAGATATTTTCAATAAATCAGGAAATGTGCCTTTTTCAAATGAGAGGTTGAGTAAATATACAAGTGGTAGAGTTAATTACTTTCGTACAAATGTTGTCATAGCCTGTAGCATTAGTATTTTTTAGAGATCTTATTATGGAATCTATTTCTTTAGCGTTGAAGGGTTCAATAAAAAATGAATTCCGTAAGTATGACTTACTTGTGTTTCTATATTTAGTATTCTCAGTATGTGAACTTGTTGAATCAATCAAAAAATTATTAAAATCGTTAGCTATTCTTATTGGATCTTTGATAATGTTCCCATCAATTATTATTTCTTTTATGAAATTATCACTGTCTACAGCTTTACTGTTTTTAATAATCTTCCAAGTCATTTTACTGTGCATGCCATCTCACCAGACTAACTACCTGGGTAACTCAACACTTTGGCGAATCGTTCACACCTATAACAAAATGTTTAGTCATATCGATCCATTTCTATTGAGCAGAAACCAATTTAAAAGCAGCATAATAAAATACATAGTTGACAGATAGATTATAGTTATTAAATACTATTCACTAATATCTAGCACAAGATAAAACGGCATCATTTGTAGTTAACCTTTCTTGTAATAAAATCAAGTTATAACTTTCTTAAACAAACTTTGGACTTCTTCTAAAAATATATTATTATTGCAACATTTATATTAAGTAGCTGTTACAATCATACATAATTATCTTTTTTCTTGTTCTTAGACAGCATAATATTTCTGAGCGATTGCACGTAAACACTTATAAATTAAGTTGGCACTTAAGTAAGTTAAGGAAAATCTATTATTGGCTTTACTATTGTATAAATACTAATTGTTTAACTACCTGTACGCTGTTGATTTTCTAAATAAATAAATTTTGGAATAATGATTGCCATCGGACGTGATGTGCTGTGGACGGCGTGCCCGTGGCGGCGTCCGGTGCCGCACGGTAGACATGTGACCGCTCCCTGACAGGTAAGAGAGCCGACAAACTCTCCGTACCGTAAGTTTTGCAACGAATCCGCAGTCTAAGGCGAAGGAGACCGTAATGGATAATGTGATGATTTTCAAGATGGCCCGACGTTGGCAGAGGTTAGCGCCTGCGGCCAAAACCCTAACACTCTGTCCGCTGAAGCGAGGATTCGAGCCCGCGACCTAGGAGGGTCAGGTTTGCGATTGGCTGATCGCGAGACGCAGCCCTGAGCCCTGACCTCGCGAGGGACAGTGAGGTGACAGTCGCTTTCTCTAATCAGGACGAGGGGTTTGCCTTTCGTGAACGAAGCCTCATGCGCGATATCGGACAAATGAGGAAATTTAGATAGGGTCGAGAAATCCACCCCTTGAGCCGAAAGTTCCTGGTTGTTTACCGTTTGTAATCCAAAACACATTTGCCGAAAATTTTCTTCGAATTTTGAATTTAACTTAAGTTGTTTGTTTTTACTTTTCCTACCATTCCACTGTCCCCTTGCATTCAAATGCACTCAGACCAAGGCGACGCACTCAAACAGTATCCAAGAGTGTGGACGTCGAATATCCATAGAAGATGCGGCCATAGATGATACTAGTAATATGAACGATTTCCTTCGCTATTTTGAGAGGCAGTGGATCAGATTAGGCTCAACACTTCGCAGTTGCGCTGCACAACGTCGTCGTACTACAAACGCCCAGCCAGCATGGCACCACCGATTAAATGTTTTGATTCCGACACGACCAACTTTGTTTAATTTTATTTTGACTGACCGGATGGCGCAATTGGTAGTGACCCTGCCTCTTACGCCAAAGGTCGTGGGTTCGATACCCACCCTAGACAAACATTCGTTGAACACTTGTGTTTCAAGTGTGCTGACAATCTTTAAACCCCCAACATTTAAACAATTTTTTTTTGGATATCGTACTTACTTTTCGTTATTTTTTGTGACGTTTTGAATTTTTTTTGTTCATTTAAGTTCAAATAAAAAAAAAAATCGTGTTTGTTCACGATACCGCATGCGTTAATATGCTATATCGAGAATCTGTTCTTTTGCGAATTAGTCTTTTTGCCAGTTAGTCTTTTTGTGAATTTGTCCTTTTGCAAATATACCATTTTGCGAATTAGTCCTTTTACGAATATGCCATTTTACGAATTTGTCCATTTACGGACTCGGTTGCCATTTTGCGAATTTGTCATTAGCATTTTGACGGTGGAAGAGCGGCTAGATACGCTTCCAGGGCCGATAAGTAATTCGCACTTCCAACTGGCGAAAGGCACCAAAAATCTAATTTAAATTATTTTTATCGGCTGATCTGCGATTGATGTCGTTTTAACCTCTAGATCCCACGTAGTTCCAGGAGTACATAACCGTCCGTCTTTGCTTCCACCTGGAATCGTTTGTGCTAGAAGTGTACCTACTCATACGACGGGAAGTAGAAGAAGTAGCAACTGGGAATCACTCGCTAAGATGTGGAAGGATGAGGAAGGACTTAGGTATTGTAGTGTCAAATACTTACGAACGATATATAGGTACGCGAAAAAATCGAAGTCACGCAGCTCTATATTAGACTCCAGGCTCCAATCCCGGAACACGGCTACACATTCACACTGCCCACTGCTATGTTTCGAACTTACATCATGTGCCTATTACGAAACTGATCTGAAGTAGGGGAGGTATAGTAGAGGTAAAAAAGTGCCCAATGCTCCCCGCACTGGGCACTTTTTTACATAAATGTTAATAAAACGGTTATTTTTTATCATAATCAAAATTTTATTCCAAATATATGGAGCACACATATTTGGCAGTAATTATTGCTAAGAAAAGTTTTAATATTGTAATTAGTCTCAAAGTTACAAGAGATCTTCGAACACATGTCCAAAGTGCCCAAACCTCCCGGCGGTCGGGAGGTTTGGGCACTGTATTTAATATGCACGATATTGCTTTACTATACTAATAGGCTTAAGTACTATATAACATTGCTATAAAAAATTGTAATACAAACATTTTTTCTTGTCATAGACTATTGAAAAAATTTAATAATGTGACTTAGAATCAATAAACTTAATTAAACTTATATTTGGTATGGCCCAGAGAGGCTTGTCAAATTTATATTCTAAGCTGCCACGTTTCATCCATGTCGTTGGTGTAGGCAATTTTGTCTTTATATCCTCCAGGAGGACGCTGGCTACGTCCTCGACGTCAGGAAATATAATTGTATTTCTAAACTTTTTTGGTGTCAAATTTAACCAACACAAAGTTATTGATCTGGAAATTTCTATCTAGAACGATTACATCGTCTTCATCAAAATCTTCTTCCGATTCAATAACGGTTTCGTCAGAAACCGAAACCTTTTCTATTTCATCATCGCTGTTAATCTTCCTGTTTTTCTCAGGTTTAGAAGTAAATTCATCAGCAAGTTTGGGAATTGTTTTCTGTTCTGTATTTTTGGAGCATTTTCTATTTTTGTTGAGCTCTTTGATCTTATTTTTTCTTTGTATTTCTTCTTCTGCCATTTTTATAAGTCTTTTCTCTGGTGTGTACGTCAATATTCTAGTTTTTCCCTTCTTCCTTTTCATACCATGCGATTTCCTGGGGCCGGCCTTCGGATAAGGTCTTACTAAATCAGGTTTTACATTGACAGTGCCACTAATCTGACTTCTAGAGGGAGATTCCAGTTGAGATGGCCCAATGACTTCCACATTTAAACTTGTACGATCCTCTTGACTCTGATTTTCTCCTGTTGAAAGCTGTTCAGTGACAGGTTGGTCTGAAATAGATTGTTCTGTGGGAACATTACCCTCTTCAGGCAAGCAGCGATCAGTTATAGAAGAACAAGCGAAATCTTCATCGGAGAAAATGTTTGAATTAAATGGCCATATGCCAGGTTTTTCAAATCCTTTTGAATATTCTGCGACTTGAATGCAAGTGGAATGGCTTTTGCTGCTAATTTTGGGATTTCATAAATTGTTACTGTTTTGGCAGGATTGCTTACCATCCAATCTGTTACAGCAGTGTTATAATAAGTTTTGAGTGGTCCATAGACAGTCAGGTCTAGAGGTTGCAGTTTATGGCTGCAGTGCGGTGGGAAAGTTATTAAAACAATGCCTGATTGTTTGCCAAAATCGAGAACTGGTACTGAAATATGGCTCTCATGATTGTCCAACAATAAAAGAACTGGCGATGAAGGCATTGGTTTTGCGTGTTTTGCGAAGTGGTGAATATATTTTAAAAATTTTGGTGATGTCATCCACCCAGAAGGATGTGCTGCTCCATCTGTACAAACGGGGGCATCATTTAGCATATATGTTTTGAAGTTAACTCGTGGGAATATGAAAAATGGTGGTATTGAGTTACCCAGTGCATTAATACCGCAGCAAACCGTTACAAGCGTCCCTCCTTCAGCTGACGTTACTTGCCCAACTTGCTTAGTGCCTCAGAGAGCAATCACTCTCTGGGTTCGTTGTACCATTGATAATCCAGTTTCATCTATATTGTAAATAGAGTCAGGGCCGAAGCGATGCCATTCATATACAGTTTTAAGATTTTCAAAAAAATCTCCGACATTTTTCTTATTAAAACTTGTGGCCCGTGACAGACTGGAAACCTCTGGTGTCCTTATCGAAAGTTTTAAAAAATCCCCTTATCCAGTCTATGGATGCAAGTTTCTTCTCTGTCCAGTTATCTGGTTTTTTTCAATGGCAGTGGCGTATTCATAAACCAATTCGCGTGTTTTCAGTTTTGATAGTCCATGGTTTAGTTTAAACGATGCTACAAGATATTCTGAAATTTTCTCTTCATCTTTTGTGAATATTTGCGACGATATAAATTTACAAGAATTATCTTTTACGACGCCACCCTGCTTGATATATCTTTGAAGGTTAGATCTCAGTATGTCATATTTATTCGCAGTACATTTAATTTTACCACCTTTCGAAACTTCTTCCAATGCGCGCAAAATAATATGTTTAGGGATTTCACGTAGCTTTTCTTTTTAAATGAAAACGGCATTGTCCTAAAAAGAAATGATCAACCATTCAATCCAATAGGCATAGCAAAAAGGCACAAAAGTTTGACACCAAAATACACTAAAAACAGAGGCAGCATTGGGCCCAAACCTCCCTCCTACCTGCGTGTCCAATGCTCCCCATAACCTCACTTTTCAAATAGATTAGAATAAGATTATTTTTATCAAATGTAGAAACCTAATTGACAGGCAAATATAATCTTCATTAAACACAAAAGAAAAAGATAACACAGATACTTACACTTTCTTGCAGATTTCTTTGTTATGATACATCAAATCACAAATAAAATATTTACTTCTGTACGTAGCAAACCGTTACGCGCATGTAACTTGACAACCAAGTAAAATGACAGCTGACACTTTAGATAAACGGTGTTGCTAGTGAATAAACTATAGTGCAGTGATAGAAAACAAAAAATATCTTTAATAGTTTTGGAGAAATGAGGGGGTGCCCAAACCTCCCGACCGCGACTGCCCAATGCTCCCCTACCTCCCTTACTCGAGAAGCAATGCGAGTAAAAAGCTACAGCTTCTTAGCTGAGTTTCATTACAAGGAAGCTAAGTTAATTATAAAGAAGAATGAAGGAATGACTTTCGTTTTAAATTACATATATGACATTTTTCTCGATTGAAATCGACATCATTTTGCAATGTTTTGAATTAAGTTTTACTAAGGAAAAAACACCGTAACTAAAATCGGGAGAAAATGCTTATAAGTTAGTTTGTTTATCAATTTAGTTTTGGTTTTGGCCACAAAATATTATTGGATGGTAATATGTGGTGGCTTCCTACCTACGTTATTGGTAATTTTACTCAAGAAATGGTTTCCTTGAACTCAGATAACCAACCATAGAATGCTCCATCACAAGGGGGTCTACTACGCCAAACGATAAACGATATATCGTGCCAATAATCGTGTCGAGGCCTACTATAAGTAACATCGTATCGACTGTCGTTTATACGAATCTACGAACGTTATTACTTTGACAGTTCTTACAAAACCCTACTCTAACAAAGCTTGTAACGATACGAATAATTGAATTTGACAGCTTCACCAACGTCAAATCGACGAACATTGCTACGACGTCTCTGATGTTATCGTGAAGAGTATCGTTTCGTTGTGATTTTAAATTTAATGACCCATATTTTCTCTCCGGACTAGTATCTTCCTTTACCGATGTTAAATAGTTTCGGTTGTGGTGACGATTGGATTTGATTGACATAAATCAAAGAATATAACCACCACTGCAGCTCGACATAATTCTAAAACATTAAGACCATGTTTGTCAATGATCGATCAGAAAAGAACACCCAGATAAATAAATACGGTAAATACACACAATTGTTAGTTCACTGGTTAATACTCACAAGTTTACTAATTTTCCAAATAAAATTTGTAGCACAGAACACTATTATTTGTATTTGTAACTAATTAAAACTACTCTGTGTTTATAAAACTTTTAAAAACACTTTTTATACAAATATGATTTGTGACATTCATTTTTTTTTCAGGCATTTATGCCTGAGCTGTATTGGTTGCACGTCTAATGAAGTCGGAGTAATATTGACGCATCTCCTCGGGGAGAGCTTCGGGCTGCGGCATTTCCCGCACGGGCGTCTGCACCGTATCCGTAAATCTTGCTACGAGGGACCCTGCCCCCCCACAGTCCATCAAATTCTATTTGGTAAAGGCCAATTACGTTTCCGACTGTTTCGACTACACCTCCACGGATGTGCTATTGGCCGTGTGGTCCCCGGCAGAGTAGAATAGGCCACCCTCACTCATACCGAGGTGTCGTAAAAGGCGACTAAGGTAAAGCTGCTGGCATGATCATCCGCACCCAGAGAAGGAAAACTCTGCATTTATATCAAAACCCTCGCCAACCCGTCTGCCAAGCGTGGTGAGTATGGCAATTACCCCTCATGTGATTGAGGGAGGCCCGTGCCCCAGCAGTGGGGACTTAAATGGGCTGATGATGATGATGATGAAATTGTCTATACTTACGATAATCGATACAGATTACGAACATTTCTTATAGTAGGGTATTAGTGAATATTTCGAACAACTGTCGTATCGTTGCGAATAAATCGATATCATTTGGCGTAGACTAGACCTCCTGGTTCTTCTTAAAATATCCACATAAACTTACGGTATGATATTAAGATACTTCCTCCGAACAACCTGTTTCAGTCAAATGAAATAGAGAAGGAAAATAAAACATCAAATTTTAATTGATCCAATTTATTGACGTTGAAATCAGTAAGTAGACTACATAGGAAATATAAAAATACTTTGATTTTAGACGATTCTATAAAAAGAATGATAAGAGTTAGGTTATTGTATTCAATACAATAAGCAAAATAATAGTAATACGTTGTTACATAAACAAGTATAAGTCCACAAAATTACATGTTTGAGACGGATAGTACGATATTCGTTATTTTAGAACCTACATGCCAAATATTGAATAGATATACAATATTATCACGTTAATTTATTTATAACCCACCAGGTTTATACATTAGTAGACATTGAAAATAACTTCATTTTTAATTTACGCAGTTAAACATAAAATAAACTTACTGCTGAAACCATTTGAGGTCAGCCTAGATATTAGTATCACTAGGTTGCATAAATGCGTTTATCTAATAAAATGCGGCTGTGCCACAAAATAACTAAAATACTAATTTTGTTCACAAAAATCTCCTTTTTATTTAAATTGAATAACAAGCATATATTACTACTTGGTAGTAATTCAATTAAAAAAGCTAGGTACTATAATAGGAGGATAATTTCAAAGGTCGTCAAACTTAAGTGGTAATAGGTATTGATAAATATGCTTAGATTACAATACCATGTCATTTTTCAGGTCTCTTATTAAAATTAATAAACAAGGAATCGTGTGAGTTACAAAAACATAATTTTTGTTAATTCGTTTTATAGTGATTACTTGTACATAATAGTAGTAACTGACGTCAAATAAAGAAATAATAAAATATCATGATTATTCGATAGAAAAAAGAAATGATGTATTTATATTTTTAATTTTGTAGAATACCAGTAAGAGTAAAAAATTAATTCATATATTTTTTTAGTAATAATAGTGTAGTTTTTAAAAGACACCTACTATTATAAATTCTTCAAAGATCTTCTACTCTAGTAGTACTATTGTTATGCACATTTTACTCTCTTTTTTAACATAGTGATAAATACAGCGATGCGCATAACAACATACGGGATTCCTACAGGGATTAAGCCATCCAAGAACCTACAAATGTATTATAAGTGTAATAATAGAAAAAATATTTTTAAGAAGAAGTGCGAAGGTGCAGTAACGTCATTGCGTTATACAGAAATCCTATGCTACCTTAATGGTTAACTTGACTTATGTTCGTCGAAACCAATATTGCTATCTAGATAAGTAAATGTTTGTGTCCAACTAAACCATAACGAGAATGTTATTATTATTAAAAAATGCTATAGTCACTAATTGTTTGACGGTGTGCCAGTATATTGTAGGCCACATTGCTGTTCCATGCTATTATAGTAAATATTATTAGGGTTATTATAATTCCGTTAACAGGAAAACCTTATTTCACTAATGCTTGTACATCAATGATGCTATCAATTGGTAATAAAAAATGGCGTGCAAATACTTTCAATGAAATAAACACTCACTCACTACCTATTAGTTAATGATCCAGCTATAATGCAATCACAATGTATTAAAATATACCTATTTACCTAAATTTAAAAATATAAAAATTAGACAAAAATGTATTACAAAAATATATAATATTTATATTGAAGTAAATACTTAATATTGATAGAAAATAATAATCTTCGTAAATCATAAAATAATGGTTTTCAAGTTAAGATAGTATTAGCTCACGACCAAATAAACTCAAACTAAAGAAATATATAATATATTAACGAAAAACACAAATTAAGCAGAAGTTTATTAAATAACTTGAAAAATTTTATAGTACATGCCAAATAAATAAAATTACGATAATATATATGAGGGGCTCTAAAATTTAGAGTCATTTCCAATAAAGTACTCGTACCTACTCTTTTGAACTTTAATAACCGACGTGTAACCCGGATGGGTGATTCTTACAGCTTAAAAAGTACCTATTAATAAAATATCCAAAGTAGTCAATAGCACAGTGCTTTATTTGGGTCCAAAATGATAAAATAGTCGTAGGTTTCTGATTTAAACGATGTATTTATGGGCAAGCGGCAAACAGCCCCAATTGTTCTATAGCGATAATTAATTTAGTCTATCGTTGAAATGGCACACACGACATGGTAGTAGTATGGTAGTTTGAATAAATTCGTTTTAGTATTTCACTTTAACTTTAATTAAGTGTTTACATTTTTGAAATCATGTTTTCATACCAAAGAAAAAACATTTTTTTTACACAAAACCTCAATATATTTTTTTTGCTAGAGATGACAAACGAGCAATCGATGGTAAGTAATCAACGCCGCCCGTGATGTTTTAATAACGTAAGCATTATATCCAAAGTAATGAATTTACTTTCATTTTAATGGTCAATATAAACTTGCCATTGACTACATTGTTAACGTTCCTTTAAATGGTAACATGAAAAGCTATATACATACTACTCGTCTTATACACTATTAATTTTTTTGACCCATTTTGTTGTACAGAAAACAGGAGAGGCAAAGCTCAATCCGAATTAACCTAGATGTTTATTCAATTACATTACTTTATTCTATATCACTTATAATATTGATTATATTATTAAAAATAATTTTACACTACAGATTATATTAGATAAGTTTTAGTCATAGGTACTTAATGCTAATTTATATGATGGCATGAGATATGAATATTAAAAAAAGTCATCCAAAAGTACTGATGACTTATTATTTTTTAAGAGGAAAGAAAGTTCTGGAAAGAGCCGAAATATATTACGTGGGTGCAGATATTTTTTTTAAATTTGCCTAAGAGCGGATTCATTCCGCAATCTATGGTATGGCGCTATCATTTTATACAAATTTGACGTTATGTCATAGATTTCTCCATGTATAAAGATTAGTCAAATCCAGCCTAAGAATATTTATTCAACACAGAGGTGTCATTAATTTATTTTAAAATATAAAATACCTAAAATTGATAATGTGGCGTGATATTAAAAAACGTGAAGTTGTACCTGATTTTAGTTAAATTTTGGTTAGTGTCCAATACGTTAGCAGCCATATCATACCTACTTGGTATTTTTTTTAAAGAAGTGATGATATCAATGGCTTTTTCTTTCGTTTTAGCGGCGATGATCATTTGAAAAGAAAATGGCTACAGCGTTTTGACGCTTGCTCTTTTGATGTGAATCGGCATGACTAGTTTGGAACTGTGGCATCGAATTACTCTTGTATGGCTACAACAGGCTAATTTCTTAAGAGATGTGTAGCTGGATTATAAGCGATCGTTGAGAACGATTTCAACGAAGCTAAGTTGAGCTGTGAAAATTAACGACATGGGACCGTGTAGTGCATATACGCCGTGCCTTTTTAATGATTTAAGAAAGTTCTCGAGGACTTTATAATGATAAAAATAATAATTTATTCCCAAATTATAGGGTTTTATTTCAAAATAAAATAAAATAGGGCCTCCGGTACCCTCACTCACTCGGCGCTGCTTCACGCCGGTTTTCTGTGAGGCCGTGGTATCACTCCGGTCGAGCCGGCCCATTCATGCCGAAGCGTGGCTCTCCCACGGTCAAATGATTGTTTTTATCATTATGATTACCACGAGAAGTGTCTAAGACGGTCAAAAAAAGGATGGTGTATACCTATACACCTACTGTACGTACCTTCGTACAGCCACACATCAAAGTATAGGTACCTACATAACCGTCAATTTTCTTCAGTCGGTTGTCACAGAATTCTGACATATCCATTGTGACTTGATGTGTGGCTGTCTGTACATACGGGTCATCCATAAATTACGTCACACGCATGACTTCTTGACCTCTCCCTCATCCTTGTCACAATTACAGCAGGTGACATTTGTGACACTCCTCCGGTACGGTACACATTTTGCGCCTAGTTACAGATTTTGATGTATCCGGCAATTTTATTGTAATCAGCGGAACTTATTATTCTAAATGTTCATACGGTGTTTAATTTATCTTTTTAAATTAAGTGTTTAATACAAAGGGGTTAGTAAGATTTTGAAATGTGACATCACTTATGGACACCGTTCCTTGTTCCATCCTCCATTTAAGTATGTAATATGGATGACTTTTTAATATCACATCTTAGCACATCACTGGTGGAAAAGAAGCCTTAGCAGAGACATAGTTGTCCTGTCTCACGTGAATATTGAATTCCTGGCTACTCTGCCTTCAAACCGGAGTACTGAAGGTTTGAGTAGGCAGAGCGGTGGTACCCACCCAGACGTACTGCACGAAGTACTACCACCAGTAGATTAATTAAAATGTTTTGTTTGTTGACATAATTAAGGTTGTCTTGTATTTATTCCAAAATGAAATATTTCGTTCAAATTGCTTTTTATTATTTTTATTTTTTCCTTTTTAATTGTATTTAGTATTATCATAGATTTAATATTTTTTCATGTATGGCGATTTTGAGCTGTGTATAAAGTCTATGCAAATCAAGCTGTTTGAATGTTGAAAACTATATGTATAATTTTATTGCATAACAATGAAATGCCTGCTCTCTCGTACTCGTAGTAGTTAAGTTGTCCAGATAAATATATTAAATAAATATGAAGTTCTTAACTTATCTAAGTGGCACCATATACGTGGCCTCTGGAGAGCGATTCTCTATCCAGATACATAAAGATATGTGTTACGAGTATTACGTCTTAATTCTATGCAGTTCACTCAATAACTGCACAACCTGCATAATTTTCGAAAACACCTTATTCTAAACCATTGTATCACGTACGGAAACTGCAATTATCTTAATTATCGACCGATAGAGATTATTTCTCTAGATCCAAATTAAATATATTTAACGTTACATTAGGTTCATAATTTTAAACCACATAAACCACATACTAAGTTAAGAGTGATTTTCAAACTAGTTTAAATAACTTGTTACATTCAATTTGAAATCGAATATTGTAATTTCTGCTATATACGTAGTATACCTGTTATAATATGACGATTTAAAGCAAATTAGTATCAAATGATGAATTTTATCGATCAATCTAGTTTTATTTGTAAATTTTATCCAATTAATTACATAAGTTTATTGACATCTCAAAAGATAAAAATGTTGACAAAGAATATGTATAACATTATAAGACAACGTACTAACAAAAAAATCAACAGTAAATCATTACTGTTAAGATAAACACCCAGTTAGTAGGCACTCTCTTCTCTAATCTATATTTTTATTATTTCGTATCATTGGTTAAATCAAAGGATGAAGTCCCGACCCACTTCTTAGATATTTCACTTAAAATCGTGATTTCAATTAATTTTGATTTGAATCATTAGCACCCATCTATCATAATGTTGCACTTGTCAGAATTAATGAACAAGTTTACAAAGAAAACCTGTGCATTTAGATTTTTATAATAAATAAAAAAAGATGTTTTTAAATTTTTATTCATTGATAAATATTAGGTTTTTTTTTACTCTTTTCAACGATTTTTTTATTATGGTGATTTGAAGTTTCAAACAAAAATTTAGCAAAGCAAGAATCATCTCCACTTAAACGTAGGTAGTGGTTATGTCGTGTCCATATCCTGGATTTGCTCTTAATGAAATACACGATGGTTTCATGAAATGGTCGCATTTCATAAGGGGGCAACTTTGATTTGATTCGATCATAGTAGGTGAGGGTTATTTTTTTTTGCTAACCCGTAAATTATTGAAATATTTGTTGCAAAAGTCAACATTTGTAATAATATGTAAATTTAATGTAGACCAAGACTCCAGTTTGTATTAACTTTCCTAGTATTTATATTTCAGAATTATACGCACAAAAGAGTTAATATTTAAATATCACCGCTTTATTAAAAATATTTACTAACAATAATTATATTTAATCCTAGGTTAAACGCAGCCGAGAAATTCTAATTAGCAATCAGATAATAAACTAAAAAAGTATGCCATGTATTTTTTTTACTGGCAATATCTATATTTAAAATGCCACTTGCCATCATGTTGAATGTATGGAAATATGAAACCAGCACTTTTTCGGTCGCATAATGCGTTATGCGACTGAAAATTGCTATAATCCTTTTCCCGTTCGATAGAGCCTCAATCCAATTTAATTAAGATAAATATATTTAATTCGAAGCAGCTGTATTACGCGCAAAAATTTCTACAAGTAAATACTTCGATTACGTTCGCTGGAGACTCGATCCATTTTGCCTTAGATGCCTATTTAAACTATATATATTTATTTCGAAGCAGTTTTAAATAAGTTAAAAACATATTAAGTTGAAAGTATTACGATCGAAAATGCTATAATTCTATAAAACGTACGCTGGAGACTCGATCCATTTCACTTACATTAATTATTTTTAAGTTAAAAACAGTTAAATGACGAACGAAAACTCCTAATTACTCCCGCCCGCTGGAGACTCGATCCAGTTTGCCTAAGTTAAGTACCTACATTTAGTTCTTAGCAGTTGTATTACGCTCGAAAACTGCTATAATTCTATTATATTCCGCTGGAATGACGATCCAGTTTTATTATGTACGTCAGGTTAATACTTATTTTAATTTGAAGGTACATAAATTTAGACATTTGCATTCCTTTTACCGGATTTTATTTTTTACATATTTTTGTATCTGGAAAGAATAATCTTAAATCTTGCAATATTTTTATAATTTTTAGTTTAATTCTTTGATTAAATCAAAATAGCGGAAGATACGGCACGTCCCTTCAGTTAGACAACTGAAAAGGGACCTTTTTGTTTCGACATATGCTTGAAGGTGTCATCAAGCGTGCTACGCGCATGCTACGCCAGTCTACGTGAAATTAGGCGACGGGGATCTAATTTATGCGGTCCATGCGGTACAGACTAGTAGCAGCTATTTTGATTTAATCTTAGGTTCAATTAAGTAATATTACGAGTATTAATATAAATTTAAACGGAATGTTATCTGTTGGTAATAAGATCTGGATAAAGCAATCACCATTGTGTCCGTAGATGTCACTGACGAACCTGCGGCCTTACGTCGGCTATCTAGGTGATTTAGTTCAAAAACAATTCGGGAAATAAACTCAACATGCAGGCGGAACTGGCGTTCTATTTTACCGTATCCCTGCCTGGACCTCAATGGTGCTTATAGATGGTAGATTTTATTTGGTTTCAAGCGTTTGTCTGACGATACAGGGATTACGGTGGAAAAGTTTACATAGCTTAAAATTCCTTTTATTTTCCGAGTCGAACTATCAAAAGAAATTTCCATCTTTGGAATAAATATTCATGAGAGGATTTTGTTGCGTTAATTTAGTTACACAAGTTCTTTGTACTGATTGAAACTTTGGATTGTTCAACACGAGTTTTTTTTAAAAATGACTTTGGTAGTTTTATTTTTGAGTAGCAATTTCTAGAGTGTAGACAGAATGTAAAAAACGAATGCTGAAGTTGTAAGAGTCGTATGTATATGTTTCAAACATTTCTATCGACTTTAAGCAGTATCACTATATTAAACCTACATAGTATCTGGTAGCTTGTCGTAGGATTCTTCTTTTATTACATTAAATATTAGACAATTATAAAACTTATTATTTATTTTGCACTAATTCTAAGTAGTTGTTTATGTTCCTGCCTACACATACTTAACATCTGCAGATAATCGTCAGAACCTTTTATACGATTATCAGTACAACAAATCTTAACTAACTTTTATAAATCTATCAGGCAGCGTTTGCGAGACAGTCTGGAGAGCGGTCTCTATCCAGATAAATACATACGTACACATACATCACATTATAGTACGTTACCTAAACCTAAACGAAGACACACATGTTTTATCTAAAAGCTAACTATCCTTCCAGGAGCGGAGTCATGTTAAGTAAAATTTAATCAGGCTTAAGGTAAATATTTTGAGATTTTTTTTCGTACATTTTAATAATTGTAAAAAAAAAATCATCAGTACCCGCTACAGGCAAAGGATTAATTTGTAGAAATGATTATTTTATCAGATGTCTTTTATTGCATTGCACAATGCAACTTTTTAATGGGTTAATTTTTTAACTAACCTATTATGGTGATTACTTTACGAGGCTAGAATAAGTTACTGGGTCCTGTAAGATATTATTCATATTGTGTTAATGCAAAATGAAGAGTATATTTTAATCTCATCACAGACCCCCTCCTGGATCATACCAGCTCCCTTAGAAACAATCGACCTAAACCTCAGCCCAAATATGTTTATAATAAATTGGCTGGCTTGAATAGCGAAGCCCTTTAGTACTGTATCTGCAATCTGCTAAAAACTTTGGATCCCTTAGTCGCCTTGTACGACACCCACGGGAAGAAATGGGGTGGTGAGCTATTCTACTCTGCCGGCACCACACGGCTAACTACACAGATCGACAATGTTTTTTAATACCCATATTATTCTTATTCCTAGACACTAAGGATGATATAATAATACAAAAAACGTGCAGATACTATATCTATGGAATGAATACCTTACCTAAATAGCAACACACGTGCTAACTACTTGAATTTGGACTTGGCTACTGAAACTTTTTTGTGTACAATATTATAACGTTACTATCTTAAATTGTAATACTAAGTATAATATTAGTATTTAATTAGTATAATAATCCTACACTCGCGAGCAACCAAATCGACTCAGGTCCTAATTTTCATACAAACATAAGTACTAACTTCAGAGGCCTATAAATGTGAAAGTACTAAATGCTTTAGGGATATTTTGTTGTAGGTAAACCGATTTCACAAGTGTTCAAATTAAAATTTAATTATCTTAACATATTACAAAAATGTGCCTCATTGTTGTCAATATATTGGCATGTATGTCATCCAATAAACTGACAACAATAGTGCACAAGTGTAGGAGTTGTTGCATATACTATACTAGCACATACGGATATTGAAATGCAAATAAATTTGATTGACTGCATCAAGAATTCAAAAATAGAGTAGTTTGAGTTTGAAACCCTCTATTAACCATGGAACACCCGGAAACTATATCAGGCCGCAACTGAGATAACAGTTATACATTACCTGAACTACAACAGCAATTTTATCCCAATCAATTACCTAATAACAAACCAGCCGCGGTAACGCTCGCTTTGCTGGGATCTTACGCTATGTCAGTTGCGGTGCGCAGGATTCGGAGACCACTTCGCAAGATTGATAATAATATGACCAGCATGAAATGGCCAAAATTCTCATAGAACAACGTTCCGCTCGGACCGAGTACCTATAACTTAATTATGATGTTACAAAAAGAAAATGTATGTATCTCTTAATATACATCGCAACCATATTTTTTTCATTTTTATAAAAATTTTAATAATAGATCAATACTCCCCAGCTGCGGTCACGTTTATTGCTGGGTAAGAAATGTCGCCAAATTGAAAATAAATGCGTGCTTTCCGATATAATGTAGTACGTAGTTCATATGAAATGTTAATGAATATAGGATAGATATTTTTAAACCAGTTTTAAATTTCAACTTGCTGATTAATATTTTTGTACATAAATACGACTTACGAGTATTTTACTTATTTCAAAAAAAAATTGTAACTACACAATAATGTGTTTTATTTTTTAAGATTTTATACCGAGGAAAATAATTAGTTAGATATTTTTATCCATAATTATTTATTCGAATAAAATGTAAGGCCGTTTATGAATTTCGAATCCGTTCATTTAACTATTTTAGTGCAGGCAGTAGGTATTTGACATTGAAAGTACTATTACAAATTTCAAATAGCTACTGCCTTTCCTACCAAATGCATTAGGTAGCATTTGATACTATAGGCTACACCGGATGTACCTACCTCTTTTTTCTAGTTAAGTATATCTTCATAATTATTATGAAGGTACAATACAATTATATAAATTTAAAGTCAATTTCCTTATGTCTAAGCAGTAGCGGACACGATTTTTGCTGGGTTATGGTTTTTCTATAGATAAATACCAAAAGTTGAAATAACCTTCAGTTGAAGCGTGATGCGATACTAGAATCAACGAATCGTATTGTACAAAGGTAAAGAATGTCATCTCTACGCTCTGTATACAATATTTTGTGTGGTGCTAATCATGAAACTTTAATTTGCCTGTCAATAAGAACAATATTTAGGATTCTCGAAACCGGTTGAAACATTTCATATCGAATTATAAGGGGTAAACATTTTAAGGGGTTTTATTCGACAAACAAGATGTAAATAAAACCTACCGAATTTAACGAACATAATTGGCATCGTAAAATTTCACCCTTCAACGAAAATTATTCTTTTCTAGAATGTGTACCTACTCCCTTATTCTTAATTTATATTTATTGGATTTTAAACTTTAGCCGCAAGAGTTTATTTACGAGTTTCTTAATGCTTATAAGGTGGGCAAGAGCGCAAAGTATCCACTTATAATAAAATGTGTGTGTTCAAAACATTAAAATTGTAAGTCACTTGTATTTAAGTTAAAAGTATCTTAGAGACTACAAACATATTCCTATTAGGAATACAAAATTTAAATATGGTGGATTTAACGTGATGGCTTAATTTATATTAGGTATAGGAAACAAGTTACTGCCTCAAATCAAAATACATTCAGAAATACTGATTTTTTTTTTCTTAAAAACTCAAAATATTCCAGCTTAATTTATACTTATCTAGATATCTATTATTTTATAAAAATATACATTTGTTATCGTCTAATCCCTTGACTTTAAACTACGGACCCGCTTACTGCTGTGTTCTTACTTTATACATTCAGAACCCGCTTACAAACGATTTTCTACTGATTTTTATCGAGTATAGCTTTGAAGCATAACATAAACGTTAACATCTTATTTAGAATAAACCGTTAAATGTGATAACTATTATGTACACACTATTGGGTAGCGATATTGAGGTACACTTGGAGAGCCGATTGGTTCATCCAAAAATAACATTAATTAACCTAAGCAGTTGTTCCGTATATAACTGCTGTTGATAATTTACACTATGAGCAGCCAAATTAGCGTCCTCCTGGAGAGCATTCTCTATCCAGATACAAACTATACCTTAAAGTCACCTAAGCAGTTTATTATAGTTACTGCAATTTACTTAACTATCGGCAGCGTTTTAGACAAAACACAGAGGGAAAACCTCTGTATACACCTAAGATTAACATAGTTTATTTTTAAATTATAAGAATACTCCTCTTCCTTTCAGGAATGAGGTCACACATAAAAAAAATGTGGCAAATATTTTGATCTCAGGCCATTATTTTAAATTATAGTGTGATTCATCTCATTTTAGTTTCGGATGGGCAGTCTATTTTTGTATTTCAAAACTTAGTGTATTCCAAATAGGCCGATTGATTTGTATAACATCTGAATATTGATTTCAATAACTAAATTTAAAAAAAATAAACTTATATAACTTAGTATAGACCTCGCTCCTGAAATGCACTAGCTTCCTGACCAACGAATTCTCATACCTATTCCTTCGATCGAATTTCGAATCGACCTGCTTCTACACACACCTTTCGGCTCCACATTGATGAATACCGAACTTTAAGCGCACAGTATTAGTAGCGCTTGTCCGAAGTAGATAGGCAGACTAAGTTCCATCGCTGCATATTTCAGCTCTCTTAAATACATACAATTTTGACCAGTTTAGATAAATGTTGGAGACTTTTACTAAGACGTTTGACTTCAAAAGTATTTAATAAAACAGAACTTACGAAGTCATAAGTAGTTACTTATTTTGTTATTGCACTAATGCCGAAGTAAACTTGGTATAAACCAATGTTTATTAAAAATATAATTTATTAACATTTATAAAGTTATTGTTTAAAAGTTTCATATACGGGTAATTAAAACATTCATTGATCATTACATTTGGATTTCAGTAAGGCAATAGTTAATTATGTCTTCAAGGTCAACGCGTAACAGCCTAAACTTCATCGTCGCTTTCTCTCAGGAGCGATTATGGTTAAGCGTTAGCCTATTATGTAATAAAGCGTGGCTTTGGTATTATGTGAACTCAAATATGAATTGGCACACATTGAAGACGCTTCATCTAATCGCTGTCTGTATATTTTGTCTGAAACCTGTCTGCCAATCTTTATCAGATTATTTCCTTCGTCACCTCGCAAGACGCTTGCGGGAAAGTACGGGTTACACTCTCAAATCTATGTCCCCAAACACGTAACTCCGATACTAATATACCTTAAATCAAAGCCATCCTACATTGACTGGAAATCCTACTCGATATATACCTTTTTTGTGGTGCCTGTGGCTACTTAAAACTAAAGCTTCCTCCCTTAAGACGTAAAATAGAACAATGGTAGATTTAAGACAGACATTAAGCCAGGTTGTCCCTGAGAAAACCGCCTCTACTCAGACTCTAATATTGCACATATTTAAGAACATTTAAAATTATTTTTGGAATATTGGACTGCAATATGGTTATTGGGTCAGAAGAATAAAAAGTATATTCTTATAAAAAATACGAAATAAGCAGGATGGAAGTTGTTTTTTATGGTGTGGTTAAAGGTGCTTTAACAGAGGTGAAAAGTAATTTTAAAGTTGTTCGGTCATTGTGTTTCTTTGTTTATTTTTGTCTATAATATTTTTTATTGTAGAACTCTTCATACTAAACTGGAAGCCAAAGTATCAATTTTTTCGTTAGTATCGTGAAATGTGTGAATTAACCCTGTAATTTAAAAAAAAATATTTGTCACATATTATTTATAGAAAGTCGCAAATTTATTAGTATTTGTTTTTGCGTTTGTAAACCTAGTGGATTAGCAATGCCTACTAATACAATTTGTAATGGAAGACTCCAATGGTCATCGTTGTCTCGCGTCTATCCGTTTGCCTTCCTGTTAGCTCAAGAATATTGGAACTTTGGTATACTTAACATATCAATAACTTATTAATTACGCTGAATCGTATCTTAATTGCAAATGTATTTTAAAATGTATTTCCTGAAGGTGAGGTGAGGTACCTCCCTATCAGGTGGTATGGATGTACGAATAAAGTAGGAATGGTTTTATTTCTCTTTAGATAAAATATTTTGGGAGTGCAGAAATCATTTTCGATTCTCGGCTCCGTATTAAATCTTAAGAGTAAGTGCAAATAAATGGCCTTTTTCTGAGACGGTAAAAAATTTTTTCTTCTCCCTAACGCAGTGAAAAAGAGATGTTTTATGATATTACCTTCTGTATATTGCGTCATATTGCTTAGATGTGAGCAGTGTAGCTTAAATGAAACATTTTAGGTGTATTTTTACGATTGGGGGGATCCATTGAGATGGGTTCGTTGGGACTGGGTTTGTGTTCATAGAGCAGAGCGTTTCAATTAAAATTCATCGACATTGAACTTATTACGACTTAACGGAGGAACCGTCTTAAAAATAAAGCTAATATTACTACGAAGTTCCTATTTAATTTACTGCTTATGTTCTAACCAGCCACGGTCACGCGTGTTGCTGGATTATGCTATGCTATGTCCGTTAATATGAAAGCCGGCGAGCGCACTATCTCGTCAGATAGATAAATAAGACGTGGTGTAGCGTAACACCACAACATAAGTCAAATAACCAAAATTCTTATGGCTAACAGAAAGAATTTTCCTTGAAGAGACGAACATTATTTCATACATATATATTTGAATTAAAACACGTGTGCATACGAACAGTGCACTAAATTTCATAACTTAGGCAGAAATATGTTGGTTTCCTTTGGTTTGTCACGACAATTCAATATTGCTGTATTTTTTACGCACGAGATTCGTAAGTTTACATAAAAAGCTCATTAATTTTTCATACTGTATATTCATAACATCTCAGTTCCACCGACGTGATTTAGCTAATATATTTTTAATAAAATGTTCTCCCTTTGATGTATTTTTTCTAATTATATTAATTTGGTGAATAGCCGCGAAAATACTCTAAGAAGACAACGCTATCATGTAATGTAATAAAGTAAAACATGAGTAGTCGAATAGAAAGATTACGTGAATATTTCGCTGAAAATCAAATAAATGCTGAAACAGTATCAGATCTCAAAGGAAAATTCTCTCGTCCTAAAATTAAGGTTAAAATATAAATGTTACTATGATTATGTCTATAGTAAGATTTTATCTTACTATAATACTACTTTTCCTATTGCAAATATTTACCAAAGACGAAAAAAATTAAATTGCGTAGCGTCACAATATAACGGCATGTATGCCACAACTTAAAATAACTTTACGAAACATCTTAATATAATTTAGATAGACATAATTTTTACTTTCAATTTCAGAATGATCTAATCAATTTATATGAAAAATCGATACATAATAAAATAAGAAATTATACATACAGTCGAACATAGAACCTCCGCCTTTTTTAGAAGTCGGTAAATAATTGAGATAAAACCATCACCATACGTAAAATGCAACACGAAACTTCAAACCTACGCTGCGGGAGACCTGTCAGACATGGGTAAATCTTTAATAAGCTGATTCAAAATGTAACTAAGTAAAACCGCCGAGAGGTCAACGAAGACCTCTCGGACTTGTCACATGCTGATTTCCACTCGTTAACTAAATAAACCCGCCTTGTGGTCACGAGGGACCTCGCATTAAGTAAAATAAGATAATTGCTGAGAGCCTGCCATTTTTTCATATGCTATATGAGACCTTTTGAGGGTCCTTCGGACTTTTCAGATGCTGGCGACCTACAATCAACCTGACGAGGCGAAATCGGTTTCCTTGTTTGATAGCGACAGGTACATTCACGTTCGTTATGGGTCGGGATCATTGTAACCACCTGATTTCGACTTTTAACTAATTAAAGCCGTTTGTCATCCACCAGGGACCTCACGCTGATTAAATTAAGATAATAAGGTTTAAAGTATTCGCGTTGCAACTTGAAATGAATACAAAACAAACAATGGTAAGAATATTATTATTTGTTTATATAATTTGTATTTTTGGTTTGTCGTAATTTTTGTATTAATTCCGGTAACAAAAAGAACAACAAATTTATTTCATATCCATACATACTAACAATAGGTACGAACTCGTACTAGTTACTTAGCATACAATGTTAAATGTATTATTATAATTATTCGTAATCTAGAAACTTATTTACGCAGCATTTAATTAAGCCGCTTTTTCCTTATCTATTATTTTTTCCATGAATACACGTCAGACTGGATAATGACTACCCAGCTGAAATTAACCTAAGATGTGGATAGCCACAATAGATTATACACTTTATCACTAAGTACCTAATTAATATAAATTTGGTGTTTAGTCTCCCTACTCATAATTAGACATGAGTACCTAATATAAGAAGTTTAAATATAAATATAAATAACTGTTAATGAGTGATATGCTGCTAAAGTTTAGTAAAATTTTCTATTTAGATTGAAGGGCAATCTTCTGTCCGGACTGGACCAGGTCTCGATAGCTTATATCAATGTAGGTAAAAGGGGTTTGGATATGATATAAAATTGGGTTATTTTTTCACTCAAAAGTGGTTACGTGTTCCTCTTTATTAAACCTAATTAGTTAGCTGATTTAATTTAGTAACTATTTTTATGTATTTATTTTATTATAATGGACCTAGCCCAGATTCCTAACCTAAATAAATAAATAAATTTTAGAGCTTTGAAATGTGAGAATAATAGAAGGAATTAACTAGATTTATGATGTTAACTAAGTATGAGTTGAAGTTATATTTACCTACAGACGAAATTATTTACTGAATAGTGATTTTAATGGTAAATTATTTCGTAATTTTCCGAGATATTCTTTACATCCACTTGTTACGACCCTGGCATCGACTAAGGGCAATGCCAATCCACTGTGGATGTAATTATATTATCTAAAATCTTATTTTATACACCGATGATGTGGTAATAATTATGATTTAGTAGATATGTTATTTGCTTATTACATAATTTAATTCAACACTTTTGTACTTGTGTATATTCTTTTTTTACATCGAATTAATTTACTTTCGGAAAAATCTATCGACGAAGTGACTTAAATTTATATCGCAGATATCTAGTGCTCGCTTTAAAATACTCTTATAAAAATCGTCTTAAGTCACGCCAGAAATACATCACGATTTATTTAAAAGGATATATTATTCAATATTAATTTCCTATACTAAATTTTAAGATAATCACATTCCTAATTTTAGATTTTTCTTAGTAAATTCAAGACCCAGATTCCAGTGAATAGAAACCTTCAAATAACACAAAGTACCTTATTATCTATGCATCGATTTGCAGGGTAATTTTTTATATGTAATAAAACCAAAAATATACCTAATTTTTCACAAGTTTTAATCGTAACACTATTCTTTAATATACTTTTTTATTTTATAAAACAGTAAGTACCTACTAGTTTTGAAAGTACGTAAATAAATAAGTTTATAATATATATTTATTTACACTCGTGTCATAATCTTCAAATTAAGAAACCAAAAGTAATTTAGGCTTTATAATATTGATAGCTTTAAAGAAAATTAAAAAGTATGGGTGTTGCATAATGATTTTTTGTGCAACAGCATTATGTAATGACAATATTATCATCATATTTTATACTGTCAAAAAGTTACAAATTGACACCCCAAAAATGTATCTGTTAAACTGCCAGATACGATCGTGTTTTGATAACCCTAATTTTGAGACAGTGACATTAAGTATCAGGCTATATACTGTTGCACTGCAAGGCAAGGGGCCTCCATGATAGAAATGAAGTTATCGCTACTATGATGGGATTAGGCTTAATCACCACGCATGCCATATGCGGATTGGTGATCATAATCCCGAGAAATGTTCGAAAAATTCGAAACATACTTTTTGCTCGACCCGGGAACCTAACCCAGGATTCAGGTTACATAAACTACTATTAAATTATATTTTCATGGGTAAAAAGTAATACTTAAAATTTTATACTTAACTTTATAGTAAAAAAAATGGTGGTAAGATGTTCACCAGGGGCTACTTATTTTGAATAGATAGTTAGGTTAGTTCCATTATTTATGGCTAAAAATAATTCATGAATGGCTGGACTTACTAATCATGACCTTGGATTTCTTGGATTCGAGTTATGTTCAAATAGCAGAATAACTTTTTTAATTATTTTTCATCAATAAACAATACCTTGACACCACAGAGGTTGGTCTTTGGCTGGACTTACTTATCATGACCTTGGATTTCTTGGATTCGAGTTATGTTCAAATAGCAGAATAACTTTTTTATTATTTTTCATCAATAAACATTACCTTAACACCACAGAGGTTGGTCTTGTTCTATCGTGAGCTATGAATATTATGAACTTATATTTTAGGATTAAAATCGACGACTCGTTTGGAACAGTGTTAGTGAACATTGCCGCCTTTGGTCCAACGGTTGCGGGTTCGATCCCCGCACAGTACAAACATTTGTGTACATGAACATGACTGTTTGTATTGGTCTGGGTGTTTTCTATGTATTATAAGTAGTACAAAAGAAAAGCATTATATGTATGTATTTGTAATCCCACTGTTGATTCTGATATCCGTAACACAGGTGCTTGAGCTACCTATCTCGGAGTCAGATCAATGTATCTGATGTGGGGAAATATTTATTTTAAATTGCCAATCGGCCAGACAATAATGAGGCGACACTTATGAATGTGAGTACACTTAGCGACACTAATTTATAAATTACTATCCTAGCAATTGATAGGACAGTATTCCCTTAAGTTTAAAATTGGTTGGTGTCAAACTGTCCCGCAGATCAGATGGCAACTAGTTTATCAGGCGAGGAACTATGAATGATGTGGTTCGCTCGCCGTACACATTGTTCGCGTGCTGCGTATGCAAGATACAGGGTGGTTAACTGCCTTTTAAGACTCTGTATTGCTGATTTAACAGAACAAATTTGACTTGAGTGTGTAACTATTAGAATATCAAGTTACTGAAAAAAATATAATGGCGGATTGAAGATCGCCGAGGGCTACTAATAAGAAATAAGTTAAATAGTTATGGTTTAGTTGTCCAGTTTCTAATAAAGTAACTACAAAAATAATTCGACAGTAATAAATGCGTGACGTGCCGGTTTTTATCGCATTCTTTATTGTTTGTATTACAGAATTAATAAAGTATAAGTTAAGAACTTTTTGCGTAATTTTATATTTTAAAAATATTAAATAATTATTCCATTTAATGGTAAAATGGTAATATCGAATTCCAAAAAGATAAAAGTTCTAAAATGCTATAAATACCTACCTAAAAGGTGTTCCGAATTCATTTCTAAGTTTTAAATCCATAGAGATATAAATTGTATGCTTACTTTTCAGAAATGTTATAATATATGATTATTAATACTGACATTTCTAATATACAATAGAAAAATATAGTAGGGCATTAAATGCGTAAATAGATTCTTAGAACAAAAGTCATAAATACATCATAACTTTTTCCAATCGTGGAATGTATGTAAAATATTTTATTAATAAAGATCAGACGTCGTTAGTCAAAAATCAAATGTAAAAATATAGGTGTTTCACTTTGAGCTGCAAATCTAAATGAGAAATTCATTAAGGTGGTATATGCAGTAAAATAAATAATGAAAAATCATAAAGTAGGTATGAATGTACATACATATTTTCGATTGAAATGCTTAGTATGTTTAGCAATAAAATCTTTATAATAGTAATAATTACAAAATTTGTCTCAAAAACACTCGTGAGCATGTTACAAAGTTAAAACAATATTTTGAGAATTTTAATTCATTATAAAATAAAAAATAAAATACCAAGCTATGGTTAGCTTGGTATTTAAACTCAAAATGTCTTTGTGTAACGCCATCTCTTCCATCCGTATGTTTTAAGTGAAGAAACCCATTGTTAGATGTTTATCTGATAAAACATACATGCACTACACAAATATGAAGGAGATCAGAGCAGTTATTTATAAATTAAGCATAAGGCACTCTTGATGCCATCTGTGAATTGAATATACATAAAACTTACTAAGTATTCCCACGGGTTTCTATTCTATGGCTACATATGAATGAATAAATATAATTCATAATAATCAAATAAAATCTGCGTCGGAACGTAGTGGCTCCATGGAGCTAATGAAATAACGCATCATCTATTTCATATTGGTATTTTGTTTGGTAGCTATTGGAGTATTACTCACAATCAAGTAATCTTTTGAATACGAACACAGATTTTGACACGATGAATTTCATAAACAAATAAGAAAAGATCAACACGAAAAAAATATTTGTGCCTTCAACAATCAGTTTGAGCAACTTGAAAAATAGTCGACCTTCGCCGATGGCGTTGAAGGATTGGATGAAAGAGTGGATATCCGAGGATGGCATTTAGACAGCATCTGCTGCCGTGGAATTGGTCCTTCGGCGTCTTCCCGAAGTGGCGATTGGTGTAGCTTGTGATGGTATAGATATTCGTGCGATATTTACTTCAGTTATGGCGCGGGGGTGACACAGACGGCTACGTGTAGTTGGAGGCTCTCTGCTGCCGCCAGGCTGCGTGGAAGCCGGCGGCGGAGTCCGAGTCGGAGTCCCCTTCCTCGCTCACACCGATTTGTGCTCGAGGCTGCAAGAAAAGAATGTATTTAGACAGGGATAAACATGCACAAACACACATGTACAAAGTAAAGGCAGCTGCAAAAATATGTATATGTATATACCTATCTCGGAGTCAGATCAATGTATGTGATGTTGTGAAATATTTAATATTTTTATTTATTTAATACTTTAGAACCTTGTCACGATATTATGCATTCCGCATAAGTATATGTCAGATATAGCTACACGGTACTTAAATTTTTACACTTATTTGTAGCCGACCGTACAAGACACAGATCGACTACTAAAGATATCGTTGATCGCGCTAAACAGTATGTCGTATCGTGTCTCTTCCGCACATGTTCTGTATAGTCGGTCTCTCTCACACCAAATATCGCCGATATCACTGTGCGCTCGCATGTATGTAGCGTAGCCTGGACCCCAATTCTCGTGCTCGTGACATTTACTTTCATACGACATATATCACTGAAACATAGTTTTTTTGTATGGCTTTCAGGTGATATCCGCCATGTTTTCAAAATATCACAAGCCCGAGAATCGGGCTCCTGTTTAGCACGCAATGTAGGCAGCCGGCGTTTTGGTCTACATACATATTTTGTGCCAATGGAATAGTAAGTACTACGACTATTCACGACTCTTTTTTAGTTCGACAATCAGATAATTTAGTAAAAGCTACTCCTTCCCTCGAAAATGTAATATCCAAAAAGTAAAGGCTGTGTTAATACTTATGTTAGAACATTCTAAGTCCTGGGTTTTGTTTATGGGTATTAGACAACAATGAATTAAAATATCTATTCATAGGCTTGAAATAATATTGTGTCTAAATTAGGTGCCGCAGGTATCTAGTACATATGTATGAAACGCACTTCGAGTTCACTGACGTAATAAACTCAATAATGTATCATTATTAATATTTGCACTTTAATTTTTCGTACAAAGAATACAAATTGCTTTGCACTAACTACTTAGTCGAAGTTTGCAAACATTTACAAAATGGCTGGCGGCTATTGCAAAGCGCATGTGCAATTACACTATAAATCAATATCTCCCGGTCTAGAAAACCTGGGAGCACTACTCTCGAGGCTTCTTTCACAGGCCTCTAACATCGGCGTCACATGCGTTGCGCATATAAAATTAACTCCTGTAATGGGTCTAGTGATGCGACTGTGATCACTTTTAATCATGTCACTTGAGTGATATTATAATTTTTTTTATGCCAGAGGCGTCAAACGAACAAGCGAGTCATCTAATGGAAAGTAATCATCGCCGCCCATAAATTCCCGCGAAATCAGAGACATTCGACAGTATTCGAGGGACATTACAGAAACAAAACGATATCATCTAGATTCAGAAGGTTCTCCAAAATTTAGTAGCACTAGTCCTATAAGCTTCTTTCACAGGCCTCTAACATCGGCGTCACATACGTTGCGCATGTGAAATTAACTCCTGTAATGGGTGTAGTGATGCGACTGTGGTCACTTTAAATCAAGTCACTTGAGTGATATTATAAAATATATTATTTAATGCTAGAGGCGTTAAACGAGCAAGCGAGTCATCTAATGGAAAGTGATCATCGCCGCCCATGAATTTCCGCGAAATCAGAGACATCCGACAGTATTCGAGTGACATTACAGAAACAAAACAATATCATCTAGATTCAGAAGGTTCTCCAAAATCTGGTAGCACTAGTCTTAGAAGCTTCTGTCACAGGCTTCTTACAAACAGCGTTCAACCTAATAAAGAGGTTGGACTAGTGACGCGCCATGTCGACTTTAATGCAAGTCACTTGCGTGACACTGGTATTGTGCCCTTTGAATTAATATCAATCGGAAAGAAACGGAACTGGGTAACCACTGGTTGTCCAATGGTGTCACGGGTATCCATGGGCGGCGGCAATCGCTTACCATCAGGTGTTCCGTCTGCTCGTCTGCCACCTATGACATTAAAAAATCAAACTTAAACTCGGACATAAACATCATTTTGGCATTTTGGTAAGTTAATTTTATATTCCGGCTTCCCTTTTGAAAATATTCACCCTTCGTCACTGATAACCAGAGAGTGCTAGTCTAGAGGATTCTTTCACAGGTTTCTAACAACTGCGTTACATGCATTGCGGATGTGCATGCAATCTTATAGAGCGATGTGACTGGAATGTACCGAGTCATGGGGATTGGGTGGGTATGTTTGAGAGATATTCCGAACGAGAGTTAAAGCATCCCATGGTCTCAGTCATCAAGACAAAATTATTTAGGGGACAGACATTGACTGTTATTCCTTGAGAATCTGATTCTAGTCGCTAAGTACGGCGGTGAAATAAGCGATTAAAAATGTTGTAAAATATCAAATGAATCCATATATTTATTTATACGGAAAAATAATACCTTACATTGACTGTAGCTGTGGTTTTTTTAAGTGAATGTTGGCAGACGAGCGACGGATCACCTGATGGTAAGCGATTGCCCATGGACACCCGCGACACCAGTGGAGTCACAAGTGCGCTACCAACCTTTAAACCCCCCTTTCCCCCTGGATTGGGCTTTTGAGTTGGGTGTTATTCCCGAACAGATGTTTACAATAAAATCTTTAATAATTAGACGAAAAAAAGTAGAAATTACTACTCTCACCTGGAATGTTTTTTCCATAAATATGTAGGAAGTACGTATACGCAAGACACCACTCCTTCAATATTATCTCAAGATCTGCTTTGGGATATTAACTCTGATTTTTAATCACACTTTACACTTCAGCACTACAGGCAGCCATCATTGTAAGCGAATGGCTAGTCAGTGCAAAGCGCATGTGCAATAAATGCAAATCAATATGTGTAAATCAAATAATGTTGCCAGATGAGACCTATATAAAATCTAGACGCTTCCTATAAACAGTCACAACGCGCATGTGCATAGCACGCATCCTTAGGAAGCTGAATTTAGAGTTGCCAGCATGATAAAGTGTATAATCCTATGAAGAAAAATTACGAAAAACTTATAACTAGGACTCGAAAACGAACGAGTTTCTCGAAGAGTCATTGTGATTGCCAATGTTGATAATGAACCTTAAAAAAAAGAAGCATATGCATATTGAGGAAGGAAATTAATTGAATAAAAATGACACTAATCTAAAGTCTTAGAGACTAGCAAATTGTTACTGAGTTTAAAAATTCTGGACAAAGAAACAGTTTTGAAGTCTGATTGTTTGACTTTAAGGAATTTGAAATTGGTTAAAAATAATAACTACTAGAAAAAACATACAGTTTTCAAGTTTGACAAAAAAACCATACATAAAGAATAAAAAATATATATAAAGTATAAAGTAGTATAACGTAATCAGACTATGATGGACACCACAACCGCATATGTCACTACGCACCTGGAATACCCTTTCTTGTAATGTCTTTGTAGCGACTCATAATACAAAACTTCAATACTAATGATGAAGAATCACTTTCGAACTGACTTGACATTCAAATCACATCATTGGTTTTCAATACCTCTGATATATGTGAAGTACAAGTACAAAATAGATGTGAACTATGACCAAACTAGGTAAAACAAAGCGCATGTGCGTTAATGGGAAATCAATATCGGTGTAAACAAAATAGTGTTGCCAGATAAGACCTAGGGTTGGCTTGCCTATAAGGGACAAAAATAAGGAACGTCTACAACAGCGCTATTTGCAACGAGCATGTGCATTATTTCCTTACGAAGAAAACTCAGTGCTGGAAGTATGATAAAATTTAATAGGTACTTTACGAATCAAGGATAATTTCACCGTGTTGCCAAATAGCATCTACATAAAAATAGACGTCGCCACATCAACTAGAGCGACGTCTGCGTGGCACTTTCCCTCTAAAGAAGCTGGATTCGGTGTTGCAAGCATAAATTATCACGTTGGTTAATAAAATCTACAGGCCTCATTCTCATACTTGTGAGAAAATAAATATTTTGATGACTAATATCTTTCTAAGGTAATGAAATTTGCTTCGAATTCTGCTCTAGCACACTATTGATTCTGCTAATGTCAAGTGAATAAAGAGACACGTTGCCATTTGTGTGGAAATTGACATGTAAGCTGATTGAGCTATTTTTCTTGGAGTAAAAATCTATTGAACTAAATTGCAAAACAGGTTGACAAAGCCCTTACCCAAACCTGCCGGACAGGCTGCCTTAAACCAACCCCTTAGCCATGCTGTACGAACTAACCGGTATTGCGCCGCCAAGAGTCCGAAGACAAGTAGCTAGCTCCGGTGAGAGAGCAAAAGTAGACCGTGATCCCCGTCACCCCTTACATGGTTACACGAACACTCCCCAAAGGCTCATAAATCGACGGAGCCTTATGAGAATCACTCGCTACGGCCCATCTCCTGGCATGCTCTTTGTGCCCAGATAACAGAACGTATGGCGAACTTTTGCAGGCTACCGACAGCGCAGTTCGCGTGGCGGAATATTGGGCTTGAAAAATATAAAATTATCGCCATCGCAAGGACAAGAAGACTCTAAATAAGGAGTTGTTTTTAACAACACGGCAGACGCCCTATAAGTGAGCTACCTAAATAACGATAATAAAAAAAACACGGCAATGCCTAAACTCTAAAGGTGTATGGCATGGATTTAACTACGTACCTTAAATTCTATATTTTGCGAATATTATGCGCCCATCAAAAACCATTACTCGACTCTCAAGTAACTTATATTACATTCAAATCTTGAACGTTTATGCTTTGGCACTATCAGACATCATTGCAAATTGATGACGCAAAGTGCAAAGCGCATGTGCACTGAATGATAATCAATTTGTACAAAATATAACGGTGTTGCCAGATGAAGCTCAGTCAAAATTGAGACTGAGATCAGCACCATCTACGATGTGAATGGAACTGAGTTCAGTGTTGCAAGCACTGAAAAATGTATAATCCTATACTTTAACAAATCTGAAAAACAGTGCTGAAATTTGTGAACAGCGCCATCTACGTAGTAAATGGAACAGAGTTCAGTGTTACAAACACGATAAAATTTAATATCCTAAGATTTGATAGCAATAGAAACCAATGCTGAAGACTGTTATCAGCGACATCTACGTAGTAAATGGAACAGAGTTCAGTGTTACAAACACGATAAAATTTAATATCCTAAGATTTGATAGCAATAGAAACCAATGCTGAAGACTGTTATCAGCGACATAGCAAGTGAAAGGAACTGAGTTCAGTGTTGCAAGCAGGATGAAATCTGAAATCCTACGATTTGACAATACTGAAAACCTATGCTGAAAACTATGGCTTGATTGTTTGCCCTACAGGATAAAATCTACAGGTAACGCTCGTGTTTTTATACTAAGTTATAATACCCTTATACATATACATTCATGTTTTAATCTTCAAAGTAAGAAATAATAGGGAAACTTACAATGGCATAACACGTATTTCTAACTCTTAATGACTTTGCCAAAATATCTGGTGAAGTCAAATCCTGAAAATTCTTTTCTACTAGTTTCCTCACTCTCAGACTAAATAGAATAGATAATTACAAATCATTTATTTGCTATTAAATAGGTTATAGTACATAAATGTGATATTGATATAATTAAGGCCTATTCAGCCGTGTCAAACAGCATGCAAGTATTTCTTATAAATGTACAATTGTACAAAACCTTTCAGAAAATTCACTAAAAATAATGATATAAAACAAAAATAGTGTCAATAATAAGTCAATAATATATTGCTATTCAATTAAATCGTGCATTAATTAAATAATAATGATTCCTTCTTTATATCTTAGGAATTCCTTGACATACGGAGTAAAATGTTTTTTCCAAGAGCCATTTACGCAATGTCGTTTTAAAACGGTTGTGTGTGTGAGGTCCTTCATGTATTTTAGTATTTTATTGTATATGGTTTTTTACATAGCAAAACTGGTTTTATTAAATCTTTAGAGTTCTAGGATTAGAGTCTAATACTAATATATGTATGAGGGTTACGACCGGATTTTTATTTAGACACGTCACCTGTAAAAATTTGTCACTGTTGCTTTTCACGAAAACTTCCACTTCCAATAAGTATAGGTACGGCAAAGTCATCATATGTAGAGATTTTAAGTATGACAAGCAGGCTATATTACATATTGCTCTGATGTATCGCTTTTGAGCTTTAAATAATTTGGTCACATCTGTACCATCTGTACCCAAAATGATTAAACCATACCTGATCACTGACTCCACGTAGGCAAAATAGGTCGTTAAAGCTGTATTTATACTTGCAACTTTGGTCCATTTATAAAGAGCAAAAGCGAAGCTCTTTATTTTGTTACAAACTTTCTCGATGTGAGCCTACAGCATGAAAATAACGGGACAATCATATTGATTGAATTAAGCTGCATTTGGCAATCGAGTATGAACTCATCATTTATAATTGATATTTGAACCCGTTGCCTGTCACTCCTTATAAAGGTTTGCCCGCTTTGCTTTTGCATTGTAACAATATGCGTCTTTTTTTAATTTGTAGTAATCTAAATAAGTAAGATTTTTTTCCTTACTAATGAATTAAGTCAATTAAGCCAATCTTCCGGAAAGTAGGTCATTTTGTGGCGTAAGCCAAAAACACACCACATCTTGTAAACATCCTATTGTAACTAGATTCGGAGAATGTATTTTCTAAATTGTTTACTATTTTGGCCATCAGGAATTTCGTCAGCAACGTAAATCATTCATAATTTGGTGGTTAAATCCAAATGGCCACCTTTTCTGGATATTATTGTAAAATTAATTGTAAAAATATAATTTTTGGATATAAATTAAGAATATAATTTAAGATATTATTTTAAAAAAATATTTAAGTAATCAGAAGAAAAAAAAAGTAAAAGACGAAAAATACAATATAAAATAAAATTAGGAAAAATAGGGTAAGTAGTGAAAATTATATGACAAGAAAAAAATTAATAAGCACATGCCAAATCAAGAATAATTGAAAACTATACATCCATAAAGTTTTATATTCTAATATTGCCTCTTTCATCAAGAAGATACTTACGTCACAATAATGTGGACGAGAATACCTCCTATAAAACTATATTTTAGTGATACTTTAATTTTACCATTGAATAAAAAAACGGGAAGAATGATTTAAGTTAATTGCATAAAGTATAACTCAGGATCAGACACAATTATTAATTTATCAAGTACTTCACGATCACGACAATAAATGCATTTCGGTGAAGCGTGAAGCGGTGTGACAAACTTGGATTGGGGTGGACTCCTGCGGGCTTACTTGCCAGGTATACCAGGGCTTCAAAAATAGTCGATTAAAAATTACGTTTTGATGATGACTCTTTCAGTCATTATGAAAATGTAATTATTCTCAAAATAAAAGTAAAATGTATATTTCTTTATAAGTCATAGAAAACACGAGAAAATTATGTTTCTAAAGAACATAAGTAAAAAAAAGGTGTCTGATATGCTTGTAAACGATGTTATTGTTAACTTTTTTCTATGCAAGACAGAAGCATCTAGCAGATTTTCACAATAAGGAGTTAAATAAATAAAATAAAATAAATTTGTGTTGAGATCCCCAGTAAAATATAATAGGTACTTGTGTTGGGGTTGACTCGCTCCTTCCCAAGATTTGAAAAAAAGAGTGCAATAAAAATACATTACGTTTATTTATTTAGAGTTGAAGTGATACGAGTTGAGAACGGATTCACACGTATCATATTTGCCAAAAGTTGTACCAGAGGAAGAAAACGCTTAGGGAACATTTACGGATGTATAATAATGATAAGAGATTTGTTTGTCCAGTTTGTGGAAGGGTGTTTACTCAAAAATGTACCCTAAATGTCATTCACGGTTCATGAAAGGAAGTCAGACGATAGGAACTTTATAGTAGTTAAGTGGTAGATATGATGGTTTTGTTTGTTGAATTAAGTAAATTCACTACTAGTACATGGCGATCTTGGGTGGCGTAACAACATTAAAGCATTTATATTCCACCACACTTTAGAAAACAAGGTTTCAGTATTATTAGTACCTATTGGCGAAATCATTAACTTTTATTAAATTACTGTTTTTATTTAATCATCGTTAAGTTTTAAATATAAACTTATGTCACAGACAAGGTGAGGAAACTTGCACCATGGTCCAAGTTTTGGACGTAACTGGGAAATGCACGTTAAGATGAGGAGGGTAATAATGAAGAAACTGACTACGCACCTGGTATTCACAATTCGGGAACTTCAAATCACTGATTTGAATGGAACACACATCAACCACGGACTAGCATTCATCTCATGGAGATCTGATTTATTGATTAGGTCTAAAGGCTTCTTTCCCAGGTTTCTAGAAATTTCGTTATGTGCAACGCGCATGTGCATTGCTTACCTTCCACGGCAGCGGGAAATTTTAAATTTGGTACAATAAACCGGATTCTACCAAACTCATTGTATTAGTATTAATTACTACATTAAAGCAGTAGGAAAAAGCTTATACTTCTATAACTGTGTAAAATGCAATGCTTATACGCACATGCGCCATGTTACTCAAATTCGACAAGAATGCGGTTTTTGAGATTTTTCATATTGTGGACAGAAGGATCGTTTACGACGGTTAGGGAAGTAATTTACATAAATCTTGATGTAAATTTTTAGGTCAAGATTTGCAGGCATCCAAACAGACTTGTATTAGGATTTGCACCCAGAACGACTCAATATATGAGATATTGTTTAAATATGAGCATAAAAATATTTGAAAAAATTCCAGAATGCATAAAAGCACTTAACTTTTAAAAAATTGTGTGCTTGGTTACTGGACATAGTATTCAGCAATTTTTAGACCCTGCATGACAATTTAATTCAAAAAATATTTTGACATTTATTTTAATTTGTATTGAATTTATCTCATTGTTTTTAAATTGAATTATATTTTAAGATTATTTTACATGCGATGTATGGCGAAACACGTTGATTTGACAAGTTCATGACCGTCCTATTGATAAATGTACCGTGTTTCTCGTAAATACATCGAAAATGGATTGTGTAGTTGGGACGCACCAGTTTGTAAAGTTCTTAAGTCCAGTTTTTGCGTTAGATACAACGGTTTAAATATTAAAAATAAATCCTGAAACTTTCCCATTGAATTTTAGAAATGAAAAACCACTGTCATAAATTGAAAATAATATAAGCATTTATTGGATCAAATCAACAGAAGTGTAAACCTTGCTCAAAAATAATAAAAAATAGACAATGAGATTTTGTTTTCTTGTTTCTCTTTATTTTTTTACTTTACATGCTCTGTGTACACGGTTTTAGGTTTATATCTAATTCAATTATATTTATATGTTACTATTCAGTATAAGTCAAGATTGTAACCCGTAGTGAATGCCATAATAAATAAATAAAGTATACTATCAATTGTCTTAGAAAAAGTTCGGGAGAAACGACTTCGTATCCTCCTTCACCACAACAACGGCTAAGCAAACAATCGAGTATTTGGCGACGTCAGACGTGGATTACTTGGTCACCCGCGTATCAAAAGGCCGTTGAAGAGACCCCTAGAGAAAAAGTGGCCAAAGTGCTTTTCTCAGTGGTTTTATAGCATTCAGCGATGTATTATTGTGAAGGGACAATATTTTGAAAACATATGAAAAAGTGATAACTTACTAGATAGTTTGTTCAGTTTTGATTTACTAAAAACTTTCAGAGTCCCCTCATATTCATTTTTAAATACTGCAAAATATTGCTGATTTTCACTCAATAAGAATTAGCAGAAGTAGCCAGTTTATCAAACGCCAACTGTACGTGAACAAGTTAATGGAATAATGGACATAAAAAATTAAGTCATTTTTTTACTGAGTGTTGTTACAACCACAGACTTTGGGTCTGTGCCTTTTTTTTGCTAGTCTTTTCACGCTTATATTTTAAGCGGAAGTATGAAAGCGTGTATGTTTGCAACTTCTTCACTCACCAACGGCTGGACCAATACTGATAAAAAACCACCCTGACGCTACTCATCCTGAGATTAAAAAGTAGACTACTTATTGACCTGATAAACCGACGGTATCACCGCGGGGCGTAGCTAATACCCATAATGGATATGGATAAACGTTTCAATAACTCAACGGCTAAAAGAATTTCGATAAAATGTAGATTAACATTTTGTCGCAAAATAGCGTATTTGATGAAATACATCTTCAGTACTCCAGAGCATGTAGTTGTAAAATTAGTAGGAATTTGAAAAAAGTGTGTATATTAAGGTTAAATTTAATTAAGTTCATATAACTTGTAAATACCACTAAGAGCTGTGGTTTTTTTAATAAAATAAAATAAAATAAATTAAACTTTTAGCAAATTGAATCAGCTTCTTTGTGAGATGACGCATGCGCACGTTCCAATTCCCTGAGGTACCAACGCTCTTAATCTCGTTGTTAATATGTATACATGCGTTACTTAAGTACGTAGGGTGTTCGATAAGTAATGAGAATGACATATTTTTGGGGGTACTTTGAGAAATTATTACGGTTTCTTAAAAATAAAATCTCTTTCACAGACAGTTAATTTGGTTCCATAGTAGTATCAGTTCTAATTTAAATACATTTGTTTCATACATGGCGGTACCTTTTGATAAAAATGGAGAAAATTGAAATACCGCGTGTATGTCATAAAATACGTATTTAATAACTTTACTACCGATCAAGTTTTTTAAGAATTACGAAGAAAAATTGGAGATGATGCTAATTTAAATACATGCTACAGTGGCACGCTGGTGTGCGCGGAAGAATAACGTTGGAGAACAATTGGTCAAAAAGTTAAAAGCATTGTTTTAAAAGATTGCAGTGTTACAGTTCGCGTTATTGCTGAAGAATTGAACATTTCAATTGGTAGTGCACTTAACGTTTTGCAGGATTTGAGAGAAACCCACCCCGAAAAGCTAAGGCTCTCAAGGTTTCGAAGAGCTTATTGAAACTGTTACAAGAAGACGATGATTTATAACAAGATATTTATTAAATAGTAGCGGATAGTAAACATGTTTTCCGGGTCTCCGAAGGTCCGCAATTGTTAAAAATAGAGGTTTAGTAGCAAAAAATTTAAGGGCTTGATTCATAAATGATGAACAAATCTTTGGTAGTTAAAACATTGTCATAGAGCTTTTTTATATTTGAAACATAAAATATTCATACAACATTTTCGAAAAAATACTAAAATCTGCTTTATGAAACCGTTTTAGTTAACAAAGTTTCAACAAACATTTCTGGATAAGACCCTAAATAAATTGGCGTCGCTAGTGCGGTATTCCCTTCACTACAAATGTAAAAACCTAAAGGGTGACTATGAAAAACATAGAAGAATATTAAACCTAACCATTATGAACATGGCTATTCTAATTATTTTTTGAACGCCTCTCGTAAAATGCAACATACACTTTGTACGTTAAAAAACTTAGATCAGTGAAGTTGGCTCTGCTGTAACGCATGACAAGACCTGTGACCTGTGTCATGTGCAAGGCGCATGTGCATTTGCGGATGCATTGCTTTCGAGATAAGTATCAAAAATGCATTTTTAATTTAAAATCTTACATAGGTACTTATATTTTAATATTATAAAGTTTTTAAAATAAAAACGAAACTACAGTATATTATAAAATCTACATGAAAGACGAAAGTTTATTGGTTTATAATTATATGTATTTTTTTACTTGTTTTATTTTCTTCAAAACAAGAAATAAAATAATAAAAATGAACTCACTATAAAAGTTCCCGCAAGTGACGGTCGCCTTAGCAATTTCACATCAATAGTTTGTTACATAAAAATTCGCACAAACGCATTTACCTAACATTGACACGTACCTAACGTCACAGTCCACACGTCCATAAAATTGAATAAAGAATAACTTACCTTCAAGTTTTCGTCCATGGAACTGCGTGCCCTGGCCCTGCAATCAGCCTTTGAAACACGCTAAGCTTACTGAAGTTATTACCAAAGTAGTCAGGACCCTGAATATTGATTTAAGAGTTGCGCGCTAACTAGCGCCCTCTTGCGCGAACGAAAGCGTCTCTAAACTACGCCATGGAAACCGGATACACATAGGCAACGCCATCTAGACGCATAAATAATAATAATAATAATAATTCTCACAACATCTCATACGTTGACCTGATTCCGTACTAAGTAGCTTAAGCACTTGTGTTACAGATATCAGACAACAGAGGAACACAAATATATACTTAAATACATATATTACACCTAGACACCGAACAAACACAAGTAAAATCATGCTTGAGAAAGCTTGTTTGTTTGTGATTTGCCGGGGTACTTTAAATACCATGAGTATTCCAAAGCCTAAAAATTTATTCTTTTTCAACGACAAGGAAGAAATCGTGAGACGTCAACTTGTGCTTGAAAAAGTGGAATCTCTTAAAGATGTTTTGTTCACACCAGATTCTTCGCCGGTCACGCAACAAGTTACGGAGCAAGCATGGGAAGAAGTTCTGAAAAACGCGAAGAAGATGCAACTTGCCTCTTCCAAAAGCGACTGGAAGTATATGCGCAATGACTTATACAACGTATAGGGGGGCCGCACTATGGTAAATATATTTTATACTTTAAAATGATTCATCAAAACCTATTTTTAGATTGAACGGCATCTTCAATTTAGTACAAGAGGTATCACTATTTAATAAAACGCCAAAAAAGTATAAAGTAAAACCACCGTGATCTATCCATGGCTTCTCGCATCCAGCTTTTGCCAGCCAGATCGTCCCCCCACCTAGCCAGAGGGCGCCCTACATTACGTTTGCCAAGACGTGGTCTCCACTCTAGAACTCGTTTACCCCATCGGTTGTCGGTTCTGCGGCTAATATGGCCAGCACACTGCCACTTAAGCTTGCTAATCCGGTGAGCAATGTCAATGACTTTGGTTCTCTGCCGGATCACCTCATTTCGGATTTGATCTCGGAGAGAGACGCCGAGCATTGCTCGTTCCATAGCCCGCTGGGCGACCTTTAACTTGTGGACCAGCCGTACCGTAATCGCCACGTTTCGGCTCCGTATGTCATGACGGGTAGAACGCACTGATTGAAGACTTTCGTCTTTAGGCACTGTGGTATCGACGATACGAAGACACGACGTAGTTTTCCAAACGCTGCCTAACTTAACTGGATTCTCCTATTC
This sequence comes from Marasmia exigua, assembly GCA_019059595.1. NCBI lineage: Eukaryota > Metazoa > Arthropoda > Insecta > Lepidoptera > Crambidae > Marasmia > Marasmia exigua. The sequence continues at coordinate 9,721,805 of CM032494.1, read as the reverse complement.
ACCTCATCCTCGAAGTTGTTTCTACCCAATTGCAAAGTCTGCCCGAGGTATACGTATTTTTAAACAGCTTCGAGGACGTCACAACTTCGGGGACAATTTCGGGGAGATGACGTCGCCTTGTCTCACCCCTCGATGCAATGGTATAGGACTTGTTTGCTGATTCTGTACTTGGACGGACATAGTAGCGGTATCATAGAGACATCTCATCACCTGGACATATCGCCAATCGACTTGGCATCGCTGCAGGGACTCCAGAATAGACCAGATTTCAACCGAGAAAGGCCTTCTCATAATCCACAAATGCTAGACACAGACAGACTATAAACATCTACAACAGTTTTCTTGAAGTCCTCTTCATCATAGCGTGTAATGGCTACTTGCGTCCAAAGCTGTCGCTTCGGAGCCAAAGGTGCAAAACATCTTAATACAGTAGGTATCGTATGATGCTCTGTCGCCGGACCAGAGTTGACTACTTACGGCTAGGGAGTATTACTTTTAGCAAATGTAACGAAATACGCTCTATTCCTTTATGAAAACAAAAAAAAAACCGGCCAAGTGCGAGTCGGACTCGCGCACCGAGGGTTCCGTACAAACCTGCAAGGCTTAACCTTAAGGCAATAACTATGGTATTTTTATTGCAAAATGAAATTCATAACATAACAATGGGGAAAGATGGAGGAGCATAAATTTAAGACAAAGATCTCTTTATCGTTTAAGTAATCCTTTATTTTATATTAACACATATCATTTATCTATAATATAACTGAAACACTTATACTAGCCTTGCAGCAGACTTGCGAAAGTTCTTTTATTAAAGTTATTTATTTACTAAGTTTTTTAGTCACTATTTAGAAATCTGGTCCAAAAATATTAATTAAGTATTAAATTTGAACCAGACCTGTAAATTGTGACTGAAAAAGGTATGAATAGTACCACATTGAACATTTAAGTTCGAAAAAACGTTATCAATAGTTGTACAACTTCGTGTAGTGCTACTGTTTATTAACGGAAACATGTTTATGGATGAAAAATATGTGGAAATTCCATTTTGGGGATTCATTCTAAAATCTATATTGAAGTCTCCCACAACAATCAGACGAGAAGATGAAGTGTACATATTGAGGTTGCTGCCGAATATTGTTGTATTTATACATTCTATTGCAACATTAATTTGACATTGTGGTGACCTATATACAGTTATGTACTTTTGCGTTTTTGCTTTGACTTAGAATTTTTTTTTTCACGGTGTAAAGGCAATTAGATCTAAGTATTTGATATGAATTTCAACTTGATAGCTCTACGCGTTCATGAGGAAAAAAGTAATAAGTTTATAGTTATTAAAAATATATATTTTAGTAATGTAACCAAAAATTTAAGGTTTTCGGAATTTTTCCTTTATGTGTACTATAAAACGTTGCTTCATGCCAAATTTCAAGATTCTAGGTCGACTGGAAGTACCCTTTAGGTTTTGATTCCCTTGCGAGTACTTGCGAGTTTCAAAATATGCAGCTTAAATTGCTGTTTCTTTTGATTGTGTTGACATATGAGTTTGATTTTGTTACAGCTTAAAGGTATTATAGACCTGAGTATTTGGTATGAATTTTCAATTTAATACCTCTACGCGTTTATGAGGAAATTTATGGTTTTCGTAATTTTTCCTTTATCTACTATGCTATAAGACGTTGCTTCGTACCAAATTTCAAGATTCTGAGTTCACGGGAAGCACCCTGTAGGTTTTAATTCCCTTGCAAGTGTCGAAAATTTGCGGCATAAACAGCTGTATCTTTTGATTGCGTTGGCTTAGAAGTTTGATTTTTTCACAGCTTCAAGGGACAGTAGACCTAAGTAATTGATATAAATATCAGCTTCATACCTTCACGCGTTCCTGAGAAAAAGGGTCTTGACAGACGGACGGACGGACACCATAGTGATCCTATAAGGGTTCCGTTTTTTCTTTTTGAGGTACGGAACCCTAAAAATGAATAAAAAGTATTTTATAAAAAAAACCTGGAACTCATCTTTACACTTTTATTTTTATTAGGTATAATGATTTTGAAATATCAATAGGTTTTTACATTGTGGAACTTATTATTAAAGACGTTAAAATTTAAATATAAATGGGGAAATTGTATATTTTTTTATTTTAGTTTTATACATTCTATCTTATTCATTTAATGATAACTTAAAGATACAAAAAAACAAAAAAAAATAAAATATGCACAATAAATGATATAAGCGTAAATCAAAAATTGACAATTCGAAGTGTTCGCGCGGATGGCCACGCGGCGGCGCACCGAGAGGTCAAACCAGGCAGTGCGCAGGCGATAGCCACACCACAGTAGATATATACGCTTAAGCAGTATCGACACTCCGCCATTTTGTGTGATTTTGTTGAGAGAGTCCAGGGTTGCCCCTTTCATCATCATCATCATCAGCCTATCGCAGTCCACTGCTGGACGTAGGCCTCTCCAATTGTTCGCCACTGTGATCTATCCATGGCTTTTCGCATCCAGCTCTTGCCAGCCATCCTACTAGCCAGAGGGCGCCCTACATTACGTTTGCCAAGACGCGGTCTCCACTCCAGAACTCGTCCCTGGAGAGGATGGCGTTACAACAGAGTTGTTGAAAGCTGGAGGATTACCCGTACTGAGGGAACTCCAAAAGCTCTTTAACGATGTCCTCTTCGAAGGGAGAACTCCGGAGGCGTGGAGTAAGAGTGTGGTCGTCTTGTTTTTCAAAAAAGGTGACAAAACCCTTTTGAAGAACTATCGACCCATTTTCCTTTTAAGCCACGTCTATAAGCTGTTCTCAAGAGTGATCACGAACCGTCTTGCGCGGAGACTCGACGAATTCCAACCACCGGAACAGGCTGGGTTTCGGAGCGGATACGGCACCATAGATCACATCCACACAGTGCGGCAGATTATACAGAAGACAGAAGAGTATAATCAGCCCCTGTGTCTAGCATTTGTGGATTATGAGAAAGCCTTTGACTCGGTTGAAATCTGTCTGTCTGTTCTGGAGTCCCTGCAGCGATGCCAAGTCGATTGGCGATATATCCAGGTGATGAGATGTCTCTATGATGCCGCTACTATGTCCGTCCAAGTACAGAATCAGCAAACAAGTCATATACCATTGCATCGAGGAGTGAGACAAGGGGACGTCATCTCTCCGAAATTGTTCACAAATGCAATGGAGGATATGTTCAAGACGCTGAACTGGAAGGGACGTGGCATCAACATCAATGGCGAATACATCTCTCACCTGCGATTTGCTGACGACATCGTCATAATGGCAGAAACGCTGCAGGACCTACAACAGATGCTGAATGACCTGGCTGACTCTTCTAAATGCATCGGCCTACGGATGAACTTGGACAAAACCAAGGTCATGTTCAATGAACATGTTCTACCGGAACCGATTGCAATTCACGGTGCCGTCCTCGAAGTTGTTCAAAAATACGTAAATCTCGGGCAGACTTTGCAATTGGGTAAAAACAACCTCGAGGATGAGGTGAATAGGAGAATCCAGTTAGGTTGGGCAGCATTTGGAAAACTACGTCGTGTCTTCGTATCGTCGATACCACAGTGCCTAAAGACGAAAGTCTTCAATCAGTGCGTCCTACCCGTCATGACATACGGAGCCGAAACGTGGACACTTACGGTACGGCTGGTCCACAAGTTAAAGGTCACTCAGCGGGCTATGGAACGAGCAATGCTCGGCGTCTCTCTCCGAGATCGAATCCGAAATGAGGTGATCCGGCAGAGAACCAAAGTTGCCCCTTTAATTTTCCTAAAATTTAATTATATATTTTTGTTTAAAACGCTCTGTCTTAGTCTCAGCTTTAGTCAGACCATTTTACATAGCTTTTGATTATCACTATTTGATTATTCTTAAGATTTAAATCATAGTGGCTGTATGAATAACCGTCCAATAAACCTCTGATAGCTTAAATGTTAAAGAGCAGTTTTAAAGTTTGAAACAAAAACTTATCATACAAAATTTTCGAAAAATCATGAGACTGCTTTATATAAAACAACGTTTTACTAACAAATGTTTAACAAACATTTTTGAGTAAGACCCTTAAAATATATTGCATTTTTAAATATTTCAATTAAATATTCGGAGAGATTTAGGTAGTTTATAAACAAAATTGTGAAGGTAATTAATAAAAAAACGAAATGAAATGAAAAATATTGTTTATTAAGTTAAGTCCTATACAGAACACTTATGAATGTCAAATATGCTGCAAATATGTAAATGTGTATACTTACTTCATAATAAGCAGCGTTTTTTAATATCGCAACATGTAACACATACAAAACATAAGGCAAATGTTGGGAGAAAGATCAAATACAAACATTTTTTTTTCCTGATGCAATAGCAAGTGCTTCTCAAAGTCGTACCTTCATTGTGCTATGCAATGATATGTGCAGATATACCTTTGATGAAATTACAAAACCCAACTTATAAAATTTCTTAGAAAAATACTCCCGCAAATAAATTCCAGATGAATCCACCCTACGAAATAAATACGTAACCGGTATTTATGGAGATTGTTTCATTAAGATTCGTGAATATATAAAAGATGGCCCCATAGAGGTTGCAACTGATGAAACTACAGAGACTCAGGCTCGTTGCGTTGACATCATGATTATCGGACGTATATTTGAAGACAGACCAAGCAAATCCTATTTATTGGCCTGTGAAGAAATTCGAAAAAAAACAATCCCGGATTGCTCACTCACGCAGCAAAACACAGCACAGAGTTGCTTCGCGCCGGTTTTCTGGAATTAGGAAAAACAATGGCAAACTTCCATGTACGATTTTTGATGGTATATTTTTTTTAAAAACGGAAAATTACTATCAGTTTCTCTTGATGAACAAAAATTTGAGTTCGTTTGATATGAAGACCAACTTAAAAAGATAAAGATTTGCTGCCACCACACCACTAAGTAAGATTTTCCTCGATATTCGCAAAAAAATATCTTGTCGAATGAGCGTGAAAGTTATTTCTCTTTCTTTATAAATAAAAATTTTGATTATTTCTTCAAAAATACAATGATACAGAGATCTTGACCAGAATATGGTGATATTATGATATCCGGAGACTCAGATCCACCAAAGGCTTCTTTAAAAGATAACTATTAGGTGGAGAACTTTGATATATCATTATCCGATTGGCAAAATATAAGACCAGTCACTACCTATTGTTCGCGAACAGATAAAGATAAATCATCAGTAACGAGGAACAAGAAGACGATATTTATTACATCGATAATCAAACAAACAAACAGACAAATTAACGTTATGAGTGAGATTTTATGGAAGGAAACAAGGCGAGAATGTACTTGATAATTAAACGCAGATCAGCGGTTGATTACAATATCAGATTCAGTGGCTATGCTAAGCAATGTGGAGCTAAAATTAGAGCTGAGTATATAGAGGTGAGGCCGTGTGGTCCCCGGCAGAGTAGAATAGGCCACCCTCACTCTTACCGAGGTGTCGTAAAAGGCGACTAAGGTAAAGCGGCTGGCATGATCATCAGCACCCAGAGAAGGAAAACTCTGCATTTATATCTAAACCCTCGCCAACCCGTCTGCCAAGCGTGGTGAGTATGGCAATTACACCTCATGTGATTGAGGGAGGCCCGTGCCCCAGCAGTGGGGACTTAAATGGGCTGACGATGATATATAGGCGCCAGAAACTCAAGCTAAAATCAAATGTTTTATTGCGATAAAAATAATCTGAAAAACTGACTAATCAACACGCGATCGTAATTCGGAACAAAATTGTGAACAAAGTCATGAATGAAGATGACACCTACGAGCCACCATTAGTACCATCATTAACATTGCAGAATATCAGGCATAGAATTAAACAAGAGGGTTATTTGAACAAGAATGTTGTACTTTCATTAGGGATTATTGGTAGCATTTTATTCAAGTGTTTTGCCTTTTAATATTATTGGACGGAACTACAAGAAAAATATCATAGTCATCTTGTCAATTGTAATAAAATAATTAAGCTCAGTATTGACGCTACGGGGTAAATATTCAAAAAAAGTATACCTCTTAGAGATGACGGACACAAAGGTATGTGGCCAAACATATTTTTCTTTACGTGGCTGTATTACAAAGGTCCCTTATGTCTCAGTTTGAAACTTTATTGTTCGAAAATTGATACACTTGTGACTTCACTAGTGTCGCGGGTGTCCATGGGTTGCGGCAATCGCTTACCATCAGGTGATCCGTCTGCTAATCTGCAACCTATGACATAAAAAACAAGGAATCAGGTGTTCAGGTGTACAGAGTTTCAATTGAGAAAAGAAAAAAAATACAATTATGAAAGTTAGTAGACTACTATGAATAACAACTCAAAATATTAATAAATAAGTAAATTCACAACATCACATACATTGATCTGACTCCGAGATAGGTAGCTCAAGCACCTGTGTTACGGATATCAGAATCAACAGTGGGATTACAAATATATACATTTAACACTTTTCTTTTGTAAAGACATACTTATTATATATAGGAAACACCCAGACCAATACAAACATACATTTATTTCATGCTCACAAATGTTTGTACAGTGCGGGGATCGAACCCGCAACCCTTGTACCACAGGCAGCGTTCACTACCACTGTTCCAAACGGGTCGTCATTAATCAATTAACATGACCAAGAATCCTTATCATTTAAATAGTCTTGTACAATAAATTAACCTTTCTTCATTAGGCAGGTTCTAATGTGAGACTTAAACTTATCCAAAAAAAAGTTTTCCCATGATAAAGACACAAAATTCTATTTATATTCTAAATTTGAAGCTTCTATGTCTGCTAGAAGTGCCTTGGAATTATGATGATCGATGAGTCAGTGAGTCAGTAAGTGACAAAATTCAAAAACTTTAACAAGTTTTCATTCTTAAACTACTGGTTCAAATTGACTGAAATTTTAAATATACCGTGTTTATACAATGTCTGATTAGTTACTGATAATTGAGGCTTGTTTTATCCACAACGAAATTAGGGGAGTCGAAAATAACCTGAATTAGTTCGAAAAAAGAATGGTACGGCCGTGCAGCTTTTTTGCTCGACGTGGCGGGGGCACTGCCGTACCCCCAGATTTAAATAGTTTATTTATCTATAACATAAAAATGAATCGCAAAATGTGTTGGTAAGCGCATAACTCAACAACGCCTGGACCAATTTGGCCACATTCAAAAAGCCTTACCTGGTCTGGGGTAGAAGGCGTGCTGCGACTGTGGGCTCCTATCCCCTTCCGCCCGCTGGCACCTCGGCGTCTCACTTTATTACTCATAGGTGGCGGCATAAGCTTATCCTCTTTCTGTATAAAAAGTAAAAATGTTAGGCATTGATTTTCATACAAAAGTGCCTAGTTTCTTAAGGACGAACACCTCGATTCTTAAGGACGAACAATAAAGTTCATATTTGAATGAGAATGTATACTTATTAGTGCATGTGACAGTACGTTTTCGAAAGTGCATACCCGGCTTTGGATAATTATTAAATAGGGATATAAATGATCTGATTTATAAAGTAAAGTAGATTAAAGTACCTGGATGTTATCTGCTGAGCCCCATGTTTTGTGAAGTTCTCCATCGTCAGACCTTCTTTCTTCGCGGTCCCTGGCAGACTTGGGAATGTACGCCGATGACCTGGTTGCACCAACTCCTAAGAAGTTGCTGAAAGCCTCGGTCGTTTTCTTTACGCGAACGTTGAGAGAACCGATGCGTAGAAAACCTTCTTTTTCTGAAAGAAATAATCAAATATTCATTCACACGTAGTCGCAGTTGAAGATTTAGTAAGGATAGCACGAAAAATTGACTGTGGTTTTTCATAAACTGTTTAATATTTATGTAGGAACTGATGTGCTAGCTTAAAGTTTACTTTACTATGAACCAGATAAATTATGTCAATACTGATCATGAATTAATGGAGTTTGATTAACGTATTGACAAAATAACGATCGATTGTCAACAAGAAACAACACTTATTATTTTCTAAGGCGAAGGGCAAGCAAGATGCACTAGCGGCGCTACTCAACCGGATCTATTTTTTAACAATGCGAACCTTCGGAGGTAAAAAAATAAAACAATTGGCGTCGCTAGTGCGGATACCCTTCACCTTAAGTTGTCAAGTAGAAAATTCCAAGCCAATCGTATATTTTATTATCGTTTACATCCCGAAAACCTATGCACCTGTCCACTTAGCACGTTAGAGAAACAAAATAAGCGAAAAAATATGAGCTGTTCCATATAAAAAAGAATATCCATCCGGCAATAATGTATGGAACCAGTATATTTATTTTCGCTTATTTTGTTGATTTAACATGCTAATGGGCTTTATTCACGATACTTATTGAGGTATTCTGGATGTAAAAGTAAAATAAAATACGGTGTATACCACAAGCACGACAGATTTATCTTTTTATAAAATTAATTATGTACATAAATAAGCAGACACGTGACATAGTTTATTTACGGAAGAACATTTGAAACATATATTTTTAGTTTGAGTACTAAAACATTTTTACAAGACATTTATATACGTGTTAAAAAAAGTGATACACAAGATGAAAATCAAAAGATAAGGCTCAAATAAGTATTCCTTGTTTAAAATAATCGTTTTAACATTGCGACTAATGTTTGAAACGCTTGTCAAATGTGAGGTGGGCGCTAATAACTGCGACACAGTCTCTGACTACTGCAGCTATTAACGTGTAAAATGTTATTGTAAAATTGTTATGTTTCAAATAAAGATGTATTTATTATTTATTTACATTGAAAGGAACTTATATTTGGTCCTCAACTAAATATTGTGCAGAATGATATTCACAGAAAACTACTAGGATGAAATATTTGTTATCAGCACCGAAGTATCCCAAGACGTTTCAAATATACACAAATACAACAACGGTTGAAAAAAGATGTGGTAATTATCTACACAAAAATGTATCCGTGGAGATTAAACCATAAATTTGTATTTATTACATCTTCTATTATAAATATTGAAATCAAAGCAAACATTTCATAGAATTCCTTTTTAGTTTTTGTGCAAATTACATTTTTAATATTTTACAATATAATATTTTTTATAGAAACAATTTGATATTAGATGTTATAATATTGTGTTCTCAACCCTATGAGACACTGTGCTCCGAAATCTGAACAATGAATGAAATATTTTTTTACCTTCATTGCATTCTTTAGAATCAGAATTACTGGTAGTCCGTTTGATGAGATTTTAAGGTCTGTATAATTTTATTAACATAACGTAGGCTCAGGTAAAGAGCAAATTATCATAATGCAATGTAGGTATAATTATGACCTAGATGAATAATGGAGAATAATCACTCATTTTTTTTTACGTTAACACGGTTCAGAATAAAAAATATGCATGAAAAAATATTACTTAATATTTTTTTTCGACATATTTATTTTATATTATATGAATAAAGAATAATGCGTTACTGCTATTATATTTATTTCTGAAACCGCACGTTTACTCGGTGTAGCATGACGTCACACTCATCTCACGCGCGTTACAAAATTTGAAAAGTGTAAATTCCTTACTTGGTCTTCTTCAATAAAACAAAATCTAGAACGTATTTGTATAGATACAAGCTCTATTGGGACAATAGTTTTAATCGATTTTGAATATCTAGTAACATTCTCCATTAAACGAATTGACATCATTTACAAGACAAATTACGGTGTTGTGCACATTACAAAAATGACAATTACAATTGCATCCAGGAAAGTCCACCGCCGGTTTGTGCGAACATGCTCACTTTGCAGACTTAATAAAAAAAACAATTGTAGCAGTAGCTATAGTACTTATAGTACTTATCATATTTTAGGGACATATGTACTAGATTGAAATACTTTAAGATAAGTGCGGTTTTCTCACCCGTAAAGTAAGCATGTTTGTACGAAATTTAGATTGTGTGTGTGAATTTATTTGCAGCAAAGTATACTTGCGAAAAGAGGCCTTACTTGACATAGTACTAAGCGTATTTGGAGTAATTCGTATGTCCGGAGGGGATGTAACGGGACGTCTTAAGTCAAACGTATCGGCCTCTGCAATATAACGTCTAATCTATTATCAATATTTTAAAACTTAAATATAAATAACTGAGTTTGTTAAGAATTGTATAAAGAGATTAACCCATTTCACCCTTAAGAGTATTATTTTTATTCCACTCTTAAAGGTGATATAAAAATAATACTGAAGATTCTTGTATCAAATAGTAATTTTACGTGACTGTCGCAACGGGAAAATCAAAAAACCCAAAGCAATTTTTTGCTCAATATTAGTTCCTTAGGGCCCTGAATGTATATCCTTAAAAGTCCTGACAGATAGGCGATTTTTACTTTTTTCAGTAAATAAAATTGGTAGGGTGGGTATGAATTAAAAAAATTCACCGGATACATCGCAGTAAATATCGGATAATAAAGTACCTACCTACTTGAAATCTGTATATAATTTAATCCCATAGGCGTTCAATCCAGGTATGTTACATACTCAGTACCCGATACGTTAAATACTTCCTGTTGACATGAGAAACGAAGGTCTGGAACACCTTTTGTAGGTATAACCCTGCCCGTCTGAATCGTGTACTGTCAGGGCTTAAGCTGAAAATCAGTGTTTTGCTCTATGAGAAAAAACTCCACTGAGCTTTGGCCCACTTGCACTGCTGAGGCAAACATGCAGAAAAAGTAGGAAAGGGTTTGCACTCTTTATTTTATAATATAATATTTTTATTTTAATGTTTAAAATCTTGTACATGTATGAGTGACCGTTAATGCAATAATATCTATCTATCTATCTAAGGTGACGGGTAGGGCACACTAGCGACGCCAATCGATTTTAATGTTTAGCTACTAAACCGGATCTATTTTTAATAATTTCTGGGTTACAACCTCTGGGTAAACACTTACACTATTTATTAAATAGCCATTCACAAATGTTGGGACCGATTCTGCACGCGAAAAATTGATTACCGCCACAAGCTGCCACTTTTAGCGTGAATAAATTTTTCCCGTTTGTGCAAGGACTCAACATTTGTGCAAATGTGCATGGATATTTAATAAATAGTATAAGTGTTTGCCGAGAGGTTGTAACCCAGAAATTGTTTAAAATAGATCCGGCTTAGTAGCTAAAAATATGAGATTTTATTAATTTAGCAAATTATGAGATTTTATTAATTTTAATACGTATATTCAATAATATTTCATAAATTTAATGCAATTTAATTTCGATACTAAACATAAACATTTGTACGTTTAGTATCGAAATTAAATTGTAGATGGCAGTAAATGCTTGAAGAACCTTGTGCTTCTTAAAACATTTACTGCCATCTACCTTATTTTTAAACGTCTTCTAATCTATCATAAATAACCTACAATACTTCCAAATTGACGCTTCGTAAACTACGTTTACATCAGTCTATTCCAAATAAGATTTTCCTCTGGTTGCTTCTGTGAACATTACAATTTAAGTCTCGATTATTTTCATATTAATTGAAACTTACTTCGAAAACATCCTGGAGAGAGTGATGTGTCCAAGTGCACCAGATATTGTCTCGGTTTCCTTCCAGACCAATCACGAACATTCGGGTCCGCATCTGAAGTTAAAAGAAATAAATTAATTTCATATATAAACCTATTTGTTTAAGAATATAAATCATTTTGATAGATATAACAACATCTAAATAAAATTAAGTCTCAATTTTTATTTATTTATTTATAGGTAAGTAGTTATTGAACATTTTTGAAGCAGCATGTCACACAAAATACTCACTTCCATGCAGAGCTAGAAAACACGCGCTTTAAATGGAATGTGCTATTTTCCGAAATCCATCACAGAGTGTGAAAGAGATCCAACCGACCCTGTCGCAGGTTTAACGCATCTCTATACGTGTGCGGTAGATAAAGGATGTCACTCCATTCCTAAAGGCATCGCGGGGTTTTTCAAGTATAGCTTTCTATGAAAAGACCCAGTCTGGTTAGGGTGCTTTAGATGCTTCAGTCCCAACGATAGAATCCGCGCCACAAAAAGAAGTCCCGCGGAAAATCACAACTAAAATTTGATACCTTTTGTCTATGAGCATAAAGCCCAAATTTGAATGTGGATACCGCGAACTCTAAACTAGACTCCGCGCCACCAAAGTTTTCGCATGATAGGCGCCACTTTAGCTGCCTCCAACATTCAAATTTGAGCTTTGTTTATATGAAAACAATGAATAAAAAAAAAATGTTTTGTTGCTGTGGCACATCTTTGGTGGCGCGACCTCTTCGGTTGAACCACAGAACTTTATGCCATCTAGAGAACTCTGCATACGGTTGAGCCCCTTTTCCTGGCTGCAGTGAACTCTGTAGTTATTTTGTAAGAGGATAGATGGCGCTTTGTCCGGGGATGTTAGCAGCGCTTTTATGAGACGAGTTATACAATAACTAATGATACTTAATGTAGATGGCGCTGCCAATTGAATTGAGATGTTTGTTTAGATTTTTTTGGATTATATTATTTATGATTACTTACCACGGCTTATTCTGACATGCATGAGAAGAAAACTTCACACGCACAAAATCTTCATTTCATTATCCATTACTACCTACTACCTACTTAACTTTCAAACAATAGGTCTGTCTATAGGTACTGTACTGCTTAGGTAGGTAGGTACTGTCGACGAATTTTCAGGGTACCAGCGCTAAGCGATAATCGCTTGCACATGCAGCAGGAAGGGAGAACCTAATCCCTGCCCTCACGCATAGCGTAGTGCAGGCGATTTTGACGGCTAACTGGTGCACCGTTACGTTCGTTGACCGTACCTATTCAGTCCGTACCAATAGGTAGTAATTTCCTACATTACCTATTGTTCATTTGCTCTTGAGTGTTCGTTTTTAGAGAATATGTTTTAGATGTATGTGCTTACCATAAACTTCAACTAGGAGCCTGTACACGTTTTCATGTCGAAACTGCATAGCAATGTGCAGCGGTGTATATCCCTGTAACAGATATTTACACTTTACAAACTAGTTGCAGAAAAGTTATTTCACATTTAAAAGAAAGATGTGGATTGAAATATTGTTGAATACCTACTTCAAATAATCCTGTGTTGAATAGTTTAGTGCAATGATTATGAAAATATTTCAACATTCCCGATTGTTTTCTACGATAGTAGAACTACTGTTTTGTATGATCGAAGGAAAATGTTCTTTATGCCTGAGGCTGTAAGAGCTATGTGTGCTAACAGATAGAAGCGTTGGCGTTTCCGTCAATCGAAACTATAGCGCTGGATCGATGTTATCAGGCATGAAATATAATAAGTATGAGCCTAGGACGCATTGAATATTGCGATGTGTAAATTTGCATGTACGCGAACGTTCTGTGGCCTAGGATCTTTATCAAAAATGATAAAGCTCTCGAGGATTGTTTTACATTATAACTAACAAGAAGCGATAGACATATTATAATGTGATTGTGTTGTTTTATGTATTCCTATGTGATAATAAATAAATATTTATAGTTTCAGGCGATACATTTATTACTCGTATTATACATTTATAACTTATTGTTTTAAAAAGTTAATAATTACTTCTAACTACTAATGTCTATAATAAAGGTACCAAAGCATTACATTACCTACGAATTCATTTGTTTCTTACTCTATAATCATCCTCATCATCTACGTCAATCTTAGTGCCGACTCGATTATTCCGATACTAAATGTATGGTATAGCGCTGTCATTCCATACAAATTTGACGTTATACCATAGATTTATCTTTTTCTTCAAGAACGAAGAAGATTCTCAACATTTTTTGTATACCATATTTTTTTTTATTGTTAAATCAACAACGTTGATAAAATATAACATCTGTATAGGCGTACTGAAGCGACTAGAACTCGTACCGTATCGAGAAGCCCCTAAGGCTTCACACATCTGCTCCCGTCTTAGCTATATTATATCGCCACCCGTTTCTAATATTTATACTGAATACGATCCGGGGTAGATATTAAACTTTTGCTGGATATTATTGAATACATAGTGGAGTGACAGCTGTTAAACTTGGCAAAAAACGACAGAATATTTGAGCTTCTGATATATTATCATCTACTATCTGTCTTCCGTCAGCGTTGCAAACAAATCTTAATTTTACATGCCTGAACATACATTCCTGTTGAATACACACTTTTGCAAAAGAAACGGGCGGTTTTGATTTTTCTTTCCTGAAAACAATATGGTATAAAAAGGATTTAAGTCTTCTTAATATATTACTGGCCGGTCGTAAATGTGTCGTGATGTCAAAAATGTACATTCGAAATTCAAATTTTTGACTGATCTTATTTTACAAAGAATACTAATTTTTTGTACAATTTCTGGCGGGAATTAACGAAAGTCGCTGTTGTGTTTGAATAAGTTTTAGGCAATTTTTATTGGTTTCGTTGAATTTGCTGCTTCTATAGACATTTAAAATTATTGTATTTAATGCTTAGTGGTCTGGATGATAGCAAATAAAATTGTAAGAGCCAGCAAAATTATTGCGCTGCTTGAAGAGGGCTGTAGCCAATGTATTGTGGCTCAAAGGCTAAATGTAAGTCGTTCAACAGTCCAAAGAACCTGGCAGCGCTATCAAGAGACGGGTTCCATAAAAAAAACACCACTGAACCAAGAGATGATCGTTTTCTGGTGAGTCAAGCTTTGAGAAATCGCAAATCTTCGTATGTGGACCCCAAGAACAACCTCGAAGACGTAAGAAATGTGCAAGTATGTTAAAAACCGGCCAAGTGCGAGTCGGGCTCGCGCACAAAGGGTTCCGTAGCAGCAAAGTCCAAAATTACAGTTAAATCAACCTATCTCAAAAACTATAAGAGATACTTTGATCAAACCAAAAATCGTTGAAAGAGTTAATTAGCATGCATCACCTCTATTTTTTTTAGAATTTTATACCCCGTAGTTATAAAAATAGAGGGGGGGGGACATACTTTTTACGACTTTGAGAGCTGATATCTCAAAAACCGTTCACTTTAAGAAAAATGTTTTTTAGAAAACTTTATATCATTTTAAAAGACCTTTCCATTGATACCCCACACGGGTATGTACATCGAAAAAAAAAATTTCATCCCTCAGTTACATGTATGGGGGGCCCCACCCCCAATTCTTTTTTTTACTATTTAGTGTCATATTTTTGTAGCGGTTCATACAACACATATTCCCATCAAATTTCATCACTGTAGTACTTATAGTTTCCGAGTAAATCGGCTGTGACAGACGGACAGACGGACAGACGGACAGACGGACATGACGAAACTATAAGGGTTCCGTTTTTGCCATTTTGGCTACGGAACCCTAAAAAGCACAATTTAAAATTATGTTTGCATTTATTTATTTCAATAAAGACAAAAAAGATAATTTCACGATTGAATTTCGCTGTTAAACTATTTATAAACTTATTAAACATTTACTTTTCTAGAGAATTGAACGTTGGTACAATGTTGTGTGTGTCAACCCATTTTCTTTTTAAACCCTAGTGATGTACCCCATACCATCGAACGAATTCAATGTTAATCGTGTAGGAATATTTATCCATAAATGAAAAGCCACAATCTGATTAATATAAAACGTATAATTCTTTTGTTTAACAATATAAATACTTTAATAACTTTGTAAAAAAATATCTATGGCACACAATATAAGCTCTTTGATTTCGATTAAAATGAAATGAACTGGCCGCGGATCGATATCTAGGATCGGTACCTACTTTCCTCTTTTTTATTCAATAATTTTGATTGACATTTCTCCAAATAAAAGTACTAATAACTTCTTTTCCATTATTATAGTATTCGATTCACGTTTGTTTGAAATACATATCGATTATTCACTTTAAACGAAGTTTTTTAGTAGGACACCTCTGTACGAATCTAAGATTTAGAAACGTCAAATGTGGCTTATTAGCTTGGCTCAACTATAGTCTATGGATGGTCAGGAGGATGCTTCTTGCCTGAATTACTCCGTGAGCACCGTGTTGCTCCAGCAGCCACCAGACTTTACGTTGCTAAAAATTGTGTATCATGGACTCAACAGGATTGGGATAGAGTATTGTTCTCTGATGAAGCCAGGATATCACTTTATGATGAAGATCGAACTGTGAAGTCTGCTTTGAAGAAATAACGCCTTACGGTGGGGGCTCTGTATCGTATCGACTTCATCGAAAACGGCACATCAAATGCACATTCTTTCACCTTATGAACAATCCATATTAGGCGAAAATTGGATTTTTATAGATGATAACACTCGTGCTCACGGATAAGGCGATGTAGGCGCTTACATGATGGAGGTCGGAATCCGTCGTTTGGATTGGACAGCTCGAACTCCCAACCTCAATCCTATTGAGCATGTTTGGGTCCTTCTCAAGCGACCAGTGAAATCAGTGCAGCCGGCTCCGCAAACCATAACAAGAGCTAAAGAATGCGATCGCGGCGGATTGCCAGCATGCCAGGCGAATGCAAGATGTGATTTCAGCAAGAGGAGCTCACACACCACAACTTCTTCAATGTTTTGAAGTATTTTTTTTTTACATATAAAATTCGTATTTCATTTTTTACTTACAGGGCAGTTGAACTACCTCTGCTTTGATTTGTTACATTTACTTAACAATCCAGTCAAAAAGTTACGCTAGTTTTCACCAAACGATTCCTTGGTGATCAATTTACGAAACCATAAAGGTATCACTTTCTAAAATCACCAATCAACGTAATGATAACTACAAAATTGATTATTTGCTTAGGTGCTCGTTTTTTTTGCAAAGGAGTGTATTTATGATGTGACAATGTACTAAAATGTTTTATTAATTAGAAGAAGTTAACCGGATTTTGAAAATCACATGAATCGATCATTTCCATGTAAATAAATGTAACAAAGAAATTATTGAAGGTATCATTTTTCGAACTTAAATCGTTCACTTTACATCATAGAGTAAGATAACAATAGTCTAAATTGTTTATTCCCATCAAAGTAACGTGATTAATTTAAGAGGTTAAATTAAGTTATAAGAGGATAACTATCCGTTGTAATTTACTTCGTTACTTTATTTTCATAACAAAACCCAATTGTGTTCTTCCAAGGCCGGTATAGCTATACCTTGTTTAACGAGTTAATGAACGAATGACTTATATGTCATTCGTTCATTAACCACCAAATATTAATTGTTTTGTGATTCATGATATGCCATTTGTTAACAGGGTAATACAGGTCATGTCGAAAGTTAATAAAGTCCTATCACGGTTATTTGGCACACGTGGCAAAAGTCGGAACGAACGTTGATTTGACATTTTTGCATAGAAAAAACGTTTTACAACGCCCCCTGCCACTGTCACTGAAGTGCCTTCTGATCTTGGTCGGTTTGTAACAGCTGTTACTATGACAGATCCGTTTTGGATTACCTAGGATATTACTAATTCTGTCAAAAGTGGCGGTCGAACGATTTACCATTGGAATAGGCGTTAACTATTGGATGAGTAGTTGGTAGACCGGATTTTTATTTTACATTGCATTGCATTGTACGAAAGATTTATCGTTAGATAAAGATTGGTCGAATCCACCCTTATGCATAAAAGTTAAGCTCTTCTGAATGAAAGAATGTCTGTCCATGCAATCACCAACACTACTTCATGATTATAATATTATCTTCTTTTTTGTCAGCGATTATAAATAAATAAATATTTCACAACATCACATACATTGATCTAACTCCGAGATAGGTAGCTCAAGCACTTGTGTTACGGATATCAGAATCAACAGTAGGATTACAAATATATACATATAATACTTTTCTTATGTAAATACATACTTTTAATACATAGATAACACCCAGACCAATACAAACAGTAGTGTTCATGCACACAAATGTTTGTACTGTGCGGGGATCGAACCCGCAACCCTTGCACCAGAGGCAGCGTTCACTAACACTGTTCGAAACGGGTCGTCCAAGAAAGATAAATTATCCTATCTAGTTCATATTACTTTAATAATAGTAATAGTTAGATCCAGTTCTTCACTTTTAGATACGAATAGCTTATCTAGAATACATAGTTTGACACATTTTTAATAGATAATAATATGACAAACTATCTCTGAGATAAACTAATTGAATTTATTTCCAGAAATGGTGAAAATGATTTTTTTTATTTTTTACATGAGACCAAGACATATGATGGTACTTATGCGCTCGTCTTGCTTGTTACGTTATCTAAGTAAAGTCTACAACATAAATCAATAATCATTCTATAAATAAACAACATAACGATCCACGCATTGTCATGAAACCCTCCGAATCCACAAGTAGTCAGAAACCTAGTAATAAAACGTGGAGAACTTACCCCATTCTAGTAGCGCCCGACGCCCCGACACCACATGAAAAAAGTGTAATGACACTTTAACGAGACCGTAAAACAGGCAAAATAAGTGTAAGTAAATTTGATTGGGCATAAACTACGTAGCAGTAAAGTTTGTATTACCACCCTGCAGATGTTAACACATACGATGACGTAAATTTTGATGATTGATTAATTTTACGATTAAATCTTATAAAAATAAAAGTGAAAACAACAACATGATACATAATTCTCATAGCACGTCTTGTTTTCGAGTTATGGTGTTAATTTTGTGATTTGTGAAAAACTAATGGCCCGTCCGCATTTTGAATCTTACTTAATTTTACTATAAACGAAAAAATACACAATTTATACTAAAATCTAAAATAGTAGTAGATAATAGGCTTCTACTCCGCATTATTTGTTGCGTACTCCTTTTTAAAAAGGCCGGCAACACAATAGGAATCTCTCTTTCGATTTCGCAGATATTCATGGGCGGCGATAAATTCGATTGTCGAGTCTAGAATAAAAAAAAAATATTGTGTGAAACTTAGTTTCTGTAAATTTTGGACCTGGGGAAATCTTTGTAATTTTTAATTCCAAGTGATAGAGAACATAATTATGTTTACGTACGATGGACGGAGCTCTTCAGTTTTCATACAAATTGCATACGATCCTTCGAAAAGGTAGTGCTAGCCCTTACCATGAGTTTGAAAAACTGTTCTCGCTGTCGAAATCTATCGCTTTATCCCTTTCATTGTGGTGCATGTAAAAGAGATAGAGCAATAGTTTTGGATAGCGAGGATAGTATTTCAAATTCATGGTAAGGTCTCAGGTCACTTTCGTCACGGTAATAGTATCTACCCGCATTGTATCTTCAGAGGTACAAACGGACGAAAAGCGTGTCATACGGAATTAATATAAATTGACGTACACGCGACTGTGACATTGATTTCAAATATAACCCCATGATACTACACTGCTAAATATAGTATTAACGTGCTCTCATTCTCAATGTACCGAATATCTAAGGTATTATTATATCACACTCACCGAACGTTCGTTGACTAAATGACGCGCCGCTCCCGCCAGTAACTTCACCAGATTCTCGTCTCCGCGCTTGCAGGCCCAGTGCATCGCCGTCTGCAAGTCAATTGTATTACTGGTAGCATACGTAATGTGGGACTGTGCTTACAAGGAATATATCCCAAAATTATACACATACCTACCAACCTGACAGTGAAACAAGCACAACATACACTGGAAATTAAACCCTTGGAAGCCTAGGAGGGGGTCAGTACCAATTGCGCCATTAGTCTAGTCTAAGGCATTAGAATGATCCTTGAAGATTAAAATTTATAAGTAAAGCTATATTTATGAACAAGAAGTGGTAACTCTTTGGAATTGAGTATACGGTAATACACTGTTTAATAGTTAACAACGAAAACAAGTCAGCTGTAGCTGTACTTTAAGAGTTAAGACCAGCACTTACCGGGAATACACTTGATGTCTATAATGAACCTAACTAATTATGAAACGAATGAGTGAAATGTACTTTCTACACTGACAGACAGACTAGCGTCATTAAATTTGTTCTTTCACCAGGGCCTGAATATATCAATGTATATAAGCGAAACTTATTGACTGATCTATCAACGAAGGGCCTAACTAAACTATAAGGGTTGGAAAGCGAAATGGAAACTATGAATTTTTTTTTGTAATTTCATTCCCTTAGAGTGAAACGGGGGTTCCAAGTGAGTATGAAACTGATTTTGTAGTTAATTATGTTCCGAAACGAAGCAAAGGCGGGCCACTAGTAATTAAAAAGTAATATTTTGGACACTGGTTTTAGTCACACAGTCTAATAACATTTAATTATGTTTAGGCTTCCGTACTCAAAAGGAAAAGACGAAACCCTTATAAGATCACTTTGTTGTCTATTCTGTTTAGCGGTCCCTTGAACTTGTGAAAAAAAATCAAACCTCTAACAAAAAAAAAGATGCGGCTGACTATTTACCGAAAAACGCATACATCGAAACTCCCAGAGAATCAAAACCTAGAGGGCATTTCCCATTGACCTTTATGGAAACGGAACCCTAAAAATGGATTTTATTATATTGGAATGTACAAGAGCAAAAAATCGGTGTAGAGGTCGTTTTCGTCGACAACAATAAACAAATCAGAAGTTGGCCAAAGTAGTAAAATTGGCAATATAATCAAGGAGTAATTTTGAAATCGATGCCAAATTATGAAGTAAAATATTCAAAACCTTTAACACGATACCATCACGAAAAGTTTAGTAGGTCGAGAAACAAATTACTTGATTGCCTGCCTTTTATTTTTATATATGTAAAACACTTTGATGGACAATATAATGCTGAAATTATAGCTCTTTATAATCGGATCGTATTAGAATGATTTGCATCCAGATTAAAGATTATATTTTGGTGGAGGTAGGTGTTATTAGCATAGTTATAGGAATTAACTTGCTATCATCGGTGGTCATTTTAATTTTTAAAATGGTATGGTAACCAAATTATAATTTGAAACAACGGGTGTTTAGATAAAAGATTATCTTTAAATAGCCGGTACTTAAACTTCAACTAATGGAACTCATAAGTTTTTAAGACTAGTTTATAATAAGGAAATCTGAAATTAAGCTATTGGAATTATGTACAGTAATGTACGAATACGTAGCTGTGATTTTAATAAGGTTTTCAATATTTTAGACTCCTTGCAAAACAGTTCAACATCATCAAATTGTATAGTTTTAATTTAATAACGGATATATAACTTGAGAGATGAACGTAACTAAATTATGTAAAAGAACGAAGCATGGCATGAAATTTATCGAAGGTACAGTGATACCCGTAATAAGTTTTGGCAGGCAACCCTCAAAGGTGGGTTCTGAGAAAACAAGCTGTTCAGTCAGCAGTAGTCTTTGCGAATATATATTACTCTATCGGAGGGTACGAGTTACGTAGCAATCGACGTATGTACAAGGTGTAGGCGTGATCGTCGCTGATTCAGTCGGGTAGTTAGTGGCGGGCGGTCCTAGGTTCGACGTCGCCCGGAGAAATATTGGCCTCTGGGGAAACGCTGTTAATTTGCAGCGCACATTGGGTAGGTACTGGCGCGATTTTCCACGTACATAGAGAACCCTATATCTAACTACAGCTCTGAGGGGAATTTTCGAACAATCTATTGCAATTCAGTCAACACACTTGATATACCATTGACTGCTATCGATAGATGTGTGAGTGTATGTGTAATATTTTTAGTATTGCGAAGTAATGAAATAAGTCATCATTTTAGGATTAGCGGATTTTAAAAACAAGTAATGTTCTTAAACACATATGTTACAATTTCAGCTTTTCAAATCATTTACATAACAAAGTGAAAAAATTCAACATTGAGCAGATAGGAAAAACGTTGAATTGTACACTTTGCAAACTTGACTATGATATACATTAGGTAAAAATAATAATGTAGGCAGTGCTTATGGTTAAATGATATCATACTTACATACTGCAGATTTGCGTTCGCGTTTCACCATCGAATCACAGCAACGACATGTGGAAAAATATTGTTAAATTAGTAATAATTAAGTTTTTATTGCCATTGATAAACTGTTAATTACAGTTTACACGAGGTTAGCACAGTTATGTATACTCCCATTTGAAAATCCCTATAAAACTCTTAGTAAAATTTTAATTAAGGCGACGTTTCCGGGTCGCCGGCAGCGGAATCACTAATGTATCGTTGGTTAAGCTAATAAATTTAGAGCAGGATTACGTAGGCCGTGGACAAAGTAAAGCTTTATAATTTGGTTTAAATAAATCTCGTTTTTATGTCAAATGAGCGCCTTTATCATTTACGCCTAATTTAAGACATTAAAGGCTTTACAGCTTCCTATTAATACTTAATTGGAACGATGTCCCTGTTATTCTTTTCAACTAATACAATCAATCTTCACCATGGTGTCACTAATATTGTTCATTTTTTGAATGAATTTTAGAGTCCATAAAATTGTTACACTTCCGGCCACTTTAAAGTGTAAATTGTTTTAGGCCATTCCGTTTTAGCGTTTTAAAAAGCAGTTTCATGTTTCGTGATCAGCTAACTGCATTTATTTACACATAACGTTACTTAGTACACACCGTAGGGACGTATTTGCTTATTGGTGCAAATTTTACCTAAGGATAATTTTTTAGTAGTTACATTTAGTAAGTTATTTGTTTTATTAATTTGAAACATTTTTAAGTACATAACATATGATGAAGCTACCTAATTTGATGGAGCTTGTCACATTAATAGCATGCACCCTTAAGGTTACGCGTAGGGCACAATAGCGACGCCAATCGATTTTAATTTTTAGCTACTTAACCGGATCTATTTTAAACAATTTCGGGGTTACAATCTCTCGGCCAACACCTATACTATTTATTTAATACTTATAGTTAACTGTTTGGTCTGCTTTTGCACTAGAATTTTGGATTACCGCTAAAAGTGGCCGCTTTTGGCGTGAATCATTTTTTCTCGTACAAAACGCACCCTTAGTAAAATACCGACCTAACTCAAAATTGTAATATAGATGCTAAGCGAAAATAGTATCGGCTAAAATCCAGGGATCTAACAACAATTTTGAGTTAAGTAAATAAGTACACTCAAATATGAACACGAGATGAAATTTGAAGTGCGTTATTTACTCAAGACTAGTCCAGAATAAATTGCAAAGAATTGCTATAAAAATATCAACAATTTTGAGTTAGGTCGGTATTTTACTAAGGGTGCGACAAACGGACCCAACATTTGTGCATGGTTATTTAATAAATAGTATAAGTGTTCGCCGAGAGATTATTATACCGAAATTGTTTAAAATAGATCCGGTTTAGTAGCTAAAAATTAATATCAATTGGCGTCGTTAGTGTGCCCTACCCGTTACCTTAAAGTCGAGATATCGACATTAAAGTTGAATTAGTTATTTCATACATGATTTATTTGATGCCCATGCGGCGGTGATCACTTACCATCAGATGACTCGCTTGCTCGTTTGCCTCCCTTAAAAAATGTCCGTATGAATATCTCATTCGACTTCAACGTCAAATCCATGGGAATAGGCACTCAGATCGGCGGAACCGCGGTGACTACTACCAAATCAGTCGAGTTTGGGTTCGTTCTTATGACAT
This sequence comes from Marasmia exigua, assembly GCA_019059595.1. Taxonomy (NCBI): domain Eukaryota; kingdom Metazoa; phylum Arthropoda; class Insecta; order Lepidoptera; family Crambidae; genus Marasmia; species Marasmia exigua. The sequence continues at coordinate 9,698,213 of CM032494.1, read as the reverse complement.
GCAACACATGAAAAATGAGCATTATATTTTTATTTGTCTTTGTAGCTTGTGCTAACACTGCCAACAATGGACAACATTTCATATTTTTAACATGTCCATATTGTTTTTTTATATGAAAATAGACATAAAATTAACAAACCCATATTTTTTCTTTTTTCAAAATTTGTCCATTTTCATGCATAAAATAATTATTGAAATTCTTTATATTCTAAATAGACGTAAGCGCCAAATGACGTCATCGGACGGCTGAATACAGCGATATTCCTTTGCTTATCATTGTTTTAATAAAAAAAAGGTACTACTGTCAAAGGTAAATAATACTAGTGTCAACATTGTCAAAGTCATTCATTCATACAACGTTGACAAGTTGTCTTTTTTTTTGACAGTTGCATGTCATGGGTTTGGCATTTCGTTAATTTAAAACTATAATGTGCTAAGCAAAGAAATATTTTACATTCTGCCGTCCGATGACGTCATCTTACGTTTTTTAGTTTTTAATTTTTTTCTCAGTAAATAAGCAATATAAAAAATGAATAAATATATATTCGAGCAGCGGAAAGGTAAGTAAAGAATTGGTATTTTTTGTTTCAGAACTTAGCAATTTTGAAATGTTGTCCATTCTATTGTTCAGCTCATACGGTTGCTGTGTGCTTACATCATGCCCTATATGCCAGCAATATCCGCTACTACCTCATATTGATTGCCTTTACGTGTACGTCAATTAGGATCCGCGAAACGATGCGTCTTCAGGGCGTCTAATTAACGTCTTGTCACTGGCTATGTGTGTAATTATCCGCAATTACACACGGTATGCTTATAGTTACGGACAGATACGTTGATTTGTCTGTATTGATGCGCGTCAAGTGACATCGTCCCTAACCTGGATTATTACTTAGCAGAGAATACATAGTGTTAATGGAATCCTATTGCCTGCCTTCTAACAATATATAAATAAAAATACATTAAAATGTACCTAACATGTATCATGTGTAAAAACTCAACGTTGGAAAGAATAGAAAATGCTATAGGAGGCCTGAACTTAAGTAGTTGAAACAGGCTAAAGAAGAAGAGAAATGTACATACCTAAGTGTCTTGTGCTACTTATATACCTGTCTTTTATTATAAATCAACGCGGTTTGTTTAAAACCAGTGTAATCAATTCAGACATTTCGATTATAAAATAAAGCCTTATAGTAGTAATGTAAATAAAGAATACTTACGCCCTGTTAATGATTCGCCACGCAGATAGAACCGGGAAAAGAAATTATTCATTATTCCTTCATCGATACCTTCAGGCTCAATTGGCGTATAAACCATTTTGGCCTAATCGAGTTATGTGTACCATTTTGTTCAGATTTTTTTTCTCTATCGATTTGTATATTCGAAATATTGAAATTCGTTAAAAAAAATGTTTATACGCCCCAAATTTCAATATAGAAAAAAAATCTGAACAAAATGGTACACATAACTCGATTTGGCCAAAATGGTTTATACGCCAATTGAGCCTGAAGGTATCGACATATTATGATCAAACGTCAATGTTAAATTATTGTGTAATAAACAAATACCCATTTTTACTCAGCTAGATTACTCATTATGTAAATTTTAAATAAAAAGATTAAGCAGTTACTAAATATTAAACTTACCGTAAAAGGGTCCTGAAACAAAGAAAAAATACGATTAATTTAAAGACATATTAGTGTAGAATTACAATTTGGAAATCGGATAGTAGATAGGTACCTAACAGTTTTATGACACCATCTGCATCATCGTCTGCCCCTTATCCCAGAAAAAAATTGATAATAAATATCATACAAAAGCAATATGCATAATATGTAGATATGTATTTTATACGTAAAGCTATGCATTTACCATTTAAAAACGAAGCGTAACGTAGGAAACGTATATAGTAACAAATTAGGGTTGATTTTAGTCGTCGTTTTAATCAATTACTCGACTTTATCGCTCACATGACAGCACTTACGAGGAAACAAGAGATTAACCATTAAAACTTTCGGAGCAGTTCCCATAATGTTCAGCCGCTCGTGAATACCGAATTACCTACTAAACTGTAAAAAACGTAGATAAAAGTAAGGGCTGTGCATATTCCCATGATCGGGAGACGGTCCGACGGCCTTTTAATACACCCATAATCGTCGATCGACGGAGGATCATATGAAATATGTAATACCGCTAATAGGTCTCGGTGGGCAGCTTCCTCAGCGGTCGCTGGGCCAATTTTGCCGTTGGTAATAACCTTAATATCCCATCAGTGCTATGCGCCATGCGTGTACAAAGATAAGCAAGGGTAATTGTTGTTCGACCGACGCCCGCGCCCGCCTCTGTGATCGATAATTCACCTTCATCTGTACTAATATTAATATAAAAAATACGTGAGTTTTGTGGGAACGCAAGCTTACTCGACTTATCGCGTTAATTTTTCAAGTTTGGTCATAGCTACAATAATATTTAAAATATTCAAAAATAATTTTATGGTGACTAATGCGGAATTTATGCAAATAAAACTGCAGGAGGTACTTAACCGGTTATAAACATTTAAACAAAACTATATTTGATTTCAATATATTAGCAAAAAAACACTTCATAAACTAAACTTTAGATATTTAGATATGTATTTACTAAAATATTTATTTAAAAACAAATCTCAATCTAATCTAGTTCCTCTCAGTAAATGATAGATCAGAAAATATAGTCCAACAACTTAAAACGCTTTGCAAATACCACACTATTAATTATGGAAACACATTTACAACACCAGAACCACCAAAACAGTGCTACGAGCGAGCAATACTAATTTATCACGTCCTTTTACAAAATCAGTCAGAATGACAAAAATGTGTTGTTCATTTCACACATATAAGGACAAGAGCGTTGAATGAGAGTTTCTAAAATAAGATGCAATTTATTATTGAAAGCATTGCAGACGCAATGACGCAAACACTCGTCGACAGTTATTAAGCGATAGAACACTGCACCAGGATGAAGCGGGCGAACACGACCCGGCCGAGGATACCATGGCACCAGTTACATCTGAAACTAGTGCATAAATCAAACCCAAGACAAATAACGTTCACATTAATTATTCTTTTTCGAGTATTGAATCGTTTATACCCGTCGTCGCTGCTAACAACATGGGAATAAAAAAGGAGACTGATAAACGAAAAACAATTAACAAAGATGTCTCGCATTTAATTTGATAACTCGAAACGGAAGGTTTTAATGTCGTGCACGATTAAATTATACCCTGATAGTTTGCAATTACAACACAATTTTTACTTTTTGGAATCGGTCCGATATTGAAGTTTTAATGAGGATAATGACAAAGTGTACACAATCGGGAGTGTCCGTTTTGTCAAATTATTGTGAATTAAATTGGGGTTCCGTTTGCGCACCCGGAGGTGGTGTATTTAATAGAGCGTTGTGTCTTTTCATTTTGTTTGAGCGTTCACTGACTCTGTTATTTCGGAGCGACTAATAAATTGCGTGATGACAGGTGTCAGCTGCTCCACCGCCTCTGCACTCTTGCGTCGATGTCTCATTCCTCACGTTCTACTCCTAAATTCTCTTATTTTATCAACGCCCCGTTCAATTTTCGTTTCGTTCTATCGTCATTTTATTTGTTTGCTTTAGCATTATCGCGTTGGTCGTGCTAATCTGTTTAGCTTGCTGCGCATTTACATTAACGGGTAAAAACATCTCACCGAGGTTTTTGTCTCAATTTAAGTCGCACTTAATTTCGGAACTTATGTTCACCACTTATATGAGTTTCACAAATCATCAAGAAATATTAAATTAAATTAATAAAGGAATTTTAATATATGATATCTAAATTCATTAGAAATAGAAATATCAGTCACAAGAAAGGACAGCAATTGTTTTTGGACGGTCGTAAATGGACTGCGTCGGTGAAGACAATTCGACACATTTAATATTTATGCGAGGAGTTGGGTTTGTTTGATTATGTATTTAAAAAAAAAACATTCTATGGCAACCTAGTCAATACCTAGAGGTAACAATTTCAAGACAGTAATTACACAAATACCATGAATACACATCAACAGAACAACATGAAGCTAAATATGATTATGCCATTTCAGGAATTAGTTCCATTACAAACATTATCGAATCAAAATTTTTCGTCGTCTAATACCAAAATAATTTACTACCATCCCAAAACATTTCAAAATGAACAAAAGAAGATAACGAAACCGTTTCCTCCAAAAAAGAATACGATTAAAGAATGATATGATATAAATCAAAAGATATATGTATTTCTTTTTACTATCGTTAATTACAGAAGGGCGTATATAAATAAAGAACGCGCGCCCATTGAGGCGGACGGCCAGGCGGTCACCGTGCCGCGCCTTGTCGCGACAAGCAAATGCACTTATCTTACCGGGATGTGAGAAACTGAGGGCCGACGGCGAAACGGAATTCACGACCGAATCTTTATTCCCGCTCCTATCACACGCGGTCTGCGTCTCTTCTGTTTGAACGCGACAGATAAATTTATGATGGTTACGGGACGGTTTCATTGAAGGCCCGCTGTTCTCAACTCGCTGTCGTCGGTTAGTTGCGCCAACACAATGCGGCCGGCCGTACGGCTCGAGTCATTGCCTTCAGAGGTTACGTTTGAACAGGATTTGGGGACTTCACAAATAAAAAGTTACAATTCACAATCGGCCCGAAGAAGAAAACAATAAGAAGTCACACTTATCCCCGTTTATTTTATTCCATTGTGTTTTTGCAGCCAACATTCTTTATGAGCAAAACAATATCGATTATGGTGGATATTAGTATGGCATTCATTTATTTGATACTAATTCAGAAAATCCCTTAATGTGAAATTAATTGGTAAAGTAGATATTAGCGCCACACGGATATATCATTTGATGTTCAGTTGAACCGTCGTAAATACGTCAGAAAACCCACTATAAAAATAAACAGAAGTCTTTGAATCATTATCGATACAAATAAATTGTCCGTCCAAGAATGAATATCAATAAATTGAAAATGTAACTCGTAAAAACATATCATCGATTATTGTAAACAGCTGGCGGGCATTTATGCAAAACGAGCTGCTCATCGGGCCAATTCAACGGCGGTAGCGAAGTTAGGAGTGCTTTAATTAAAAATTACCATTCCTACAAGCCTTTTGCATTTCCGATCGTATAAAAAATAATTAATTCAGAAAACATCAAAAGATAAATCTACTTCAAAATTACTTAGACTTATACGACAGAAATAACTGGACCTTTTAACTCCTAACAATATAAACAATAACCTTTATGATGACAAGGTTAATTTAGGATGGCAGCCAGAACAGTAATCTCATTACTGCTCATATATCCACCCCAGCCCTAGGCAACAAAAGAAACAGGAAAAAAAACTCGGAAGTAAAGATTAAGAGGTTGTGAATCCTTAAACCAACAAAGGAGAAAAGGAAACATCTAATAAGGCAAAATAGCGGGGTCGGTACGAGGGTTTTAGGACAATTCCAACAGTGATTCTTAATTAGGAAGCTGTAATCAAAATTGTTTAGGGGTTTTACCCCATCTGTATTTAATTCTGCGCGCTCAATTGATTGTGGCAGTTAACCCGTTTCGTGGCAGCTGTGCGTAAATCTTTCTAACGGACGATCCTCAAATAAAACCTACGAGTCAAGTATTCTTGATAGCAGTTATCGTCTCGTTCTCATCTCGTTTTTCCTTCTATTTGGTTAAACAAATAGAGGCCTTGTTCGGTCGGTAGGCAGATCCTAATTAAAAACTATATTCAGCCTCCGCCGTATATTACGCAGATGTAGCCCTTAGGCAGTTAGTCACTCCGTCTGGCCACCTCCCAGTCGTTTAGTGTTTATGGCTTTACCGCGACGGAAGTATATTGTTCGTGTAATCGTGGTTTACTTGATCTTCCTATTTTATTCTACATTTATTTACGAAGTACCCAACACATTGAGTTTATAATTGAACTAAAAACAGATGATACTAGCTAACGCACGATGAGTATCTTAAGAATTAATTTTCATTACGAGAGCTGTCGTTACAATTCTAAGGTTAAAATTGAAATCAAAGGTTAGGAGTTGTCAGTTTATATACGGAAATACCTCTGTATTATTTACAATAAATAGACACCAATCTGATCTATTAAGCTAAATCGAAATATACCCGACTTGAACAAACCGTATAACAAGCTACAAATTTAAACCGCATCAACCAGTTCATAATCAGAAGCCAATTAAACAACAAATTATAAACAAAATAAAACATCCCGAGATAATTACAAACAATATCGAATTGAATGTTTGATCAATTCATAATTAGAAACAATTGTAAATACAAAAGCCATAAGCGAGCGAGAGCTGGAAGTAGCCGGCATCCGATACTTGTTTATAAGGCGCCCGGCCCACCTCGTCCGCACTAAAAATTCGATCTTATCTCCAATATTTTAATAGGTTCCCGTGGCGGCACCTTCGCCAGTAATTGTATAAAGTATCTCTGGAGGAATAAATTCAATATACCGGCGTGGGGCTGGCCGCGGATCCCTTCGCTCTCCGTCGTGATAAAGCTTAAATCAACACACGAAGTAATTACAATCGAGCCACACTTCATCACAGATGCGAATAGTGATTAACTATAGCCCGCCTTACGTATCGCGCATGAGCGCGTATTTAACACTATGCCAATCCTTAACTCGAATTAGAAATGAATTTGTAGGGGAACATAAATATCCGTGATTTGTTTAGGTGATTAATATTTTTATTTAATTTATTACTGTAGAGGACTTGTAGCAAAGCTACGAGTAATGTTATAAACGATTATAAATATAAAAACCAGGTACGAGTAGGCATCTACTAAAAAAGAAATGTTAATCAGACGTAAGTAACGTTTATGCTAATACTTAAACGAAGCATAGGTACCTTGAATATTCGAATTTAAGAATTTTAAATATAAATCTGTTATCACATACAACATCAACAAGCGACATATTTATCTTTAGCCCAGAACAATAACCGATAACCAATGATTAAAACGACCCAAAGAAACAAAACAGTGCGAAATCTTCAAACAAAGTGTAGGCGACGTCTTCGGTCTCTTTTAATTTGATTAATTAAAAGTTTCGCATGGAAAAGAGTAATCTGAACGCAAGGGTTGTACTTAGTGAACTTCTTTTGTATTTTCTCCTATAAAGAGAAGTTTTTCAGTAAAACAACGCGCAATCTGCAACAAAATATAAAAGTTTTACAATAACGTATACGCCTCGGGCAGGGAGATCATCAAAGGCGAGGATAAATCCTCTCTCTAAACTTGCCCATCTATTTACTGAAAAGTATTATTTCAAAGAAAGTAATAAAGAAAGGTTTATGAAGGGACAGAGCTACCCACCAAAATATTTTTAAAATATTTTATATCTACTTTAGAAAACCTCTTAAGGTGATGTTTAATTTAAGATAAGACTCGCGATTCTTTTATTTTAAAGAATTACTTATCAAGTTTGCATAAAATGATTTTTAAGAATACACATAGACAACGTCCTTATCAAATGATAACGATAGAAAATATCTATCTACTTAGATGAGATGGGAAGATTTGACAAAACCGTCTTTATCCACAAAACAAGGTATAGATAGAGCCTCATTAATAAGTTGTAAGCAAAGTTCTTATCTGGGAGATGTGCTACAATACACGCACGTATAGTCGCATGCGGCACACGTTTATAACACACTTTAGGTTAATGCAGAAACAGTGTCTATAGAATATATTCCCGTACGAGGCAAATTCGGCAGTGCCGTGGGCGGGCTCGCACCTACTTCGTTGCACGCGGCCTCTCCCAATTAGCCCTAAAATAATGAACATGTTTTATATTTTCATCCGAGTGCGGCGTGTACTCATCCCGGTTTGCCCCGGGAGGTTATGCGGTGGTGCTCTAGAGACAGGTCCATGCTAGGATTGACCCCGTGAATCGATATCGCACTTGTTTTTAAACATCACTTTTCTAAGTCACAGTCACAAAACATCACTTTTATATTTGACTAGCTTTTGCCCGCGACTTCGTCTGCGTGTAATGGACAATTCACACAATATCTTTATAAATTATAGCCTATGTGTTATTCTGATCTATAAGCTACATTACTGTAAAGTTTCATTAAAATCCGTTTAGTAGTTTTTGCGTGAAAGAGGAACAAACATCCATCCATACATCCATCCAAACAAACTTTCGCCTTTATAATATTAGTAAGGATATACCTATGGCAGTCGAATCTCCTATTGCCGCCGCCCATGTACACCCACACCACCATTCGAGTCACATTTGCGCTTAATAAAATGTATATATCATCCATCTCTAATCATCGCATTAGTACGGAATCAGGTCAATGTATGAGATGTCGTGAGAATTATTATTATTATCTCTATTTACAAATATCTTAAGTTTTATTTATCTGATCACCTTATCCTGTTCTTTTAAACGGAAAATTTTGTGAAAGATAAAAATTATAAAAAAATCATAACAAAGATATTACATTAAAAGCAAAAACACATGCATCTCTGAAGGATTTTATTACTGCTTCACAAACTGTGCGCACCCCACGAGTGCGAGTATAGACGTAAATAGTGTGCGAGGGAGAAGTGAATAGATGCGCCGCCATTTCTGATCCCATTCTTTATCCGCACAGGTAGTACTAAAATACTTATTATAAAATTTTGATATTAATATTACCGCTGACTTTTGTAGGTATTATCAAGCCTTTAAAAAATATTTGTCTATTAGGTGGGTGGGTTTTATCATTTTAAAGAACGAAAGACGAAATGAATATTTTTTTCTGCTCAAGACTGTTTTACTTCAAAACACAAAAACCCTTTTCATTCACGGGCTCATAATTATAGCCTATATTATGTTACCCACGTACATTTTTATTGAATTTTGCAAATAATACCTACAAACAAACATCCAGAAATTACTCTATCAATAATTCTAAATTCATTAACTTTACCTTACCTATATCTTTATAATTTTAACATAGATAACGTAACCAGTTTCACTTATATTCTGACAAACTGTTAATTAAGTTATAAAAATTATTCAATTAATATAATCGATATAAATTATTCTGAGCTATGGGGTCCTCTCTAGCGCTATGTGTACTCGACATATTTAAGTAAATACCTACAATTTAATTAACATTTTAAAAGGCGAATCAATAATACATGATATCAATAACATATTCGGGTATTATTTACAGGTACAATATGGAGGAAAGTTGATAAACTGCTGAAATTTGATGTGTGGCTGTCTTTTTTCGATATTATTCATTTTTTGTGTGCGTTTTTCGATACAATTCACTCCTTCGATGAATTCGAAAATTCGCTGACAAACTGTATGGGAAACTTATTTTTAAAAAATATATCCACTGGAGCCCCATAAGATGAGAATTACATAGGTTTATGCGAGACAGACCGACATACCTACATACTTTGTACGGATAAGCGCTATAATGCTATATATTTGCGGGTGAACTTAACACATTGTTTGTAAAGGACAGCTTTGTAACTTTTAGACATAAGTTCATATAACCTCTCACACATTAACCTGATTTCGTACGAATTTCGTAACGAATTACAGACAACCGAGATAAATACTTAAATACCTAAATAATAACACCCAGAAACTAAACAATAACAAGACGTGTTTCATCACACGAATGTTTGTCCAGAGTGGGAATCGAATCCACGACTATTGGTGTATGTCGCAGAGTGTGACATGTGGCCAGTCCCAGCGCTAACGCTGGCCTCTAAAGGCGAGGAGATAATCAGCGCATTGAACAAAGTCAATGGTAAGTGAAATATTTATTACAAAAAGTTAAATATAAGGACAATATTTTTTTTTGCATATTCTCGAAGATTAAGACTCAAGCGTTTTCCTTGTAACTTTATCTTTATAATTGAACACGCACACATATCCCAAAACGGTCGTTTCATCAGTCACTATATTATTGTCATAATTATTATATTAAAAATCAAGCACAAAACCATTAAATAATTAATAACGAGCAACACTTTACACATGTCTAAATGATACGTCAAAAATTTGCCACTATGACAAATGGTCCTTCTCGGGCGCTCGCTCACATTTTAAATGAACATTAAACTGTTTCCTGTCTCTTAAGTCTACAAATAACGCAACTGCTCTCAAAGATTTAACTAAGCCTGAATAAATAATCAATTTAGCCGACCCCGCGCGGCTCCTGATCGATTGCCACAATAGCGACCGGATGATATACTCCACAAGCTGCGACGATAAATATTCCGAGACAAATGTTTAGAACGTCTTCGGAGAGTTGCGGTGACACTAAATTTAAAAGCTTCAATTGTACAGAAATAACCAAAACACGGTTAAGATCTTTTGAAAACAAATCGTGTATCGGGCGCTTGACGACAATCGTGATTGACTGCGCAAGTGAACATCTCTAATATAAACAAATTAATAGGGTGAGCTACTCGGCCCGCTGCGGCGCGGGCATAATTTAGAACTGATGGGGTTTCAATGAAGAACGGCTCCCGAGTGTCATTAATGCATTTAGGAGAAAAATATTGTACGCGTCAGCTGTAAATCAGTTGGGACATTTTCTTTTAATAAATTACCGCTTCCGTTATACTTATAATTTTTGATTATGATTCTATTACTACGGAAACATAATTCTCTAGCAATAATATCGAGATGAAAATGTCAAAACACGTTAAAAGTTATAAAAAGGTGAAATTGACTTGGAGCTTGAATAAAAAACAACATATCATTACGTATTATTACAGTTTCAAAGATGATATCCAGCTTGAGACCATTATCTACACCCATTAACATGTTACATGTGTTAATCACATCCTCTTAAGGCCGCCTTATCAAAAACGGGAGCAATTTTAAGAATGACTGCACCTATAAATAAAGGAGTCTTTACATTAATTATGAGCTTAATTATGTAGAATCCCTTTGATTTACAAGCCGCTGTTTGCGGCGGCAAACGAATTGTAGTGGCTTAGCGGAGCACCGCGGGCTTCGCCTACCGCGCGTGGAGGTTATAATTATTTTTGTCGCGAGATAGACGCGTACTGATCGAGATGAAAGTGAATCGAGACAAGTTGACGCCCCAGCCGTTTCCAGGGATTAACTGATTAGGACTGTTTCGATATTTAACATGCCTCCGTGATGGTTACGAGTAAAATTAGAATTATAGTCTGGTTAGCCACATTTTAACCGCACGTTTTAAAACATATTTTTAAAACGTGTATCATTTTACTACAAGATAAAACCGTTTTCTAACCACTAAACTTAATCATGATCTTAATAAAATAACATACGTTACGTACTTTTTTATAAACTATCTAGATATGATTTAAAACACTTTTTTGAGTTGTGAATACCTCGTGACCTATTTATGATGTCGAATACCAATAAGAAATTAACGCGACAGAGTTGAATTAGCGAAAACAAAAGGTCGTGATAAAAGTTCAAATAAAAGCGGATAGGTAGAGAGAGTTTCCTGTTTATAACTGATGATAATAGCCAATATTGCCGGCAAACCCCAAACAGGGTTTGAATATCGGCGAATATGTTTCCTACGAGCAGGGTATATTTCTATAGTTCCTGAGTGAGTTCAATCAACCACTTCTTAATTCAAAAGATAGGCCTTATCGCTCACTCTTTCTTACTTAAAAAATCATAATTAAGAGATATGAAATAACAGACAAAATTAATTGATGACAAATGAGCCAATTCATATGGTTGACGTAAAGAATAAAACGACCGGGTAGATAACACAACAACGATGCGTTAGAAAGAATAAAAAAATGTTAGACAAGTAATTTTACTTTATTGTATGTGTAATATTATTTTTTTAATTTGACGGTGCCTAAATTAGCTATACATAGATACCACGTTTACAGTAATAATAATTATCAGCTGTGTTAACAGCACATTTTTTTTGTGCTCATTGGATGATTATATTTTGACAGTGAAGTTATTTACATGGTATATGTTTGCACCTTTAAGTATCAAAACAAAACAAAACAAACAAAATCATTGCTTTTTTTTGCACGTAGAGGATGAATCAATGATCACTAAACACGAAGGTACGCCTTAATAAATTATATTGAAGTGGGTAGTATTTCTTTACAATACCCTAATTGAAATACTGAATCAAGTGAACTAAATAAGATGAGAGCTAGATAAAGTTGTGACTCAACAGAGCTGCATCACTCTCGTCAGTTCAGTGAGTTGCTTTGCACAAACCTAGAGGTAGACCTACCCAGGGTAGGCCGTACGAACCGCCGGGAGCGCGCGCGCGGCGCGTGTCCGCCGCCGGCGAGGGCCGCTACAAGCTGCGATCCCTCCCCAAACGCCACTCGATACCGTTACACAAATGCATTTGATACTGAATTTTTACAAACAAAAGCGGTACTAGTACGAAACACAAAAGGTTTTTGTTACTTTGATAAGTTTAAGGCCACTTGAAGGCTCGCCCGATGGGGGATCGTTAGGCGAAGGTTAAGCACCTAATAATCAGTTTTGGTTTTTAATTTGATTAATAAACTTACAAAATTTATCTACATTTTTAGGCCCAATTTCATCAATATCTGTTTGTTAGTTAAACATCCCGTTAAGTATATTGACGGACTGTTATTGCAAGTGAATGTCCCACCATACTCCGACAAATGATTACCTGCCTTAACAAGCTGTTAAATTTGAGTATTGCTCTAGTGGTTCGTTAAATACTTGAACAAGCAATTTGACACTACAGATTGCACATTTTTACTGAATATTCTTGGAGAAAAAACTCAATTTCACCAATAAATCAACTCCTCCAGAAAATGTATCATGCAAAGAGGTCTTTGGTCGCCGTCATAGCAACCATATTGGACTGCTTTTCGTGTTATTGAGTGGTTCAGATACTTAGTTTTGACCAACCATTTCTTTTCATTCGAAGGAAAAATGGGCCTACGGGTTTTCTTCGACATTGAATTATATTTAACACTTACATTAACAAAATCTCAAACATGTAAAATCTGTGTTAAAAATCACGAAAACAAACAATAAAAAAATATTGACAATTCTACACTCGGTGTCAAAAAAATCGCACCTCAAAGAAAATCACGTTCAAATGTCAATTATTCTTGATATGCACATGCAGTCGTATTCATTATAATTTTATTTAAAAGGTTACTTAATTAAGGTGACAGGTAGGGCACACTAGCGACGCCATACTATTTTAATTTTTAGCTACTAAACCGGATCTATTTGAAACAATTTCGGGTTACAATCTCTCGGCAAATACTTATACTATTCTTAAATAAACATGCACAAATGTTGAATCCGTGCACAAACGCAAAAAAATATTTCACGAATGAATCAATTTTTGGCGTACAAAAACGGACCCAACATTTGTGCATGGTTATTTAATATAAGCGTTTGCCGAGAGATTGTTACCCCGAAATTGTTTAAAATAGACCCGGTTTAGTACCTAAACATTAAATCATTGGCGTCCTTAACTTCACGACCCGTCACCTTAACTTAATAAAAACATAATTTTTCATTATCAAATAAAACCTAATGCAACAAATAAAGTGTCACAAAAATTCTAAGGAAATTTGCGCTACCTTTGTGTGTATAAAGGGGCCAACACGGGGTCAATGTGGGTCATTCGCTATTAAACCGTTGAACACACGCACTGATTTTACTGAAGAAAGAACATTTGGAAAATGGATACTCCAGCTGATGAGGCCACTCAAGTGGTTGCACTACTGCAGGCAGGTGTGCGGCAGTGTGATGTCGCCCGGCAACTGAATCTGAGCCATTTTTCGATTCGAAGAGTCTACCTGCGCTTTTTAGAGACCGGTGGCTATATCTGGCGACATGGGTCCGGTAGACGTCGCTGCATTTCGGAAAGAGACGACCGGTTCGTCGTATCATACTCTTTGAGAAATCGCTTCTCATACGCTGTTCAGTTGTAACATGAGCTCCAGGCAGTTCGCTGACGCACCGTGAGTGTCTCCACGGTTAGAAGAAGACTGAATGAGCAGAACATAGCAGCTCGCAGAGTTGCTACATGTCCAAAATTGACTGAAGCGCACCGGTCAGCCCGCTTGCAGTTTGCTCGCAACCAGGTCGATTGGACCATTGAGCAATGGGGATCTGTTCTCTTCTCAGACAAGACACGAGTGTGTTTTTTCTGCAACAACCGACGAAGAAGAGTATACATACCGGAGGCAGGGTTAACGTTTCGCCCAAGCCTGCATCCAGGAGACGGTGGAATATGGAGGCGGATCCTGCATGTTCTGGGGCGGTATGTCGGCTGCCGGCAAAACTGACCTTGTCTGCGTCTCCTGGACCGGAGGTGCTCACGGACAAGGGTCGCTGACTGCTCACTACTATATAACAGAGATCCTGGATGTGCATGTGGTCCCTTTTGCCGAATCTTTTGGTGAGGGGTTTACATTAATGAACGACAACGCTCGCACTCACAATGCAGCCATCGTGGTGACTTCCTGCAGAGGACCCAAATTTCTGTGATGCCAGCGAGAAGTCCTGATCTGAATCCGATAGAGCACCTTTGGGTTAAACCTTATTTTCTAACTTAAACCGCTTTTTATTGTTTAAACATACTTGGAAACTCGCTATACCATTGAGTAAGGTAATAATTCTCAGCAAAAGTCGGAAAGAGTTTTGCAAATTTTACTTTGCGAAAATGCCAAACAAACTCCAAGAGTAAATTTTATCTAAGTTTTGCAACCAAATATCTTAAACGTAAGGTTTGATCTCGGGATCCGGCTCCTTCGACTCTACAGGAATTCCAAACTGCGGTGATTGAAGAATGGGGTCTTATCCTTCAAGAAGAGCTCCTGAAGTTGGTGAGGTCTATGAGGGACCATATGGATGCCGGATGCCTAGAGAAAAGTGTGGATGCCTAATACTATCCTCTACATAAGGTTTAGGAGTTTTTAATAAGATTTTTAAAAGGTACGATTTTTTCGACGCCGAGTGTATTATTGACATTTAAATCGGCCAAACTAAAAGCCCATTAATTGTTAGAGAATTCTTCCAAGTGTGTTTTACGATAACGTAATGGCTGAGACCTTGGAAGACTTAGGCACAATGCTTGACGACCTCAGTAGAGTCTCCCAACAAGTGGGTCTGAAAATGAACATGGACAAGACGAAAATCATATCGAATTCCCATGTCATACCCACTCTTGTAAAGGTTGGAAGCTCTACACTGGAAGTTGTAGACGAGTACATCTACCTCGTACAAAAAGTTCAGTTGGTAAGTCCAACTTCCAGAAAGAGGTCGATCGACGAATCCAACTCGGCTGGGCAGCGTTCGGGAAGCTATACGCAGCATATTTTCTACCCATCTACGGCAGTGTCTCAAGACGAAAGTCTTCAATGTGTGTGTGTTGCCAGTGATCACATTCGGAACCGAAACGTGGCCGCTTACAATGTGCCGATTCCTTTATCGGCTCAAAGTCACCAAGAGAGCAATGGAGATATCAGAAAACTAAGGTCACGGACATAGCCCAAAGGATTGCATGCCTAAGTGGCAATGGGCAGGGCACATAGCGAGAAGAACAGACGGCCGTTGGGGCGGAAAGGTCCTCGAGTGGGGGCCACGTGCAGGAAGTCGCAGCCGTGGCAGGCCCCCCACAAGGTGGACCGACGATCTGATGAAGATCGCGGGAATCCATTAGATGCGGGCGGCACAGAACCGATCTGTGTGGAGAACATTGGGGGATGCCTATGTCCAGCAGTAGACGTCTAATGGATGAAATGATGATGATGATGAATGGCCTGTTACTTTTTAAGTGTGGAAAATTAAATAAAATAGGAAAAAAAATAAAATGTCTGATATTTTTAACCAATGATGGTTTGTGTAGACAAGAATGGTGAAATTGAGTCGTAGTTTTGAAATGCTAGTCCTTTCGCGAGGGACACAGTGCATTTCTGTCATGATTATATTTTTTTTTATTTGACTTTTCATTACACTTTTGTAACTGCATGGTTAATTAGGTACCTAAGTACGGTCGGCTGTTAAGATAATATGTAAACATTTTACTATCTCGTCACATTAGCTATCTCTGAGTTATACTCTCTTACGCGGAAAATATAGTAAGGTACCTACTAAAGTGTATACATATTTTTTAAGCTGACTGTTCGTAATTATTTTTAAGGACATGTGTGGTTAAATATTTCGCTCACGTTTTAATTTTCAAAGATCTTCCCAAATATAAAATATTTAGACACCTATAGAACGCTATAATGCTGTAGATTAAACAGAGCAGACAGACAGACCGGCGTTCCTTTTAGAGCCCGTCAACCGCAATAAACATATCGAAAAATTGAAACAGCGAATTGAATTCTATTTGTAGTTTTTCTTTTCAAAAAAGCAATTTGCAAATTGAGACAGAAAAAACTTAAATGACTGCAATAGCAATGGACCTCTTCAACATTACTATACCAACGGGGATTAAGAGTTAAGGATATTTTATACTTCCGTATGGATAAACAGTTGAAATTTTTACCACGTCTATTGTATTAATTGCTTTGATAAATTTTTGGGAATCTGTTAATTCAAAATTAGAGGTCATAAATAATTTTGGTTCCGAGATAAGTAGGTACCTCAAGCACCTATGGACTCAAGAATCGTAGGACGGTATCTCTGTTAACGGAAAATCAGGTGATTCATTCTTCCAAACCAATAGCTACTGATCTTATAGAGTCAAATTAGAAGGCGTGCAATCCATCATTGCAGTAACACAGCCAAAGATCCCGGGGCATTCAAACAGGACAATCGAATAATTGTCGTCGGCCGCGAACAATCGGTAGCCTAACTGTCTGGTGCAGGCTCTATTTCTGGCCAGTATTTAGAAACAATAGCTCTGCGCTGCAATTAGTTTATCCGATAGATGGTGGTCGAACGAGTCGTAAATCTACGCTCTTGCCACCAGTGGGCGCTGTACGTAGTTGCGGCGCCGTATGTAGATTCCGCTCGGGTAATTAATGTGCCATGGTAAAGTGCGAGGCCGTTCCCTCTGTTCCCTCGCATCCCTAGTCGGGTTTCGTAAATTGCGCACCCATCTCCCTCACGTACAATAGCTCCAATTTTGGCAAATTAAAATTCGACGCCTAAAAGAGATTTTGGGGTTAGCAGCCAATTTTTTCTTGTGTAATAAAAAGAAGACGATAATGTAACCCGTTTAAACATGTATAATAATAATATTACAGGCACTTTTTCCTGTCGTCTGATAAATTACATCATATTAGAATACAGACAACTTAAATAGTTAGTAATGTATAATGAAGTAATTAAGCTATGAGAATTAACAAATATATTAAATATTAAAATATACAATTTTACACGTTGATTGCGTATCATGTCTCATAAATAAGCATATAGGTATCCGAATATTAATTAATATTTTATTTACTAAAAAGTATATCATAAAAAATATCTGTACATCTTTTCAATTTATGGAAAAACAAATGGAATAAAAAGTTATTTAGGTACTTCTACTAAGTCGAGTATGAAATGTTAATGCAATCTGAAAAAATGAAATTTTAGCTTCCTGTCATTTTAATTACATATCCTTTACCAACCATTTTGCAATTTCAGAAATTTTCCTTAATTTTTCTTTTATTTTAATGGTCATCTATTTTTTCTCCGGTAATAGTTTTATGAATCAAATCCGCGACACGGATTCGACCAATCTATATCCGGGAATAAATCTATGGTATATTGTCTGATTTGAATGGAATGCTATGACGATTGCTATCAGCGCTATTCCATAGATTTATTATCTATATAAGGTTGGTCGAATCGGGCCTAAGAAGAATATAACAATTGATTGAAGTGAAGTTTAAAAGCCAAACTGTTAAATGATAAATGTTATACCATGTGATCTGCAGTACCGCGTAGTTGACTGACGGATCGGCTCCCCTGCTCCCTTATTATCCCTTCCATGGTGAATTTCAATTAGCATGCTTTCGTGTTTTGCAATAACAAACCGAGCCCGGTTGGCGAACACAACGCGTCTGGTGGCGCAGCCTTGGGGAAGCTCAACGTAAAATATACTTTCAACTATGACATGAATATTGCTTCAGCATTTCGGAATTCTCACTAAATTATATAAAGAACTTTCGATTTTTTTATCTCTATTAAGTAAAAGTGTAAGAAATTCACGATCAGTTTTTCATTAGGTACTATCGATTCAAGTTATCAGTTTACTGGCTATAACAATTAATGATGAATGTAATATATTATATAATATCATTACGATCTGATTCGATTGAATTTAGTTTTGATCACAAAACTTTATGCCGAAAGTTGTGTAAAGAAATGTGTGAAGTAAATAAATAAATAAATATTTCAAAATATCACATAATGATCTGTTTCCGAGATAGGTGGCTCAAGCACATGTGTTACGGATATCAGAACCAACAGCGGAATTACAAATATATACATTTGATAATTTTCTTTTGTAAATACATACTTATAATACATAGAAAACACCCAGACCAATACAAACTGACATGCTCATGCACACAAATGTTTGTACTGTGCGGGGATCGAACTCGCAACCCTTGCACCAGAGGCAGCGTTCACTACCACTGATCCAAACGGGTCGTCGTTAAATGTAGATTTAAATCATTGATAGAATTAAAATTGGAATAAATTGATATTTTAATTAGCGTTAATCAATATACTCATAACGTAAGAAACTTGTCATTAAAATAAGATTCGCATTGTTTGTCACTCTCATAAATTATTCACTCTAGCTGATAAGTAATACATTTCTGTAATAGCCTTAAATTTGCCATTTCTCTTGATTGACAAATGAAAACTACTCCAACAAAAACTTATAAATGCTTAGTAACGCGGATAATAGCCGAGCATTAAACGAATTAAGATTCCTAAACAATGAGAACATGAAGCGCTAACTCGAACGTTTAAAAGCTAATAAACAATAGAATAATCAATGAAAGAACTTTCAATCGTGCATTGCCAACACCTCCAAATCTTGGCGCCAGAACCAAATTACCAAAGCAGCACGAATGCTGGCCTGTCTCCTTTCAAATTTGATTGCGCCCAACATCACACGCCCATGAACTCTATAATGAAACGGCCATATAAAAACAAAACTATGGGCATATATGATTAGGCTGATACACGAGTAAGGTAGAACCACTAAACAAACAACCATTACAATATCGCTGCGTCACTCTGTTGGAAATCACTTATTGTGGGAGTGACTTGCACTCCCGTGCGAGTGCCTTATGCTACGCGCCTAGGCCGTGTTCTGTGAGAGACCCCCCGTTTTAACAGTTATGGACCATCGCAATGTCATAAATACTACTTCAGGTTCAACATATTTGTTAAATAACTTAATAGATATTTGTTCACCAACTGATCAAAAATAAGAACAGAAATCAAAGACTCCAATTGAAAATACGAACATAATCATGTCTTAAAGGTGCTTGTTCGATCGCTAATTTAATGTTATCTGATTGTAATGAAAGAAAAAATATATATGTAGAATAGAAACCATCCCACACAACACAAAGAACAATTCGGCACATAATATTAGATAGATAAGATACTATCCCTTGGTATAGTACTAAAGGAAAAGTGTTAATATTTTAAAACCTATGATGTAGGCTACTCATGTCACAACTATCGTAACTGTAATAATGTATCAAGAATCACGACTTCGCGTTTTTTTTTTTATGAGAAAGGGAGGCAAACGAACAAGCGAGTCACCTGATGGTAAGCGATCACAGCCGCCCATTGTCATCAGCCACACCAGAGTTAGAGTTAGTTAGTGAGAGTTTTTTGTTATCAAAAGAAATATATACGAGTACATTATAGTGAGCTACAGATCGTGTTCAAAGATGTGGCATAGACCTAACTAGCGCCGCCAGTAGATTTGTATTAATTGTAGCAATCATGAGACATTTAAAAAATATACAACTGTGAATCCATAAAGGCAGGTTACTAAGATTTATTTTCTTCGTAAAAATAACTATAATTCATATTTTTATTGCCTAAAGTGGATACTTTTCAAGAAATTATAAAGATTATGGTTACTTGTGGGAAGAAATACATAATTTTGTCTCAAAAAACTCATAATACTTTCTTTTTTGAATTCACCGTTGTACTTTTTTTAAAATATCTCATAATCGTCACCATTAATACAATTCTATTGGCGGCACTAATAGTAATAGCGGCCTTAGTGCAGAAGTTAGTTGCAGAAGTAATATGCTAGCATTCATACATTAATGATACCTAGAACGAGAAAGGGTAATCACCCTTTGTCATTCTAGATTTATTGTAACTATGATTAGTGAAATCTGTCGTCCGTCTAATTGAACACAATATAATATGTTTGAATAACGCATGAGAGCATCGATGTCTGCCCTTTGTGACAGGTACAAAAACAAATAATAAACGTTCTATTGACGGCGCGACGAGACCTGATCCTTAGGGATGCTTACATCGGAAAACCGGAACAGAATTTTCGACATTTCAAATTATCCAGAAGAAACCTCTATCGATAAACTTACATTATTTTTGGGTCTTCTTTATACGAAGCGGTGGTGGCTTGCTACTACACCTCTCAGGTGCACATATGTAATATCAGAACGATATTATTGAGTATGAAAACCATAAATGGGGGTTCCAGTGCTTTTTCGGGTATCAGTGGTATGGAAACTGTGATATATATTTTAAAACACTTTGTTTTTCAGGTCTCTCGACCTTGGTGGAAAATCTTGGTAGCCTAGAAGAAAAACCGAGAGAGCAAGTCACACAATTGCAGGCAACAAAGTTTGAGACGGCCAAAGGTTTTCTTAAAATCCCTTTTCTGGATCAATAAGTTTTTTATTTACTGTAATGAAATTAAACTTACTTTACACACGCCATTCATGGCACAATCATTTCTAGCAAGATTTAAAATATAGTGTCCACTAAAACCTTAAAGAAAGAAAGAATAAAATGTTCATATAAACAATTCTATAGTTATTTAAACATAGAATAGCACTCTCATTCTGGTTACACCGTTGGGTCAAATGAGGCGCGGCGTCAAATCTCGGGTTGCAGCGCGTTGGCGCCGGTCGACACATCCGAGAACTTAGCACACCCATTGAAACAGAATAAAAAACAACAATGCACCAAAAGTTCCCTCCGTCGTGCTTCACTTAACAAAGTAACAAGCGACCGTAACAAACGATTTCGACGAAGAATCGATTTCTTTAACGTGTTACGAGCTTACAAATCCGTCGCCAATAAAAATTAGGAACTTTTATGCAAAATCGAATTCAACCACACCGCAAACAATAGAATGAGCCTTTATATAATTTTTTTATCCGAGTGTGAACATAAAATGTATCGATTCGAAAATGTATGCAAACTTCTCGTGAAAACCATTTAAAATATATCTGCATTTCAACCTACGTTTTTTCTTTAACAACAGTCCAATAATAAAGCCGTACAAAAATTTACTGCTCCGTATAAAAGTTAAACGACTGCATAACACAGTCTCTTGAATGTCGAAGACTAGAATTAGTTTAATTGGTCAATTAAACAGCATTATACACAACGTGAGCGCTGTGATATCTGTGGAAATAAATCATTTAGAAAATCAGTGTCTTAATTAGAGCGAGAGATGTCAGCAGAGCCGATGCCCCTGCGCCAGAATAAATCAGGACCTAAATTGCTTTCCGCAACGACACTCCCACCGCAGGACGGCGTTAATAGCGCGTGCAACCGAAATATTAGACGTGTGCTTAGAAACATTTTTTATGTTGAAACCGAATCCTGGGGCTCCGAAAAGGCGCCACTCGTGTAAAAAAAGATGACTAATTGCATCCAGTTCAAAAGCTTATTGCAAAAACTTAATGTTGTATTTTGAAAACACTCTAGTGTTATTTTTAATGCAATTTACTATTTTAAAGGTTTCCTATACAAAATGTTGTTTGAGATAATAAACGTAATAACAAATGCTGAACTTTACTGGCATGAACAAGGCGAACCAATCAATCAATCGGAGGAACCACTTTTAAATGAAATATATTTTAATGGTTTACAAACTATTAAATAGGCGTCTATTATTAAGACGCCCAATGAGAATGCAATTAACAATACTCTTATTGATATTCGTATTATAGATAACTGGGCATAGAATCCAACATCAAATGATTTGGACTTAATTACCTCGATCAACAGCTCCACCCCATCCGAAACCGAACGGTCGTAAATCAACAATAATAATACTGGGCTTTCGTCTTTTTATTGACTATACAAATCTTTATCAACTTAATTACAAGATTGTTAAGGAGCGCTATTAAATGTTTAATTCGCCAGAGAGAATAATTATAAAACTTGCACTTTTTTCAACGGTTTCAGTTCCACATAATTTTGAGAAGCGAATGACTCAGATTCGGACTTGAGGATCCTTTATCTATGATCGTTTTATCTGGACTTGTAACACGAGACCATTTTTTTGCTTGACAGAACCTCACTTGGGTAAAATCAGATCTAATCAATACTAAACAACTCTTAAATTCACAACAAACAAAACACTAAATTACATATACGTCGAAAAAACTTATGTTACCTTTACCTTCCTTTTGATGCCTGCAAGCAGTCTGAAAATAAATTTTATTGCAATAATTTATAAGCGCTAATGTTCAACTATATTCACAAGCGCCGTTCTAATACAACCTAATTACTTTAGATTAATAATGTGAAAACGGTAAAATCACGAAGTGTCAAGAAATCTTCTAAGATCATTTAATTTATAACAGGGGCTAATCATCGAGAGGTTATTAATGAATAAATATTTAACTTGAGCTCCTTTAGATAGGAAACACCGATGACACATTTAAGTATCTCAATTCAAAGAGATACAAGAAAGGCGAGTAATAAAAAATATCATAAGAACCCACACACAGAGGCATTTCCACAAATCTATAATTCTTTCAGCAAGTGAGGCAAATACGAAAATAAGCATCAAAGTGTTTTTTAGAGGAAAGACGACAAATGTCAACCAGCAAGGCCCAGTAGCTAACACATGTTACATATTGTCTGACAATATTTACTGTTGCTTTATTAGCTCGGGAGGCGGACACAAGAAAATGAAAATAACCAACGTTCTACATTTCAAAGCATGTGTTATGATCAACACAGTGTGATGAACTAATTGGAAACAAATTCAAAGCAGTTTCAGAGGACAGAAATGAAACTGCCTCTTCGACTACATACTTTTAAATGTTTATTTCCTTATTGCAAATTCCAATTTAACATCAAACGAGAAACGAGAACTCCAAGATAAATCTTAAGTAATTCTCATTAAGTTGAGTTAACAACTATTCACATGCCTACGCGAGGATGCCAATAAAATTCAAATCCAATTGCGTCGACCCCTGATTTACAACGAATCAATAAAAGAGAAGGCTATCATTACCCTTTTTATTGCGTATTCAATAAAAGTAATGTACTTGGTAATCAAGGCGACGACAAGACAACAGGTTTAAATAAAAGCCTAGGGCTAATATGTCAAAGCTCTCTCCATTATATCCATAGAAATCTATTTATTAAAGGAATATCTACTGCGCATTTGGATTTACTAACAAATCATTATATCTAAATAATATTTACATCTAGTTTTAATGATGTATTTTCATAGCATATAAATGTAGGTATACACAACCAAAAGTATGTCAAATACTAAAATATGTCAAATATCTGAAATCGATTCTTAACTTAATTTCTAACACATTTAGGTCGATATAAATTGATGTAATTATACAAATTGTGGTAAATATACATGAGGTTATTTGTAGGCATATAAAATTTGCCAAAGTAGTGTTATTACTTATTACTTCTCACAACATCTCATACGTTGACCTGATTCCGTACTAAGTAGCTTAAGCACTTGTGTTACGGATATCAGGCAACAGAGGAACACAAATATATACTTAAATACATATATTACACCCAGACTCATTTATTCTCAACTGGTCTTAGTCAAATAGATTGTCCATGTAGATGTAACATTATCTAAATGTTAGTTAAAAGCCTTTAATAAGTTTAACAAACAACATCGATGGTACTTTACCAAACGCCCTCATATATAAATCAATGAAACACTGTCCTGAATTAGCGATGCTGCAATTTATATGACGTCTATATATCAAGTGCACAAGATGTAACAGCACTAACAGCGTAAACACAATAGTATAATAGAAAAAAGACAGGGTCTGAGAGATGGCTCGTAAAATAAAACAAGGGACTACGTCCGGAGATATGTCAAGATAGCATGCGGCGGGGGGCTGCGCCGGCGCCGGCCGCGCGTCCTGAGACCCAATTAGAAGCACACCTTTTGGACATGTGCTCTCCTTGGCGCTAACTAACGCTTTAAAATCCAAGAATATTAGAGGGCAACATCCGTTTTTGTTTGTCAATTGGGGAAAAAATTAGGAAGTTCCCATGTGGGTTTCAATCGCAAAGTTTTAGTAATATTTCTTATATAATCTTATTCGCTCTTTCATGTCTTACTGATGTGGTAGAAAAGAAAACATATTTTTATTATTTGGAAAATATACACACATTAACACAAACATACAAATAACCGTTCATATCATTATTTCTTTGAAACAAATTATTTTCTTTACTTTTTTAGTCATGAACGAATATAAGACCATAATGAAATCTTATGGCGATTACGTGTAAGTCATTAGATTTGTTTAAGTACAAATTCAATACATTTGTACATATTTTGACCTGCGCGACCTATTTCAAATACAGCCGCGCCAGAAAACCGGAAACCGCAACCTCTGCATTTACAATAAATGTCCTTTTAACACCTCGTGTTCCTTGTTTAGGATCTTGCGTATTTCCGGCGTGAAAACCATTGAAACAATAGTACGTCCGTAACCATTTTCAAAAGAGTCAAACGACCACGGTAATGTTTTTAAACACATTAGACCTACTTGTTCCATCAAAGTTTCAGAAACAATCAGTTTTTTCACTGTTTGTTTTACTGACTCATTATTGAGTTCTACAAGTATGACTAGAACTGAAAAAAGAGGCTGACGTAGAGTTTCAGCCTAAAAACTGTCCCACTGCAGAGCAAAAGCCTCCATCATAGAAATCATAGTTATCGCTACTATGATGGGATTAGGCTTAATCACCACGCTTGCCAATTGCGGATTGGTGATCACAAACCCGAACTGTGTCCGAAAAATTCGAAGCACTTTTCGCGCGACCTCGGAATTAAACCCAGGACCCCGAGATCACGGCCCGGTAAGGTAAACTCGCATGATTCGGTGACTCACCTTATTCGGTGATAGGAACTTTCGAAGCTTCTTCCGCTTTGTAGGTACAGAATCACCCGTTTATAATAGTACCCGTAGTATAAATTGAACTCTATACTAACGCAATAAAGCTTCTTTACGTATGCAAAAAATGTTGAAATTGTGCGACGGAGATAGCAACAATCATTCCTGAGTTTCCTTTACAAAATTTCATTTTATGACCGAATTATGCGAGTATACCCTACTTAAACCACTAGACAACAGGGGCGAAGTAGTAGTAGTAGTAGATATATACTGGATTTGGGGCCAACGCTTACTTCACGCGGGTCGCACGAGCGCGTGTCTGTATCGGAGTAGGCACTCCTGATGGTAAGTGATCACCGCCGCTCATGGACGTCAGCAACGCCAAAAGCAGTACAGATGCGTTGCCGGCCTTTTAGAAAGATATAGGCACCTTTCCTATAGTTCTAAATGTCGTACCGATTCGGAAATACCGCTGCGGAAATTTGATTGCACAATGTGAAAGTCATCATTTCAGCCAATAGACGTCCACTGCTGGACTTAGGCCTCCCCCAATGTTCCCCACAAAGATTGGTCCTGTGCCGCCCGCATCCAAAGGATTCCCGCGACCTTCACCAGATCCTCGGTTCACCTTGAGAGGGACCTGCCACGGCTGCGACTTCCTGTACGTGGCCTCCACTCAAGGATCTTTCTGCCACAACGGAAGTCTGTTCTCCTCGCCATGTGCTCTGCCCATTGCCACTTGACGTAAGAAATCCTTTGGGCTATGACTGTGACCTTTATGTGTAATGAGAAAGTGCGTGGAAATGTCGAGTATAGCGCACGTTGGTGGAACGCCACCTATCCCCATGGATACACACCAGTGTGGATACAATCCTAGCTTACAGCATGTCGTACAGTGGTCAAAGTCTACTGCTGTATTTATGTTATTGGTTCTTAAAATAGTACTTAAATAAATAAACCTAGTCGGAAGTGTTATATAGGTATCACGGGGACTTACCTTTGTTTTAACTACTTTCCCGTTTTCTTTAGCCATTTTCGCTAATGCGTGATACTCTCCTCTTGCTGCACACAGTATCCACTGCTTCTGTTTCGAGTCCAGAGGGTCTGATTCACTCTTCTGGTCCAACTGAAACAATATACATAAGTACAGACAGCCACACTTTAGGTTAGGATAATACAGTCTGTCAAATTTGTTTATCAGACTTTCACTTTTAAGTGAAACACCTATAATTTTACAAATTGTAGTAGCCCAACGTGGCAGTTCGTTCATGTCCACAAAACGCTACAAGACTTTGGTTAACTTTAACAAATAATTTTTATTTCAAAATGATAATTCACACACTTTGAGCTTAATCATAATCAGGAGCCTGATCAAAATCACCAATACACTGTCAGTTGAATCATTACCCACCCCGTAGAATGCCTCAACAAATGGACGGGTCAAGCTGAGCCGCCCACATGCGCCGGCTTCCCGCATTTCAATCATAAAATTAACCACTGGTCCCGATAGATACTATCTCATAGAAAGTTTCGCGTGCATGCAGACAATGACGCAATTAAATCTATACAGTTATTCACAATCTCATTCGTGTCTCATTCGACAGCCAATTGTTATGCTAAGACTTGTACAAATAGTTGTACTTACCGATACGCGATCTTCTTCGTCTACGCCCTGTGGAAAAAAAGTTAATCAATAAATAAATTATCCACATCCTTAGCAGCCTCAGCATTTTAAAGGTATCAAAAACAAGTACCACAAGTATACAAAATAGTATTAGAACACCCAGGCACTGAACACACATAAGTGTTAATTACAGGATTGTGTTTGTCCAGGGTCCACTATTTTTGGGGCGTGAAGCCACTAGAAAATGCGCTGTCGCATCAATTTTTATCAATGTGCCCCATCGATACATTTTAATTAAGTTTAGAAAATAGGATTGCGTTTACAAAGTCAGCAAATTGCAACAACAGCTTTTGATTGATATCTCTGAGCGTGTACTCTCTGAATACCAGTCCGAGTTCATTCATGCCCCGCAAAACGTTTAATAAATGAAGTACGAGTACATCAATGCACTCAACGACCGAAAACAAAAGATTAGGATTATAAATAAAGATGATATTTACATACATAATAAATATCTTAACGACACGTATAAATTAATCGGAACCTAATATTTCAAAATTAATAAATGAGTACTTATATTGTGAAAATAATATTTTGAATTAATGGTCAATAAATTCGAATTCTCCCGTCTTCAGGCTTGCGCTGCGATTGATGTCTTATACGGAGCATGATAACTAATATGAATAAATAGGGATAATTAAAACCCGTAAGTTACATATAATACAGTTCATTTTTGAGTAGTGCATGTATGGACTTACAATGTTTGTCGATGGTGCGCGGGGCGCGCGTTGCGCAGCATGACCACTTTACCACCTGTCGTTACATATTTATGTCTACACTATTGGCTTCACTGTTAGGGACTTCGATATTGACAAGATAACATCCTTAATGTGATGTGTTTGATTTAATAATAAGATTAAGCTGGTGCCTCTTTCGTTTCAAAAATCTGCGTTAATACAATCGAAACTAGATTGCGTTCGTTGACAGCACTGATTCGAATCTTGTTCTAATTTTAATGTTGCTATTAACTTTACAGTGGCATTAATTTAACGACATTACTATCTAGCTTGAGTAGAATCATTTAATGTTTCTGACAAGACGCTAGATTGGAAACTCCCACGTCCTCTAGCAAATTTACGATGACCAAGTGAAATATCGGATGTAAAGATACATCTGATGACAAAATCATTCGTTGACAAGATTCATGTTGAAATAAAAGTTTTGGGAACGTGTTCAAACGGATTGTGAACATGCGCCTTACATTGCTTTACGCTTTGATAAGTACTAGCAATATCATTTTGTTACATGAAACCTATTAATTTAGAACACTGATTTTAGCACATGTATTAAGGTTTGTATATGTTTTGTTACATTCAATTTCGTAGGTACTGTAAAAATATTAAGACTTGAGGAGGATGTCACATCAGTTCGTGCTATTTAATTTGTATACCGTTTGTAATATCATTGTTTGCAAAATACTAAGTCCTTTCTTTCTATACACGTGCGAATTAGGTAGCATTCATAGGCGTGGCGAGGGACGCAGCTCGCAAGTGTTGGCTCACCGATAAATCCTGAATTCAATTCCAAACGACTGTTCGTGTTAATAATACTTACTTAAATTTCATAAAATAATAAGAAACACATTATTTTACCTATATATCATTTCCGTTGTTAAATTTATCTAGAGTACTCGTACAGTCAGCATCAAAATTATCTTAGCGTCCTAACCTACTAAAAACATATTTGCATTTGACAAAATAATAATAAATATGTCACAACATCACATACTCTGATCTGACTTCGAGATAGTTAGCTCAAGCACTTGTGTAACGGATATCAGAAACAACAGCGAAATTACAATTAATGCATATTATAATTTCCTTTTGTAAAATGCACACTCTTATAATACATAGAAAACACCCAGACAATAAAAACAGACATCATGCACACAAATGTTTGTACTATGCGGGGATCGAACCCGCAACCCTTGCACCAGAGGCAAAAAGACAACTGTGAGTCAGTATATGCCAAGATGCAAAACAAATTAAAGTACAACTTAAGGTATAGTTAAAGTGACTTGTCAAATGCACAGATGTTTTTGGTAGATTTGAACGCTAAGATCATTTTGATGTTGAATGTATGTAGGTAACATACATAATTTTAGGAAAAGCGTTTTTTTATGTGATGGGCGGCAGACGAGCAGATAGATCGCCTGAAGGTAATTAAATAGTAATTTGAGTATATTAGGTATCTACATTACTATTTTCAACTTCCTATTTGACTCCGCTGCCGTTATATACACCCTTCTTAACTCAACATGGCAGAACTGATCTGCTAATCTAGAAACAATTGGATCGTACTAACTACCGGATAGAAATTCTAACATTGCCCGCATGTACTCACGCGCATCTCGGTGGAACGTTTGAGCTATGCAAAGGGTCTATTCTCGTCCAATCGACATTCAAGTCGAATGTAGAGATTTCATACATTCGTCCATACTAATCGACTTCAATGTCGAGTGCTCGAGAATAGGCCATCAGAGGGCTTATTCTCGAGCACTCGCCATTGAAGTCGAACTAGAGATTTGTATGGACGAATGTATGAAATCTCTAAATACGAGTAGCCGAATAAGTACTAGCAGGAGTCAAGAATCGGCTACGTATGGGAACAAATTTTGAAGTATGGTTTATTTTTTATCCGATGCCTTTATTACTTAAAATAGTAAAAGGCATCGGAAAAAAGATAATTTGAGTATTTTTTGTAAAATAGCAAGTAGTTATTTCTTAATTAATTTATTTATTTATATGTCATTTTCCCCACTTAACGGGAAATAAATCGTAAGAAAAAAGAACAGACTTCTAAAAATCCCTTTTGATCGGGGAGATTTTAAATCACTATCTGGTAACATTAGGGTACAACTAAATAAAGACAGCCCACTGTCTTACTTTTGATGTCACCCTGCAAATAAAAGCGCCATCTGTTACTTGGTCAGGGTGAATAAGTCACCGAGACATAATTGTCATCACGAAGTTATACTAAATGTTATCTTCTGAATAAAACACGACTAGCGCCATCTGTTACTTGGTCCGGGTGAATAAGTCACTAAGACATTATTGTCACCTAAACGTAATCTTCTGAATACAACCTGCCTGTATAGCTAGCATATCTAGGGTCAAATGAAGGTCAACGCTATTTCATAAAAAATATCCTTGATCCAGTGGTTTAAATTTTAAAAATATTGAAATATGTTATGAAATACAAATGCCTCGAAACAGTTTTCAGATTAGAACATGTTTAATTATTTTCCCATACCCCATTCCAGAAATGTCTATAAAATAGATTGTCTTAGTATAATTTCAGATTATTTAGCTATTGTGTAAGTACAAAGTGATAAAAATAACTAGTATATTTTAGGTAGATACTATTACTTATTCTGTAATCTTAGATATGAACGTACCTAGATATTTAATCATTCATCATTTTATGAAGTAATTACATATGCCATTAATATACTAGTGGCCCGCCCACATTTTGTTTTGGTACATTGCTTTCAAGCTGAACCAATAGATGGCGCTGGCCATAGATCACATCGCACAAGTGTTGCGCTTTTTCGGTTTATATAATAAAGCCTTGCCGTTTTCTATAAAATTTATCTCTTTATCAAATTGGATAAAATTACGAGAGGGTTTAGGATGTACTTATTATGAACTGATTTAGATATGTTTGCGTACCACCCCCAAACCTCAAAGCCACTACTACTATCTATTCGGCTTGTGTTATAATATAAGTAAACGAAATTAAAACGCTAACTTATTTATATTGAGAGATAGGACATTCGGTGAATAACAAAATTTCCAGGGCCCTTATTCTATAATGTACCAGAATCACAACAACCGATCAAAAATTTCGAGATTAAAAAATCATCCGGAAAGCTTAAAAGTTGCAAGCAGAAATTACACAGATGTTTAAACCTTAGGACAAGGAACCCATGAATGAAAAAGGGGACCCTAAAAGGGGACTGGACGCATGCGACGCTCGGCACTGCGTCGCCGAGTCGGCAGGCGTGCGTGCCTCGCTCCGGGACGCCGCTCGCGTCGGGCGATCGCGCTGGGCACATTATGGTGCCGACGGGACGGCATTACGATCGATACACATCACTAGTCGCTAGTTCGCCGCCTCGTGGAATTCCTCTTAACGGGATTAATGGAAATATGCAGACACCTATTCATTAAGCATTATTAATATTATAGCCCGAGATGTCCCACTACAAGACGTCAACTGCTAGTCGTCCACGCGCGGCGGAACCGCTTATTACCTCGCTGCAGTTTACTTTACGTTAGAGTTGAAATATATGCTTAGAAAACGATAAAATATAATATATAGTTTATCTAATGGAGTTTATATGTGATAGAATTAAGATTTACTTAAGTTGCCATGGAAATAATAAGTTTAATGTTTTTAGTGGCAATATCGCACCCCCAGAGGAAAATAAGCATAAATAGGTGGTCTTACTTCTAATCATCTATTTTGTCATATTTTAAAAGTACGTGTAAAGATACATATGTTGAATTTTTGAAATAAATTTTTCTGCTTTAATTTGACGAATGACTGGAATATCTCAAATATGATAAAAATGATGGTTCCAGGTAAAACCACATAATATGCTTATTTTCCACTGGGGGTGCTATGTAGAACACTAAAATTGTAAAGAAATGTGTACATATTAGTTATGATAATAATAATATCAGGTCACAAACTTTACGACAAATTAAGGATTATTGTTCTAAGATTTTGTAAATTGGTTGAAAATCTCACTTCTACAAGACAAGCTAATGGTGGGAGAAAATATGTATTTTGAATCGTATTTTATTTCCTAAAATTAGGCCGCTAATATAATTGCAATTCTTAACTCAGATAAAATCGACGCGGCGCCTTTACAAGCAGACTACAATATGTCATTTCTTAGCTTCAAGATTAAAATAATAACTGCAATTAAAAGACCGTACACAGAAGAACAAAAAATCAAAACACAAGTGATCTTTTCGCAAAGTGACTGACGTAAACACTCAATTGTTTTATCTCTAAATTATGCACTACCTCACTTTTATCTTTGAATAGCTGACAGCTAATTCATCTGTTCCTATTTTCCATCACTTCGACAAGGCTCGTTAAGTGTGGCATCCGCGTTGTTGATGGCTGCAAGTGATTCTCAGGCCCGAATAGCGGAGGAACAATGAAATCGGTCATATTTTCCTGCCAGCCGGCAACGGACCGTGCGCGCTTATCGGCCGCATCATGCATAACAACTAGAATGCGTTTATTCAAAACAATGATGACGTATACTTAAAACGAAGCTTATTTTCGCTACCTTTTTGAAGGATTTATCGAGGTGCATGAGAAAGATAACTTGAAAAGATATCCACAATAACAAAGAGATTATTCGGGAAATAATTACCGGGCATTATAATTAGGACCAAAACTCGTAAACCAATTGCGTCTTATTTGTCGACCACATTGAAACTCGTCAATAAAGGAGTCTTTAATGACATGAGTAGACCTAAAATTAAACACGGGACGAGGCGACCGGGCAATAAAAGGGTTTACGTAGTGCTTAGCCACTAAAAACGAATTGAAATTTGCATTTAGCACATACTAAGAAGAAACTTTAAAGATGGCAATAAGAATAAAGTTGGTTCCTAAGAACTATTAACAATGAACGGTTACTAATACTAGTGCAATTTCGCTGCTAAATTTTCAAGTTAAATTAACAAAATAATGAAGTTGTCTGCGAAAAGTAGTATTGTAAAACGGTAACAAAACTCCTATGATTGATTTAAAGATTTAGATTTAGCTTAATATTCTGATAGGCCACGTTGATGGCATATTCTTATGCTAGATACCGCTACTACTAAAACATACACCCCTGAAAGTCTTTTTTCAAGTCAGAAAGCAAAACAGAACAGTCGATCTGGAGGCTGAATTCTCGGAAACGTGATAAAGATATCGAATTTGACATTTCAATGGACGAATATATGGAAATCTCACATTCAACTTAGGTATATGTCGAGTGCACGAGATTCTGCCCTCTGAGCCGCGACTATTTACGAGTAGATACCTACACATTTCCACGACTTCAAATGATCGATATTTATTTCTTCTTTACTAAAAATAATATAATATACTATCGTTATGACCAATTTCGGACGGAATTTACACAACTGCTTTAACAATAATCTGCAAAATACCTAAAAAGAATGATGCAAATACACTGGACGATAAATCGGTCATAAGTAACATTGATTGAAATTAAGTGTCAGTTATTTAAGCTGGTTGCGACGAAATCGACGGACAGTATTGTGGTTGGTTGGCAAACAGCACGAATGACCTTTTTTTAGAACTTTAATGGCGCACGTGCGCTTTAGAGTCACACGACAATAATTGTCAGGGGACAATCGGCTGCCAGTCACGAGCTGTGTTCAATACGCGATACACCATGAATAATGATAGATAACAATTTTAAATTTTATAATGTACTATCGACAGTCATACTAGCACAAAATGACCTGACACCCTGTTGGGCAAATGACCTGGCACCCTATTGGGAAAATACCTTACACCCAATTGAACTAAACTCCAAATGACAGACGAAGTACCTGCATATTTGAATATAACTGGACTAAAAATGTCCATAATGGTTAGTGAGGGAATTTATGGTCTCTTATTAATCTCATGACGTTACAAGATGTATTGATAATGTATATTGCTGCGTACCAAATTGTGTATCCTGATATAATTAAGTAAAAGCATTCTGTACAAGAGTTCACATGTTCCATGAGGTTTGCTGTATAACATATAACTCAAATTTACTCGTAACCTAAAGGTAATCAATAACGTGTTTGTAATAAGATTTCACTAAATTTAATTTTTTGTTTGGTCAGTACAGATGTGTTAATATTCGCACCAGTAAAAATATAAATATAGAGCTTTACAAGGATATTAACGGCGGGTCATATAAACCGACCACGTATCTGCCACCACTTTAGATTCACATGCATATAATTGGGATTAAAACTGAAATCTTAGCTTCAAAATAATAGTGTTCTTCACAAAAATATAACAATCTCATGCGGATAAATTACAACGCAACTTATACGCGAGGAAGATTGTGAGACTCGATTTTGTAATCGGCTCTCATCCGAAGGAAACGGCTAAAAAAACTTAAATGTTTAAGCTCTTCGTACTTAAAGTATCCCTTTTTATAGCGGAGCGGTGAAAGAGGAATAAGCTTTCATAAAATCTTTGTAGATTAATTTTTTGAAAGTATTCAGTTTGATGAGCGGAAGCGTAGAGTTTATACATCGTCGTTCTATTTCAGAGATGATTTATGCATCAGGATCTCAGAGGACGGGTGGCAATGTGGCATATTAGTGAGGATCGGATTGTCCATTTATTATTTGTCAACTTCCGCAGCGTGTAGTCAATGTCACTTATGCTGTATTATAAAATAGAGAACATACCTCAGTACGTACCTCAGTTCTGTGGAACAGTTTACCTATGGGAGTATTTCCCGACGGCTACGACTTAAGGACCTTCAAGAGAAGAGCGTACTCTTTTTTAAAAAGGCCGGCAACGCATTAGCGATTTTTCTGATTTCGCGGATGTTAATGGGCGGCGATGATTGCTCTCCATCAGGTGACTCGCTTGTTCGTTTGTCGCCTCTAGCATAAAAAAAAATAACATCCATTTTCTTTGGCTGTTCTTAAACTATTTCACTTCCAAACAATGCGGAATATTTCTTACACGTTTATATGCATTTCGAATATGAATATGATAAAAACTGCATTTCTACAGGTACGATCATTTTGTTGATTCAATGATTAATAGTTATTTGGTATAACAATCTTATTTATTATAAATACTTAAATGTTTTTGAAAAACAGTAAGTAAGTATTATAAAGCAGTGCATTTTTCTTTCGAAAATTGTGCATGGTTTTTTTTTGTTTCAATCGTCAAAACACCGTTTTAGGTAACAATACTGTATTGAACGTTTATGAATAAAGCCCTATTATTTTCATGTTATTTTCTGGTTCGGCCGATTCTGTCATGCTATGTGTCTGCACGTTTTAGTTTTGAACAAAATCACTGGTCTAGTGGAGAACAGAAGGCACCCTAAGAATCTAGCAATGTTTTTATATTGTATTAAAGTGACGGGTAGGGCACACTAGCGACACCATTCGTTTTTAATTGTTAGCTACTAAACCGGATCTATTTCAAACAATTTCGGGGTTACAACCTCTCAGCAAACACTTATAAACCTTAAGGGCCGATTCGACTTACCTTATTCCGACACTAAACCTATAGTACAGCGCTGTCATTCCAAATAAATCTGACATTATACCATATAGATTTATCAACGGATATAGATTGGTCAAATCGGGCCTAAATAATATTATTGTTTATTTATACATATACATCTTTTTTCTGGAGTAATCTAACAGATTGCCTAGTATAGTAATATATCGTCCCCCACATCAGGTTAGGTAAATTAAAATAACGTGAAGAAGTATAACGTCAGTAAAACACCAAAGAATCAGTTCGTAGCACTACACATAAATTCGAGCCATAATTAAGCACACGAAAGTTAATGCAGGTCTCGTCCTTTTAATAGGCTACAATGTGGAGCACGCTGTATAAAGCAATTGTAAAGTCCATTAGGTGCGGAGGCGTACTCGCGCAGCCTAATATTTGTCATTAGGTGCTGTTGTGTGTGTCGGAGAACCCCGCGAGGGGCGCTACTCGTTCAGATGAGCTAAAATTATTATTATACAAATTTTTGCTCCACTGCCAATGAACATCCCCTCTGGTATTTTTTCAAATGTGCCCTTTGGGTGTAGTATTGTCGCTAAATTAAGCCGATATGACATTAGCAATATCAATTTGTCATCGGATCTTAAAGGGTAATCCTACTATGAAAGGTGTATTTCATTCTACAATATTGCATAAGTATTAGTTTAGTAATTATTAGATCTGCGATACATGTAAAATGAGGAATAACGATATCATGAAACGATATCAATTGGTGTTCGTATCTTCAAGGGGTGATCTTTAATATCGAAAGGTGTAATACGCGTTTAAGCATTACACCTTAGCGATTTCCCTACAGCTCTTGATACCCCGGTGCGATCCCGAAAAAAATATTATCGATAATAATCGGACTCAACGTCGTTTTGACCGCCAAAGGGCCATGACGAAGGTTTTACAATTCAATTAGCTACACCAGGTGTCGACGGGCAGGAAACTTTTATCCACACCGCTAATACAGTAAAGCGGAATACAGTAAATAAACAGCCTAAGTTCGTACTACGAACGGCACGTGTGCACTCACATCACTCGTTCACAAGAAATCTCCATTCAAATCTGGCAAACCAAGTAATATACCTACAAAGTGGTTCAGTGTTGTATAGGCCAAAGCCGCAGAAGTATTTATGCTATGACAACGAGTAGCGATGATACAAAGTTTCAATATCAGAACTTAGACAGTTCACTGTTCAATATTGGATTGTGTCTTAATGCAACAATTTAATATTCAAAAGAGTTTTAATAAAACAGATAACTAAATTCATAGTTTTGGGTTAATAATTTACAGTTGAACTTTCTATACTTGTTAGGTTATGAATGATATATTAGAAATTATTTGAGATGATAAAATATCGACATTTATAGAAGGTCAGTGTGACGTCTCCAATAACAAGTTTGTTCAAACCAAAAATTAACTAATTCGTTACCTAGGTATATTGATTTATTAATCAGATAATCTAACGATTTTATTTACAATCATATCAAAGCGATGTCTTATTTATGTAGACGTAATTAGTAAGACTTTGTAGTTTTGCAGTGAACAACAGTGATTATAACCAGATATTAACATTATAAGAAGTGTTATACAGTCGAGAGTGGTCTGCTGTCAACAAGCAAAAGAGGCCGGAGGTGGCCGGTGCGCAGGCTGGACTTAACTGACTGAACGGAGAGGAAGAAGACGAGTAATAGTAATACGTGCTGTCGCGGTCGGCGTATCCCCTCTGCCCTCACCGTTCCACCGCATCCTTAGCTTCCCCCATTACCACCTCAGTGGCCCTCACCGCCTGTTCAGCCCCTCTCCCATGTCGCCATAGGTTGTACTATACCTACTGGCAAGAGTGAGCCAACTTCCAATAGTAGTGGCTGGTGCTGCTGAGTCCTCGACGGACACAAAGGTATTATCCGCCGTGTCCCCCGCAGCCCGCAGTAACGCACTTATGAAACTCTACAAAGCCTTAACATCATGAAGACATTATTTGACTTGAAAATAAAAACACTAATTCATTAATTAATGAATACTATTGATCCACAATAGGTACACAGAAATATTATTTTCATTACGTATTAAAAATGATTTCATTTCAATAAAAAATAACAGATGACATTTAAACTACCAATTTTATTAGAATTCAGAATAAAATTCTGCCTGTCGTGTCGTTCCAAATTGTTAAACTCATCAGGGTTCAAGTGTCCTATTACCTGATATGTAACACTTTACCATATATGATTAACAATAAATATTATGAGTATGAACTCTACACCTAAGTCAAAATATGCGGAATTATGTTATCATAAACTCTATGCATCTGCGATCAAATATTACTTAAACACTCGAAACTGCATGTGAATATTTTAAAAGATTATTTATAGCTTGGACGAACGAAACTAGGCATGGAAAGGACGTTGGTTTGTACACGTTATATCTTCGTACAGGAAATCTATAAATACTAAAGCTTTCACAAATATCTTGAAATGGAAGCAATAATCACGCCTACATAATAACATCTGTTTAAAACATCTCACTACTTGACAAAAAGGATCCCAATTTGGTTGAATCACGATATTAAAGAAAGAATGAAAAAAACATTTATTGACCATCACAACATTCACAGCACAGAGAGCAACATAATAGAACATACATAGAATAAGTTTACAGTATCATAAGTACCACACCATAGGCACACATGACATCAACTCCAATGTACACACGCGAGCAAAAATCGTTATCAAGACTAAACTTTCATGTAAATATGCTCTGTTCACGGTCTCACAAATAAGGCAAGGATGAAAAGTACTTTATTAAAATGTAGTGTGGTAAATAATATTTTGGAGCCAAAATCCTGGCCAGACTAAATTGATTATAATTAGTTTTATTTTTAGAATTAGGTCGAGATTGATTCACCCTCCCGCGAAATACATAAAGTTTGAAATAAAATAGGTTTCATCCGATATACAGACGGGTGAAGGATGTTTCAAATTCGGATAAGATTTTTCCATGTATTATGGAAACCATAAGTAACAAAAATTATATCAGAGAGCCCATAACAAAACCAATCCGTGACGGATTTGTCAGGTATATTCTCCTTACCTGACAAATCCGAACAGAAGAGACACACCGGCGCATGTAATATAATGATAAAAAAAAAATTTTTTTTCGTGTCGTTTATTATTTTAAAGCTAGAGGCGACAAACGAGTAAGCGAGGCCCCTGATGGAAAGTAATCAACGCTCCCCATGAACATCCGCGAAATGAGTTTATGGCTATGAATAAAGTTATTTCAGATCATCCGTTAGTTTTTTTATAGTTTTATATACCCCGAGGGATCAGCATGCTGAAATATAGTTTGGCAAACTTTTTTATCCAATAAACAGATGAGGCTTAAGGTTGAACCGAATGAAATTGTGTTATGTGTAACATGATCTGTTAGTTCCATATCCGATATTCTAGATCCTTGATTTTGTTCGTCATTATAAAATGCTCATCATTTTCCTCTCAATGGGAGTGTAACTAACTTAACAATAAAAATACAAACGAGATCAAATCAAGACATGATTTGCATACCGACGTGTCATTATTATTAGTGCTTTGTTAAAATTTGTTCACTTTCATCATTTAAATTACAGGTGTTTTAACAACCTGTTTTGTTGTTTCCTACCAGTAACTTTGTACGTTGGGTCAAAATATTTATTAATGGTCGACCAACGACCAACAGGTGAGGTCCTCAAAACATTTATAATTATGTACACATTCAAAACAATGATTATCAAAGTAAATACTGTACGTCGATCTGAGATACAAAATGATACTTAACTAGCTTAAGATATAATTAAAAAGCAATTACAGAATTCTCGGACCGAAAAATTAGAGAATGGTAGTTGATAACAAGCAACAGGTGATATTATTGACGAGGGTTTTCTTAAAGTGACGAGTAGGGCACACTAGCGACGCTAATAGATTTTAATTTTTAGCTACTAAATCGGATCCATTTTAAACAATTTCGCGGTTACAACCTCTCGGCAGACATATTATTTATTAAATAACCATGCAAAAATTTTGGGTCCAACGCATACGCGAAAAATTTATTCACGCCAAAAGCGGCCACTTTTGGCGTCTTTTTGAATCAATTTTTCGCGTGCAAAAACGAACCCAACTTCTGTGCATGGTATTTAATAAATAGTATAAGTGTTTGCCGAGAGGTTGTAACCCCGAAATTGTTTAAAATAGATCCGGTTTAATAGCTAACAATTAAAAACGAATGGTGTCGCTAGTTAGGGCTACGCGAAAGATTTGGACGCGACCGGGAATTACACGCTAAGATGAGAGGGCTAAGTACATTTTAAATTCAATATTTTTTAAGTTGCTAGGAGAGCAAAACTAACGTAGGCGTTGAAATGGTATCGTTTGTCTAAGAAATGGTCAAAATACATCGAAAATTAGAAATAGCAAACCGTTTTAAACCTTAAGCGGCTGCGGTCCTAAATCAACAAGATAATTAATATGGCAGACTACACTTTTTTTGCAAAAATGTGTCCATTTGGCGAAAACATAGGAGTGGTTTAATTTACGTTTCATTATCTGGGCATACACTTACCGTGGGAGAGCCATGCTTCGGCATGAATGGGCCGGCACAACTGGAGTGATACCACGGCCTCACAGAAAACCGGCGTGAAGCAGCATTGTGCTGTGTTTCGCTGCGAGAGTGAGGGTACCGGAGGCCCAATCCGGGGGAAAGGGGGTTTGAAGGCTGGCAGCGCACTTGTGACTCCACTGGTGTCGCGGGTGTTATCTTATAGGTGATCCGTCTGCTCGTCTGCCAAGAGGAGCAGACGGATCACCTGATGGTAAGCGATTGCCGCTGCCCATGGACACCTGCGACACCAGTAGAGTCACAAGTGCGCTGCCTTTAAACCACCCTTTCCTCTGGATTGGGCCTACGGTACCCTCACTCACGCAACGAAACACAGCACAGTGCTGCTTAACCCCGGTTTTCTGTGAGGCCGTTGTATCACTCCAGTTGTGCCGGGCCATTCATGCCGAAGCATGGCTCTCCCACGATCGATAGATGTTCTTTTTTTTTTTCAAAATATACACTTTACCGGAACATACATTATATATTTTTGAAAATGGGTATGATCTTGTACAAAATAAGGTTTATAGAAAGTCGCATGTTGCCAGGACGCATAGTTTTCGAGATGCTTATATCTCGAACAAACCCAAAAAATTAAATTGGAAGGAGAATGGAAAACCGGCCAAGTGCGAGTCGGACTCGCCCATGAAGGGTTCCGTAGCAGCAAGTAAGATATATGGAAGGTAAATTGCGGTTTACGATTTATAACGTATTAAAAAAAATTACTCACTATATCTAGTTCAAACCAATTTTCGTTGTTAGTTTTTATGATTATGTACACCATATATTTTTTTTAGTTTTATAATTCATTTAGTATAGAAGTTGGGAGCGTCTCTTGCGCAAACTATTGTGTTTAGAAAAAAATGATGTTAAAAACC
The DNA here is from genome assembly GCA_019059595.1 of Marasmia exigua. Classification (NCBI taxonomy): domain Eukaryota; kingdom Metazoa; phylum Arthropoda; class Insecta; order Lepidoptera; family Crambidae; genus Marasmia; species Marasmia exigua. The sequence goes on along the minus strand of CM032494.1, from coordinate 9,657,326 downwards.
TAACATCATTTTTAAAGACCTATCCATAGATACCCCACATGTATAGGGTTGATGAAAAAAAAATAGTTTTAGTTTCAAGTATGGGGACTCCCCCAAGTTTTTTATTTTTTCCAATTTTTGTGTAAAAATCGTAATGCGGTTAACAAAATACATCTATTTACCAAGTTTCATTAGTATAGTTCTTATAGTTTCGGAGAAAAGTGGCTGTGACATACGGACGGACGGACAGACATGACGAATCTATAAGGGTTCCGCTTTTTGCCATTTGGCTACGGAACCCTAAAAAACCACCTCCCTCCCATCCGATATAGGGGTGAGGACTTTTAATATGTTCGTTCACCTCCGGATAGTGCAAAAAAAGATACGTAGTCAAAAATTGTTATCCATGGATTTCCGTCTACTATACCTTATTTTGTTCATTCATTGCCTGACCTTAAATTACTACCACATTACTACATAATTACCTGAACGCCCAGTTGACCTAATAGTTTAGGTCCTGGGTTCAATTCCCGGGTCGAGCGAAAAGTATGTTATATTAGAATTTTTCACACATAACTCGGGTTTAACTTGGCAAATGTGGTGATTAAGCCTAATCCCATCATAGTAGCGATAACTTGATTTCAATGATGGATGCCTTTGCCCTGCAGCGGGACAGTTTATAGGCTGATAATATACTTAATAATTCTAAAAACTGTAACAAAGGTGTAATTTTAATTAGATCAATAAAATGTAAGATGTCTTGCATACGTTTTTAATTTCATCCTTGTGATAAATAAATTTGAGGTGACGGGTAAGGCGCACTAGCAGCGCCAATTGATTGAAATTGTTAGCTAGTAAATCGGATCATTTTATAATAACTACAGATCTCCAGCCTCTCGTCAAACATCCTATTTATTTGATACTTACAGCTTATTAACTTAACTTGTTGGTCTTATTTGCACTCAAAATATGGTTTACCGACAAAAGCGGAAACTTTAGCGTAAATCAGTTTTTTCGAGTACAAAAACAGACCACACAGTTGTGCACGATTATTTGCTAAATAAATATAAAAAGTGTTTGCCGAAAGACTGAAATTCCACAATTGTTAATAAGAGATCTGGTTTAATAGCTAAAAGTGGGAAAATTTATTGAACAAATACACAAGAAATTAAGACAATAACTGAGAAATAGAACTAAGCTAAAAGTAAAAATCAATTGGCGTCGCTAGTGCGCCCTACCATTCGCCTTAAGAAGTAAGATATTTAAATAAATTGTAATAATTTAAACAGTCATCATGTTTTTAAATCCTGAATTTTACATTTTATTATAAGTTGAATTTTCTGGTAATTAATCTATTATTCAGGATGTCCCAAGACTATGGGACATGAAAGGAAATTACCTTAAATCCACAAGTTAGCTTTTTTTACTTAAGACGACGGGTAGGGCACACTAGCGACACCAATTGATTTTAATTGTTAGCTACCAAAACAAATATATTTTAAATAATTACGGGGCTTCAGTCTCTCGGAAAACACTTATACTATTTATTTAATAACTATTGGGCATAGTTATATACATATATGTTGGGTCCGTTTTTATACTAAATAAATTGATTCACGCCAATAGTGGCCGCTTTTGGACTCAAAATTCGAGTGCAAAACCAGATCAAATAGCTAACTATAACTATTAAATAAATAATAATATAGGTGTTTACCGAGAGACTGAAGCCGCCAAGTTGTTTAAAATAGATCTGATTTAGTAGCTAACAATTAAAATGAATTGGTTCGCTAGTGGGGCATACCCTTCACTTTAAAGGAAACATGTTTTTTTACTAAAATTTACCGTTTTTATTTATACTGTCAATCGATAGAGCCATTCCGAGCGATAAAATTTCTGTAAACCATATAAAACCTTACACTCATCTGTCATTTTTCCAGTTGAAGAAAAAGAAAAATATGAAAACAGGCTATTTCATTGCACGAATCGATACCTACATACAGTACTAAAAATAAAACATTAAGTTTCAGTTATCTTTCGTATAATATATCCACAGCACGAATAGTATGTAGTTGTATGCTAAATATTTGGTACTAACGATATTTTCCACGAGAAGAAGAGAAGAGTGTATGACCTAAGTTTTCTTAGAGAAATTGTATTGTTAGTAATAAGGACTGTATTGATTGGTAAAATACATTACTACATTTTATTTCTTTTAATTTTGTTCTGGTTCGATTCTGTGCAATACCTACAAGCACAATCCAAATAAATAAATCCCATAAAAACAAAACTTTTCAAAAAATCTTTTTTTGGCATAATAATTTAATTAATTAACCAGTTGGTGAAAATGAAAATTATAATAGAATAAATAATTGTTTAACTAGGTGTTAGTGGTGCTTACGTTGTTCCTAGTTACTATATTACTAAAGTGAAAACTTTAGTTTGTGACCAAGACACTTCAATTCAAAAACAAAAATTATACACAAAGCCATTTTTGAGATATTCAACCCAACATGTAACTCAAACAATTATATGAAAATTCTAATAACAGGTTCACAATCAAAGACTGTAATGTAAGGCTACTAATATAATTATGTACAATCTGTGCGGATAAAGAATGGGATCAGAAATGGCGGCGCATCTATTCACTTCTCGCTCGCACACTATTTGCGTCTATATCGCACCCGGGTGCGAGTATGGACGTCGCCATTTCTGATCCCATTCTTTATCCTCACAGGTTGTAGCAATATCTTTTTTCTATAGAAATTAAGGCATTAAAATAATTCCCTAAGAAAATAATATACACTTACCTGAGTACTGAAGTTAGCTCCAAGTTTGTTTGATTTCAAAACGTCACTCTCAGAAGCCATCCTATTGAACATTTGCTTTCTTTCTTTAACAGAAATTTTTTGTTCTGTGTCAACCAGCATGCTTTCACTTCTTGAAGATGATAGTGTTGAAGACATCGTATCATCTGCCTCAAGAGTTTCTTGATTCGGTATTGAAGATCTTGGTCCCAACTGACCTACACTTGAACGCTTTTCAGTGAATGATTTGTCAGATGATGACTTTCTGCGAGGATGTACTTTTGGTGGCACATCTTCGACAGGTGACATGAAACTTTCTTTTGATTCAGGTGCAGTTATTTCCATGGGAGAATTTCTCAGCGTAACCTCTTGTTGGTCTTGGATAATATTATTAAGAATACTAAAATCTTGATTAAGTTGGACTGGAGGAGGAGGCCGATATGGGGGCTGAGAAATATTCTCAGTGAATGCATGGTCACTTGGTCCGGAAACATTGGACTGGTCACCTTTACTAGATATCTCTGGAGCTTTGTTTTCAACAGGTTCTTCTACATCTTTATTCATATTTTGCATGTATTTTTTCTTTAGTATCAACCATTTTTCATTATTTTGATTTTTAATGATTGCAAGTGTGTTGACATGCTTCTTGAATGTGTTTCTTGCTTCATCTATGAAAACATAATGTCCAGCATTATTAAAACTTGAAAACCTAATTAGTATTTCAGACATATGCTTTACCACAGTAAAAATTAAAATAACGTGCATATGCAAAAATACATAAAAACACCTGTTAATAAGACAAAATGTAATTTAAATAACAAAAATTCTAATTAATTAGGTAATTAATACTCTCATAGGTTTAAGATAAACAAACTTAGAACAGCCAGGTTAATTGTTTGATATTCAGCACAGGACCACATGCCTAAAGTGTGGAAACAGTTCTCGATGTTCAAAATGGTTATAGATTTCAGGGCCCTGAGCAAAAGTCCCTACGGAGGCTATCTCATTTACATGACCCTAGTTAAAAGTATTGAAAAGCACTGTGTTCAAATAGTGCATCCATTTGATTGAATTCTTAGAAATTGGAATTTACTAATAAATATATGCAATATAGGTATCAGTGAAAACTCAGACTCAAGCTAACAGTGGTAACACTTATAGAGACATATCAGAACTCGTAAGATTTATTTTTAAATTTCCAAGATATTTGAATAAATAACTAAATTTTTGATATGTACATACTTTTTGTTCAGACATCCCTTCATTAAAGATAGGTGGGCATTCACATGTTACATTTAAGCATCTATGGGGAGAGGGTTTTAAATCTGCTGAGTAATACTTGAATGAACATGAATATTTTATCAGTTGTTATTTTGTCAGTTTTAATTAATTTTGAAGAATTTAGTATCAAAGCATAAAAAGAAACAACTTGCTGGTGTGATTTAGTACTTAATAAAGTTTTATCAGTAATATATATCAGCATAGATACCCCGGACTTCAAAGCAGCCTTTGGAACGGGATTTACAGGCTGAGATGATTTGAAAATTTCTTATAATTCTTATATTATCAGTATGGGAAGTGTTATTTTAATATGAATGTAGATCAATTTATAACGGAAAAATAAATTTGTACAAGCTGTGACCCAATAGTTTTAACTGTTGCTAGTTACTTTATTCATAATATACTACTTAAACAACAAAAACGACAATCATAATGTGAAAAAACATATTGTAGAGGCTATTGTCCAAAAGTAGGGCACATTTTTATAGTGGAACGTATACGGTCCAATACAAAATTATAAGTATTATAATACTTTTACTTTATTAGATACCGAAATTAAAATGCAATTCAAAATCCTTTGAGGCGTAGTAAGTAGATCCTGACATAGGTTGCAAATTAGTACTTTGACTTAATTTTGTAATGGGAAATGAAGACACTAATAGAAAAAGCATTCAAGGTAGTTATTAGATAAGAGAATGGCAGGAAAGCAACAGATTACTCACCTCTCATATCAGGATTCATTAGGAACACTTTAAAATGTTTGACCAACTCATGATTCGTAACTTTTCCATTGTGTGCTAACATAAACTTTAAAATTTCGTCAAAACTTAACTCGGCTGGGGTAGTCATAGTAAAACTTTAACAAATTAAACACGAAACAAACTAAATTCCGAAAACAGGACGATGAACTTAAACGTCAAAACAAGCGTTCCGCTCCGGTGTTGCAAGTTTGACGTTTGGCGTTGCGTTTCGTTTCACACAAAATAATTATGTGTTGTGTGACTGTACAATTCGAAATCTGTAAAATAAATTTACAACCAGCGTTTTGTAGACCACCGCATATAAGTTTAGAACAATCTGTCACATTTATAAAAAGACTAAGTTATTTTAAAATATGCATAGATATTAAAGAAATTGTTATAATTCAATCGATCGATCACGATGTGCTGTGCTGGTGACGGACGTAAATCGACGGTTTATCAAGCGGTGAGAGGGGGAGGGGAGTGGGGAATAGGGGGATTTTTAAAGTTGAGGTCGAAATTTGTCAAAATGTACGTACCTAGTACCAACCTAAATAGGTAGACAGGTACTGAAAGTACCTACGTAGGTACCTATATGCTGTAATAATAAAATCTAATAATAAGGCCGTAACTCGCCCTATTCCGAGGGTGAGCAGCCGTCGCCAACAAGAAGTGAAGTTGGCCTGTGCATTGCCGGCCCTCTGGTACCCCTGTTCTATGCAACGGCCATGCCTCCTTTGGTAGGACCGCACTTACTACCTACGCTCAGTGTAATAGCGCGCAGGGGCGCTCGCAGGAGGTGATCGGTTTCCCTGCGGAAGCAAACCTCATTCCATATTACGATAGCAGAGTACCTACCATATTCTTGAGACCCGTCAGACCCGTCAAGATAGGTTATAGGATATCGTTAGAAATCGCGGTGACTTCTATGGGAGGAGGACTGTAAGGCCAAACGGCTAACGGGCAATAATCACAAGGCCGAAATATTTAATCTCGGCCTTGACTGGTGTCCGGAGGGTGTTGTGCTGTAAGCGCGGTTGCTAAGGCCTAAAGTATATTTATGGTCTGAAACTTCTCCAACGCCATTTTGAGTCCGACGAGATTTTTTTTTACATTATAGCGGACAAACAAGCTGACGGTTCACCTGATGGTAAGTGATTTACGACCGCCCATAAACATCTGCCACACATGGGGCATCACAGATGCGTTGCCTTCTCTTAACACGTTAGCTGCGGCACCAATTTTTGCATACTTTCCGTTCCTGCGGCACGAGGTATAATCGGCCCGTACCGTGACCAGACGTTAGGGCGACACGCGGTCTATTAGACCCCACCTCCTTTTACAGACTAAAATCCATCTTCTGGCGCGAAATCAAAGATAAATGAGAATTTTGGTCCTAATTGATATAGACAGTGAATTGATGAACCCCAATCCACCGTCGCCCCGGGATCTGATGGCTAGTTTAGGAGTTATTAGCAAAACAAAATGTGGGATCTTATACACCTCGTAACGCACTGAAATAGGGCAAATTTCCGCTGCGATTAGTGATGGGAAAAATAATATCGACGTTTTTAAACTGTCTTAACTACGCAACGACTTTACCGATTTTGATCAATTATATCTCATTAGATCGTTTTAAGGGCAAAACCTGGCAAAACAACACAAAGCTATCAAAGGATACATTTTTTTTAAATAATCTAAATTGTGCTTGAAGGCGCCATAAAGAAAAAAAAAACCGGCCAAGTGCGAGTCGGACTCGCGCACGAAGCGTTCCATTCTATACCATTAAGAGGCACCTATTACAGACTTATTATTGGAAAATAATGGATTACGGTTTATGCCTAAGGTTTATCTTTCTATTTGTATATGAAAATCTTAATGCGGTTCACAGAATAGAAAAAAAAGGCAAACAGAAGTAGAAAAGAAACTGTCCTATTAATTCTGCCTCGGGCTTTAAAAATACACTTATTAGAACTTGAATTAACATTAAAAAATCAGTATCAATATACTTTTTTTATAAAAATCTCAATATATATGTTGTACTTATTTATGAGTGTTTTTTCATTGAAACAGGGTAGACAATAGGATTTTTGCACTGAGTGCACTGAGTCAAAATCTTTTTGGATTTTTTATCAGCTCCACGTGATGGTAAAAATGTGCGTAGTTTTTGGTAACAAACAACACATCATCATCATCATCAGCAACCCACACTCGTCCACTGCTGGACATAGGTCTCCCCTAATGCACGCCACTGCTCCCGATTTTCGGCCACTCTCATCCAGCCCACACCAGCCAGTCTTCGAATGTCATCATCCCATCTTGTCGCAGGGCTTCCTACACTACGCTTACCGAGTCGCGGTCTCCACTCAAGGACTTTACAGCTTCAACGGCCTTCAGTTCTGCGGCTAATATGACCAGCCCACTGCCACTTCAGTTTGCTAATTCGGTGGGCTATGTCGGTGACTCTGGTTCTCTGTCGGATTACATCATTTCTGATGCGGTCCTTCAGAGATACTCCGAGCATAGCCCTTTCCATAGCTCTTTGAGCGACTTTGAACCGGTGGACTAGTCCAGCCGTGAGTGTCCACGTCTCGGCACCGTAAGATGACTTACGGTGCCGAGACGTGGACACTCACGGCTTCCGGTCATGAGACCGGAAGGACGCACTGGTCGAAGACTTTCGACTTAAGACTTTGAGGGATGGGTGACGAGACTTGACGAAGTTTACCAAATGCTGCCCAGCCTAGCTGAATTCTTCTATTGGCTTCTCTCTCGAAGTTGTTTCTGCCTAATTGGAGCGCTTGTCCTGGATAGACATATTCCTGAACAACTTCGAGAGGTACTCCATTAACAGCGACCGGTCCCGGATCAACGAGCTCGTTGAACGTGACCTTGGTTTTATCCAAGTTCATCCGAAGACCGATGTGTTTGGAAGATTCAGCTAGGCTGCTCACCATCTCCTGTAGGTCTTGTAGGGTTTCCGCCAAGATGACGATGTCGTCTGCGAATCGTAGGTGTGACATGTACTCGCCATTAATATTGATTCCGCGCTCCTTCCAGTTTAGCGTTCCAAACATGTCCTGCAGCGCAGCGGAGAAACGTTAACAACACATGTTCTCCTTTTTTTCACCCTTTTCGAGGCAAGGGCGTGCGCTTTCAGGTGCAGAAAAATAACAAAAATGTAAAGATAACGTAATAAAACTGGCATTGTTACTTAGGTTAGATCGTAGATGAGAATAACAATGATAATGTAGGTATAACTGCATCAAATGAATGTGTTTGTTTTATACTTAAATGTTGAAAGAGTAGGTAGGTAAGGTAGGTAATAATAGGTAGTTCTAGATATGTTGCAAAGTATAAGGTACGTCAATAATCGTTATTACCAATAATATCTTTAGGTATAATATACTTAAGTAATAATATCTTACACTTACTTTAGGTACATAGCTACCAAGATAAGAAAAAACTAGGTAGTTACTGAAGATTTTTTCATAAAAAAACTTACCTGTTTTGGCTCTGTTCCTGGGTTTTTTAAAATTAACTCCTACATCGTTTAGACATGTTCGGCGCTGTAAAAGGACATGCTCTCCAATCGACGTGATGCACAACACTGGTCGCGGGAAGCTCGCGTTGAGTGCGGTACGAGGTCAGGGGGGATATGGGACGTTTTAGCCTCGTTCCGCACTGCATTAAATTATATTAATTCAGTGCGGCACGAGGCCTAAGACATCCGGTACCAAGGTAGGTATACCACCGAGTCCGGAACCATTAGTAATCTCAAATATATATTTATCACTTTCCTACACTGGACCAAACCAAAGCTATGCCATTCGCACGACAGAGAAATTCACTTTTTTGCTTGCCGCACCACAGGGAAGTTGCATCAGGGGTCATTTAGGCCTCGCTTCGCACTTAACGTGTTAAAAAAGAAATTAGCTCTTTTCTTGAAGATCACCAGGTCGTATCTGTTTGGAAACAACATCGCTGATAGCTGATTCCACAGTTTTACTACATGCGGTAGGACGAGGCGTGAAGAGACCGAACCTACATGGGTCGATCATCCGGGAATTGCCCAGTAGGGCGCCCTAGATATCCATGGATAGACCAAGTCGAGAAAGATCTCGGTCACCTACAAAGTCCGGATTAGCAACAGGTGGCTGAGAACAGAACAGAATAGCGAATTCTTGTGTCGGAGGCCAAGATCCAGTTCGGGTCGCTGAGGCAGCGTAGTAAGTAAGTAGGTAGTAGGTATGGTGACCTACCTCCCATTAAAACATGAAAGATAATGTTTATGAGTAGTTACTTTCTCTAATGGATAAGGTACCTATAATAATACAGGTCTACCTACTACATTCATAAACGTTATTACCCGTTTACCTATACTTTGGGAAACCCTCGTCATACCTTACGCGAACGCAAAACTTTCAATTTAGTAGCTAGTTGCGGACTTCCCGCGTCTGACAAGAATTAGACATTTAACTTTTAATTGGCCGCTTGTAAGGTCTTCAGAAACTTCGCCCGCCGTAAGTGTTTAACTATGTTATGCTCTACGCTTTTAATAATGACCAAAGTTGAGGCATGTAGTGGTCTTCAGTCGTTTTGAATGATCATGTTAAATAAGTTATCTTTGAAGTTTCATTGAGCGTATTTAGAAGCTAGCAGAGATCAGGCAGAGCGTGTGATTTAATTTTAAATGTTTTCGCAATAAATTATGACTGTCACGAAGTAGAATTATAAGCATATCTGCATGATTATGTTTTTTTATATCATCATAAGTGGCAGACGAGACGGATCACCTGATGGTTTAATCGATTGCCGCCGCCCATGGACACCCGCGACATCAGTGGAGTCACAAGAGCGCTGTCAATCTTTAAACCCCCTTTTCCCCCGGAATAGGCCTCCGGTACCATTAGCGAAACACAGCAGAGTGCTGTTTTACGCCGGCTTTCTGTGAGCATTCTTCTAATTCATTTTGACTGACCGGATGGCGCAATTGGTAGTGACCCTGCCTCTTACGCCAAAGGTCGTGGGTTCGATCCCTACCCTGGACAAACATTCGTGCGATGAACACTTGTGTTTGTTCGGTGTCTGGGTGTAATACATGTATTTAAGTATATATTTGTGTTCCTCTGTTGTCTGATATCTGTAACACAAGTGCTTAAGCTACTTAGTACGGAATCAGGTCAACGTATGAGATGTTGTGAGAATTATTATTATGTTCCGGTCGAGCCGGCCAATTCATGCTCTCCCACAGTTAGACACAAACATAAAAGAAAATGAGCGCTGGAGTCCGTAAATAAATAAATACTTACCCTTGATTGTAAACATCTCCATACATAGCTAGCCATAAGCAAGAACCACGAAATACTTAATAAATTTATAATAAGAACGAAAACTACTGCCGACAAACTGTTAAACAGTTTAAACAGTATTAATTGTGTTTTATGGTTATAATAAATGAAAAAAAAAGAAAATTAAATTGTATCTAATTATTAGATTAACAAAAGATGAAGATACCAATTATTGGTATCTTTATCTTTTATTAACCGCCTTCAAGAAAAAAATCTTAATGTATGATGTGATAAATAAGAGCAGACGGATCACTGATAGTAAGTAGGTAGGTCCCTCAGTATAACGGATAGTAACCGATTGCCGCCGCCCATGGACACTCGCAACACCAGTAGAGTATCAGTAACTAGGTATATGATCACAAGTCTTGCGGATGTTTTTAGTTCAGTATGCGTTCGGCGCACCTAAAGCTGCTTTCCCACGAGAGATGTGCGAGAAAAAATTCCCCCAGTCGTACCTATTTACAAACAAAATCACATACATCGGCCTAGTCCTACAAAATAAATAGCTTTTTACGGCTAGATATTAGATAAATATCAGAATATAACTAGGTAGAGCTACTTTGTAACATTGTGTAGTTTTTTTGTGTGTGATAAATGTTTCAACAAACATTAATTCATTAATCAAAATTAAAAGAGCAATTTAGGTACCCAATTTATATCGTGTTAGGTACCTCTTTTGCGTATTAAATTGTTGTCCCGAGGCTAACTCTACCAGACCAGTACTTATCGCAGTATAAGACCACAAGTCAGTAAGTAAGATTGAAAGGCATGCACGAAATAAGTACCTACAAGAAAACAAAATTGGATAGGTACTTAAACTTGCATGTAATACCTTCTTAAATATACACTCTACAGTTAGGCCATAATAATACCACATTTGACACTTCAACAAAATTCGACAACGTAACCTTGTAACAATGGTCATTGTTAAAAAAGCACAGTTTCTTAACATTTTAGTATTATGTATGCATTTATTTATTTCAATAAAGACAAATAAGATAATTTCACGATTTACTTTCTCGATTAAATTATTTACTTTCTCAATTGAAACTCCTGTAACATCATCAATATTTGAAAAAAGTAACTACTGAGTTTCTTGCTGGTGCCTTCTCAGTAGAAATATACATTCCGAACAAGCGGTAGATGATAATATGTGTACCTATATTGACTTTCATAACTGGAGACAGATAGACGGACAGTGAAGTCCCATAAAATCACGTAAAATTTGAGTACGAAACTCTAAAATTAAGGTAAAAGTTTATAAATCATGCAAAAGAGTGAAATTCTACCAATCTCGACACATTTGATTTTTTTTTATCAGGCCTTAGAACTACTTATAATACTCAATTAGTTAATAGTAACTAGTAAATACATACTCACTCGTAATATTTATCGTTTTTGTATCATTATTTTATGCATTTATGCCAACATAACGCCACCATGTTAGTCGGTCTTTACGAGCAGAAATCGAAACTCGCTCCAGCGAGCTGTGAGTGAGACAGGGCGACGTCAAATCGCCGAAACTGTTCACAACTTTGTTTGAGGACGTGTTTAAACTTCTATACCTACTGGGATGGACTTGACATTTAATATAAACGGCGATCACCAATCACGCACCGTCAATAATGGTAGAGCCTCCCAATAAATGGTCCAAGATGAACATGCATGGGTCAAGACGAAAATTATGTCGAACTCCCATGTGGTACCCACTCCTATAAAAGAGGTACACCGAAGTTGTGAAGCGTCCCACAAGGTGGACAGATGACCTGGTGAAAGTGGCGGTAGTTCCTTGGATGTGAGCGGTACAGGACTGATCTACATAGAAATTATCATTTACGTGTGGACCGGTCACGTGATGCATGCTGGTAAAGCCAAAGATACGGATAATACGGACATGCCAGGTTTTTACCTAACTTAAAGAAGGAATATGTATTATGCTATAAGGGATATTCTCAGAGCGATGATGCGAACGAACTTATCCTACGAACGAACTTATGCTACGAACGAACTTATGCTACGAACGGATATTCGTAGCATATTAAGGTGACGGGTAGGGCACACTAGCGACGCTAATCGATTTTAATTTTTAGCTACTAAACCGGATCTATTTTAATCAATTTCGGGGTTACAACATTTGTGCATGGTTATTTAATAAGTATAAGTGTATATATATATATATATATATATATATAGGCTTGAATCCAAGCATGCATCTGTGTATTTTTATATCTATGTGTGTATACCATTAGCTCAGCGGTGTGGGAAAAGATAGTGAAGAAATCACAATTCGGATTGTAATCATTAGTATTTTTTATACATTCTCTATTATGGAAACGACAGCATTGATTTCTGATTACCTAACATATCTTTTTTCGAAGCTTTACTTTGTTTTCAAAGTATAATTAGAATAGTTACATAGGTACTGGTAAGTTTTAATCTTATATCCAATGTTCCACCTGCATTTCTCAGAAATTTAAAGCACCTACTCTGTAGGTATATGTTTAACCACAGCATGTCCACCGCAACATTAGTACAACCCGTGCGGATAAAGAATGGGATCAGAAATGGCGGCGCATCTATTCACTTCTCGCTCGCACACTATTTGCGTTTTTACTCGCACCCCACGAATTTTTCTATAATTACACAACAATTTAAAATTCAGACCATTGTACTTAACGCTTATCTTCGCTCTTGTGTCCAATATTTTATTTTCTTATCCTACGGCTTGTTAGGACGACTTAGAGCTTCATCGTCATCGTCAGCCCATTTAAGTCCCCACTGCTGGGGCACGGGCCTCCCTCAATCACATGAGGGGTAATTGCCATACTCACCACGCTTGGCAAACGGGTTGGCGAGGGTTTTGATATAAATGCAGAGTTTTCCTTCTCTGGGTGCTGATGATCATGCCAGCAGCTTTACCTTAGTCGCCTTTTACGAGACCTCGGTAAGAGTGAGGGTGGTCTATTCTATTCTGCCGGGAACCACACGGCAAGCACTTAGAGCTTAAAGCACGCCAACACTTGATATACTCGTACTACCTAACAATGACTAAAAGAGAGGCCTTATCAAAGTTTAACTGAATCTAAGAAGTTAGCCACTCATAACAGCGTCTAGGTAATTCCCGGTTACATCCAAAGCTGTCACTTCAGAGCCCGGGCACAAAATAGAAAACAGACTGAAGGCCAGTTTTGGCGGATTTTGAAAATTTCCCTCTCACAAGTTCATCGTCAATATCGTTGAGAGAGAGAGAGAGAAATGCAGGTTTCCTCACGATGTTTTACCTCACTAGCTAACGGTAGAAATATGCACATAGATATGAAAAATCCAGAAGAGCATGCTCGAATTCGAACTACAACCCCGTATGGAGGGTGTGTTCTTATCCACTGAGCTACCATTCGCTCAGGCGATTTATATATGATTACTTAAGATGATGTGGAGTGAGATTTCCTTGAATTACTCAATACTCAATATCTTTATTGCGACCATAGTGTACAGTTAGGTGAAATATGATAACAAAATAGCAACCACTATAGACCCTGTAATGGCACTGCAATATGAGGGAGGGCTTTTGATTTCACATAATAATTATAATTATTATATATAGGATCTATAGTTTACTTTCACACTATAGTATACTATTAAATTGGACGCGAGTTAAGTGTAGAGAGAGTTCGCCTTATAGAGTTATATTACCTAAATATATCCAAGTTTGCCCATACTTAAAGTAGGCAAGTAGTAGAAAGTTATCTGATTTCGCAGATGTTCATGGGCGGCGATGATTACTTTCCATCAGGTGACTCGCTTGCTCGTTTGTCCGCCTCTAGTATAAAAAAAATGCATTTTCTTTTACTTTTCTATAAAAAACAAAAAAAGGCGGAGCTCTGTAGGTACTCTACCTCACGCGCGAACTAATATATTTACACACTTCCAATCCCTCTCCGGTCGCGTAACCCTGGTGTCCCTTCGGAGTATGAGGGTAAGAGAATAGAAAGTGCACTTGTGTTTGCGCACACACTTGGGCACTATAATTTATATCCTGTGGCTGATCGTTGAGATTGGATATTATTATATTTACTCACGACGTCACGTGGAGCTACCCTTGTTGGACTTTGCACCGTCCTTATGTTTTTTTTTTTATTGCTTATAATAGGAAGACGAGCTTGGGCCCATCTGATGGTAAACGGTAACCGCCGCTCATAGACATCAACAATGCCGGAGCAGAGTCATGCCGCTGCCTACCGTGAGAGAAGAACTCTTTTCAAACCTCGTTTAAAAAAGTTATGTCTGAGACACAAGTGGTATTTTTGCAGTGCGGAGGGGTAACTCGTCCGGACACTGCTTGTACATTCCACGCTATGTTGCTAGTTTTTTCTTTCAACATGCTGCAGTTTTAACGCCGATAAACCGTGATCCAGGTGCGAAGGTCAGACGGCAGTCGCTTCTTTGTAAGTAATTTACTTACCTGACTTTCCGAATTCTGGATCATGGTCCATGTGTACCCTGGACTCCAAAGTGACAGCTTTGGACGCAATTGTGGGCTAAGATGGGCTGAAGTTCTCGCCATGTCTCAAAAACGAGGATAAAAATCGATGAAACCAAATTAACTGCAAAAAGGAAAAGTTTCAAAGGATTTTGCATATCCAAGCCAACTTATTTCTACGGCTCTGATTTCTGCAGTCTTTAAGGTAACTAAGAATAATAAAATTGTAAGGCAGAAGTAGGTTTAGACTATATTTAAGAAAGATGAGGTAGGGTCGAGGAATCTATCGCTTGCAGCTTGCATAGTTTTTTGTTTGAAATGACGTCACTTTTGTGTCGTGCGTACAAGCCCTTTGCGTTTGAAAGTGGTTAATCGCCAGATTACCCGACCGTACTTATTTCGGGCTGCATCAACTAATGAACTTTAATAAATACCCTTATAATTAGGTAAACTCCGTCCTTCTGGATAACAGAAAAAAAATTGTGACTGAAAATTCTAAAAAAGTTTTGTGGAAATACAATTATTTACTTATAACAATTTCAATGCAATTTTCCCTGAATAAGTGAATATCCATATATTCACAAACCATATAAACAAGTTATAAACTATTCAGATAGATCTTATATATGATTCAAAGTATGACGCTCATTTTAGACATTATGATGGTAGAAACATTCGCTCGGGAAAAGGTTAAAGCTTTTTGGGTCAAACATTTTAAAATAGAAAATAACTGGGTTGAATTTTCAGATATGAATAAACAAACCAATATTTGGCATTTTAGTAGAATTTAATCCGTTTGTTTGTAATGATATATGCAAAATGTTAAAGTTATGTACCTATCATTTTTAACAGTAAACAAATAATTAATAAATACATAGTTAAGCATAGGTACTAAGAGTACAAGCTTACAATTACGGGGATATTTCCCAGTATACACAGACCCGAGTTCAGTTTAGATAAGTTTGTTTCATAAGTTCCGCCATGGAGCCGAACCTGGGACCTATCGTTCTTTGGCATAACACCATAGTCACTGCGGCATTAAAGTCGTCTAACATATTTTAAGATCTATGTGTAGCTAATGTCGGAAAATTTAATAATATGTAAACTTGCCTTTCAAATCTGGGGGGGAGAGGCCACACTCTGGAAGGAAATCTAAAACAACTAGAACAGAAGAACGAAATGATTTAAATAAATCGATGTGTACCTTGCAGTAAACATAAATGTATGAACTGATTGTGATATTTATGTAATAAATTAGATTTAATTTAATGTTACATTTATTTTCAACGACATTACGATATTCCTAAAACAAAAAGGCAAGTATTACAAGTTCTAAACTTTCAACTTCTCGCCAGAAGAGTCTGAAATATAAAGGCGTAAACTCGAGGAATAGAAATAGGGGTGAATCATACAGTAGAAGCAGTCTGGGCTATAAGGGAGTAAGATTTGTATTTTGGACGTTACTGATAGAATAGCCAATTTTAATAGACCAATATAAGGCTAAGGCACCAATTACCAGTCATGTCTTTTTTGTACCTACGACTGCTTGTAATTTTTATATTAACTGCTATGGCTTTCTTCCAATACCATTTTTGGGTAGATATAATACCTAATGAAAATGAATCTCTATTATCGATTATCTCCATTAAATTAGTAGGTGATAGACCTACACCAAAGGCACCAAAATATAAGAGGTTATGTAATTAAGTTTAGAATTGCTTTTCGAATTAAAATCTAAACGATTTTAAAGCCATCTTTAAGTTGTGGTTGATTTACTGGGACGGACCGATATTAGGAAGTGGCCGATATTAGGAGACCCCATATCTATCTCCTACATTTATAACGCTTACATGGGTAAACTATGCTACAGTTTATCAAGAGCTTTCTTAAAGCTCGTAAAAATACGTTCTCTATGTCTGCCTGCATATAATAATAAATAACTTATTTAAAAATAGCGTGATTTTATGTTTGTGATAAATCTCTACTTAACAAGGCATGAAGGTATTAGTAGTTTAGTAGCCAGAGGTGATGTTTCGGTTAGAATTTACCGAAATGTACCTACTTGAGGTAAAATAGCTTTGATGTTTTCAGCCCATGATTGGAATAAGCATGATAAGAACGTTTCGATAATAGTTGCTGTTGGAAGCTGGTACGAAGAGTTTAGCAGAGGTACGGCCATGTTGCGGGTTCGAACGGAACGGCGGGAAATCGCGGCCGCCCATGGGAGGCGTGCGGCGCCGGGCCGTGCGAGAGGGACGGGGCGACGCCGCGCCCCGCCGCCAGAGAGGGACGGGCGCGAGGCGGCGCGACGCAGAGGGCGTGCGACCTCGCGGAGCGGCACGCACTCCTGTTCCGGTCGCGTCGACGGGCGGCCGGGAACCCGCGCCTTGCCACACTGACTCCGCACGCTGCCTTCGCCGACTTTTCTCCTAGTACGTTTTTTGAATGCGCGCCGGTAACAGCGGGCACGTGATACGCCCGGCCGCAACTGTTTTTTTTTCTCTTTCGCTCGAGTTTGTGACAGCTGAGTGTCGCGCGCGATCGCGCTCATTTCCCGCCAATTCCAGTAGCAAACGAAAACTAAAAAGTATAGCGAAACGAAAAGTTTTTGGCGCGAAATGTGCGTTTCGCCGCTCTACCCCAGAGGAATGATAAACAGTGGTAGATGTTAAGATGACTGCACGGTTTCTAGTTTGTGAAGATTATTAAACTGTGATTGACGGTTCGCGGCAACATTTAACTGTTTAGGAAGAGCTTCTTGTAATAATGGATGACTGGGAGCGACACGTTACTCCACTCCTTCAAGACATGGGCTGTTCCAGCGAGGACGCTCAAGATGACTTCTTTAATCAACAAGATGTAAGTGATGAAGCTAACGAAATTATCATAGGATATAATCCTAAGTTGCTGCTGATTTAGTTATTAGATTTCAACATCACCTGGTCTATAAGATAAGTAGGTTACAATTTGACGTTTAGGCATTAATTTATTCTAAACCTATAGGTTCTACTATAACTTGGAGTTACTTATCTAAGTCTGCAATACGTTATCAGGCCAACATGTAAGTACCTACAATAGGTAGGTAAGTAGGTACCTACAATTGAAACATACAATTCGTAGCCAGGTAGGTTCTGCACAGACAAAGTATTATCTAGATAATGTTGACACTCAAACTCTTCATTAATTTAAAAACTTCACTTACCTATTTATCATTATTAGGTATAGATATTATACTTTTTTTTAAGTTCGAATCTTAACTACCTACCACCAAGTAGTCCACTACACTTTGTTTGAACTTTCAGATGTACTTTGTAACTAAATAAAATAACAAAACTTATACAAAACCTTTATGTAAAAAGGTAACTACAGCACATTGTGCGATACTGCTATTTAAGTAATCTAAACAGTTACGACCCAATAATGTAAAAAATGCATTAGAATTTTTTTTTTCGTTACCTGCCTACTTAAGACTTCAACGAGATCTTGATTTTTCCGGACTCCTTATTGTAAACTAAGAAAAAGTTCTATTTTGGTTTTATTAGATTTATTATTATCATCCATTGCATTTTTCTTGCAATTCTTCATTAGGATTGTATTTTGTCTTACATATATAAACAAGCAAGTTAGTACCTATTGTAAGTTCCTGACTAAACCATTAAATAAAACATAAAGAAGATAAACTTTAATTACTTAATATTCATTTTCATTAAAACACAATTGCATCTCTGTCTTAATTAAGACCAGACTGTTTGGATTTAACACAGTAGTTATTAAATACTAAAACATTAGTCACAAGAAATACAAGAAATCTAATCAAATTTAGTATCTACAGTGAGATGTTTCCTACTAGTCACTTACATCATTTTTTATTATGTTTTTAAAGAGGTAACCAAGAACCTGACTTAATTGAAATAGGCATAATAAAAATACCGATTCAAAGAGTTCTTCTAAGCTGAGCGAAATATCAAAAGAAAATCACTTTCATCATATTATTGGATTGAAGTTCATAGAAATGAATCTGTAGCGGATAAAAGAACAAGAACAGACAATATTAAATAACAGCTTGATGTTATAGCGTTGATTTTAACTAATCTTTTTTGTGCACTGAATTATCAATCTTATCAAAATTATCATCAACACCAAATCGAACATAATGTATACTCGTTGTAACAAATAGATAAGAAATTCATTTCGTAGTCGTAAAAAGCATAATTAACGAGTTTGCTTGTGTATGCTTTGGATTGCAGAACGAAAGGTAACCTAACTTAGTTTAGCTTAAACTCACCTGAGTTAATATTCTTTACTGTTAAATTCACAATATGTCAAATATCTAACTGATTAAAGCTTAAACATGATAACGAAAAATATCTCGATCGAAAAATGTCTCTTAAGTTGCCCCTGCTCCAGCTATTACTTCTGATTTTGCCTGTTCATTTGACAAATTGTAATTTTTAATTATCACTGTAAATATCGACCATCTATTACTTTATCGTTATTTTTTTTCAATCTATGATGCAGCTGTATTTATTTATGATTTTGTATCTTTACTAGATTTCCTGACCTGAACTCTCCTTGTAAAAATTAAAGTCGTAAAGACACTCTCGATATTTTCAAACGAAAGTTTTATGATTCTGTCACAGTAAGTTCCTTCAATGTTTTCTGCACAAGTAAGTATATATTCGTAGGTCTTGAATCCCAATAAGTTATACTAAAACATCAACCAGCTTATTATAAATGCGATCTATAGTTATTACCGTACTAAAGCTCATGTCATCCCGTTCCAACACGCATTATTAAAAAGGGTTGCCGGAATTTTGTTCCGGAATATTCCTTAGTTCACGATTTGTAATAAGGAGGCTAATGTCTGAGCTATTTCTGTAAATATTATTTAAACCTATCATATCACTATACATACACTCTCAATTAGTCGACCAGCTGATTAGAATAATAGATAGAAAGAGATTGAGTGCTGTGACGACCCGATTGGAACAGTGGTAGTGCACGCTGCCTCTGATACAAGGGTTGCGGGTTCGATCCCCGCACAGTACAAACATTTGTGTGCATGAACATGTTTGTTTGTATTGGTCTGGGTTTTGCTATGTATTATAAGTATGTATTTACAAAAGAAAAGTATTATATGTATATATTTGTAATCCCACTGTTGATTCTGATATCCGTAACACAGGTGCTTGAGCTACCTAACTCGGAGTCAGATCAATGTATGTGATGTTGTGAAATATTTATTTATTTATTCTTTATTTATATTCCACAGGTTTCTTTAGGAATTTTCTATTCACTGAAAGCTCGGTTAAAATAGCTTAATACTGTCTTGATTATGTTACTGGTATTGCCAATGTCCATGAGTGGCGGCAATTACTATAAGGTGATGCGTCTGGTCGTCTACCACCTTTCACATAAAAAAAGTATGGTTTCTCCAGATAAGCGGGCGGAACGTTCGGGTCGCGGTATACTCTCGGGCAACAACAAATATGGCAGTGACCGCATATCAAGTGTCAGTTTCATTGATGATTTCCAAATGACTATCATATAATCCATAATTCTTTTGTTTGACGAATTGCTCGTGGAAGGATAAAATATTTTTTATGACAAAGAGATGCTATCAAGACGCACCAGATATTTTTTTCCGGCAAATATGAGCAAACAATTGTCAGGCTCTGGCCCAACGTTGACAATTGGATTTGGCTTTTAAAACCTATTTTTCTACAACATAAAATTATGGTTGTCAGGCTTTTAAGTAGTCGTTTGTGAAGCCGGAACGCTGCAGGCGGGCAGCCCTACTGCGTGATGACGTACTGGGTTGGGCTAGCTAGAGATACCAAATATTACCACAGTATAACAAGCTTTTTTTTTGTCATACTGTGTATTACCGTGCCGAAAGTCTCATTAATGTATGGAAAACCATGAATATGTTTATAGTTGATTCCTTAATATTAAGCTGGGTTCGTCTTGATTGAAATCCTTATCTGGTTGAATATTACTGTGTGTATATATATTTTTTAATTCAATCTCAGGTATATAAGAATGAATGAATGAATATACTTTTATTGCACTCAAATTATAGCATGAAAACTTAAAAACTAGATATTACAGGATGTGTACAACGAAGGCGGCCTTATCACTATGAGCGATCTCTTCCGGGCATCCTTTGGATAAAGGACACTTGATGAAGGTGTAGAGCGGTGCAATCTTAAATATTTATTTACTTACACAGAAAGGTTAAATGCAAATACATAAATAAAATATGAATATACTAATACATACAATATATATAATATATATCATTAATAAATAGATAAATATAGCAAAATATAGCAACTAAAATAATAACAATGGATCCCAAAGCAGATGAATGATTCTCAAAGGACAGGAAGAGATGGGTGAGAGGAAGTGGGAGCAGTGGTCTCAAAGGTTCATATATATTGTTCAATACTGTCAAATTAGTGCGTGGTATATTTATTCAAATTCCTTTGCTCACTTGCAGTTTATGTTGTTTTTCAGATCAACTGTTTTACGACTCACGGACTCCAACGCTTCCGATTGGAGCCCATTGTGTAAAGTAAACGAACAATCTTTATAAAAAAAAAGAGATGATAAATTCGGGCTCTGTCTCTCTGTTTCTTCAATAAAAGTAATTACCATTTATTTTAGTCCGAGACACAAAGTTAGCACACAATTAACATGTTGAAACCTAAAAATAATTAAAAGAGATATGGTTGAAACGCTGAAACTAAATATAAAATATTTTTAAGCTTTCTATGGTTGGTCATTTTGTAGTGTAAAATTCTTGAATTTCGTTACGAGTTAAAAATGAATAAATTAATATATACATAAACAAGTGGTACAGTCAATTAAACCTATTGGTGTAATAATACCAATAGGATTTATTGACTGTACCATTTGGTGTTCGCTCAAAATTCACAATAATTGGATCTCACATTATATCGCAAAGATATGATCTTTGCAACCTAGATCATGCAACTGATAAAATTACAAAAAATGCAAATTTTTCATAATATTAATTAGTCTTGGATTCCCGTTTTAGGTGTGATTTTATTAAAAACTAGTTTTATTAATATTACCTATCTAGTGTAGTAGTTATTTTTGACACATGAATAAATAAATAAATATTAAAACAACATCACATACATTGATCTGACTCCGAGATAGGTAGCTCAAGCACCTTCGTTACGGATATCAGAATCAACAGCGGAATTACAAATATATACTTATAATACTTTTCTTTTGTAAATATATACTTATAATATAGAAAACACCCAGACCAATACAAACAGACATGTTCATGCAGACTAATGTTTGTACTGAGCGGGGATCAAACCCGCAACCCTTGCAACAAAGGCAGCATTTACTACCACTGATCCAAATGGGTCATCACATGAATAGTCAACTCAGGCAATGGATTGTCTGTAGCGGTATTTCTGGACGATTATGACTTATGTTTGGGCGGCAGTGATCAACATGTCTGTTTTGACAGATAATGTACCAAATCTAAAATGTACATATCAAAATTTCCTTCATAATATTATTTAAGTTTTCTGTACTAACCTTTTAGTGCAATAAACAGTATCTAAATCAGGAGATGTATAAATAATATTTCAAATATATTTCACAACATCACATAAATTGATCTGACTCCGAGATAGGTAGCTCAAGCACCTGTGTTACGGATATCAGGATCAACAGTGGGATCACAAATATATACAAATAATACTTTTTTTTTTGTAAATATATACTTATAATACATAGAACACACCCAGACCAATACAAACAGACATGTTCATGCACACAAATGTTTGTGCTGTGCGGGGATCGAACCCGCACCCCTTGGACCAAAGGCAGCGTTCACTACCACTGTTCCAAACGGGTCCTCATGATATGTGATAGCTTAGATTCTATCTATCATCATCACCATATCAGCCATGGGACGTCCACAGCTAATCATAAGTCTCACCCAATAACTTCCAGATTATAAGGATTTGCAGGAGAAGGTGGTTGTAATATAAGGATACCTACGTACATAACACTATAATTTACTTAAATCAAAATCATTTTTATGACAAGCAGACGGATCACCTGCTGGTAAGCGATTGCCATCACCTATAGATACCCGCAACGACAGTGGAGTCACATGTGCACAGCCAACCTTTAAACCTCCTCTCCCTAAGATTGGGCCTCCGATACCCTCATTCGTGCTAACTGCACAGAAGCTGCTTCACGCCGGATTCCTGTGAGGCCGTGGTATCACTCTGGCCGAGCCGGCCTATTCATGCCGTAGCGTGGCTCTCATCTCACGGTCATTTTCCTATTCTTCAGTATAGTATTCATCGTACATTTTGTATATCCAAACTGTACCGATTTTCCTTCAAAATTATGTGGCGCGTGCCGTCATCATGTGCTTGAGTTGTTCCCGTATAAAATCAGATTTGAGAGCGTTGCCATGTGGCAAGGTGCCCAGAGCCCTGGTACAGCCATGGTACAGTTAGATAGTAATGCTTAATTGCCCGAGTAAGTGCGTCGTTCCCCGCAACATTCGCGTCTACGCAACGCTGTCTTTACTAAAACACGGAACCGTTATTGGATTTTGAATCGGATGTACCGGCTAACGGTTTGAGCATTAAATCGCATGGTGAATCTTTAATATACGTTTACACTTAGGTATTATGATAGTTATTCGAATCGTCAGTTATTTTTCATTTTAATGGGATGATATCAAGGAATTATATGATCAAATCAAAATTGTGAGACTGTTTTAGGATTGAAGTAAAAGTTAAAAGTTTTCTATTTTGCTCCATTAAATTGTGCAATAATCATCAATCAATAAGGCAAGCTATGGCTATTTAGCTATTGAATACTTAATATTATTCTATTCGAAAAAAGCCCAACCCAATTCGAAAATGATGCTAATGTATACATGATCAAATCAAAATCGTAAGACTGTTTTAGGAATTCTGAAATCAACTACTTATATCCTCATCATTATTATCATTATACTATGTATTGTTGATTTCATTATATTAGTGATAAATAAATATATAAAAAAATTTGTGGCATAAAAATATTAAACCACCAAATACTTATTTAGGTCTGTCTATAGAGAGTTGAAGTTTTATACGTACATACGCTCAATCAAGTATAAAATCTATGTATTAATTTAAGGTTCAGGTGGTCGTGTATCAGTCACAGCACTATATCTTAGAACATTCACCACCTGAACCGTATCAATAAATATCTAGGTCAATACATATCTCAAGATTCCTAGTGGGCTTATATCATATAGGAATGCTAAGAGGCCAGGGCGGCTACCACCCTTATGCGGGATCTGAAATACTAAATAGGAGGTGGAGGCGAGAACGCAACGCATCGATAACCCATTCCGAAAGCATCATCATCATCTTAGCGTTTTGTCCCTGTTACGTTTGCATTGCAACCTGTCGCTTCGGAGCCCGGGGACTTTCCTACTTAGACTCCTCCAATGCTCAGTTCTTTAGCACGCATTTCATCCTTTCACCAATCCACACGTTTTTAGGTCTACCTCTTCTACCTGGCACTGGGCAATGTAGGCATGGCCAGACATTTACCACGCACTGCGAAAGCGTTGGAGTATCACGACACACAAACAGAAACATTTCATCTCCCTCACCTCCCTTGCGTGATGGTATGCATACCTACCAGAGTGCTTGGTACGGAAGCGCTAGGCCTTCGCCTTATCTTCTACAGAAACGGAAAGGAGGGATGCAAGGGATCGGCAATTCCTGCCGCTAGTCAGAGGGAGAGAGAGTCGAGGAGGTGTCGAGTGAACAGTGTTGGTAGGATTGGGCAATGATAATGGTGATAATCACTGTTGAGAAGCGACTGCGGAACCAGCCTCTATTATATCATTTAACTGTCTTTGATATATTAATGTTTTGTTATCAATTGTCTTGGTGTCTGTGAACTCCGTCAGTGGAAATTCCAAATCGTCACCACCTGAATCAGATAGAATTTGAAAATTCTAGTGTTATTTATAAAATATATTAATGGACGATGTGGACCATCGTCGACGTGTGCCTCTGCAGGCCAGCTGCGGGAGAGTGCGTCATTACCGATGAGCCTCTTCGCACGTTCGCTCTGTTGAGTCCAGAGCGTCTTAACTGATATCAGGCAGAAACGTCCCAGAGGTGTAAGCAGTACTCCAAGCAGGAGCGAATCCTGAGCTCGATATAAACTTAAGATCTGCTTGGGCTTAAAGTGCCGCTTGACCTTCCATGTATGTATATTCATATACATATATAATTCTCACAACATCTCATACGTTGACCTGATTCCGTACTAAGTAGCTTAAGCACTTGTGTTACAGATATCAGACAACAGAGGAACACAAAATATATACTTAAATACATATATTACACCCAGACACTGAACAAACACAAGTGTTTATCGCACGAATGTTTGTCCAGGGTGGGGATCGAACCCACGACCTTTGGCGAAAGAGGCAGGGTTCATTACCAATTGCGCCATCCGGTCAGTCATATATATATATAGCGTCCTAAACTGTGGTATGCTTGTTTCACTTGCTCTCATCCTCATCATCTTCCATTTTCCATCCCTTACATTTTTGGTGTTCAGAAGTGGTATTGAACCCACACTCTCACCATTTCATGCACTGCCTATCACATTCTCCATCTTCATCTCTATCACCCATCATATAATTTGGCCGATATCAGGTGTTTTATTGGCATACCCTTACCAGCGTAATAACATAGTCCAATCGCTACATAAACATGGTAGCATAACATTGGTGCTGGCGTTTTGTAGGGTCAGAGGCATACCACCAAAACCCTAACTGCAGGCACACTTAAAATTCACACCGTTCGCCATTGGCTGCCTAGCATGACACGGTGGTTCTATGATTGCCATATTTCACCAGGAATAAAAAAAAAATGGACCAACGCCGGTGAATAACGCTATAATAATATGAAAAATCGATCCTATTTACACACGTAGATCTATTCATCATGTTCATTATGCTAATGAATGATGCATAAAGCTGAACAACAAAACCCGCTATTCAAAACATACCTAACTCGTAATAACAATATTGTCAACTAGGCATGCTTTCCGTGTAGAACCGATGCAACTGTATATAAATGTTCTACCCCTAGTAATTGTCAAACGGTAACTTGTCATTTCAGGGTCTGTAAATAATAGGTTATCATGACACTGACCAGGCGACCCTATTTTCAAAAAAAATCTTGATTATTGTTTGTTGTAAATGTAAAATATCAGTAAATGTTACTTCTGCTTTGTTCTATGCGTTTCTTACCGATCAGGTAAGTATTATTGTTGCACTTAAGAGGTTAATTAAGGTTTGTATTGTTAAACACCTTGTTGACCTTTTTACGGCTTTTTAAATATTCCTTCAACACACTTAGAAGACATTTTATTTTAAATACAAAAAAAAACATTTAAGATATCAAAAAAATCATTCTCTACAAATATAAGTGAATATTTTTAAAGACAATATATTTTTCGGTATGTATTGTCTCTATGAACCGCATTGATTAGATTACCAATGTATGAAATCTACTTGTGCACTATAATATGTCCTGCGTCGCTGAGATTGGCCGCCATGACCGAAATATCGGTTTGGAGGACATTATTATAATACAATAAAATGTATAAATTAACGCAACAACTAAAACTAGTTTGTTAACATGAATGTACCTACCTATCTAATACGAGTATTTGACCACAGCGTTCACTGTCACATTATAGCAGGCAATTATAAATATGGATTTGTGTCAGTTTGTATGCGGCGAGCCTTAAAGCTCGCGTGATTCAAAATGTCAGTCGATATGTGCGGACACGTCGGCCATATAATAAGCACGCCACAAAAAGTTAAGCAAAGGTATTAACCGGCCCTTCGACGCTAGAGCTCAATAAAGTGTTCTGCGGTTGTACGGAGTATAGGTAACTCAAGGGTTAATTTAAATAGATAGAATATTATTTATTGCAAAACATAGGTAAAAATGTAAATGAGGCATTTTTCACTAGACTTATTTATTTTGGTGAATATGATACGTTGAAAAGTAGGTCCTTTTGAGAATGATAAAAGGAAAGTATGTAATATCAGAAGACAAATTAACAATAGTTTTAGATACCGCCAAAGTCTCCCCTGTTGGCTATGATTAAAATAATGGCGACTTGTACTAAGATAACAGGTAAGAACATATTACACAAGGACGTACCTAAAAACGCTTAATATTTGCCTTTAATCGTTCCAATAGTAGGTACATACTTTTTTTTAAATGTCACATTTTCTCCACAATGAATATCGATCAATCAGCGGCGCTATTTTTGAAGAGGTTTTGTAAAACTGCAGTTTTTATGTTATGAATGGCAGACGAGCAGATCACCTGATGGTAAGCGATTGCCGCCGCCCATGGACACCCGCGACACTAGTAGAGACACAAGTGCGCTGCCAACCATTAAATCCCCCTTTCGCCCGGATTGGTTACTTTGACATGGTACTTTCTGTCCCTATTCTATGGGATAATCGCAAGAAGAATAAATTAATCAGCTACAATAAAATTATGAGGCCACAGTCGCTTCTGTCTATCTGTTACCAGCGGTAGATCCAATGGCATACCATGGGACTGCCGTTAGTTCCATTAATTTTTTTTATGTCATAGGTGGCAGACGAGCAGACGGATCACCTGATTTAATTTATGAAATCAAATTTCAAGATTTCATTGACGAATTATAATACTACTCTTCCAGTTGTCGGAAAAATATAAGTACCTAACTGAGAATCAAATTTATCAATTAAAGTGGTAACCGTTTTTAAATGGTCAATCTTTGACCATAAGGTTTCTGATACATGTACTATACTATTAGGTAAAATAAAATATATGAATAAGAGTGTAAGTTGAAGAAGAAGAAGAAGAGTGTAAGAGCTTTAGGTAATCGAAGAAGCAAAACACATGCGCGATTTAATCGACGCCCAGCGTCATCTATTGGTGCAAGTTGAAAGGAAGTGAGGGCGGTCCATTAGTGTTATATTAAAAAAGTAACCGACTAGCTCATTGGGTATGTGCGATCGGAACTTGGTGTGCCATGATTTTCACAGGGTACATAATTTTATTAGGTACGGCCAGCATCAAAAGTAGCCTAACACTTTAGTACCATGTCGAAGTAACATTTTTCAGGAACCCCTTGGAAACTGCCTATAATAGGCAGAACAGTTACTTTGACATGGTACTGAAAAATATAAGTACCTAACTGAGAATCAAATTTATCAATTAAAGTGGTAACCGTTTTTAAATGGTCAATCTTTGACCATAAGGTTTCTGATACATGAACTATACTATTAGGTAAAATAAAATATATGAATAAGAGTGTAAGTTGAAGAAGAAGAAGAAGAGTGTAAGAGCTTTAGGTAATCGAAGAAGCAAAACACATGCGCGATTTAATCGACGCCCAGCGTCATCTATTGGTGCAAGTTGAAAGGAAGTGAGGGCGGTGCATTAGTGTTATATTAAAAAAGTAACCGACTACTTCATTGGGTATGTGCGATCGGAACTTGGTGTGCCATGATTTTCACAGGGTACCTATAATTTTATTCGGTACGGCCAGCATCAAAAGTAGCTTAACACTTTAGTACCATGTCGAAGTAACATTTTTCAGGAACCCCTTGGAAACTGCCTATAATAGGCAGAACAGTTACTTTGACATGGTACTAATGTGTTAAGCTACTTTTGATGCTGACCGTACATTTCAAAGTTCGAACTATGATATCGAAACACTTGTCCTTTTTTAAACATCTCCATCAAATACATAAGTAATTAGATTCCGGTAAAAGCACCTTTAGGCTCCTCTAAATGTCTAGTTGAATCTATACAATTTTATCCTATTAGGTAACTTCAAGATCTCCGCGTGGTGAAACCACGTTTTAAGTTTTAAATCTCACTTAGCTTATTCTCTGGTGCACTTACGATCCACGCGAATTCTTTAATGCACAACATGCCTATAAATGTAATGGACTTTTAGTAATTCTCTTGGTAGTCATTCCTGGCATATGGCATACTTAGCGCTGCTCGGCGACTCCGTCGTCAATATTTACGATACGATTATCGGGAAATAAAAAGGAAGCGATTTTCTCTGATCATTCCATTCGTTTAATATCTTTTTGTAGTTATTTTATGATCTATAATTACAAATAATATTCCATCAATAGAAAAAAAAAATCTTTTAAGAAATTCTTTGGAGAAAGGTGGGTATGTCGTACTAAATAAGAAAAAAAACTTACAATCGACTAAATCACATCAATAACTCACTTCCCAGTGTTCCTTTCAGCTGAAATTTGATTTACAAATTTATTCACCTTAAATAGATGAATTGCATATAAAATTAACCAATAAGTACTCTCCGCAAAAAAGTTCGCAGACAAGAATAAAAAAAAATACAATACAAGATAAAAAAATCGCAAATTTATAATTCCAAGAAAACATGATATTTATGTACAACTTAATGATGAAAAATCGTAGATATCGAATGGAAGGTATGCAGACAAAAACCGAAACTTATGATGATTTTACCGTAATGAATTTAATATTCTTTAAAGATTTATTAATTAATTCATTAATCCAATCCAGTGTTCTTTTTAATATTGTTCATTCTGCTTTATCTTGTTGTGTAAATCCAGTGTTCTTTTTAATATTTTTTGTTCTGTTTTATCTTGTTGTGTAATTCGATAAAACATATCCATAGGTAGGTACAGCTAATTTGAACATAGATCATAGGAGGACTTTTAAAATATACCATCAGGCGACCCACTTGCTCGTTTGCAACAATCAATTAAAAAAATATAATATGATTTTGGGTTTACAAAGTTAATTTATAGAAAAAGCAATTTCTTAGGCTTTTCCACGACTGCACTAATGAGTCGACAGTACACCATATCATCTTAGGCGAGTTTTAATTTGATTTTTTGTCCCTAGTTAGAACTAAGTGAGTCTTCAGCCCTCACTCAACCGTTAAAGTGTACATGTAAAGTAATTGAAATGAATAAATCATGGAATTGTCTTCTTGACCAACTCCCGGAAAGTACCTATGTGCATGTCGTTGGCGCGAGGTTGTAGCGACACATTCTGAGTGATGTTACGAGTCTTCCCATTACCCTGAACGCATTAGCGTCTAATAGCTTTTTACTCGGTTACCGTGAGAATCGCTTAGTGAGTCGTACTCTGAGCTCAGGTGGTAGGAAATGTTTCTTAGGACACGTGTGTCCGCCGTTTTTCCAACCGTCTACCCGCATTATTTTACTCAAGAACCGGTAATTTTAATGAAATTCTACACTTTACTGCAGCTGTGCCACACTTCGTTGGATACATACGTGGCGGCCGAATAAATTTCATACACATCAAAACGCTTTTTGAATTTGTAACAACAGGTTTTTTAATCAGTTTATGAACTTCGATTCTTTTTATCCGAACTTATTATTTTATGCAGCCTCCTAAAAAGATCAGCTTTAATAATAAACTTAAATGTACACGATGATAGATGTATGAGGATTGAACAGCAACTATTTGTAATGATAACTATAAACGTACAAATTTGCATCATCTGATGACAATTTGCTCGGGACAAAAATTTGTACTTGAAACAATATTATAATATCGATAAAATCACGAGACATATTACGATGGCAATTGATTCATAATATTAGTTTATATCTCTGTCACATAATAATTAAGTTTGTAATCATCATCAACGTACAGGGTGACATGATCTTTTATATGAGCCTACACATGCTCGTTCACCAAGGTATTACCTAATTTAAAAAACAGATTTGTACATACACTAATTTATACGAACGCTGATCCAAAATATTTGATATCGTCACATATTGACACACCAGTGCATCATTGGGTTAACATGATAAGGGAACGCTAAACTAAGCGGTGCAAAGGTCTTACAACGAAAACGTCCCGTAAAGAACGCGAATATATTATTAGTAGCATCCAAACAAAAGAGACGCACAGAAAAGGACCCGGCATACATTTTCAGCCGAGAATTCTTGGATCTTTAGGTGAAATCTAAGTTGTAAGACCTCTGATCGTAGCAATAAACCAATATGACATCATAAACTTTGTAACAATTTTAATTTAGAACAAAACATTGCACTCATTTTATAATACTAATGAACACTGTAATTCCCCAAAACAATTCCAAATTGTGATACAAAACACAGTTTATCGATGACAAAAACACATCATTATATAACATCTGTGTATAAGCATTCAAACAACGTCTGTTTATGTTGATACAATCTAAAAACACCACGTCAAAATTCGCCAACAAAAACGTAATTGGGAAAAAATGCACGAATGTCAACTTTATTATTCCAGAAAACCGACTATCGACATCGAAAAGAGATCAGTACGACAAACAAGAACAAATTGTAGTGGAATTTGTACGTTGCGTGTAATGAAATATAAGGAACAAGTCAAGGAATTAGCATCGAGTGCACGATGCGACGACGGATACTCTCATTAAACGTTGTCGTTCGCCCTATCTCCTTATCAAGGTATAACCTTTCCGTGGTGAGTGTTATTATAACATTTAATATAATAACATAAATGATAATAAGGCCGCCACTGGTGTATGATAATTACAATATTAAAAGTATAAATAATTCAATGGCTATCGACGGTGGACGCACGCGACGGACTTCCGGAGAGTATGCTGCGATAATAAATAAATAATTAATGCAAGCTTCGGTTCCGTGGCGCTTGACGAACTACGAAAATTGTATAATTATCGAGTGTCTAGTGTGATGGACAAGGAAAAGTGGAGTGCGGAACGCGTAATATCAAAAGATGCCTTCGAATCCGGGGAGATCCGCTCTTCCAATGAGAATATCTATTTGCATGTGATATTGTTTTTAATATTACTCGCAGGTGCGTTGGAAGCCCTTTACGGTACAGTAAGGTGTTATTACTGAAAATTAAAAATCTTTGTTCCAAATTGAAATTTTAGTTTTATATTACACGAAACCAGCTTCAGGGAAAAACTATTTACAATTTGACGAAGTGGTCAGCAAACATGTGATTTTAATTTCGTTAATTAAAAATAATTTATGTAATCTTTTGTAAATAATAATTCCTTTCCTTTTGCATATTGTTAGTAGGTAATTTTAAGGGCTACGCTTAAATCAATTAATATAACACGTTCACCCACATTGTTAACCGAATTTTGTACGCCAAATAAACATCTTTCGTTGTTGAATTAATAAAAATGCTGCTGTGAAAATCTCACCAGCCATTAACAGATTTTATTGCTAAAATTATACTTTGCCAATAATTGAGCTAATAAGTAGGAACACTAACGTAGCATCGGAATACAGCTTCACTGGTTCATTTGGTCTTATTTTACCCCACGATACTGTTTATCTGGATATTTTTTTTTATGATATAGGTGGCAGACGAGCCGGCGGATCACCTGATGGTCAGCGATTACCGCCGCCCATGGACACCTGCAACACCAATGGTGTCACAAGTGCGCTGCTTACCTTTTAACCCCCCTTCCCCTGAATCGGGCCTCCGGAACCCTCACTCACGCAGCGAAACACAGCGTATACCGGTCGAGCCGACTCCTGAAAAGCAAGAAGCGCTTGCAGCTTGCAAAGTTTTTTATAATGCGTGCTAAGCGATTTTCGATTCCCCGAGCGTACTAATCTACGTGAGTACGTGAAAAGAAAACGGACCTATATATTTATTTTTGCACTTGTGGGATTGTTGGCAGTTTTGATTAGATACACTAATTTTGAGCTCAATCTGTAATGATTGAGAGACTTCATTTAGTATATATTTTTTCCTGGCATTGCATTTCATATAAGAAATCCTGAATTCACGTAATGAGCGTAATGTCTTCCCATGATTGGAAGCTCCTGACACAATCTAGCGTCCCACCCTCCTGGTGAGTTCCCTTCTGCTAATTTATTTCGAGGGTTCCTTAAGAACCTAAACATCCAAAATTAACCTTTGACTAAGATAATTATTTTTACTGTTTATGTCTATGTATTTGTTTATAACAGTTCTTTATTAGTCTGTCCCTTTCATAATAGTTGTATTTGTATTTTTTTCCCTTTCTGTTTGTCAAACTAACTAACTTAAGTAATATTATCTGGACATACGTAAAAATCTTTGCGTTTCCAGAATGATGAAATAATAATCAACTAGACACCAGCGTGTCTAGTCTATTGTGTCGAGTTTTTAAAGCAAATTTCGATCAAAATTCTGTACACCCTATAGTATGATAGGTCCAAGTAATTAGCTAGCCAGTTGCTTAAATATTATAATGGATGCTAAGACTGAATGTCATTAAGATCGTTAGTTGAATGGCACTGTTAAGTCAAGTGGCTAGGCTGTTGATTGAACGGGTGATTAAGTTAGGTGGTTGCGATAGATAGATTATCATCATCATCATCATCAGCTGAGAGACCTTCATTGCTGACCATAAACAATCAATTTGACAAACAAAAAATTCTGAAAGCCAAATATAAAATATTATTTATAAAACCTATAAGATTACGTTTAATATTTTTTTGGAAAATCACAGGATTTTGAACAATAAGTGTCAGTTTGCGAAGTGATTTTATAATTTATGTTCATTTGCCTTTGTGATTTTCTTTTTTTTTACGTAAAGAATCTTCTTATTCATATTCAAAAGGTAGGTATGTCGTAATAAGTATTGTTTCATCTGTGTAAAGGTTAAGGTGAGTACATTTTTTTAGAGTGTTAGTGTTAAGATTATTAATATTTTTTTACTTTAATAACTAAGCGTGCAATAGCGAACACTTTTAAAAGTTTATGTGAGAAACCGGATTATACAATCGCTAAGTCTGACTAAATATGCTTCCTTCGAGTATCTGATGTAATTACTTATTAACTCTGTGGAACCAACTGTATCGGTGGTGTATTCGAACAGATACGACCTGATGACGTTCAAGAAAAGGGCTTATTCCTTCTCGGAACACAAATGTGATACCTCGTGTGTTGCAGATGTCCATGGGCGGCGATGATTACTCAATTTCCGCTATAATGTAAAAAAAAAATTACATATGCTCAATCTTTAAAAGTAGATGTAAATCTGCTGTAGACAAGCCTCATTACAAAATACTCTTTGAGTCCGAGGTGGTTCACAAAGTGATTAGTGAGTAGTCTAATTCTTGTTAACTGATTACTGACCGAATAAATTATTCACTAACTCAATGGCGCAGTTGCTAGCGACCCTGATATTTGCTCCAATGGTTGTGGGGCTTGTGGGTTCGATTCCCACAGTAGTCAAACATTTGTGTCATGAAAACTTGTGTGTGATGAACATTTTTGTCTGGGTGTTACATAATCTTTAATTGTGATTCTAATATTATAATCATATGCTACTTAAGTGCTTAAGCTATTTAGGTTCTTACCTAGGTCAGGTTTAATGTACCTACATAAACTTAATGTTATCTTAGGGACCTTCAAGAGAAGAGTGTACTCCATTTTAAAATGGCCGGCAACGCATTAGCGATCTCTCTGATTTCGCGGATGTTAATGGGCGGCGATGATTGCTTTCCATCCGGTGACTCGCTTGCTCGTTTGTCGCCTCTAGCATAAAAAAAATCTAATAAATAAACAGTATAATATTATTTCGTTTACTACCATTAATTATGAGCGTAAAATGACTTTTCCAATATAAGTAACCTGAAATATATTGTTATGAAGAATAATGTGGTTTAAGGCTGAGTTTTTTCAAGTATGAAATAATTGGTATAAAATACTCGTAGGTAAATTTTACTCGTATTTCAAAAGGTTTCAATATTATAAATTCTAAGTAATGCTTACTCATTATAACGTCTATAAATTGAATAGGTACTAGACAATGAGTGAACTAAGGGTGACCCCAACAGGGCTTAACAATACAAGCCAATTTAGAAAAGTTCCCCAGAGCTTTCCCGTAATTAGGTAGTATCAAACCAACCTGAGTAAGAAATCAACCATTGTCTAATATTATAACTCCATATAATAAGCAGCTTTTGAATATTCAGAACCAAAGTAATTTGAGGCACGGGTATCGATTATATCTTTCTATGCGTTAGTAAAAGTGTTGAAGATATTGAATTAGTAAATTCAGTGTCACTTGTGGCCCATCTCATCTTACTGTGCAATTCCCGGTTGCGTCCAAAGCTGTCGCTCTGGAGCCTGGGGTACGCTTAGACCACGACTCAGGATTTGAGGAGTCTAGTCATTACAATGAAGCGACTACTGTATGGCCTTTTCTTTTTTTGATGACCCAGTGAAAATATACCTTATGCACGCTGAGAGGGGCTCTCCTCCGGGTTAGGTCTCTGCTAATCAGAGACCGTCCGGAGGCATACCCAAAAAAATACTGGGACGTTTCCATCCCTCGCCCAGGAAACACTCAGACCGGGGTGAGGACTGCCACGGAGACTTGATCCGTCGCCCGGTCAGGGCGAAGAGGCTCGCCAGCTCGGCCTCTCTCCCGCTCAACCTCCCGGGTAGCACCCACACTGCTGTCTGCAGTGCAAGCACCACCAAGAGGAGGACTGCGGGCACCCCTCCCCGCACATACACTGCTGGTTGCAGTGCAGTACGAGTTAGGGACAAACCCGCAGGCTTCCCTCATAATACTCGTAATGTGTCGCAGAAACTGCAGCCAGCGGAGCCGGGAAAATCCTCGACGCAGACAACTCCGACCTACTACCGCAATCCGCTGGCTGCGACCTTGCGGCGCAGGGCCCCAAACGTGGGCTTTAAGGCCACTGCATTTAAAGGTGGGTAGGAGAAACCCATCCTGGGTAGGAGAAGCCGACGTCAAAGTGCCCCGCCGGAAAACCGCTGCGCAACCCGCGCGGGCGGAGCCGGATACAGCATCCCCAGGTCCGAAGACAAAAATGGCGCCTGCAACCCCGCTGTGCGATGGTTTAACCCGCTTTCACGGAGCCTAGTGCATCGTCAGGGAACGACGCGAAGACTCCGCAGACCCTCGGCGCGACAATGTAGGCCCTGTAGCGAAGTGCGCTTTGTCGCGATCGCACGTCAATGTGTATCCTTCGGCTTACAGGTAGCAATCCACGAATTAATTACTACCCGCTATTGCCCAGGAAAAACCGTGCCCCGCGGTAACCATTTCTGCCTAATACCAACCGAAGTTGGAATCAGGACAGAACTGATTACCAGCAGCGGGGCCACTCGTGGAGGTGCACCTGAGTCCCCACTACTATATGGCCTTTGTTATCCTTTACAAGGGAACCAGACCAACTGAATCATGGTTATACGTTTCAGAAATTATCCGAAATGAGCAGGCTTCCTCACGATGTTTTCCCTCACCGCGAGCTAATGGTAAAACAACTGTGTCTCTTGTGGTGTAGGTAAATAAGTACCCCATGATCTCGACTTGGGTACCGCAACCGTCACCGCTGAAGTTACCATGTATTGAAACTGGCTACAAAGTGCGACTTAGCTTATGAGTCAGCCTACCGAGAAGCTACACTGCTGTAACTCGCACTGTTTGGACGTCACTTACGAGTAACTTAATCGTGCTGGCTGCAGCTGGCCACTAGTTTCTGGGTACGAGTAGAAAAGCCGAGTAGCTGTCTGCTGGCTATGCAGCAGCTCACATAGTGTAAACCAGTCTTAAGATCAAGGGACAGTCTTAAGAGTAAGGTCACACGCGGCTTACTCCTGAGGACCAAAAACGAAACGGAATTGACGACCGAATCTTGTTTGGATGCGACAGATATATTGTCGGTCGTTACTGGACGGTTTGGTTGTATGTCATAAGCTCCTCCGGAGTGATATTGCGGCGCAAACTCTTTTGTTAATGTTCAAACATAACTTTTCCTTTAAAAGATAGTCAGATAGCGCTCGTCAAACATTCTTTATTGAATTTTAAGAAAATCTTAACCAAAAAGGTCATCAAGCTAAAACTTATTTTTATGTCAGAAATTATGTCCGTAACGGCATGTATAACTTTTTTTTTCTTAAGATCATGATAAAAGGCTGTCAAAGCTTTTAACTCAGTATGCATTGAGGGTGCACTTTAATCATGGGGGATACTAAACAGGGCATAAATGGCGGCATCTACAAAAACACATTACAAATTGACAGCATGTTGAAAATAAAGGTTATTACTTATTGCGGTTGTCGGGAGCGACACCTGTAAACGATTAAACTATATTTTTAAGGGCAAAAGTTACTTTACTTCACCTCAGGGATATGTTTCATTCTTGCGACGTTGCATTACGTAAAACTGTTCAATATTTATAAATTACTCGTGGCAATAAAGAGAGCCAATGGGTACTTTATGTCATTTCTTTTTTAATAAGTATTTGTAAACAGAGCTATTTATAGATTTTGTTGTTTATATAATTTTTATTTTCTTACTTATGTTTTTAACGAAAATATCTCGTTTGTTTCACACAAACTTTATCCATTCAGTTGCCTTAATGAGTAATTTAAATTCTATAATAGCTTTTCCTAATGAGTTACAATTAATCTCACTCCCGGATATTTGTTTTAGAATCGATATTTTATACAACAATGAATAATTAAATGCAAAAGATGGTGTGAATAGTCGGCCAACAAAATATGAATTTTTCAAACGCAGCACCGGAGTTGATAGCCGAAGTAAGATAACGTCCAATTAAAACAATTCCATCAAAACATTTTGTGTCAGGTCATTCCACCTGCCGGTGCGTAATAATTTATTCATAAGGAGCCGACGCGACGGCGTGGTCAGGGTATTCGAGTCCGTTTTTCGAGGCCTGTCCGAAGCTAGAAATGGCGCTTGCGGTTATGCCAACTTTTTCGCCATAGAAATCACAAAGGAAAAACAACTTTTCGGGTCCCTAGTATTAAGAATTTGCTATCCGTCTGTCTATCAGCGGGCTGTATCTAAAACGCGAAAATCAGACAGATGCAATACTCAATTTTTTTTTGTTACCGCTATGATAGCAAACACAAATAAAATAAACATTTTGGGGCTACCATACAACAAACGCGATTTTTTTGCAATTTTTTGCTCGATCCCAATAATAACATAAGGTTCACTTGAAATATTGACAAAATAATCATTTTTATTATACTTTAATAATAAATATTAAAATTAAATTATAGTAAATATTTAAAGGAGCTCTCATGTAAAAAAAACGCCATGTTTGCCTATTTGATACAGAGCCCTTCGTGCGCGAATCCGATTCGTTTTTTAAATATTCTTCAATGAGCAATTTTAATATGAAATCAGCGAGTCATTTTATTTAAACTGTTGCAGACAATCGAATACTCAAGTGCAAGTAGAGTTCAGCTATCTGCTAAATTATACACGTATACAATCGTATAAAACTTTAAAAAAGTTGGTGTAAGATAAATGATAAAAAAAATATATTAAAAGATTTGAACGACTTTTCACAATCCCCTTGTTTATAATACGAACTACCTATCAACTGACATATAAGGATTTATATACAATATCAAATTAAACTATCGATTTAAATTTTTAATAAATTTTCCCTCATGAAATTTAATACAAGGGACTCGAGGAATACTAATGAAAGGGCATATCTTGGGTTAATCTTTGCAAAAAGCAAAAAAGATTCATATCATGGCCACCCTACAAACATCTGCAGACATCGTAGCGTAGATCCATTTCAGAATAGTTAGTAAACGCACGCACAGTGTAACGATTACCAGCGACTTAAGTTTTGTACTCTCAAAGGTTCTCAAACCCCTTTCGCCCTATTCCCGCCTCAAGCGCTAGAAGCGGGGACTTTTCATGGGGATCTCTCAAATAGTCAATATAAAGTTACGAAGTCCAAAATTGTGACACCAGGTTTTTCGTCTGTGCCTTATTTTAAGCATTCCTTGCTTGGCCGTCTTGACAAATATTTGGTTGGTTTTAACTACGCATTGGTTTTGTATCCAAGTTGCGAAGCGAAAGTAACAAACTAGTCAGGTAGTAACAATAAAGCATAGCTTTGAAAGACAAATGGGGTAATTAACAAGCACGAGACGACTGCAAATGCGGTAGCGTGAAAATAACTCGCAAAAAATGTTATGGGATACTATTTTTGTAGCCGTTGAGGTGACGTTTACGATTTGTGAGCATGCAATTATGTTCTAGGTTTTATTGAAGATTTTATCGTGACCTGGTTTCAGATTTTTAACGTAATTAGCGTTCCTAATTACTGTCGTGTATCCACATCACTATTAGCACACAGAACAAATCCTCTCAAACCCAATCTCTTTCCCAATAGACACACATTTTCCAGATTGTATTTTTTTTTGAAAATAACGAACTTAATGATTTCTCAGGAAAAAACAGAGAGGGCTTGCTCCCACTCCCACCACCAAAAATTTAGCAAGACTCGATATTTTTAGAAACAGGAAAAACAACCGTTCCACTCACTAATGCTGCCTTAAGAGACAGTACTAACTACCGACATAAGATTTACTTCACTAAAGCTAAACTACGGGGTTTATTTACAGTATGTACGGTGTTACAGTTACAGGGGCGTTAACCATACGGAAGTAGGTGAGGTACCGTCCAGGGGGTATAATATCCTTCACAATTTCACATGCTTATCGTTCTGACAGATTCCCTAGTTAACATTTCCGAGAAGTTATGCAAAATATCGTATGGTTGTCGAGTGCATTCCGTGCCTTATAATTTACAGTACCTAAG
This sequence comes from Marasmia exigua, assembly GCA_019059595.1. Classification (NCBI taxonomy): domain Eukaryota; kingdom Metazoa; phylum Arthropoda; class Insecta; order Lepidoptera; family Crambidae; genus Marasmia; species Marasmia exigua. Next base: position 9,617,926 of record CM032494.1, on the reverse strand, counting down.
TGGTTACTCGGTTACCTATAAATATGACTTAGGGAATTATGTAGTCTGCTCAAATTCCCCAGGGTGACGTTTTGTAGCTTTGATAGGTAAAGGTTGAGTGTAATGATGACTGATACATATGTCAACAGGTTCTCATAATTATATTCTTATTAAATATGACTTACGTATGAGGACTATAAAAAATATGTTCTCAAAGGCCAATCTTCGCCAATACTACTATAGAAAATCATTGTAGTTTCGCCATCCTGTCTTCCAAATTGCTAGTCCACACCTTACCATGCTCTACCACTATACGCACTGATTTAGACATTTTTTTTGACATTTTAGTTTCATACTAAAAATTTTCTCAATTTAAAAATACGAGTATATCTAAAAGACAAATTATGGATAAAAATATTTTTTACACATGACTCATAACAGTTGTAGATGTGTTTTTATTTAGTAACTTGCCTTCATTGTTAAAGTTTTCATGAATAAAAATATTTCTTCTTGTTTAATAAAGGAAAATATTTTAATATAATTGGCGGCATTCACAAATGGGGCACGGGACAGTAAACGAGTTAATTGAGACGATAAATTTTGTTGCTTAGAGAACTCGAGACAAACAGCAATATAAGCTTAAAATAAAACGAATAGTGTAATAACGAGCTAACAGACAAATTTTTGAATGAAGGAAGATAAACGACGAGACTGTAAAATCTTTAAATTTTCTAAATAATTATGATAAGAGGGCTATAATATTGTTCATCTACATTTACCTAATTAGCATTGCAAGCGATTTACGTATTCAAAATGCGATAAGAATTTGTTTATGTACCTACATATTTAAAATAAACTGACGTGTAAAAAATATGTGCTGTTTATTATTATATTATGTACATATATTTTCTTTTCTAACTTTACCATGTTTCATCCGTTTCTTATACAGAAATTAGGTACGTACATATAATAAGGTCAGGTAAGCATCATAAAACCAAAAAAAAATGTAAAGTATGTAAAGGTTTTTAAGTTGTATTTTTTGCTACTGTTAGAATTTTTATATAGATACGTAACCAAAAAAAGTTAATTGAAATTCTTTAGAATTCTCAAGTAATTCTCAATTCAGTGTCCTATTTTCCAAAGACCTTAATTATGGAGAAATCACCCTATAATCAGTTTTGAATTGTGATGGGGACGGGGATAAAGATACGGTCGTAAATTCATTTTCAGGGTAGGCCTCCTTGCCACTTAGTACGGGGTAAGTCAACGCGAGGTTCCAAGCGGGTCCGTATTACGATACAGCACGACTATTGTTTACATTAGATACATTAATTTACAAGTAAGTTTGTTAGATAAATGTTTGTAATTGATTAGAAGTAAGTGGCACATGTACTGTTTTTAACATTATCTTTGGTTTACAAACTGTACCTATACAGTTTTCATTATAACTAAGGAAAACCGTTGCGCTAGAGCAGCTAGTAATTTGTAAAATCAAGTAATATTTCCAAAAGTCATATAATATAATAAAAAAAAATTGAAAATTTAAAAAACCCCCGAGACAACTAAAGCTCTTTCATTTGATACCTATATTGTGGCAGTTGGAACCACAGTTCCGCCGTGTGGTCCCCGGCAGAGTAAAATAGGCCACCCTCACTCTTACCGAGGTGTCGTAAAAGGCGACTAAGGTAAAGCTGCTGGCATGATCATCAGCGCCTAGAGAAGGAGAACTCTGCATTTATATCTAAACCCTCGCCAACCCGTCTGCCAAGCGTGGTGAGTATGGCAACTACCCCTCATGTGATTGAGGGAGGCGCGTGCCCCAGCAGTGGGGACTTAAATGGGCTGACGATGATTGTGGGAGTTGTGTTAAAACATAAAATCCAAATCTTTATGACGGCGGCCATCTTGGATCGATTTTTATACAACATAGCTAAGAACACTCCCTCTTTATTCATCTTTCAAACAAAAAAATTAAAATCAAAATCGGTTCATTTGTTTGGAAGCTACGATGCCATAGACAGACACACAGACACACACACACAGACACGTCAAACTTATAACACCCCGTCGTTTATTGCGTCGGGGGTTAATGAAATAATTTTCTACTGACATATTCAGATTTTTATACCGACACATTTCAAATGATAAATACGGCACAGAGAATAAAAAGGTTCTCGTCACCTTCAGGTGAAGGATATACCGACTAGCGACGCCAATTGATTTTAATTGTTAGCAACTAAACGAGATCTATTAATAAACAACTTCGGGACTTCAGTCTCTCGGTAAACACCTAAACTATTTATTTAATACTTATAGTTAGCTATTTGATCTGCTTTTGCACTCAAATTTTGGATTACCGCCAAAAGCAGCCACTTTTGGCATGAATCAATTTTTCTCGTACGAAAGCGGTCCCAACATTTAAACATGGTTATTAAATAAATAGTATAAGTGTTTGCCGAGAAATTGTTACCCGAAATTGTTTAAAATAGATCCGGCTTAGTAGCTAAAAATTAAAACCGATTAGCGTCGCTAGTCTGCCCTACCCGTCACCTTAAGGTCAATTTTCGCTTGCACGGCAAGAATCAGTCATACCAACATACCGTTTTAAAAGATCTGCCAACCTTCTTTATTTTTTTTTACATCAAAGGGAATCAATTTTGCTACAAGCAAATCTGAACTTTCTGATCTAAAACTTAAGCATAATTTTCTGTGCAACAGGTATTACTTACTCTGGCAAATTCACGAAAGGTAATAAGTGCTCGTAGCATATCAAACGAATCAATTTCAAGACTGATGAACATTTTTGTTCTTTGTCTGTACACAATCATCAAACCTATGGTTAGGTTACATTATTAAGAAGAAATATTTATAAGGGTTTGTAAAATGAATCTCGGGCTCTATCCGCAGAGAGACTTTACTCACAGCTTGACATTTCCGTAATCAAAATGTGCTATTATTTAAACTTTGTAAGAAAACTTTATAACTTGCCATTTTCCTTAAAAGCTTCTTACTGAGTTTACTCAATGGGTACAAGGTACCATTCATACCATACGTATAGCTGCAGAATGGCTGTAAGGAGGTTTAATTATCATAACGCGGCTACTTTTACCTTTCCTTGGGTAAACTTTGACTATCACGGATTTGTCTTAGTGAAATGACACAACATAAGAATGCCTAACATTCAATACTTCGTTCACTTCAAAGGTATATCTTCAAATCCATAGTATAAACATAGCTTTAGTTCTTCAACAAACAACAAATGCGGATTCTAATGAAAAAACATTTAGGGAAAACATTTAAATGAACTAATATTATTCATGGTGCTATTTTTATTAGCTATTCGGTTATTTAGGTTGTATTCAATATTACAAATTGGGGTTTACCTGTTTTACCACGTAAATAAAAAGTTAGTATCTCTTAATACAGTTATTATCTAGTAGTAATAGGATTATACGAGTAGGATAACGAATATTAATTTTAATACAACGTCCAAGTAAAATTTAAAGGTTCAGAAAAATGTTAAGTTGTAATTTATGTAAAATTAAGGCGATTGTATTGAAGCGTAGAGGAGTTATCCTTTATATTTGTTTATTTAAACGTTTCATATTAGTATCTCATAACATAAAGCAATAAAATAAAGATAGACGATTTTACTAACTTGGAAAAATTAAAAGACATAAAGGCGGAATATGATTACTAATGTCATTTTATCAAATTAAATTGTTAAACATATTAATGAAGCGGTAGTTAAGCGGTTAACGTCCCTTAACGAACGAAAATATACCTGTCGCATCCAAACAAAGGAAACACAGCGCGTATGAAAGGGAGGGACACTCCAATTCAGTCGCAACGCCTGGTTCAAATTAGGCGCCATGCTTACCAACTTAGCAACCATTTCAAAGTTAAGTCTGTATTTTTCTGCGAACGGGAAAATGAATAGACCAATATTTTTTAGTTTTTAGATAACCTAATAAAAATCCTTTTTACACAGGCAAACTTTCATCATCATCATCATTTCAGCCAATATACGTCCACTGCTGGACATAGGCCTCCCCCAATGTTTTCCACACAGATCGGTCCTGTGCCGCCCGCGTCCAATGGATTCCCGCGATCTTCACCAGATCGTCGGTCCACCTTGTAGGAGGCCTGCCACGGCTGCGACTTCCTATACGCGGCCTCCAATTGAGGACCTTTCCGCCCCAACAGCCGTCTGTTCTCCTTGCTATGTGCCCTGCCCATTGCCACTTGAGGCATGCAATCCACAGTTTGTAATATGTCTGTGACCTTAGTTCTACTGCGAATCTCATCATTTCTGATACGATCACGCAGGGAGACTCCGAGCATAGCCCTCTCCATTGCTCACTGGGCAAACTTTACGGTGGTCCTATTCTTATACAAACACATTGTAAATCTAAAAAAAATCTTTAAGTGACATTTTATGACCATTGTGATGAAGATATATCAATAACTTTATGTTAATTTACAGTCGCGCAAGAGCTTGTGATTTATGACTCTGAAAAGGGATGCGCTTTTAGTGTGCAACTGTATTCTTTTGTCTTGACTTTTTGATATTATTTGATTTGACTTTTGATTGCATATTTACAAGTCAACTGAGCGTGTTATTCACGGTTGAGTCCAATCCTGTCGCTTTGTCTGATCCGTGACTCAAATAGTAGTTATACTTGTGAAGTCGTAACCTGGGCTGAGAGGTGGTCACCGACTCTGGACTGTTAAGATAAACATCAGCGCACCTTTTGATGAAATTGGTCTTTAATTCGCATTAAGGTGACGGGTAGGGCACACTAGCGACGCCAATCGATTATAATTTTTAGCTACTAAACCGGATCTATTTTTAGCATTTTTGGGGTTACAATCTCTCGGCAAACACTTACACTGTTTGTTAAATACTTATTCTTTTGTGTAAGTATAAATAGTATAAGTGTTTGCCGAGAGAGTGTAACCCCGAAATTGTTGGAAATAGATCCGGTTTAGTAACTAAAAATTAAAATCGATTGGCGTTGCTAGTATGGCCTACCCGCCACCTTAAGTTTGGTAGATAGAATACGAGGGTCGTATTTTTTGACGACCCGTTTGGATCAGTGGTAGTGAAGGGTTGCGGGTTCGATCCCCGCACTGTACAAACATTTGTGTGCATCAACATGTTTGTTTGTATTGGTCCGGGTGTTTTGTATAGGTATATTATAAGTATGTATTTACAAAAGAAAAGTATAAGATGTATATATTTGTAATTCCGCTGTTGGTTCTGACATCCGTAACACAGGTGTTTGTGCTATCTTGGAGTCAGATAAATGTATGTGATGTTATGAAATAATTATTTATTTTTGGTCGTATGCTCTTGAAAGTAAGAAGCTACGACAATGTACGTCAATTTATTGATTCTAGTTGTCAACTATAAAGGTCCTAGATGTGGTCATCTAATATCAAGAAAGACTTAAGCGCCCGTCTTGATGAAATATTTAGTTAATTTTTTTTTGAAATACATCATTAGAATATGAGCGAAACGCGTATGTTCTTAAAGTAACTAGATCCGGCAACGCTGTAGGGGCAATTTATTGTTCCGAGGTCTTGATGATGAAGGTCCGAGAGGTGTTCATCCGCTGGCCTGTCAAGATTAACTTCATCGCTAGTCTTATTGAAATAAGTAGTTTACTTGTGTATGAACATGTCTGTTTGTATTGGTCTGGGTGTTTGTATGTATTATAAGTATGTATTTACAAAAGAAATGTATTATATGTATATATTTATAATTCCGCTGTTGATTCTGATATCCGTAACACAGGTGCTTGAGCTACCTATCTCGGAGTCAGATCAATGTATGTGATGTTGTGAAATATTTATTTATTTCATCATCATCATCATCGTCAGCCCATTTAAGTCCCCACTGCTGGGGCACGGGCCTCCCTCAATCACATGAGGGGTAGTTGCCATACTCACCACGCTTGGCAGACGGGTTGGCGAGGGTTTTGATATAAATGAGTTGGCCGTGTGGTCCCCGGCAGAGTAGAATAGGCCACCCTCACTCTTACCGAGGTGTCGTAAAAGGCGACTAAGGTAAAGCTGCTGGCATGATCATCAGCACCCAGAGAAGGAAAACTCATTTATTTATTTATTTATATTTATTTATTTAATTTTACGTTTAAATGGGCGAAACGCATATGTTCCTAAAGTAACTAGGTCCGGCAACGCTGTAAGGTCAATTTATTGTTCCGAGGTGTCGATGATGAAGGTCCGAGAGGTGGTCACCGACTGGCCTGTCAAGATAAACATCAGCGCGGCCCTTGATAACGTGGCGTGGTAACGAGCCTAACGTCCGCAGTACAATCGACGACGGAACTGTTCTTTTTTTAGGGCCCGCTCGTGTTGGAACTTTTTTAAGGATATGAATGAATGGAAAATTTTAAAAACACCGATGTTTTGATTGTTCTTTAATAATCTATGGATTCTTTTCTTGAATGGTTAGAGTAACCTTTAGAACGTGATATTTATTCTTAAGAATTTGCCTAGTTTTGCATTTTCAATACCATTTCTCATGAAAATATTTTCATACTAGATAGATAAATTAGGTAAGAATACCGTAGTAATGAAATTTTCTAGCTAGTAAAACAAAGCGTAATTATTTTATTGTTAATATAAGAATAAACTGTAAAACAAATTATACAGTTATAAAGTATCCCTATAATTAACAAGTCTTGTTATCGACACACGTGTACTTAACTCATGCATTTAATAACAAAGTGTATCTTAAAAACCAATTGTCGGTGTCTGTACTTCCACTTACGGTTGATTGTAACAGCTTTTAAAAACTTCGTTGTCCCTTCTTTATCTTCGCAGCAGGTAGGTACTAATTATACGTTATTATTTTATACAATGTTATTACCTAGTACACGCCAGTATACCCTTGCGATAGCATAAGACACTGATAAACAGTGTTAAAACAACTTGAATACGGTGAAATGGATATTTAAGGCGCTACATCGACGAAACTAGCGCCACCTGTAGATTAATATCGATTGTGGCGATTATGACCCTCTTATTCCAAAACGTGGTTTAAAATAAATACTAGAAATAATTGAAGAACTAGAATAAACATTATTACAAAATTAAGTTTAGTAATAATGTTTATTCGTTAGTTAGTATTTCAACTATAATACTAATGCTAAAACCACCCGGACCCCTAGTTTAAAATGAGCAATAAAATTATAACCTCAAAATATCGATTCAGTGACAATGACAGTTCATCCATGTGACAGTTCATTCCGTTTGAAGGTAAGTTCTTTGTGAGAAAGAAATCAACTTATTTTTTTTGTATTATATTCCAAAAATAGAAGCAACTCCTAATACTTTGAGACCTTACCTAATACAATATTATAATTTACTGATGCCTAAAAATATTTATACTTTAGACAACAAAACAAGGTTATGTAAAACGAAACGTTACTGAACGAATGATTGAATGATTCGATTAATTTTGACACTATCCTGCGGATTTGTAATAAAAATAATAACTAACGTTATTCCGTAATAATCATGGATTTTTGAAGCCGGTATCAGAGTAATTTTTGGAATAAAAAGTGAGAGTTTTAAGAAAATTACTGTTAAATACTTAAAGGAAAAATAAATATATTTTTTTGAGACGCACAATTTTTACACGCGTCTGGTCACAAAAATCTCCATAATTGCTAAATGTAGCCACTTCTAAAACACTTTATTTTGAAGATTATTGTCTCAAAAAACTGTCAATACGTTTAAAGAAGTACTTTTGAAAAAGTTTCATTTAATAGCCACCGTCAATATATGTATATATATATATATATATATATATATTGGCGGCGCTAGTTCCGCCGACGTGTTGTTTCGATCGGGGATCATGTGAACGGGAACACTCTGTATTATTGTGGTCAGGCTCTACACACATCTGAAAAGTACTCATTATTCACGAATTTTAATTACAAACCAACTGACATCCGTAACTCTAATTAACTTACCTACCTATTATTATCTGAATTGAAAACGTTTTTCATTGTTATTTAGATGTGGTCTGGTATACTTAACTTTATTGATCCCTTTCTATTGGATAAGTGATTTTTTATTGTTTAATTACTATGGTCGAAACATTGAATGTATAAAACTGTTCGGTTTATTGCGATCGTTAAGACAAAGCAGTTTTTTATTGTTTTTTTTATTAGGTTTACCTATATTGACTTGTTTGTGGTTTGCCATTCCGTCTATTATTCACTTAATCATACAATTCAACCCGAGAACAAGAAGCTCTGTAATAGGTATTTAAGCTTTTTCTAGTTCACTCATAAAAACTTAAATGGGCACCTAATAGAGTTACAATGTGAACTTACTCGTACTTACAATCTTACATGCGTTTATTTAGTGATTAAAGGTAGGCTAACGATTGTCCACAAACGCATCTGATAAAAAGCAACAGTGAGATGTAGGATGTTACGGCGTTTGCCTAGAAGATGCCCGTTCACTCTTTCCTTAAAGATATCCAGAAGAAGGTATGATAATCAGGAAACACAGTCTTCGGCAAAGAATTCCATTCCTTAGCTGTCCACACTAAGAGTGATTTGTTCGTTTACCAAACTTATTAGTAAATAAAATGAGATCTTGTGTCATCTATACGAAAAAGTACACATTTTTTGTTGTTCAAATCACGAATTAACTACAACTGAAAATAATTTTATGGACAAGTAATAAAATCAGATCATAAAGTAGGTAATTAGTAGTTATTATTTTACTTTAAACTTATAATTATTGGTGCTTTTTCATTACGGTTAATTATATCCATAAACCTCCTGCTGGATCAATAAAAAGTCAAAATTGTCAGTCGTCGTTTTATATTTTGACAACTTTATTTTATTCGATACTAAAAACTCATTAACGAAATATTATGTTGATAATAACTGATATTATTAAATGTAGCCAGCAATACAGGAGCCAATCGAAATAACGGCGGTAGTCTGTTCGATTATGGTGCGCCCGAGGCTCGGAGCGGTCAGAGACAATCCGTAACTCAAGGTCTGGCGACTGCTCGGGGGAGTTTTTATTTGAAAATATTTTCCTAACTAATTAAAAGCGTTGAAATAAGAAGATAAAAACTGGCTTCGTTATCGAAGGCATCGACCCGCTTTTGTGTTGCGGCCACCAGCGCGGTCGCGGGCGTGCGCCTGCGCCGCGCCGCGATGGCGCTTAGTTGCACTCAGTAATTAACTAAAACCGAGCGAATCGGCCCTCCGTCCACATCACCCACAGCCGATCGCAGAGAGCGCTCAACTCGCAGAGTGTAACTGGTAAGATCATTCATATACCCCATGCATTTATTAGTAATTTCATTCAATCGTACATTCATCAGTAATTTTTTGTTACCCTGCTACACTGCTGAAACAAAGATCGGTATTTACCGATCTTTGTTCAGCTAATCAATGACTTCAGTGCATAAGAACCTGTCGTAGGTTAGCATTCGAGCACGCACTTCTGGATTTTTAAAATCTATGTGCATTTCTACCATTTGCTCGGCGGTGATGGAAATCATCTTGCACGTTTTGGATAGTTTACCTGTGAATAAATTGTTGAGACTCACTCACTGTTTCACGTTCAAAATCATTAATTGAGTGATTTATTTTGAATGTATGGAAGAAAGACTAACGCTTGCACTTTCTGCGTATTCAATATGCAACTGTCATTTTTGTCCCCATGACTCTCCTTAAAGGTGCTCAAGTAATTTGCACAGTATTAAACATAATGACACCTAGGTACTTTATCGCATAACATTATGTCACGACTATCGCCTTCTACTCGAATTCGATCTTTAACGTGAGTCGATAAGAATTAACTTTTTGCACCAGACATGTTGGTTACGTGCTGTGGTTCCTCAGTACTCAATTATGGGAAAACAGAGGTTATTTACCGCGTCGCATGCGCATTATGTTTACAATAACAGCTTATCTAAAGCATTACCATTATTTAGCGACATATTTCAGCTTAAGAAGGCTGGTTTAGTTCCATTGTAAAAGGGTCGCGATGCGAAGGTCTGTCGGCAGTCACTTCATTGTCATTACCAGACTTTTAAATTTTCAAGTCCGTACACTGTTTCCGAAGGAACCGTTTTATACGCAACTGAGGATAACACGTTGAGATGAAAGTGAGATAAAGAAAATGATTTACATAGTGCAGGACTCTTTTAGAGATATGATAGGATTTACGAGGGATTAATTTTACGCCGCACATCTAATTAGGTATACCTACATATATAAGCTACCTACAGAATGACTACGTATTCCGAGCCAAATTCTTCTTCGTAAAAATAACCAAAATCCTTGATCAGTTTCCACGGAAAGTGAAAAAATCTGTGGTTAGCAGTATTAAATTTTTAATTTTAAAAAGACTGAATCTGACAATGTTGGTAATCTTAAGATTATAACTCTATGTAACTTGAAGGAAATTTTAATATTAAATACCTACTTGCGCAAATGAAGCATTAATATAGGTAAGTAACACAAACCTCAAGGGGCTCTTTGTACACGCCTTTGTTCATTAGCGATACACGTGTGTTTCTGTATTGTATCCGTAAGTAGGTACTTGTATTATAATATCTGTGCAGTAAGTATGTGATATAATGCTTTTACCTATGTTCCGTGTCGTGGCAAATGATGGATCAAGTCACATTGTTCTGTCAGTTCCGCCTAGAACCCTATCAATATTAAAAATATATTCGTCTCATAGCCAAGGCACTCTACCTACAACTTATCTCCGATTGGCGAATACAATTTAGAAGTTCTAAAGGCCATACCATTAGACCATATTTTATGTTCACATATTTCTAGACCGTAGATGTGTTAATAATATTAATAAGCATCTTTTTATGTTATATTTGTGTGGCAGATAAGCAGACGTATGATCTATATGAATGACAATAATTTAGGGACACGGATATTAGTAACACAAAAGTTGGTACTTTATTTTTAAGTTAATGGTGACATTTTGTGAAACACCTTTTTTTTTAAAGAGTAACTGCTAAGTTTCTTGCTGGTGTCTTCTTGGCAGAAAACTACATTCCGAACCAGTGGTAAACATGTTGACATTCATAAGTGTTCTGTATCGACCTAAATTGAATAACCTATTTTCATTTCATTTCATCTGATGGTTAGCGTTCGCAACACCGATGGAGTCACAAGTGCGGTGCCTCTACCCCGATTAAGCGGACGCAAAAAATATGTTTCATACAAATTTCTGAAAATTGTTCTCTTGCTTTAAAAATTACAAATCTTCTTTGAGAAATTGGTGAAATTAATAGATTATACATTAAAAAAGTACCAACTTTCAAATTGTTTATATGGAACTTTCATACTAACATTAACCCCCATTTCACGTCTTTAAACCTCTTCTCAGTGCACAATGCAAATAATAAAAAGTATCGGCTGTGCGTTGATAGATCAGTCAGTCAAATGTCTAGGCGTTTACCTCCTTATTAATAGTAGGACGTGGCTAAAAACTTTGGAGTTAAATCCGGTACCCTGACTCACTGGGTCATAAACTGCGCATACGTTACTTTTCTGTATACGATAATGTTATGGTGACGGGTATGGCACACCAGCGACGCCAATCGATTTTAATTTTTAGCTACTAAACCCGATCTATTTTAAATAATTTTGGGATAACAAACTCTCAGCAAACACTTACACTATTTATTAAATAACCATGCGTAAATGCAGACCCAACATTTGTACGAGAAAAATTGATTCACGCTAAAAGTGGCCGCTTTTGGCGGTAATCAATTTTACGCGTACAAAAACGGACCAAACATTTGTTCATGGTTATTTAATAAATAGTATACGTGTTTGCAGAGAGGTTGTGACCCCGAAATTGTTTAAAATAGATCCGGTTTAGTAGCTAACAATTAAAAACGAATGGTGTCGCTAGTTAGGGCTACCCATCGCCTTTTTTGCTTACTGCCAACTGGGTGTATGAATGCACCCCTATATAAGACGTTTCTCGTATCAACATACCAAGGTAGTTACTACACTGGTTTAGCTATCTAGTAGCTTTTATTAGGGCAAAAGTCGTCAGTCCAACTGACTTTACTTATAGATTTTCTTGTTATGTACAGGTGGCCAATTAAGAATGTGTTGCAGTGTTTATTCGAAGCACAGCAAGAACTAAGATAATGTATGATAAGTTTAAATAAAATAAAGAAATTTATAAATTGCCACAAATATTGTGGTGCCCTAACAGGCCCCATGTCAACACTGAAAGCAATTTAATTTAAGACTTAGATTTACCACATAGAACAATAAACAATATGATTATGAAAAAAAAATTTCTAGACAAAGAAGGAGTTTAAATTTTGCTTTGGTGAAAAACTGAATAGGTAAAAGTACTTGAATATCTCCCTACTTGAAAATCTCATATTTTTTCATCAGTCCGTTTTGAAATTCGCACGAAAACTAACTTCAAAATCGATTGAGGAAATGAAGCAATTTATACAGTTGTTCGTAATAATTTTTTTTCACAATCAGTCACAATTTGATAACGGCAGACTATAGATAATTTTGAACTTTACAAAAACGGCTAGTTTTGCAACAAGTAATTATGAAAAAGTCATTAGTATTTTACATCACAGTATAATTACGTACAAAAATGAAAGCGAAGTAAAGTTCAACTTTCAACTTTACAGGTGACAGGGGGATTATCTGGAACGACCGCAATTTGTACTAATTTATAAATAATTAGAACCTATTAATCAAACTTGAACTATATCTGTAAGCAAACGGATCATTTATTGCAGAAGCCGTCAAAATGTAGATAAGAGTACCTATGTAATCATCGAAACAATTCAAATCTCCTCGTTATCATACTACCGATACATTATGGCTTTCAATAAAACGACCTCTACACACATGAGCATTAAATAAGGAAGAAAAAAACCTACAACCCAACGAACTTGTTTTTACAAAAATCTCTTTTTTTATCTCTAGAGTCGATGGTCGATTTTATCATGATATAAATCCAGATAATTAAGTGGTGTGACAAAAAAATGGAGGCCCAATATGTTTTCGGTCCGTCGACTCTTATAATACTAGATGGTAATGAATGAACAGAGATAAGCCAAGGCTGGGTTCAGAGGACAAGGGACAGGTTATCCCTTTGTGAATGAACATTTCGAAGGGCTTGCGTGTGTAGGTGTCTACCTACACTTTTACTTGTTTTAGATGTAAGCTACGCGTGTGACAGGGGTTTGAGATAGAATCAGCTTTTAATGTTGGTGCCTTTTAAAAATCGATTCTATAGAATTTTAACGACTAAAACCTGCTGATTTGTAAGCTTCTAATTTAGGCTGATTACACGTTTACTAGCGTGGATATTTGATTGAAAAGATAATATTCATAACCTTCTTTTATGATACGTAATGTTGCCATGAAACGGTTCAGTACAAAGGTTGTACGTACTTAGAACCGTTATTGAATTTTTAAGAGGAATGCATTCATTCATTGTATCTACTTTACACATACAAATTACGCGTAAATTAAAAAAAAGGTTTTTCTTTTTCATATTTATCCTCAATACCAAACGTAGTAAGGAACAATAATGTTGAATATTCTTGACTTAAATATGAAATGGTACGTATCTGCAGGTGGGTAATTGAAGTATGTAAGTATGTTATTTTCTGCAGGTTTAGGATGTTTTATGGTCATAATACACTAGTACAATAGAAAACAACCTGTAATCAAAACATTCGTGCTATGAGTAATTTTACGCCCGATACGTTTACTGGGACGCATTTACAAGCAGAGTTTCTAAGTCCCAAAATATTTACCACGGAGCTATAAAAATACCTAAATTCCTTAAATGTTGCATCATCATCATTAGTGATCGTAATAGCTGTATTGAAAAATTGATGATTGACCTCATCTAAAACATATTTTTTTACGTGATAGTTGGCAGACGAGCAGACGGATCACCAGATGGTAAGCGATTTCCGCCGCCCATGGACACCCGCAACACCATGGAGTCACAAGTGCGCTGCCATCCGGAATGGGCCTCCGGTACCCTTACTCACGCAGCGAAACACAGTACATTGCTGCTTCACGCCGATTGGTGTGTCTATAGGCGGCGGCAATCGCTTACCATCAGGTGATATCCGTCTGGTCGTGTACCACCTATGACAAAAAAAAAGGTATGTCGACAATCATCTCAATGTTATTATTAGTTAGATTTCGAAAATCCTGAATCCTTGTTAACTTCGTATACAAGCAAGAATAAGTGCTAGGTGGAAGGATAAAATTATAAAATTTGTTTAGCCCCTATAAGCCCCTATAATTTTCTCCCTGAGGCCTGGGAAAACTCTTAAGTTGGGATCCCTGTCGTAGCACTTAACCAAATCGAGGAAAGTAACTTCAGGCAATGAGTGTAGGTAATTTCAACGTGTGATTGTGTATTTGTGTTTAGGTACATACATCAAAATGCAGAGTTTTCCTTCTCTGGGTGCTGATGATCATGCCAGCAGCTTTACCTTAGTCGCCTTTTACGAAACCTCGGTAAGAGTGAGGATGGCCTATTCTACTCTGCCGGGGACCACACGGCGCAACCCGTCTGCCAAGCGTGGTGAGTATGGCAATTACCCCTCATGTGATTGGGGGAGGCCCGTGCCCCAGCAGTGGGGACTTAAATGGGCTGATGATGATAATGACATACATCAAAATAAGTTTGCGATCACTATGATTTTCATACCAAATACTTGTTTTCGTAGGGGAAATATTATAGTACACATTGATAGATATATTTACAATTGGGTACCCTTCAAATACCAGAATGTTACGACTGTGTCATGTTGTACCTATATGTTATTATTTTCGAAAATCGGTCGTTCCTATTTTATTAAATTTTGACCAAAACATGTTGTAAATTGACAAATGTATTAAATACACCAAAAGGTCGAAAGCTACCAAATTGTAAAAAAAATATGATTAGGTATTTTTTTAATAAAATTATACATGGATTTTAAACATTTTAATGTGTGTACGTGTATATAGGTACTAGGTTGAAACATGATATAGGTAGGTAAGTATTAATCTCTTGAACTTTTGCAAATAACATGTAACGGCAGTAGGTGTAACTTTTTTGGTGTAGAAATATTTCTCAAGAAAAATAAACTCAAAATATATTTATTAACATGTTATAGATATCCACGAAACAGTAACATCATTAACAGATACGATTAAGTGCATTTCAAATGTGAACCTACTTGACACTATAATTCTACGTAATAAATACGAATACTACTCCATAGAATATCATTTCCTCAATCCTCTATAAAGTAATGGATCCCATTACCAACCGTCAGCTCTTGAAATAATTAGAGGAGAACTGCCTATTAAGCGACTGCCAGTACGGCTTCCGTAGTGGTCGCTCCGTGGTGACCTCTTGGTATTTCTGACTCGTGGATGGGCACAGGCGTTGGAGAGTAAGGGTCCTCACTCTTACTCTCTTGCTGTCAGTTTTGACATAGCGGAGCGGACCTTTTGTTAGTGTATGGCATAAGGCGCTGCTATTCCATCCCCATAATCTCGATGGATGGCGGTCTAATACTGTGCGCGGAACTTTCTACCACGTATCTCAGTTCTGTGGAACGGTTTGCCTGCGGGAGTATTTTCCGACGGCTACGATGGGACCTTCAAGAGAAGAGCGTACTCCTTTTTAAAAAGGCCGGAGTTTATCAGCTCTAGCATAAAAAAACATTATTTTAATATTTATAGTACACAATACAATTAAATAAATAATAAATAAATATTTCACAACATCACATACATTGATCTGACTCTGAGATAGGTAGCTCAAGCACCTGTGTTACGGATATCAGAATCAACAGCGGAATTACAAATATATACATATAATACTTATCTTTTGTAAATACATACTTATAATACATACAAACACCCAGACCAACAGATATGTTCATACACACAAATGTTTGTACTGTGCGAGTGATCTAACCCGCAACCCTTGGAACAAAGGCAGCGTTCTACTACCACTGTTCCAACCGGGTTCGTCAAAAAATATACCACAAAAGTTATCATATTTTCTAAAAAGTTACAGGCAATTTAAATTGCATTTTATAAAACACAAAGAATTGGCCTTGTAACAAGAATAATGTATTGAATGAAAATTATAGTAACCGACAATAAATTGCAATTAAAAGCCAATTACTACCACAGGCGAGTAGAATGGATGAAAGAGGTATCTTTGAACAATATAGTGAGAGCAGCTAATTAGCACCATGCATAATCTAGGTCTTAGTTCTAGACTTAATGAGCTGTATAGCCATAACACGGTACGTGTTATTCAAGGGGAAAAATTGCTAGTTTTTAGTATCTGTTGTTACTTACATCGAGGAACTGTAGCATACCTATAACAACCCTCACCGTCTACTTCCCAGTTGCGTCCAAAGCTCACTTGTGACTCCACTGGTATCGCGGTTGTCCATGGGAGGCGGAAATCGCTTACCATTAGGTCGGCTCGTCTGCCACCTATCACATAAAAATCTGTCGCTTACGAGCCCGCTTGGACCATGATTCAGGATTTGGGAAGTCTAGTAATTACAATGAAGTGACTGCCGTCTGACCTTTGCAAACCTTAGACAGTCCCCTGACTAAGGTTTGCAAAGGTTAGACTAGCCGTGGGCAGCTGGTTCCCACCAGATCAACTGGATCACGGCTACACGTTCAGTATCATTTTCTCAAATATTTTAAATAGGTATCCACAATTTTGGGAATTTATTTGTGTCGTTGTAGGTTTCATCATGATATTTTCCCTCACCGCAGAGTTAATGGTAGAAATATGCACATAGATTTGAAAAAATCTAGAAGTGAATGCTGGGATTAGAATACGACCTCTCGTATGGAAGGCGTGTTCCTATCCACTGAGTTACCATGGCTCCAATAATGTAGCGTAGCATTTGTGGTTGTTGCACAAATGTTATGCAACATGCGGTTACGAATATCGAAAAAAGAATATTTTCTTTATCCAAACTATGATTTTTGCTCTTCTGACGGCTGACTTTAGGAATTAGGACGTTCTAGATGTGCAGAGGCGGCGCGTCCTATAGAGTAAAATGTGGCGCGTCCTACGGTTGACTAATCGCGGTCTAAACTACAAGACAATTTGAATTTACAAGAGTATTTGAACCATTTTCGACTTTACAACTAACACGCCGTGTGGTCCCCGGCAGAGTAGAATAGGCCACCCTCACTCTTACCGAGGTGTCGTAAAAGGCGACTAAGATAAAGTTGCTGGCATGATCATCAGCATCCAGAGAAGGAAAACTCTGCATTTATATCAAAATCCTCGCCAATCCCGTCTGCCAAGCGTGGTGAGTATGGCAACTACCCCTCATGTGATTGAGGGAGACCCGTGCCCCAGCAGTGGGGACTTAAATGGGCTGATGATGATAATGAACTAACACGGAAGGACAGTACAACGAGGTGAGATAAACCACGTGAATAAAGTGACCATTACTGGGGTTCATTGTTTCGTGGTACAGGAAAGCAGTCAGTACCCATAGACTGAGGATGTCCGCCCTGCTTATTTTATGCCAGTACTGCAGTTGTCAACAATAAGCCATTTGCAGTGACGTCAAGTTTCAGTTAGTTTATCTACAGATGGCACGCTGCTAGGTGACGGACACCTAGAAGTAACCGTGTAACTAAAAGTCAGCGGAATGTACCATTTCCCCCGATCCGGCCGGCCGGAGAATGATCCCGGCCTTGACGCAGATTCTATAAGGGTGCAGTAGAGAAAGAACGTCGCCCAGCACGCTTGTTGCACTGTATACAGTGTGACTACTATTTTTATTTTTATTTTATTTATTTCTTTTGACAACCAACAAGAACATACACCTTAAAAAGCTAAGAGATACAAATTGTCAAAGTACATGCGTTGGGGCTGCCTTAATTACGGTTGCCACGGAAAGCTTAAACAAAAGTTGTTGGGAGCATAAGACTTTCCTTAGCTTATGAAGAAAAAAAATATTTTGTTAAATAACAATAACTTGTTTACACCCAGGCACTGAGCAAACACAAGTGTTCATCACACGAATGTTTGTCCATAGTGAGAATCGAACGACCATTGGCGCATTAGGCACTTACTTTTAGTAGGCTCTCCAGTGAAATTGATTTTTGAAAGTTTTTAACTACGCTGCCCTGGTCTTGCGCATCCCTAATGTTAGTTTCTTTTTGTAAACTACGACGCCGCCACGACAACAATGAAGGTTAAAGAGCATGCATTTCCGTCTATTTTTTTTTAAGATTATGCTCCAAGTACTGGAGGGTGCTGACGTCGTGTCGTGTTGACATAATATGCTAACTGATTTTATAATTAGTTGCTTTTATCACAAAGCTTGCTGCGAACAATAAACTCGACTTCTTGACGAAATGTAGTCTTGCAATTTTGCCTATTTGTTCCAATTTTTACTATCGCCTTTTGTGACATTGATAAAGAATAAAGCAATACCAATACCAGTGCGATCATATATTGATGTTTTATTGGTATGTAAAGTAAGTTAAAAAAAAATTACAAACCGTATTTAATTCTGAAACTGGACAAAAAATAGAAGAGACATTCATAGTTTTTCTACCGTGGGAGAGCCACGCTTCGGTATGAATGAGCCGACTCGAGAGGAGTGATACCACGCCTTCACAAAAAACCGGCGTGAAGCAGCACTGGGCTGTGTTTCGCTGCGTGCGTGAGGGTATCGGAGGCCCAATCCGAGGACAAAGGGGACTTAAAGGTTGGCAGCGCACTTGTGACTCCACTGCGGCGGCGGCAATCGCTTACCAGCAAGTGATCCGTCTGCCACCAATCTCATAAAAAGAACTTACACGGATTATTGGAATGAATAATATTGTTAGGTATAGCTGTTTGTCCGCTACTTAGGTACGTACTTACACAATAAACGATCTCAAATAGGAAACATGAAGCTATGATGTCGTATTTTGCATTGGAAAGCCGTTTTAAACCTTGTGTTTTTTATATTAAAATTCACCTAGCAAAAACTCCCTTCTTAAATCAACACGATCTCTTCTACTACGCGCATGGTTATAAAATGTTGATTACTATTAATATTTGTTTTTAAAAATAATGCCTACAAAAAATACTTACATTTCTTGTCAACTTACCAAAATCTAAATAATTTTCTCTCTGAAATTATAATTCGTTTCAGGATAGCGGGAAACATTTCTACGAAAATTCGAGATCCGCTATGCGAGTGCGACATTGCTCCGGCTTCTTAATATTATAATCTTATTCTAAACATAGAATATATTAAGAAACAGTCAACCCAAGTTGTTACCCCGCCACAGTTGTTGGACCCGGGATCTAAGGTAACTCAAATCGACCGAGTTCCATACACATTATTTGTTTCCGGTATTTCTGCCAAAGTCACTTATGCCAAATCAAAAAAATCATAGAGTAACATTTTTCAAAAATATTTGGAATGAAGATGCAAATAAATTTGTTAATAGTACCTACTTTGAAGTTTGTGTGAGTTTCGCGTAGTGAGTGAGGGAACCGGAAACCCAATTGGGAGGGAAAGGGAGTTAAAAGGTTGATAACGCACTTGTAACTCACAGTTCTGATGTACCGGACCGTTCTCACCGGTCATCTATTATCATCAAACTCTCTTCTTTTCCCTGTCGCTACGCTCTTGCCAACGAGGTCGTGGTCACGTTGAGGCGTCCTTGTTGGTGTTAGAGGCGGACTCAGCTTTCTTCGGGATCTTTCGCTTCCCTTTGCTTATAGACTGTTTGGCACAGTCTGACACGGGGTTTCCTATTGCGGATTTCACTTGATCAGTCCAGCGCATCGGTGATTTGCCGTGTGATCTGGTTAATCATCAAACTAGGCTAGGGTTATAATCTGTACTAAGAGTCATCATCGTCATCTTCAGCCGTTACTGATCCACTTTTGGAAATAGGCCTCTCCTATCTTGTTCCATGCGTAGCGGTTAGACGCCTTTGTCATTCATTTTACGCCCGCATGTTCCTTAATGTCGTCAGTCCGTCGCTTAAGTGGACGTCCTCGCGGTCTGATGTGCTCCCACGGTCTCCACTCAACGACCCGCCTCGTCCAACGGTCCCTGCTCATCAACGCTATGTGTCCAGCCCAATTCCACTTCCCCTGGTTAACTCAACGACGACGTCCTTTAGGCCCGTTGCTCGGCGAACCCATTCGTTGGTCTTATGGTCGCGAAGAGTGACTCAAATATAGCCCTTTCCATTGCTCTTTAGGCCACCCTTATCTTTTCTGCTTAGTACTAAGAGTAACTAGATAATTAATCTTGAGGCGTCTCGTCTCGACAGCAAATCTGGGTAAGATTTGAAATAATTTAGATAAGTTTTATTTCTGAATATAATAAATTCTGAATTCTAATTATGAACCTTCTTAGTTCTAAAGGTACTTGAATTTTATATTACAAATCCATATAAGGAAGTATAATTAGATTTTCTTTATTTCTCGGAAAAATAACGACTCAGTCTATTCAAAGTACTTGATTTTATTTTAGATCTTTGAATATATTCTTGAAATTGATGATAAAGGATACTCGAACAAAATGTAAGTAGTTACTATTAAATTGGAATCAATATCGTTAAAAAAGTAGTTACGCCGAAGTGAGAATCAAAGTGTAGCTTGCAACCAGTATAATTTTAGATTCTTCTGAGAATGAACTTACGTTTTCCATTAGACACTGAAGTTAGATTAATCGTAAATTTAGTTTTCTCTATTCTGTGAACTATTACAAATACATTCACACTAGGTGCAATTAAGCCATAGCTTAGGGTAAGTTTTAAGCTGAAAATGGTAGCGGTAGTGTAATAGAGTTGGCATAAAATAAAAAAAGGAAAAATGAAACCTTAATTTTAATTACAAAGAACTTAAATTGTCTGTCTCAAGACTACAAGAAATGCACCAATTTTAAATAGATTTTCCAATCATTCGATAAATTACCATCCAATGTGGGGCGCCTGCTTCGTTTTCCCACAGTGCTAAGGATAGTTTCCGTGTAATTTTAGAAAAGAAAATAGGTACGAAGAAATATTGTTTTAAGAATCATTCTAGAAACAACAAAACATTATTATTGTTTTCGGCAAGGTACATTGTTACTGTTCTACGTATGTACCTAAATGAAAATAGCTGTAAACTGGCCCACGTTATTTTGTCAACGAAGCCTCCACTAGGGCTCCTACACCCGAGATGAACCTATGTAAACATGGCCCAGATTACTTCCAAAGTCTCGGTTGTTTATCCTCCCAACCCTTGCATGTACTAACTTTGCAGTGAACAAATACAAGTCCTTAATAAGGCTTCCTTCAATAGATGTCGGATCAAAAGCAAACGCTTTGTACTGCCTACTTCACATGAAATGGGTAACGGGTTGCCTTATTCGGTCGCTAATTCCCCTCAACGGTAAATTGGAGCCGCCAATAAAACCGCTTTACGACTGAACATAGCAGCATACATATAGGGTAGGAATAGGATAGGAAATCATTGATTGCTCACTATAATTGGACTCTAATTTTATTCATTTTGATTAAATGGACATGAATAAAATAATCGAATTCTTTTGGTAATATAACAACCGCTAAATCTAATATTGTTTTAAATAAAAACTCTTTTGCTGAAATAACACTAATAAATAGCGTTCTTTAAATCAATAACATTATGTATAACGTGTACCTAACCTAAAACACAGTTTTGTTAAGTATTTCCTAATTAAATAAATTAAATATTATAAACAATATTTTACATCATGTATGTTTTATGTAGTCAATGTGAAAAAGTATTTAATTTCAAAATTAAATTAACATTCATAAATATTGTTGATGTGCTTGGCTTGAATCATAAGTGTTGAAAAAAAGCATACGATGGAGCAAGTTCACTCCTATAACCAGCTCGCCAGCAGCTCTTTACCAGAGGGGCTAGCATGAACATTTTAGGTAACTGCAAGTGAGAGAGATTTAGTTATGTTTACGTACGATAGAGTGAGCTAGCTTTTCAGCTCTCATACGAATTGCTTACGCACAAATCGCATATGCTACGATTCTTGTTGAAATTCTTGTTAGCCCTTCTGGTCTAAGCGCCGTCGCCGCACGCCCGCCGGACCGGCGGCATAGCCGGCGGCCTCGAAAAGCACAGATAAATTATCATTGTTATTATGATTTAGTACATGAAAAATGCATGAGGGGTACAATATTCAAGGTGTCAATCAACGTTCCATGATAGTTAATTTTAAATTAAATAAGTTGATCAGATGTTCGACTAAGGGCGAAGTTCACCAAATGTTCAAACAACGGTAATCGCACTTTAACTGTCCTTAAACAGCTGAGTGACGGTTATTCATGTTCACCAGAAAAAAGCAGCGGTTACTACTCTGTAGCCCATAGTCTGTAAGTCGACACCATAAATATATAATATATTTTTTAAGTTGTATTGGATGCGTAAACCGAGCAGTACAAAAAAAAACTTGGAAAAAACTGTCAAATGGTTTTCCTGAATTCTTGTAATATTATTGACAGCTGCTTAACGTTATAACCTGACCATGTGAAAAATTACAGTCTAGTGAACTGTATAAAATACGTATGCGTATTTTTCAATTGAAAAGCAATATACTGTATTCTACCAAATATGTATGAATGATACCAAAAGACGAATATGAAAATCTGGATTCTAGTTTTAGTTGAGTCATAGAACAGTCAGTTTAAGTTCGTTTTGTTAACTGGGTATTAAATTTTTGTGCTGAACAGCACGGCTGATTAATATTAAACTTAACCATTACCGACCATTTTCGTTACGGTCCGTTATCTAAATTATGGTGAACTCCGCCCTTAGACAGAATGTTTTTAGAAAATATAAGCAATTTTAATTTAACCCGGCGTACCTACATAACTTTGTTTTAACTCAAGTTTTAAAACACTGCATCTGTTCACCCGCATGGTTTGCCATTCCACTGTATTCCGGTACGATTCCTGCGGCGAGAAAAAAAAATAAACCCCATGCATGTCGAATAAGAGCGTTCACTAATATCGACGAGGAAGCAAAAAATACACAAAATGTTACTTAATTACAGCACAATGGAATAGATCGTCTAGGTATTTTATTTTAGAACTAACTATAAAGGTATTTATCCACACGCGCGATGACGCGATAGGACCGCGTATAAGGACCTACCAGGGTCATTTCGCTTAGATTTTTTTTAGTACGGGAAAAATAGTTCAGCCGTTTTCTTTAGATGGAGCTTGTAAACAGATGTAGCGTTAAAAAGCAATCAAGCAGATGGTTCGGTCTTGTTTCGGTAGATGTCACTATGAATTTTTACATCGCGCTAGTAAGGCGTGTTTCGGAAACAATGACCTCAAATCGCCTGCCCACATTGGCGATAAAAAAGTATCGGAATTAAACCAGAGCTAGATAAAATTATTTCTGATATTTTATTTAATCGTCTCCCTGACTGAACCTGAAAAGTGGCCGTACTACGTAGCCGTTGAGTATTGGTCGTTTTCCTCTAGATGGCGCTAGCACTGGCTAGCCGACTGATGCCTCTATCAGTATATATAAGTTACTCTATCAGTATATATAACTATCGGTATATATAAGTTACTCTATGGGACCTATCTACTGCGCGGTATTATACAATACTTACATATATACCTATAGTAGTTATTTGTTAATGATGTCAAAGTCGTTACTCTTTTTTCGATATCGTTTTAATTTGCAATTACAGTTACGTTAGAAATCATAGTTGTATATTAGGTTTATCGTGCTAATACTGATTTTCTCAAGAGTTTTCAATATAACGTATGCTCGTATATCGAGCAAAATACAATCTATCAATAGGATTTACGACTAAGTGAACGCATAAATATAGATAGGCTTATTTCACTTATCTCTTACGTGTCAACTGACTATTTATCGAAAAATAAAGCAAACAAAACCACAATGGTACAGTAGGTACGTCATGCGGGACCTTTCTAAACTCCCCGCAGCACTGCTAAGTATAATTCGCTGTATACGGTATTAGCTAGGGATCGATCATCTAATAACGGCGTACATCGGAACAGGGCAGGTACAAGACACAATCAACGCCACATGCAGATTTTCCCATAGGATCATGTGACATGTAAATGCATTATGAGGGAGACGGCCTCAGAAAGCTCTTAGCGATTGAGGAACTACTTAGGTACAAGACGCGGCGCACTAGTCTATTTAGTTTCTTTAACTGCAAACTTTTCTACAGACTTTTCTATTTTTTGCATATTTTGATGATTTAAAGATGCATTTGCATTAAAAATTATAGAATACAAATAAACCGTTATTTTTGTATCGTTTACATCCCGAAAACCTCAAAATAGGTATCTTGAATAAAGTCATAATTGCCGGGTGAATATTTTATTTTGTAACAGCAGATTTTTTTCGCTAATGCGATTGCGATGTGTTGCTATTATGAGATTTTCGGGATGGAAACGATAAAAAAATAACGGTGTATAATGTAGAAAAATATCTTGTTAATGCAGTTTATCTTTAGCTTATTATATTCCCAGATGCGTTCCGGGGTACGCTTACCATCATTCAGGATTGGGGTAGTCTAGTAATTACGATGGTTCTACTGCCGTTAGTACTGTTTATATCACATAATTTTCTGGAAAGATAATTTGACATACTTCATAGCAAATGTACCTACGATTTGTTCCGTGTGCAACGTCACTGAATAGTTATTAAATAACAATACGGCATTTATTCGCAGTTAGACACTGTCGAATATGAAAAGAAGGAAGAGGGAAATCACCCTATTTCCTTTAGTGGCGTCGTGTTTTATTCTAATATATTCCGTTATTTCTTTCCGAGATCCGTCCCCTCGGAATCGTGTTGCGTGCTTATAGAGCACCTAGTTACCGCTGTTAATTAAAAAAATAACATTTTCTAACACGATAAACTACAGAACGCCTGTAAACACATTCGACACGTGTAAAACAGACATTGAGTGTAAGTGGCGGATAAGACGTTTCCGCTAATATCTGACTGATTTTTGGGGTTCCGTGGAGAAATGAAATTTTAATAGGATTTTATTAGAACTTCTGCTTGAGAAGCTTTATAGTGTCTGAACACTTGGACTACCTAATGTTGAATCGTTACATGTTTTAAAGAAAAAAAACTGTTAAACATTATTGTTACATGTCTTCTCTTTAGGAAAATAAATCCTTTATACTTAGACACCATAAGATACTGAGTGCTCGTAGAAAGTAAGACATAATTAATTTTGTGCCAGTAGCTTAAAATAACGGTCGTTAACAGATTTGAAAACCTTCTTAAGCGACGGAAAACTCTAAAAAGATACCGGGAATTAGATTTCCGTTAAGCGTGATTAGGGTCCAACCCGAAATTGTGAAAGGCCTTTTTGAATTAATCCTTCGTAACATGAAGGGCTTGATCTTTTATTGAAATACAGCAGCTATAAATGCTTATGGTATTTTGTATAAATCCGGTTCCATACGAACGTCACGGGTACTTGTGAATTGGCGTGTTCTAACCTAACCATATTAACATTATAACAATGTTTTAATAATAGTGAGTTCTATATTATTCATTTTTAAAAAATAATAGGAAACGTATCTAAACTGACGACACATTGGAAGTTGGCATGTTTCTGGAGTCACATAAAATACCTACTTCATTAAAAACTTTGACATTGGATTACATTTATATTATTATCATGGCTGTGATAATTTAAACTCTTAATGTGCTAAACATATGTAAAAAAATCTACTTAGTCTCATAGCTCGGTTAATTTGCTGCCCAGTATATACTGATATTGTTTTATTTTATAAGTGTAAATTTTTTGATGGGTAGTTAAATTAAAATATTCATATGCCAATCCAAATACGAACAAGTAGGACATAGTTTATTGCCAACAATACAATTGATTTCATAATAGACTGCCTGGGTGTCGCACTATAAAGCAACAACTGCGCGAGAGGTCCCGGGTTCGATTCCCGGGTCGGGCCAAAAAATTGTACCTCAGTTTTTGGTAAGCAATTCTTAGTGTCACCCGGAGTCTCGGAAAGCACGTTATGCCGTTGGCCTTGCACCCAATCCCTCTCCGGTCGTGTCACGCTGGTGTCCCATCGGAATATGAGGGTAAGGGAATAGAGAGTGCACTTCTGTTGGCGCACACATTTGAGCACTGTAATATATCCTGCGTACGTGGATAATTGTTTATCCTGATATTACAAATAAATTGCTTACAAATATCTACGGAACCTCTAGAGATGCGTGCGCGGCTGTCACTTGACCGTTTTTTCCAAGCGAACGATTAAGTGGCGAGTCCTTGAGCGGAATTAAGGGGGCAGATGCGTTTCGCGTTTTTGTATAGGTACTTACATTAGTTTTATGTGGCTACAAACATCCCAGCGGGGGCACTAGACGAAGATAAGAACGACAGCTTTTTTATTCACGAATAAATGACGAAGAATGAGATAATAGGGGAAATACGCACTTGGTATTAAGAGTGCGTGATTGATATTGAAATATTTAGGGTATTAAACTAAGCTCGAGATTTCGCAAAATATTTTTTTTTTATCAAAATATAATTAAATATGTGCCAATAGCAAAAAATCTCAATTAAAAATATAACGTCTAGCCGGTTTTATGGTCATTCAGTGAAAAACACGGAACTAAAATTTAAGATTCCTTGTGACTATGCGAATAAAGCTCAAATTTGAATGTTGATAGCGACTCAATCATCATCATCATCATCAGCCCATTTAAGTCCCCACTGCTGGGGCACGGGCCTCCCTCAATCACATGAGGGGTAATTGCCATACTCACCACGCTTGGCAGACGGGTTGGCGAGGGTTTTGATATAAATGCAGAGTTTTCCTTCTCTGGGTGCTGATGATCATGCCAGCAGCTTTACCTTAGTCGCCTTTTACGACACCTTGGTAAGAGTGAGGGTGGTCTATTCTACTCTGCCGGGGACCACACGGCCTCAACGCGCGACTCAAAGCGCTCCTTTATTGGCGCGGACTCTACACGGGTCGTCCAAAATGTATCATGAGCAGGCAGGCAAAACTTTCAGGCAACTGGTTGTATAAAAAACGATCAAAGAGAAAGGCTATTTATTCTTACATTATTACTTTCAATAGAACTTGGCTGTATTTTGGCATGTCGCTCAGAATACTTCTGGTTTTAGATACTTAAGTAGGTCGAGCTCTCGCGTTAAGTAGTTGTTACAATTTTGATTAATGACTACAAGATTTAACAATGAAAAAAAAACAGTGTTTTGTCTTAAGATAATAAGCGTTAACTTGAATAATTAATGGGTCCGTCTTAAAGATACAATGAATAAGAGACCTGATATATTAATAAAGTTTAATTTAGGCTTATTTGTTTAGATTATTTTAAATTGATAACGTCATCAATGTGTTACTTTCTGCTAATTGTTAAAGGATCGGAGGAAGATCCGGCAATTCGAAAATTAAATACGAAGTGAACAAAACTCATTATTGTTATACCTAATCAGACATGGCCGATTTCATATTGATCCATCAAGGTGAAAGTACAAGAAACACACACTTATACACGTGTGGCAAGCCATTTTATAAATGTGTTTGATTTTTTTTAGGTTTGTTATGAAATTGACGTTTGGAAATATTTTGGTTTAAGTACACAAATGTTGCAAAATAATTTTTTTTTCTTATTTCCTATATTTCATTGCTCTTTTCTTAAATTTCTCATAACATGGCGGTGCTAGTAGACCAAGCAAGCACTATTAGATATAGTGTTCGAGTAGACCATAGCACCAAAACGGACAGTATTTGGCGGAAGCAGGTAGGTAATAGCCAAAACTCATCAGAGCAACAAACGCAGTAGGTACGCAAACACGAAACCTCGTCAAAATCTAACCCCAAACAGGGCTTATCACAAAAAGCCTGCGAGCACGCACTGAAGATAGCCTGGTCACAACGCAATTCAGCCCGCCTATTCTACGGGCAAATTCAATTAACTGAACAAGCCATGAGAGTAATAAATTCTCTAAACAATCAGAATTCGAGCCCTGGTAATATGTCCGTCCCGTTGCATACGCATTGCGGTCGTGGCGCTGTTTAATCAACGTATAAACACGGTGTACGCTCGTCCCTCGCGGACATGTGTATCTACGAGTATGTGCCTTTTTTGGCCACCGTAAAAAGGTTTATGTGTGCCCATTGTTTTTAGCAAAGATTACTTTTTGTGGGGGCACGTAATTAATGCGAATAGCAAATGCGGGAACGGGTGACGCTTTTTTGCGCCCGTTTGTAATATTAGATTCTAGCTTCTAAGTTTTTAATTTTCATATTTTTTGTCCGCGTTTGTTTAATTAAAACAGATGGTGGCTAATCAAATTGTATCACGATATGAATCCGACTTTCTTGACAGTTTTGATGAAGTAATTTGTTAGCTTTATTATTAACATTTGTTTTTTGACCAAAGTGCTTATGGCCCTTGCCTTGCCTTTTACGGTGGCGCCACCGCCAGATTTTTATTGATTGTAATGAAATTTTGACAATAAATGAAAAAATGATCAAGACATTTAAATGAACAAGGGTTTTTTTTTTATTTTTCAAGCTTATTTTGCACGCGCCATTAATGTCACAATCATCTGTAAGGAATTTAAAATTTTGAGGCCACCTCTTATCTCCATCTTCCTCCAAATCTTACTTTTTAAATCTTTAGCAGAACATCTACTGGAAATGGGAGTTAATCATTGGATGGAACTACATGACTCGAAAATCCTCTCCACCGATCGTCATTATCATACCAGGATAGTACGTGAAGCGATTGAGATCAAGAAGTAGAGGATGGATTTAAAATATCATCGACATGGAATCCAGTAATTAACAAGTGCAAACCCCGTGCTAGGCCGTTACTAACGCAAACAAACACCGATACTGTTAGTGTAGTGTGTCGGAGTAGCTTCACTGACAATTCATCTAGTGGCGAATTAATATCAAAAAATGTGAGAGTGTCCGAAGATTCACAGCCCGGCCCCAGCAGACGACGCCGTGCTCCACCAGTCCGCTCGTGACCACGGCTGCTGTAACGTAGCCGAAACGTCGAGCCAAATATGTGAGAACACAATGTTGTTTCACATAATAAATATCGTGTTAATCCCCGTATTGATACATTATAATTATAATGCAACGCGAAAATCTAAAAAACTATTCATTCAAATAACTTAGTAGTTAACATAGTCGTTGATATATGAGTCGAAGTGAAAGTTACATTATCATTTCGACTCTACTTAGTTTTATTGTATGAATCGAATATACCTAACACCATCAAACCAGGTATCTAGTAAACACACAATGTTAAATACATAGTAGGTAGAGAATATAAGCGATGTCTTTGAAAACATACTCAGGGCTGCATTGTGGAAAATCAAGAATAAAAGAAGATTTCTATTTTCTTTGTACCTACAAGGAGCAAAATTCGACTTCAGATTATTTGGATTCTCAGATTCACAGATTCAAGGAGCAAAATTCGACTTAACCTTTACTTGTCAACTAAGTCAATAAGTCAGTGATAATAAGTAAGTGAGGGTGGGGGCCTGGCGATCCGTAACACAGGGATACCCTAGTATGGTCACCAGTCTTTCACAAGGTTACATACCTCAAATATTATGTAACCTTAAGTAATGTATTGTCATTGATTGACCTTTGTGATGAGAAAATAAAAAAAAATGATTTATTATTTGCGAAAAGTGAAACTATTTTTATACATTAATTTTCTGTAAGGATTTTTTTTCCATCAGTAGGTATGTATTTTATTTAGTTATCTAATAGGTACTCATCTATTGAGTAGGTACGGACCTAACTTAAAGGAAATGTTTACAATACTAAAAAGACCGTACCGACATCTACCTACATTTTTTAATTACATTTTTTAATTTATTTGCCTTGTTGAAAACCCTGAGCAGCAATAAAAGTTAAGAGCCTTGTTACACCGGGGTGGGTGGCGCTGACTTCAGGCCGAAAGCTGAATTTCGAACGCACCACAAAAACCTACAGCTAATGTAGCATGTAGCGCAAACGCTACACAGGCCATACATTACACTCCTCTGAGCCCTTTATCTATCTCCGTACATAACATCAAATTGTAACAAAAGGATTATTCAAGTAAGCGGATTAAAGCCGCTCTCCTAATTTATATCCGTGACTCAAGCACCACCAAAGCGAGTTTCCTTGTTTTTCTAACAGAACTAATCCATTTTTAAAGTGCTTTCTATGGAAATTCGTTTTGTGAATGATGTTTACACGTCGGCGGTGTAGTCAAACGGGCATTGTCTGGGAGGTGTGGGGTCGCGACCCGACCTCTCCGCTCTTCATTATTCAGCCAACTCCGACCGCGGAAAAACCTCCTCAGCCGCTAATTAACCTTCATTCGAGCCCTAAGACACTGCGACATGCGTATCGCCCCACCAACTCCGTTATCTGATCCATCGTAAAAATTAATTACATACACATGTTCATAAATATCTAAACTGTTAGCATTTACTGGCAACGTTCGGTCGGCGGCTTCACGCGAACGCTCACGCACATCTACCCGCGGCCGCGCGTAATTACCAACAGCAAAAACTTAACATGTCAACCACTACTTTATTTAGTGTTAGTTTTTGTGTAACTTCCTGCCGTGAGAGGGAGACGCCTGGGCGCTCGCCTAAATTCCAAAAATGCGAAATTGGCTCAAATTGCTTGTTATTAACGATGACAGATGTCTTGGCGCCAGGCCATAGGGTTTCAGCTCGGACAGCGCGCAACCGACAGAGATAAACTCTACGACTCGATAACACGGTATGATTTCGCTTGTGAGCTTAGAAATCTCTTTGGGTACCAGGTCGGATGTGTTGATACTAGAGCTATGGATATGCAATTAGTGACACATTTTTTTTTTGCGTTGGTAATGAGACGTTCATAACAGCAAGGCCTGGGCGTTTACAACTGTTAATATTGTGGTTACGGTAATGAGCTCTTATAAAAGCAGAGTTTATTATTCGTGCTTTCAGTAAAATACTCACTCGTACATATTAATTAGTCCCATTCATTTGTATGTATGTATGTAAGTGATAAGAAAGCCTGAATATTGTATGAAATTGTAGGACATTTGTATTTGTACCCTAGTTTAAATTGATGGCTATCTACTTACATTCCTAGTTATCTAGGCTTTACTACCTGAATCTTTTTTATTAACATATTATTTCAAAAATGTTTCAAGTTCTTTGTTGTTTAATTACCTACCTACTAATATAGTTGTTGGTCAGGTTACCTACTTAGTTCCTTTGTAAATTAATTATGTTGTTACCAGGTTTTTATGCAAAAGTTAATTACGCTAATCCTTAGGTAGAAGGTTTACTCAGGTGATGATAAATAAGTAGATAATAAATAGACCATAGCATTTTTTGTGATAGGCTACAGAGGAGCAGACGCAATACCTGATAGTAAGCAATTGCTGCCGTCCACGGACAAATAAAACACCAGTGGAGTCAAAAGTGTGCTGCCAACTTTTAAACCACTCTTTGTGAGGGTACCAAACTCTGGTACCGCTGTTACAGTTGGTCTGGTACCCCTCTTAAAGAATTGCGATGGTCAGACGCTTCATTATTATAACCAGACTTCTCAAATTCTGGACCATGGTCTTCGTTGCCGTACCCCGGGCTACGAATGGACAACTTTGGATGAAACCGGGAAATTTCGTACCTGTAGCTTAGAAACATAACTATGCCAAATTAGCTAAAAAAAATCATCTAACATCCTATTAAGGTGACGGGTATGGCATACCAGCGACGCTGATCGATTTTAATTTTTAGCTACTAAACCGGATCTATTTTAAACAATCGGGGTTACAATCTCTCGGCAAACACTTATAGTATTCATTAAATAACCATGCACAAATGTTGGCGGTAATCCAAAATTCGAGTGCAAAAGCAGACCATACAGTTAACTTTAAGTATTAAATAAATAGTAGATATAGGTGTTTGCCGAGAGATTGCAACCTCGAAATTGTTCGGTTTAGTAGCTAATAATTAAAATCGATTGGCGTCGCTAGTGTGCCCAACCCGTCACCTTAAGGGACTGGATGGTAATGGCGTTCATGGCATTTTAGAGACTTTTAATTGAATTATTCTAATTCTTACAAGGAAATTCCATCTTTTTTATGGTAGAGTTACTGTAAGCGAAAAAGCATACCTAAGAAAGTAGGTTTTTTTACAGTATAGCGGACAAACGAGCGGACGGCACACCTGATGGTGAGTGATCACCGCCGCCCATGAACATCTGCAACAGTATGCATTGCCGGATCTTAAGCAAACAATAAGCCCTTTTCTTGAAGGTAATCAGGTCGTATCTGTTCGGAAATACCACTGATGACAGCTGGTTCCACAGTTTTACTGTGCGCGGTAGGAACGGCGAAATACTAGTAGGTACTTATGCGTGTTTTTTTTTCAGTCGACGACGATTTTTTTCCCTATATCTACTAAACGCAAAGACAGTAGAGTGTGTTATTCTTAATATTAAATGATATATTATGGCAGTAAAGTTGTTCAGAAGAAAATGATCAGCAGGTGTAATGGGCAGCAACTGTAATACGTAATAACGTACATTAAACAGATACAGGTATATATACCTACATAATTATATGTTATTTACTCGAGCCAAAGACATGGTACCAGTCGGTGTTATATTTTATTTATCATTTATGAATGAAATACTTTCCGTCTGCCACGAGTATTTGCGTTACGCAAAGCGCATGTCAATACCTAACATTAAGTAATTAGTAAGAAAATAGGACAATAATAGAGTAGTAAGTAGGATGGTGCTCCGTGTGACTACCAAATCTTAGTAAATAATATTTTTTTTCTTTTGAGAATGATAACTTGATCTTCGACAATTTTCCAATTCATCTATCTAAACTATTTAAAAGAAGCAAATATTTAAAATACTGTAGACCACGATAACACGTATAGGCAAACCGAAAAAGCAAACAACTAGCGCGATGTATTCGAAGCCCAGCGCCATCTATTGGTATGATTTGAAACGAATGTCCCGAAACGCAGTGAGGGCAGGCCCCTAGTTTGTAATAAAAATGTAGTAGTTTCTGGTAATTGTCAATTTAACCTTTTGTTAATTAACAATTGGAAACTTTTCATAAAACATTTTAAATAGGTAGGTACAAAACTGTGTTATGATAATTTAGTATGATTGTAATAGATTTTCACCTAGTTATCTTTCAGGGATATGAGCCTTTTTACTGATCAATGGCGCTGTCACTGGTTTTCTAACGTAAAGAAAAACAGTAAATGAAAAATTGATCCAGATCTAAATACTATTTATAAAGAGATAAATCCTACAGACAGCGGTAGAGCTTGCGCGATGTAATCGACACCTAGCGCTGTCTATTGGTATAAAGTAGAACTAATGTCCCGAAATGAAGTAAGGGCGGACCGCTAGTTTTAAATAAAAAAGCATTTGTGATTTCTCAATCTTAAATATCATGTCACAATCATCTTTAGCAAGATTGAAATTTTGTATTGCCACTTTTTTAAAATCTTGCCAGAGATGATTGTGTTACGAATGACGTGTGCAAAATAAGCAACATTGCACATCTTTATCTATTTAAAATATCCTAATCAAATTTTCACGCCTGTTTAGGTAATTCGTGAAGATACTACCAAAAATTACGCATGGAATTATTCTTTACTTAGGTAGCTATTTTCTTTTGAGCACTGCGTTTATAAGGCTTCTGAGAAATGCAAAACATCTGCAACCGTCGGCTTATACCTAGGCCTCATCCGGCCCGTAGGCCCCATCCAGCCCGTAGGCCTCATCCGGCCCGTAGGCCTCATCCGGCCTGTAGGCCTCATCCGGCCTGTAGGCCTCATCCGGCCCGTAGGCCTTATCCAGTCCGTAGGTCTCCTCAGGCCCGTAGGCCCCATCCAGCCCGTAGGCCTCATCCGGTCCGTAGGCCATATCCGGTCCGTAGGCCTCATCCGGCCCGCAACAATTTTAAATTGAAGAAACATTGTGTATTAAATATAGTAGGTACGTTTATGTGGATTTAGTTTTAGTTTTCAAAAAAGTAGTTCTTAAATCTCGATGGATTCTCAATCATACCTACTGACTAGTAACAATTTCGGTTTTAATAATAAAACAACTCGTTATTTTCAAAAACATAAACTGCATCTTTCTTGAGCGATGGTAGCCCAGTGGATAAGGCGCCTTCCATACGGCAGGTCGAGGTTATACCTCCGGGTGTTAATGATAATGATAGTTTATTTCACAAAAAACAGACAAAAGTAACAAATTGTATGTTTCAAATCTATGTGCGTTTTTCTGTGATTAAGTTAAAAAACCTACACGTCTCGAATAGTTTCTCAAAATTATGTTTGTCTTACCTCATCGCAAAATTTAATTGTAGTTATTTTTAGAAGACAAGTTCAACAAATCCGTTCAGTTTCATCGAGTTAAATAAAACCCCGAATTAAAAAATATATTATTGGTGAAATGGTTGGTCAGTGGATAAAAACGTTCGCTTTTTAGACGGGAGGTCAAAGGTTCCAATCCCAGCTCTTCTGGATATTTCAAATCAAGGCGCGTATTTCTACCGCTAACGGCGGTGAGGGCAGACGTGAGGAAACTTACACGTTCTGGTAATTATTCTGGACGCGTAACCATGATTCGATTCGAGATGTGGTGCCGGTGTAAAATGCTTGAGCTCCACCGGGCAGAGCACCAGACCAATGCATCTATCCTTGCTGAAATCGAGATACCAATGAGGCTCTCAACCATATAGGTACGTACCTACTACATTTAATTACACAATGTTTCTTCAGTTTAAAATCGTTGCGGGCCGGATAAGGCCTACGGGCTGGATGGGGCCTACGGGCTGGATGGGGCCTACGGGCCGGATGAAGCCTACGGGCTGGATGGGGCCTACGGGCCGGAGGAGAGGGTGTCTCAAGTTTTTCAGACACGTCGCTAGGAAAAGAGGGGATAAACTGGAGAAACTGCTTCTGACAGGAAAAGTTGGCGGGAAAAAACAGAAAAGAAGAAGCCTAACGCGATGGTCAGACCAGATCAGTGCCACGCGAATCATCTCAGTGTGCGATGCCATTCACGCCGCTGAAGAAAGAAAATCCTGGAAAAAGTGTTAGGTTGGGGACACGGCCCTCAGCATTGTGGGCATCGATACAAGAAGGGAGAGGACCATGATTTAGTTGGTCTGATTCCTGTATCTAAGGGTTTCAAAGGTCAGACGGCAGTCGTTTAATTGTGATTCTCAGACTCCTTAAATCCTGGATCGTGGGCCATGGCCCAAGCATACACCGGCTATTTGAATACACTCTAGTATGGTAGATGAATGAAAATATAAGACTTAAAAAAAAACTAATAACACCTATTTTTTTATAATGTTTCAATGTGTTTCGCAAGCCAATGAAGGCAAATTAAAAACACAGTAAATAGAGTACCTAAGTTATATTGACGTAAGTAAGTAAGGTACGTGACGTAAAATTTTAATTATTTTGTCAAGTCTTAAACAACCAACCATATAAAAGAACTTTGCATGTTTGTAGTGCTATTGAAATATATTTCTTTGTAGATTTGGTTCTTCAAATCTACAAAGAAATAAATGATTTAATAGAAAGAATATTGACACGACGTGACAGGATTGTTTACCACAAAGAGAAAATTATTCCCTTTAGATTTAAACTTTTTATTGTTATAAAAGGGCATGACATTTTTTATTACAGAATAATCCCAACAAAATTGTAAAAAGTAGGTATTTAAACATTAAAAAAAGTTTCGACAATAAATATGGCTCGAAATTATTTTATTGTAGATGGTGGTTAGGAAGTGGCAAACAATTCTTATCAGTTATAAAAATTGCCAATTTATATAAAAATCATAACGAACATAATTTATTACAGCCTGACTGAAATTAGTAGTAATGTTAGGTGGACAAAAAGCCCTAAAAATAAACACGAACTTTGGCAAAACTCTACGAACTACCACATAGCAACGTTACTTGAAATAACCCAATATTATTGCCTAGCTTCACATTTTAAACACAATACCAAGTTCGAATTTTAGAATTTTCAAGTAGGGGGAAAGCATGGGGTTTGCAAATGGCGACGCGAGCGCCACCTGTTACGTCACTGGTGAAACTCTACCATTGCGAAATTCATACAGCTTGGGGTTTCATTTTCAGCTAGACGGCGAAGATGGCAAACTTTGGCGGGTATATAATACCTACCAAACACATACTCATAATTCTGTCAGAATTAAATTGCAAGCGGCAATTTTTGTAAATCTCTTTTCAAGTTTAAAAAAACATTACATTGATAGAGAAAATGTTTTTTTTTTATTAAAGGATAGATAATTATCAATGCGCTCTACATATTTGGTAGGTAGGTACAAAAAGTTTACCTACGCTTCAAACGGAGAGAAAAAAATGATAGTAGAATTAGACTTTTTTATCAATGTAAAAACCCTTTTCTATAGGTACATACCTAACTAAAAGATCACTATTAATGATTATAATACCGCCTAGAATGTTTTGCTATTTTAATAATTTTTACTACACTTTTCGTGCGAAAACGAGTCTGTTATCTACATATCTAGTGTGGTTTATACCCATAAGTTAAAGCAAAGTGTTTTAAAAGACTCGCTAGTAACCAAAATGAGTAAATGCTAATTCCATAACAAAAATATTTGAAAACATTTCTCCTTTGTAGCCATTCGTGCCTTCGGCAGTGAAAATTTTAAAGACAAATTGTTTGCAAAAGTCGTCTACAACGCCGACACAGGTAAAGCCTATAAAGTAAATTCTTAACTCTACGCGGCGATGTTCGTAAATCTGACGAGGTGAAACAACTTGTCGTCGGCCGAGCCATTTTTTGCCACTAGAGATTTGTTTGCTCGTGGTACAGAGCGGGCGGACTGTGTCTCCACGGAAACCCATAAACATGATCAAGTCGGGCCGACTCTGCCGCTTTTTTCCCGCGCCCCACCCGGACGTGGGTGGAGCCAACCAAATGGGCGGCGCTTCAGAAGTGGAGGGGATAAAATAACCCAATGGGAAGCCTCAATTTTGTACTGACTCTTGAAAAGGATGGAAGATTGGGTTTCTTATTGGCGGTTGGGACGTGGCTCCGCCTAGAAGGCGGGGCGTATTTGGCTCTCTCCTACAGCGGAGGGGCGTCGGGTGTCGTCCGCGCGCCAGTCTGTGTCGAGACTCGAACGCGTGAACAAGGTATAGGCCGGTCGCACACGACAGACCCCCGGCATGCAAAGCGCGCGCGCACCGGCCCGCTGACGCGCAGGGATGGCAGCGCGCCGCGCAGCCGCCGCGCATTCAACCAACTGTGATACGTTTACTTAATTTCGCATTAGCCGTAGTAATAAGGAAACTCATACGTCCGTGCCGTATAGACTTTGAGAGACAGTGTTTTGTGTGAAGCCGCCCATATGATCGTCCCGATGGCAGCGTACGCGCAATTTGGCTACTCGTACCCGCCCGCCTCGCAGGTATGTTGCTATTATTTGATGACAAATAAGAACAGCTGGTATTTATTGTTCAGTTATGTTAAAATTATGGTACCTTACCTACATACACTACCTGTATGTATAGGTACACTTCTGTTTGTCTTAGTCTATCTGTAACTATAACCTATATTATATAGCCAGTAATGTAATTAGCAGTCTTTTAGACATAATTAGTCTTCTTTAAAGATATTCATTACAAATAATTACATCTTATATGTAGGTAAATAATTTTATAATCATAATAATAGAACCTAACAAGTAGGTAGTATCTGATCTTATCTTAAATAAGAACAGTCAACCTTGTACTAAGTCATGATGACAGATGGATAAACATACATTTAAATATAATATTGATGTTTTACAATTAACACTGAACAGCAGAAAGTATAAAAGTTTTTTGCCTAGTTTATGCTAATGTTTAACAAGGCGTTATATTAACTTACCGAACCTACTTGTTTAAATCATTTTTTGACAGTAAGAAGCCCCTGAAAGAAATACAATGTTATTTACTTGTTAGGTTTACCAACATTATTAACAATTACATCCCATTCTTAATTTTTTACGATCTAAAGATTTCTTTGAAATGTCTAATAAGAAACTTAACAGTTCTAAAAAAATTACATTTCCTATCTTATTATTTGTATAAGCAATGTATTCATGTAGGTATACAGGTATTGGTGATTATTTTTGTATAAAAGACTTGTACCTTTTTCATTTGTTATTAATTTAATAATTTGAGACACCTTGTCTCTCCGTCTACTCTCGTAACGGCATTAAGTATTTTCGTCAGTTTAAGATTGTTCATCTTTTTTATATATATTAGAACATTCTTGTATTATTTTAAAATATAGCTAGTTTGATCCATTTAGAAAACTATTTCCCATAATTGAACTGTTGTATATCAGTGATTTGTACAATATAGGGGTGTACCTTCTTAACCTGTGTTACCACATATGTAATAGGTATATATTACATAGTAAGTACTATACTATAGGTATTACTAGTATTCGTCTCATGCATGTATACCTAGCTTAGATATATGATCTACAAAATTACCTACTATTAAGATTATGTTAATGCTAACTCTTGGGAAAGCGTAGAGATACCTACAATTTCAGCGTCGATATATGAAATCGATGTTTATTCAGACTTTACTATTATTGCCTTATTTTCTTTGGTTCGTTCTAAAATCTGACTACACCGTAGCTACGAATATAACTTACCCTTCTCAATGCCTTTACAGATTATTTCGGTGTACCTAGTCTTTGACTCCCTTGCCAATATAAATATAGGTAGGTAATATGTTAATGTCTAGACGTAAAATGCTCGTAGTAATTTTATACTGTTTTTATAATCATGTGTAATTAACTATAAGTGGTTGTCTATTTAGTTTTAATCTCATAATTCGTATGTACCTACCTATCTAAGTTTGCAAGTCTTATTGTAGGCAACAACCGTTATTATTAAATAATAGTGAAATAAAGACATTAATATTCATGCTTTAAACTTATTCTAATAAGGTTTATTATAGCCATTTAGCCATAGTACCTATGTCGGCAGTTATTTTAAATTCATATTATTATACTAAAAAAAACATTCAATTTTAGCCTACAGTACTTTATCCCCAAAAGTTTTTATTTCCTATAATAATTGTGTAATAACTTATACTTATGGTTTAAATTATAATCAGTTAACATCACCCTTCTGCCGCTGCGTACAAGGGTAAATATTACTTTACATGCATTATTTTTTCTATCTTTATTTACTTAGTAAGATAGTTACAAAATTATCTACTAAATATATACCTACTACTCACTTGTATGGTAAATATCAAAAATTGTATACACAATTACTTTTATTGTTTTTCACATAACCAATATTTATTAACTGACATACAAAGAGAAGAATCAAAGAAAATAAGGACAAAAATATTCTTGGAAATCAGCATAAACAATCTGGTTTCGGCAAATGTAGAGTTCACATCCTATAGGCATTAGTAATGAAATATTATAATAACTTGGTGTTGTTATAAATGTATAAAATGTTTATTGTTTATTGTACATGAATGCAGAGCAAGGTGTTTTTATAATATTATTATGATGTTAATACAAACGTAGTACAACTTTGTCAGCCCGTACCTACTAAGTTTAAAGAAACATTTTCATTATTATCAATGTAGTCGAGTCATGGTACGGTAAGTTAGTTACGTACTTATTAATTTGTAAATTTTGATGTTCTTTGAGCGATATTAACGTTAAATGTGTACAAGTAATAAATTGCGTACTTTGTATGATTATCTCTTGACATTTCGATAACCCGTTGACGCTTAACCGACGGCACCCTTGCGCTCACAGTGCGGCCAATTATTAAGTACATCTTTCTTTTAAAAAGGGAATATAATTATTTAAATAAGATAAGGTACGTGCTAATGGCGCTTACATCTGTTGTCTACGTTCGTTGTACGTATAAAACGATAATGTAGTCGAGTCATAGCTTAACATTTAAGTAATAAAAGACTCGACTATAGTTAACGTCCTTATTTAATTACAAATGGTCATGTCAGGCTAATCTCATGTGAATTGCTAACAGTAGTTTAATGGCAAAGCAGCTTAATATCTTTTTGAAATCATTAAAAACTGTTCTGTATTTTTTTATACTGTAATCAGTCACTTAGGTCGGCAACTGCGTTGTTAGTAATTGTAGTTTTTTCTTCTGCAACTATGTAACATCGAATAGATTGCCAACATGCAAAAGATTAAATGATGATTGTATAAAAAACACACATGCAGATTAGCTATTGAATTAATTCTTAAATAGGTTTGTTACAATAACAAATAAGCATTATGTAAGTTGACAAGTAAGAAGTTAATTCTTTCCTTATTAAAATTCTTTAGAATTAAAAATACCACCAGCATTTTTAATCATATGATTTTTTTTCATGTGATAGGCGGCAGACTAGCAGACGGATCACCTGATGGTAAGCGATTGCCGCCGCCCATAGACATCCGCGACACCGAGTTGAGTCACTGGTAAATATAACACAAGCAAACACTTTGATGTATATTATATTTATGTTTCTTCTGTTGTCTGAAATCCGAAACACAAGTGCTTAATAAGCTACTAGGTAGTATGGAAACAGGTAAATACTAGATGTCGACAACATTAAAATTTCGTGAACTAAAGTCCCTGTTTCTTCCCAGTAAACAATACCAAAAACCCCGGGAACACGACACGGGAAACTAACACAGAATAAAAATCTCAGAGCAGCACACGAGTCACTAGACGAAGGCGTTAGATAGTCATAAATATTTATTTTCAAGCACAAACCATCTGCCACTTTTGACGCACCATCACCTCTAATCACCGACCTTATCATAAAATATCCGTCACCCGTGCGAGCTTCAACCTCTAGACAGCATACCGAGTTTAGTACCAAAAAAACCCAGGTGGCGCCTCTTTGAACGACTGCCATCAGATAAGGTTTCAAAGACAGGTAAAGATGACCCTTGCCTAAGATTTCCTTATTTACAACTCCCTATAAAAGTCTTTATGCTGGGCTCATTTGAAAAAAACTTAACATATTACCAACATATTAGGTTAATATTCTCAGGATAATGCTGTCGTATAATTTAGTGAGAAAGATGTGTAAAAAACAGGTCAAGTGCAAGTTGGACTTGAGCACGAAGGATTCTTTTTTATATTATAGCGGACAAACGAACAGACGGTACACCTGATGGTGAGTGTTCACTGCCAGCCATGGACATCTGCAACACCCAATATATCACATATGCGTTCTGTAGTAAATAAGCAACAAAAAAAATTGGATTTTTTGTATGGGGAGGATAGGCTCCCATCCAAAAAATCGTATTTTTTTGCCTCAAATATTTATTTTATTCAAATTTTACTATAAAAGTACCTAAATTACAGTTGTTATTTTGTAAACATTTCAAGTGCCTGATGCCACTATTGATATCTAGCAAAATTTGCGTTTGTTGTAATGTACCTCTTTAAATATTGATTTATTTTGATTTTAGTATTTGATGTTATAGCGGCAAAAGAAGTACATAATTTGTAACAACTGCCTGTGTTATGAGGATTTTGCAAGGATCCTTGTCCTCAGGGGAATTATACACTCTCAGAAAATAAACAGATAGATATACGCTTTATTGCACAAAAAGGTCACAGAACTGAAAGTTATTGTCATACCTACAATCTTATCACTAATAGCGATATCTTCCATAAAAATTTAGGGCAAAGCTCAGAGGTGATTTTATTGCACATTAAAAAGAATTAAAAAATTAAACAAAAAACATGTTTACATACTCTGGCCGTACATTTTTGTACTACAATTTTTTTTTCTCAGAACCTACAAATAATCGCGGAAAATACATAGTTCATATACCTAACATGTAGAATGATTGACAGTATAGGTAGGTACTTCATGCTACACTCAATTTAATTCAGTCCAGACCTACCTATACTTGTATAGTTAGGCCTATTTTATATGTTAAGTTTCATAGGACAAAAATACCGGTTACGAAAAGCCTTAGAGACTAGAATGTAAGGATAAAGTCAATACTATTTGGTCTTGTCATATTTATTTATTTGGGAAACTATTATTAGCACCCTTGTGAATGAAATATCTATCT
Source organism: Marasmia exigua (assembly GCA_019059595.1). NCBI lineage: Eukaryota > Metazoa > Arthropoda > Insecta > Lepidoptera > Crambidae > Marasmia > Marasmia exigua. The sequence goes on along the minus strand of CM032494.1, from coordinate 9,575,643 downwards.
TACAATGTAGTCCAAATAGCTGCCAGTAGCTCGCTAGTACCAGCCTATTGTATACTTTCCTATTGCAGGGCAAAGGCGTCTATCATAGAAATCAAATCATCGCTACTATGACGGAATTAGGCTTAATCACCTCGCTTGCCTAATGCGGATTGGTGATCACAAACCTGAGCTATATTTGAAAAAATCGAAACATATCTTTGCTCGACCCGGAAAGCCCGAGATCATGGCCCGGTACTTAAACCACTAGACCAACGGGGCGACCAAATAGCTGATTAAAAAAAATCAGTTATAGATAAATTTATGGTCATTGAACGATTAGTTCATGAACACATTTTGATAGAAAACTCATAGATAATATTCAATAGTAGATAATACTTATTTGAGTTGCACAATGCACATGTTCATACCTAATTGTTGATTTTAAAGAAATATAAATTCAAATGTTTTGTGGTCTAGTGTTAATTGTATCAGCTTTTATAAAATAATATATGCATAATTTTATATTATAATTGAACTGTGATTTGATTACCGATAGTAATATCGGTACCGTTATGAATGGTAACAATTTGTGTGTAAACACAACAAATAGATACAACACCATATACTCGCACAAAATTAAATACATGACATACCAAATGTTCAAATAAGCGTTTACAAAAAAATAACTGTGTCCTGCTTGTAATGTTGGTATAATTAATCCCATATTCTGACATTGATAGTCCAGCAAATACGTCATTGAAGATGTGCAGGACCTATTTTTAAACAAACAATGAATAAATAACCCATCCCCTTGTGTCTTTACTTGTCATTTGTAATTAATAAAACACGTTAATGCGCCTTGCTCACTTAATTGACAGCACCTGTAACGCTAGCATTACTACACGAATAATTGTCTGCATGCTTAATTTTGGCATGCCTTCGCCATTAAGGGTATCATCATCATCATCAGCCCATTTAAGTCCCCACTGCTGGGGCACGGGCCTCCCTCAATCACATGAGGGGTAATTGCCATACTCGCCACGCTTGGCAGACGGGTTGGCGAGGGTTTTGAACTAAATGCAGAGTTTTCCTTCTCTGGGTGCTGATGATTAAGCCAGCAGCTTTACCTTAGTCGCCTTTTACGACACCTCGGTAAGAGTGAGGGTGGCCTATTCTACTCTGCCGGGGACCACACGGCCATTAAGGGTATATTTTTGTATTTTAAGTAAAGAAAATACATACTTACTTGTCAAATAAATGTAAAGTTGTGTGTGATTTAGAAAAATGTAAATTGGAACATCACACAAATTTGTATAGAATGACAGCCCTATACCAAAAAATTGTATCGAAATAAGGTTGATCGAATTGGCCCTTAAAATGATAAAAATACTAGTCAGAATAGAGTTTAAATTCGACTACCCTATCCAGCTTTGAAGGATAAAAATATTAGTCAGAATAGAGCAATAACTTAGCACTTAAAGTTATGTAGGACGAGCAACGACGAACAGCCACCACATTAACTAAAACAATATTTGATAAGTCAAATTTCTTCAATCAATTCACACCCTTAATCTCAAGCATGTTTGCTTCAATATCGATGGAGGAAGTTTTACAGATTGTAGTAACGTGATGTGTGCTGAACCTTATATTTGCACTTCATATGGAAAAATAATTTAAAATTTCCCCTTAGATTTTCCTCCAAAAAATTGTGGATAATACCTATACTCGTAAATTTTGGCTATGTGCAATTTTCAGCATTAATAGTGCATTATATGCGACGGAAAAACTTGTTGCCAATTAGGTAGTGTTGGCTTGACAATGTCACTTTAAATTTCTTTTATAAAGATGATTTCTAAAATTACAAGAAATTAATTGCATACTTTTTCGCAACACGGCATGGCACTTATTACGGCTTTGTTAAACTGGGAAACGCCATTGGCGTAAGGGAGACGAGGCCTATACTCAGCAGTGTGTACTATACTGTGCTGATGATGATGATGATGAAAACGGGGAGCCAACTTTTATTTTGATCTGTAAAGTAGATTATTAATGATTTTCTAAAATCTATGATTTTGTAGAAATAAAAATCGTCAGTATTTGAAGCTTACAACTTACATAATGCAGTTCTAGTTCCTTAAAAATAAAATGCGATGAGTGAGAAGACAAGCAGTACGGGAAATGTAAAGAAGATCTGGACACTCCACGTGACCGACCCAACTGCGCGAACATGAACCTTTCCGACGACAGCCGGCTGCTATGGGCATTGAACCGCGTTTTCAAGCACTTGCTTAGTACAATCATTATTATTTTCCTTTATTTTGAGCTGTTAAACTCTATTCTACACTATGATCTTATACAATTTGGTAAAATCAACGATATCAATAAAATTGAAAGTACATCAAATTTTGTTAATTATGATATACTTACAATGTTATTGTTCGCTATTAATAAGGCATAAGTGATGAACACATTATTTACATTTCGATTTTTACTTTTTCAAACATTATTTCTGAAATTATTTTTTGAATAAAAGAACAAAAACACAAGAAAATTAAGACAGTAACTGATAAATAAAATTAAGCTAAAAGTAAATAAAAAGTAAAGTTAAAACATTATTTCTTAGCTACTTGTGTGAAAATGAAAAATTAATCATCAATAAGGAAAAAAAATAATCGATCAAAAAAAGTATCTTATTTTTTGTTTTGAAATTCAAGAACAAAATAGCGAAATTGTGTACTTAGTTTTGTTGCTAACCATACGCAATACGAATGTACTCGCAAAACCGAGAATTCAAACGCAGTACCCGAGACTCGGAACACTATGGCAACACAATGCAAACCCACAACAATTTTACGTCTAATTGAGCGTATGCAATTGACCATTGAAGTGGACGCAATGGTTGTTAGTAGTTAATAGCCCTCGCATATTGGTTCATTGGTAGAAAATCAAACAAATGCTAGAGAATTGCTATGGCGCAACATTCCTTTGTAAGCGACTCGTCTATTCTTCGGTTTTTTTCCTCATCTTTTTACCCGACCGCGGCGATTCAAAGAGAGGGTAATGTGATTCGCGTGGTTGCCTCCACTGACACATTGCCGATACTTCTGCATGAGAGAAAAACTGTAATAAATGGTATTGATGATATACACGATGCAAGTATGGCTTATTTGCTAGCTTATTTAAATAAATTATGAAAATTAGTAAAATAACATGACTTAATAATGATAGGAGATACCAATGAGGGCAGTGGTCGTTTTAAGACTGATATATCACAACTACTGTAAGTACACTTACATTCAATCGATCTCAATAATTTTAGAAGAATGAGTTTACTTTTGTACTTGTATTTTTTTGGAATTAATTGAAATGTATATAAAAATAAATTAACTTAGTACGTTTCAAGTATAGGGGTGATGTTGCGGGTTTCCAGGATTATTGAATTTATTAAATAGTACAACGTTTACTATGAGATCGATAGTTGAATAAAAAAAAACTTTCCCATTCATATCTACCCTTCATAGCTTATCCGTTACTTTGAACCAGGAAGAGACTTTTGTGCTTTCATCGTAAGTCTTATAATAAAAAGTTGTTCTATTTAAGCAATAAAATCACCCTGAAAAGCCGTTGCAGTTTATTTTATAGCACTTATCTATATGTATATCATATTACTGTAAAAAATAAACTTGGTACAAAAATTATAGTTAATTTTATTGGTAACCTATATTCCCCCAGCGACTTTTTTAATGCAAATTACCTACGTCAACATAGTGTCCTACTGATTTTGGTTTGTCTAATATTATGATTGGTATTTAATTGTTTGACTCGCTTATGTCCATAGTCAATCCTACAAGTAGTTATTTATGCTAATACTATGTATGTACCTACGGCTATCGGCATCAAATTAAATTATGTTGTGAGTAAGTACAGGGTATATACAGTTAAACTGTAACATTTTTTAAACATAAACGTCATTACGTTTTTTTTTGTTATGGCAATCTCTAGCAATTTACATAATCTTAAGTAAATAATGCACTTTAGCATTTATCACAGTTTTCGGGTGGGACTCGAACCCACGATCTATTGCTAACTGGGCAACTGCTTTACCGACTAAGCTACCGGAGACCTTGGTATGTAGACGAATTTTGTAAGTGCTTTTTGGTTCACCGTGAGTCGACGATAGTTTCATCAATATTTGTTGACAACACGTTTGGAACAGTGGTAGTGAACGCTGCCTTTGGGCCAAGGGTTGCGGGTTCGATCCCCGCACAGCACAAACATTTGTGTGCATGAACATGTTTGTTTGTATTGGTCTAGGTGTTTCCTATGTATTATAAGTATGTATTTACAAAAGAAAAGTATTATATGTATATATTTGTAATCCCACTGTTGATTCTGATATCCGTAACACTTGATGGTGCTTGAGCTACCTATCTCGGGGTTAGATCAATGTATGTGATGTTGTGAAATATTTATTTATTTATTTAAATCTCCTCTCTGGTCGTGTCACAGTAGTGTCCCATCGGAATATGAGGGTAAGGAAATAGAGAGTGCACTTGTGTTTGCGCACACACTTGAGCACTATAATATATCCTGCGTACGTGGCTGATCGTTGAGATTGGCCGCCGTAGCCGTAATCGGTTGGAGGATTTATTTATTTGTACGGACCTACAAATATACCACCACCACCCACCACCCGAAAACTGTCAGATTTTTTTAAGTGCATTATTTACTAAAAGTTATTATACATATATTTGAAGCGACTTTTGTCAGGAATAGGCTTGTCTTATTTTTTCTTATTGACCATGTCCTATTATTTTCTAATTTCAACTAGGCTCTGAAAAATAAAATCATCGGTGAGACTCTCCGTTAGCCTATAAAAATCGAAAATCACTTAAAATAGAACTTGCTAAAACGCTCCATACAAACGTCTACCGAACTATGACGTCAGCGACCGCTAGTTTGTGTGCATCGCTGGAAAATATTGCTCGATAGCTATATTAGATAATGCAAATACATATGTATCATAACAAAAGTTGCTATCAATCGCATAACTTATCATAATACTTTATGTATAAATTCGAATACCCTAACCAGCTTTGAAGGCTGCGACAAAAAAAGACATAAGTATATAATATAAGTTAACGAGCTCTAGTAACAATTTTTACTGTTACTTCTTAATTTTATTATAAAAATCTGCCCATCTGCCCATCGGCATCGGAATGTATTTTGAGTTTCATATAAGTAAGTAAATCATTATTACATTTATACACAACAGAATCACATAATATACAATAGATAAATTTAAGTTATTAGACAGGTAATTTAAAAAATGTACTTAATGCATTGTATTTTTAACTAGTGGCCCGCCCTCACTTTCAGGACATTAGTTCCACTTCATACCGATAGATGTCGCCAGGTGTCGATTACATCGCGCAAGCGTTTCTTTTTTTCGAATTACCTACAAGAGTTGCCGCAGTCTATAGGATTTATCTCTTTATAAATAGCATAGAAGATAAGTGTAACAAAGGCGAGAATGGTCACCCCGAAACTATATGTTTTACCTAGTATCATGCGACATTACACTTGACAGTAATATTTAGAACAATTTTAGTGCAAAAAGTTACTTTGTCTCAATTATTCACATTCTTTTGCCGTTAATAACAAATTAGTTGTAAATTATATTGTGCAGCAAAAAGAGATAGCAATTATGTTAACATAGCATTATCGTTGTATTCTAATAGGCGTATACGTCTTTACAAGTTATACCTAATGAGTGTCTAGGTGTGTAATATTGCAAGAAAATAAATTGCTAGTAAAATAATTGTATTTTACATTTTTTAATTGTTGATTTAAGTCGGTGAAACTTGTAGTAAAATGCACATTCATGTTTTCATTCATTCATTTGACATTAGCAGAACTGTATATACCCACGTCCAAATTTTATTAATAATAATCATTTTAAGTTCTGGTTCAGATTAATTGAGAATGATGAATACTTGTTATTTTGAGAGATTGAGAACACAAAAAAGATAATGATTTTACAACTTATATTTTAATTTGTAGAAAAAAGTTGGATGCATGATAAGAAACGTTTTGACTGTTCTATTCACCTTCAGATACTGAATGGACTATAGTTAATACGCCTCTACTACTAGACATAGCTCTGCCCATATATTCGTCATTTGGCTAGTTAATTACTTTTTTTCTAAATAGTTTATACTATTTATCAAACAGAAGAATTAGTTGCTTTGTATAATTGAATTTACCTAATTACGCATCACACAGCAAAACTAACTATCGAACAATTAATTCACGTTAACTGCCGAACACATATTAACGGCACGAACAATCATGAAAGTATCTAGGAACAGCCCGCATGTGCCTACTGCGGCGAAATCATTATCGTTTATACACCCAAATTCCGTGCGAACGCCAACGCCGTGCGTAAAGTGGATCCATTTATCTGGAAATCCGGTGGGAGGTCACGGGAAAAGTCCACAATAAAAGCCGGGGCCGGTAGCACAGTTTAATTGAGTCCTCCGACCTCATAATCCGCGCCTCGCTCCGCCCGCTAAATGTTATTTATACGGCAAACTCCAAACACCCGCCGGCCGCCGCACCTATCCGCTGCGTGCGTATAAATTTTCGCCTATTGCGAACCGTTCTGCCCGGCAGTTTGTTTCGGCGACGCGTCATTGCTTTTACTGTTTTTCTTCCACCTCACTCCAACCCGGTAATTAATTTTCAGCGATTATTGCCATTGCCTTTATGGTTGTTATTAAACTTGTCGATAATTTAAGATGGAACACGGCTCTCAAATTGGCGCGTCGCGGCCGATTGCCCCTGCGCGTACGCTTAGATTGTGCTCGCCGGCAACGATTAGTCCACGTTGAATTGTTAGTATGTACGGCACGCACGGCGAACACTCGCGACTTCATATTCGCGTGAGTTTTTATTCGTTATTTACAATCATTTTCTCCAAACGAGGCATGGGGCCAGATACATTCTTCACCGCACCTATACATGTATCGTCTCGAAGGTATCGCTTTATGAAATAATAAGTACGAGTATTTATTGTCGAGTTGTCGCAATGCTACCGGTTGAGTAATTAAAGAAAATATCAAGTGACGCTTTTTATCCGTTAACTTTATAACTTGAATAGTAACATTAACATACTTTTACGCTCTGATGATCGCGAACGTTGCAGAATTTATTAATGCCCAATGGTCGCTGATTGGACATGTGGCTCGAACGCTGTACGGCGAGAGCCATAAATGAAGCACCGGCCGAGTATAACTACTGGGAATTTGGCCATTGGAATTATCGATGCAATCCGCCAGACAATAATTGAATTGAAACGCGTTAAATAACCATTAATTGTTGTTGAAAGCTCGATTGATATTTATCAAGTGTGCGAGCGGGCGAATTTCGATATTTTAGTCCACTCCAGTCCCAGGGTGGCGGTTGTCTGCCGTGAGCCTAGTTTGCTTTGCCACATATAGGTAGGTACTATGTCTGGTGTATGCCTGTATTTGCGAGTTAGCGCGTGTGTCAGCGAGGCGTCGCTCAGTCGTGTTTCGATCGCCACGCACCGCGTGAACTCGTTTTTCGTGACGACGTGCGTCACGCACGCACATTATTTCAATTTTACTACAAGAATCGAGCTATTTGGTCGCGTATAGCCGTATCATTGTTCGCGTTTATATCCACCCCGAGTGAGCATGCATTCTACATTCCGCCGCCTAGTCTGACTTTCTGACAGACATAGATATTTAAACCCACATGACATATTGTATATTACAATGTAAACGCATTATTATGACGCTGCTCAGCGCAGAATACCGAGCTCTGGTACCGCATAATAATGTTATGTCAGCATAGTGTAAAGTACCTACTTGAAGACACATTATCGTACTGAAAGGAGGTGTTTAGAAAATTCAATGCCTTACCGCACGTTTTTAGTTAAGTAATACTTGTTTTAATGATTTCAAGATCTAATAAGTAAATAGTGAGAAAATTATTATAAGGAGTCAAGCAGCTTTGGGGGACCATGATTAGATGTTATGAGAATTCTAAACACATTGTGATTTTTCAATTCAACGCTAAATTATTATATGAGTCCATTTTTTAATATTATTCCATCATGTATAAATAGACACACACCTAACATGTTCATTAAATGCTTCGGCATGACTGTGCCGGCTCGACCGAAGTGATACCACGGCCTCACAGAAAACTAGCGTGAAGCAGCACTGTGCTGTGTTTCGCTGCGTGAGTGAGGGTATCGGAGACCCAATCCGGGGGAATTGGGTTTAAAGGTTGGCAGCGCACTTGTGACTCCACTGGTGTCGCGGGTGTTACCATCAGGTGATCCGACTGTACGTCTGACATAAAAAAATGAAAGTTTTGAAAAGCAACAATTTATAAACTATAAATACTCATCATATTTTATAGAGGTTTGCTTCTCTACTTTGACGGTGTATGCAACCACGATGCGAAGCCATACTTTTTATTCCTACTAGTACTTAGTGTGTTTCACTATACAATACATACGAATATATATGTATTATAAGTACTCGTATAGTTTTATCACTCATCACACTCAATATTGATTTTGCTAGACTGCCTTTCAAAATTGTATTGAATACTTTTACGACTTATACCTACCAATATAGCATTGCCTTTATTGAAAATATCATCAAAACTAAGCTAATAAAAAAAGTTATCTTTTTAGGTAATAGTTTTTTTCTTACAAATTTTGATCATCCACTTACCAGAATAGACCAGCTGTTGAGTAGGAAAGGAATAATAATTAGAGGTGAACTGTAGGTAACAGACCAATACCCAAAAGTGACAAATATTCACTACTTAGTAGGTACGGCATACAATGATTTCCATCAACCATGTCAAAGGTAGTATGCAATGCATTGATATGTTTTTGTGATGCCACATAACGGAGCCACCTCAGTGACGTGAAATCAGAAAATAATTCTTACATTCCACATTCTCCAATATCTACCTAATAGAATTCATATACTTCTATAGTTCTAATGCTCAGTTCTTAGGTAAACTTTTAGACTGAACTGATGTTGATAGGGTATCTAATTCTAGTTAAGGTCAGGCTAGCAGAATATATGACGATGTTGTCTAAATATTTTATTAGATTAGTCCATTTCGAGATGCCGGACATTGATCGTCTCCCTATACAACAATAGCCGAGATATTGTGGGGAAAGATTTTCGATCTTGACCTGTGACTGTGATGTAATCATTCATATCGATCGAATTATCTATCTGTGCAAAATTCTATCCTACTAGATTTATTAATTATATTTTTAATTTTTATGATCCGTTTCTACTTCTAGTATAAACTCAAGACATCTCTACTAATGTTACATTAAACAAGTATGTAAACACTGTAACTCATAGACTTACTACTTACACACGATGCTCCCGCATATGAACAGGATGCTCGCACACTTGCACACGCTGTTCCCGCACAATCACTGGCTATCACACATGCATACAGTGCTCCCGCACATGGTAAGGATGTTGCCGCACATAGGTACAAACGATACTCTCACTCATGAATAGGGTGCTCCCGCACATACACTGAAAGCTCCCACAACATGAATATGACGCTCCTACACATGCAAAGGTTGCTTTCGCACATGCACACGATGTTCCCGCACAATCACTGGCTATCACACATGCATACAGTGCTCCCGCACATGGTAAGGATGTTGCCGCACATAGGTACAAACGATACTCTCACTCATGAATAGGGTGTTCCCGCACATACACTGAAAGCTCCCACACATGAATATGACGCTCCCGCACATGCAAAGGTTGCTTTCGCACTTAGGGTGTTCCCGCACATACACTGAAAGCTCCCACACATGAATATGACGCTCCCGCACATGCAAAGGTTGCTTTCGCACATGCACACAATGTTCCCGCGCATACGGTGCTCCTGCATATGCATAGGGTGCTCCCGCACATATACATGGTGCTCCCGCACATGCACTGGAAGCTACCACATATGCATACGATGCTTCCACACATGCATACGGTGCTCCCGCAAATGCACTGATTTAGGTATAGGAATGCAAAAACGTATCAACAAAAAATTGTTATTAATATTATTATTTTTTTATATGAGAGGTGGCAGACGAGCAGACGTATCACCTGATGGTAAGCAATTCCGCCGCCCATGGACACCCGCAACACCAGTGGAGTCACAAGTGCGCTGCCAACCTTTTCCCCTTCCCCCCCATTGGGCCTCCGGTAACCTCACTCACACGGCGAAACACAGCGCAGGCGCTGCTTCACGCCGGTCTTCTGTGAGGCAGTGGTATCACTCCGGTCGAGCCGGCCCATTCATGCCTAAGCGTGGCTCTCCCACATCAACAAAACCATGTTTACAAACAAAAAATAGGAAATATAATGAAACATTATGAATACAGACCATAACATATACCTATAAACAAAATTATGATCACATTTATCTAAATAACGAAGTCTGGTCGTGACCATAAGGATCCGCGACACATTTCTGAAGAATAGCGAGAAAAGATTTATATTTATGATACGCATGACATTCGCGTCAATTGAAAGGAGGATCCTTTGTGATCCGCGGCGTCGTGTTTTGTGAGCAACGCGTCGCCACGCGACGCACACGTTACCTTGTTATCTACATACTTAGCAGAAATTTTATAACGGACTAAATACCAAAAATTCAAGTTTTTGGCGGTTCACGATGTTAGTCCAGAGTATTCCACAGTGAGTTTTTATTATAAACAGCGTTTTTAAAAATAGAACACTTTTTATTAAGTTTTCTTTAATCAATTGTGTATTTTCTACTAATCCTAATCCATAGATGCTAATCGACTGCTGTTGAAACAAACCGACATCAATAAAATTAGATTTATAAAACGCAAAGTCACATCACTAAATCCTTCAGTTTATATTAATTTGCATATTTGCAAAGGTTTAGATTGTTTTATTCATCATTACAACTTGATTGGATAAATTAAATAACAACCTTTAGTAACTTTAGCCAACATTACTAATCGCAAACTTTTGGCAAATTTAGATTTTAATAACCGGATATATCAGACGAAAATTTACCAATATAAAATAACAGTTAGAACAACAAAGATTTTGGTTAATAGGTACATAACCTTCACACAAAACGATATAAAGTATCTTTTAAATATCTAAAAAACGCATTTAGGCGTTTTGTAATGTTAAAAATAATGCCTTTTGGAAGCAAAACGCGACCATTTTATAAGTATGTATTACACAACAAGAAATCTACTAAGGTACATAGTACAATTTTCTTTGTTCGTTATCTAATAAATCAGGTACAAAGTACAATTGCATTATAATAAAGTGAAATGCAGAAAGTGCTACAAAAACGCCTAGTTAGTGTTATGCGAATTAATGCTAATATGGACAGTTACATCTTTCAACGCAACGCGATGCTTTATTTGATTAAGTGCCTTTAGTGTGCTAGCGCGTTAACAAAAGTACAATCGACAGTTAACTGCTGCAGACAATAGCTTTTATGCTCTAGTAATTAAGCGCACACAAATTAGCGGTGAATTTTCATTCTGAAATTCAACAAGTAGAAAATTTTACCTAAATATTTTAGCGTTTGTTTTACATCATGATCAGTAAATACGAGTACGTGGCATGTAAAACATACGAACAAAATATTTTGTAAAATAATACTAATGAATAAAAGATACGATTTCATTTAGTACTTCGTATTTTTGCTACACGTCATGATGAGATTTACGTTAGAGATTATCATTATAATTAACATCATAAGCTATAACAAGTGTATTTGTCTGCACATCTAGGTGTAGGTAAATAGTAACTAGGAAAAAATATTAGCTATCTACCTGTACAGATTAGGTTGGTTGGTTTAGCGGCGTGTAGCTTCTTACTGCTTGATGAGATTAAGACACATTAATTTCACTTATCTCGATCTGAGAGCCCTGCGTGCTCGAGTTGTATCCAGTTGGGATCCCTGACCTCATCCAATAAAAATAATTTGTATACATTTCGCCTTGTTTATTTGCTAACCTTACATCCGGTGGCGGCCGTCTCCACTCTGACTTTGCACTACTTAAGAAGCGATCTGAATCTTTTGAAATTAGAAACGTAGTTTTAACAAGTTGATTTTTATTTAATTACAAAAATATAAAATTCATCATAATCAAATAAAATGATTAGATCTGGTATATGGTATATTTATGAAAAAGAAGTTAACCACCAAATAAATTATTTAGAAAAAAATTAAGTCTCGCGTACTTGAAAATCCAAAGACAGAGTACAGCTTGATAGTAACTTTATAGGTATAATGGCCACAATGCTACCAGCCCTTTATCATAAACATAATATTTTTTTAAATAATGTTTAAAATGACCTTTTACGTGACATGTTCTTCCATAAACATGTTAAACACATTAAATAAAAGGTGGACGAGTAAGGCTTCTTTGCACGCAAGAATTATCAATGACTCTAGCTGCGAGTGTACTCTTAATAATCGACTCCCGTTCGTCAAGCTCTTCAAAATAAAAAAGAGTGGCGTTTACAGGGCAATCATTATAATGATCGGTTATCGATTTGTTGTGTGGCGTGCTTGCTAAAGGACCAAAATTTGGTGCGCTCGATTACGCCTCTGCCGCGGGCGATTCCGTAATCTATTCCTACCGTACCGTCCTCACGATACTGAACTTATCGTCCTCCTTATAATTTAGGAAAATTCATATAATAACATCTGATAACAATCAAATTATTATAATGTCCTCTTTAACATATCCCCGGCGAAATTGGAGCGAGACGGGCTTTCGAGACGGGATAATGCCTCCGCTAATGTAATGGAAATTATGAGATCATCTTTATGCCTCTTAACAGTGCTTTTAAAATAAACACATTACTTGGGCTTTACTGTCCAGTGGACGGTTTACGATGGCGCATTCCCAGTATAGAATAGTGATGTGAGCTCACTCCAGTTTTATCAAGAAAACGTCTAGCTAGACTAACGCTACACTCCACTCACTTAAATATCAAAACACTTGTCAAAAACTTCACTCATAGTCAGATTATCACAGTCATGGAAGTGGGGACATAAACGCCAATGGTCGCGGACGGGAAACAAAAATCGATTCGAACCATGTAAGTACCACTGAACTTGTTCGCATGACCCTATCACTCGAGATTTTATTGAGAACCTCTTCAATTTAAATGTATAAACGAATCCGTTTACAATAACTCGAGTGTAGCGGAATTCAGTTCAAGTCCCATCACTAGTGTGGAACGGACTTTTATATGGAATATAAATATGGAGGTGCCTCTGTGTCTTTCAATTAAAATAATATGAAACAACTGTAATCGGCGTGAAAAATGATCCTAAAATTTTATTAAAATTATTTGTTATCATGTAGATGCTATTTTACGACTAAGAGACCTATTACGCGCGAAATAACACGCAACGAGTAAAAAAACGTCTCGCCAAGTATCATGCTTATATACCTTACGGGGTGGGCAAAACATCAAGAACTCAAAGAGGCACGTGATGTCAATGTGTAAAAATGGTTTGAATTAAATGAATAACTATATGCACACCATTTATTATACAGCTTATTAGTTACCATTATCTATAATTACATCATCCAGATACGTAAAAAGTCTTTTACATTACTGCCCTCAATATTTTTGAATTTTATTATTCTAAAAAGAACTGGGTCGGATGCCCTAGTCGTAACCATCGTCATAATATATCGTTCGGTTCCATTTCATACCAAATATATGAAGAACCAAGCGGTTTATTTAAATCACAAAAATGTTTGTAACATTTTCCATGCACAAGATCGAGACTAACTGCCACACAAAAAAAATGAGGTACTTTTTAATAGCTTTCATATGGCATATGTCATGAAGTGTTACAATATATAGGATGAAAGCGCCCATTCTTCTTGTATCCGACTATTTGAAAGAGACACATAGACATATGAAACTATCAAAGTTCAAACCGATATCGTATCGTATAAGATGCAAAATAATAATTAAAATAATTGTAATTACCATATTATTTGAATGATTTGATTTATGATGAGATCCGCAGGAGAACTAAGGTCACAGACATAGCCCAAAGGATTGCATGCCTCAAGTGGCAATGGGCAAGGCTCATAGCGAGGAGTACAGACGGCCGTTGGGGCGGAAAGGTCCGCGAGTGGAGACCACGTACAGGAAGTCGCAGCCATGGCAGGCCACCCACAAGGCGGACCGATTATCTGGTGAAGATCGCGGGAATACATTGGATGCGGGCGGTACAGGACAGATCTGTGTGAAGAAATTGGCGGATGCCTATGTCCAGCAGTGGACGTCTATTGACTGAAATGATGATGATGATGATGATATTCTTTGAAAAGAGAAGGTAACTACCGAGTTTCTTGCTGATTCTTCTCGGTAGAAATTGACTTTCCAAATCAGCGGTAGATTACACAATATTTGACAATCATAAATGTTCTGTATGGACTTAAATTGAATAAAGAGATTTTAGATTTTTTGAATAAGCTTCTGAGAAGAATTATGAAAATCAGGAGGTAAAATAAGGAAACATATATGTTTTTTGGAATCTATTAGGTACTTTTCGGTGATAAACATGGGTTTACATAAAAAAAAACATATCTTTAACTGGTCGTTACGCATATCAGATTATAATCTTTATTGCGATTACGTTTACATTATAAGTTTGCAAAAGGTTTTATCTAATATACTTAAAAGCCACGGACAGTTCTCTAACTGCAAACGTAAGTTTGTACGGAATATTGTTTTTTTTATGTGTTAGGTGGCAGACAAACAGATGGATTGCCTGATGGTAAGCGATTGCCGCCGCCCATAGACAACCGCGACACCAGTAGAGTCACAAGAGCGCTGCCAACCTTTAAACCTCACGCAGCGAAATACAACACAATGCTGCTTCAAGCCGGTTTTCTGCGAGGCCGTGGTATCAATCCGGTCGAGCCGGCCCATTCATGCCGAAGCGTGGCTCTCCCACGGTCAATAGAATAGAGTAGAAATTTTAATTTCTACTTAAAAGATATATTAAACATCCGCACATAATCACGCTGGTACAGTATTATGTTGTTACTTATTATATTTCTAGGTTTTTATTACTATTCTTATAGGTTTTTATTTTTAAGGTTTCTATGCGTTCACAAGAACTCAGGTAGAACTAGGTATTTTATTCACATGTCTACATAATAATGGCATCGAAGTGCAGATAAAAGTAATAGATGACTCCATTTTCCACTTCCGTTCTAATTTTTATCTAGACGCAATACAATATGAAATCAGAAACTTTTCAATCAGAAACTTTTCTATCACGTGAATCTACGTTGGTGAAGATCGCGGGAATCCATTGGATGCGGGCGGCACAGGACCGATCTGTGTGGAGAACATTTGAGGAGGCCTATGTCCAGCAGTGGACGTCTATTGGCTGAAATGATGATGATGATGAAGACCATACGTTTATTTCAGTCCATGAATGGAAGCTTAAAAGAATGAATAAAAAACAAGAACTAATTTTAAATATGAAAAAGAGGCAAACTGCATATTATAGTCACGTAGGTATATAGAAATAATAAATATAATATATTAAAAACTATATTGGAGGGGAAAATCGAGGACAGAAGAGGAAGGGGACGTAGAAGAATGACCTGGAAGGACAATATTAAGGTGTGAACCGGAATAAAAGACGCTGCTCTGCTTAAAATCAGAGCACAGAACAGAGAGGAATAACTCAGGGTGATCGCCGACATCCGATGAGGATATGGCACTGGAAGAAGAAGAAGAATGGAAGCTTAGACTAATGGGACAATAACGAAGTATCGGACACCAATAAGGCTAATAATCATTTCTCCAGAATATGTGCATACGTAGTGAAATTAGAAAGCCGCAATTAATTTAACTCTATATCGCATTGAACGTCATATAAACACATTTGTATTGATTACCTAAAATTGGAAATCAGTGGAAAAATAAAAATCGGTACCTACATGTCCAACTGACGTCACAAATAAAGGTATACGACTAGATAAAGGCGCATGACATCGCTCCGTCCACACTTGCTCCCACAGTCCGAATCTCATCAAATATTGACGAGTGCTTGAAAGCCTCCCTTCCCACCTCATAGCTAGGTATCATTATACCTACCCACGGATAGATCACCAGACGCATACATAATGAACCACGCCCCATTTCAATTACGTTCTACTACTGCATAAATGATGAACTTTGACTATTAAAATGACCATTCGAATACCGTGAAATGTACAATAAATAGGGTTAAACTACGGCAAAGGAGATTGGATGGTTGGGCCCCATGGACTCGTGTCAATGTATAGTTTATTGGACTAGTTAATTATAGCACACCGGCCTACAAGTTGAGGGACTAAAAGTTTGTAAATTATATAGGGCTGGACAGGGGAAAGTGACAATTAAAACACATACGTACTTATCTTTGTGTTGTCCATAATGATATGCTTTCTCACTTGTACCGATTTTTAGCAAACATGAAAGTTTGAATGAAAATAAATTATATACCTTAATAAAATAATTTTTGAGCTATAAGTTGCATTATGATTGAATAGATATTGGTCCCGTTTGGAACATTGGTAGTGAACGCTGCCTCTGGTGCATGGGTTGCGGGTATCTGTTTGTATTGGTCTGGGTGTTATCTATGTATTATAAGTATGTTTTTACAAAAGAAAAGTATTATATGTATATATTTATAATACCAATGTTGATTCTGATACCCGTAATACAGGTGCTTGAGCTACCTATCTCGGAGTCAGTTTAATGTATGTGATGTTATGAAAATATTTATTTATTTATATTAAATACCTACAAGTCGTATGTAAATAATATTTATTTTAATACAAAGAAAATTGTATATTGTTTATAAAAAATTGTGATTTCAAGTAAAGAAGGATCACTTGCTATTTTCATAGAATGCCAAGGGAAAGTCAAATTTACGTTTGAAACATGGAAATTCGTATTTCCGAATCCAGGGATTTAGTTTAATACCTAACTCAATAAAATTGGTTCATTATGTTAAATTAATATTAAGTACTGTAAAAGTTCATCAAAGTATTACCACTCTTAATTCAAATAAGTAATGTTGTACTTCAGAAACTCTACATTCACTTTTTTTTATGAGATAGGTGGCAGACGAGCAAATGGATCACCTCATGGCAAGCGATCGCCGACGCCTATTGAAACCCGCAACACCAGTGGAGTCACAAGTGCGCTGCCTAATTTTAAACCATCTTTTCTCCGGATCGGGCCTCAGGTACCCTCACTCGCGCAGCGCAATAAGGCAGTGGTTTTCTGTGAGGCCGTGGTATCACTACGGTCGACCGGGCCCAATCATGCCGAAGCGTGGCTCTCCCATATCACACAAACAATACAAAAATGACGTATAAATATTATCTTCATCTTAGCGTGTACCGTGTAGCTCAGAGTACGCTTGGACCATAATTTAGGATTTGGGGAGTCTGGAAATTGCAATGAAGCGACTGCCGTCTGACCTTCGCAACCCTCTAACAGGGGAACCAGACCAACTGAATCATGGTTACAGAGCGCAACAAAGCACAGTGGTTTTCTGTGAGACCGTGGTATCACTCTGGTCGATTCGGCCCATTCATGCCGAACCCTGGCTATCCCACATCATGCAAAACATGACATATAAATATTATCTTCATCTTAGCGTGTACTAATAACCTAACCTAACCTTTTTTTTTTTTTTTTTTTGGTAACGCAGAGAGAATGCCACCGGCTCAGAAGGAACCGACGTCGGCGCCGATGGTCGGCGCCGCCTTATGCACACCCGGCCGCTGGGAGTCGGCCGGGTAGTGTGGGGCTCTCCCCTGGGGTGCTCCTAGGGGCATACCCACTAAACTCTCTGCGACAGTTTCCATCCCTCGCCCGGGAGAAACTCTCAGAGCGGGAACGCGGGCTATAGGACGAACCTTGCCACCGCGAACCCGCTCAGGGCGAAAGAGGTTCGCCAGTACGGCCTCTTACCACACTCCGGTCCAACGGACCTAGGGCCTCTCCCACGGCCCACCAAACACCGCCCCCCGAATGGCGCCCACACTGCTGGCTGCAGTGCAAACACCACCGGGAGGAGGACTGCGGGTACCCTTCCCCACCCATACACTGCTGGCTGCAGTGCAGAGTGGGTTGGGGAATAAAACCCACAGGCTTCAGAATGAAAACGCCGCAAAACCCAACTCCGCTGGATGCGGAGCCGAGAAAATTGGCACCACCGGTCGACATTGAGCCATCCTGGCTAGACGACCCAACGCCGGACCTCCAGCACATGACCTTACGGCCGCTGAGCCCGAAGGCTCTCCACCCAGTGGGGCCCACGTCGAAAACGCTATCACGCGTAGCGTGACGCCGGACAGGGCCCCGGGCCCAGAACAAAAAAGGCCACAGGAGAAGGGTTTCCGATGCCCTAAACCGTGAGGCCGGTCCTAGGCCCCGGGGGGGCTCAACTGGGGGTCAACAGAACGACTCCAGGAGCCCTCCCGTGTGTGTGCAGCTGTTAGCCGTCGAGTAGCAATGGGCGATGCCGATTACTACCCGCCGTTGCCCAGGGACGCCAGGACCCTTTCGGTAGCAGCTCCAAACAGAGCAAAAATACTACTGAAAGGGCCACACGAGGAGGCCGCCGCACCGTAGTCCCCAACCTAACCTAACCTAACCTAACCTAACCTAACCATAATTCAGGATTTGGGGAGTCTAGCAATTACAATGAAGCAACTGCCGCCTGACCTTCACAACCCTTTAAGGGAACCAGACCAACTGAATCATGCTTACACGTTTCGGAAACTATCCGAAACGTGCAGGTTTCCTCGCGATATTTTCCCTCACCACCGAGCTAAAGGTAGAAATGTGCACATTGATTTGAAAATTCCAGAGGTGCATGTTCGTATTCGTACGTCGTATTCATCGATACATACAAATATTATATGTGGGCAAAATGAATCTCAATTCTCAATACAAGGGCAACACTGATACATTCTCTTCATAAAGCGCGATAAGTATTCCACACAAACATCAATCCTGTTCCCCTCTCTTTGCTTAACACTCTTCATTTGACAGATTGGACTGAATTACTAAAGCTTTTTTATTTAATTTAAGGGGTAATGGAGATCGTAGGAGCACTGTTTGCCCTGACTTAGTGATGCGGGTAGACCCAATTTACTCGAACGATTCGATGACATTGAAAAAAATATTCGAGCGGATTAAAGAAAAAAAAAAATTTTGGAACCAACAAAATAATAGTTCTTCCAAACACTTTTTCCATAAGGACTTTTTTTTTAAATGGGATAAATTCAGCAGATACACAACCGATCCACACGGTTTGGCGCGCCAACCAAATGCATTACCTTCATGTCGCGGAACTATACTACACGCAAAGACTCGTGGCAGACGGTAGAGTATTTCATAACACCGACTGCTTCGATTCTTTTTGTCGAGTATAACGGTTATTCCCATTAAACCTACTGACCATTTTGAACAACTTCACTGTCATATTTCATTAATAATATCCTCCAACCGATTCGGCTACGGTGGCCAATCTCAACGAAGTACGCTGAATAGTACCTGCTCAAGTGTGTGCGCAAACATAAGTGCACTCTCTTTTCCCTTACCCTTTTATTCCGAAGGGACACCAGTGTGACACGACTGGAGAGGGATTGGGCGCAGAACCAACGGCTTCACGTGCTTCCCGAGGCACAAGGTGCAAGACCGCCAACTTCCAGACTCAGGGCTGACACTAAGAATCTCTTACCGAAAACTCACGTACAGTATTTGGCCCGACCCGGGGATCGAAGTCGGGACCTCTTGCGCAGCCGTCGCTTTATAGTGCGACCCACTAACCACTACGCCGCCGAGGCAGTCATTTCATTAATAATGAATTAATGCATGGTACACTAAAATACTCGGTGTACCATTGATTGTTGATCATCATTTTCCATTGCCGTGTTCATGTTATTGGTGAGGCCAAAGAGCGAGAAAAAATCTCTGAAAAACTCGCATTTCTCTACTGGCTTTCACTTCAACACGATTTATAGAGAAGGATATTCAATGCACAAAATTACGTCCACCTGGACAAATTTCCTTTAAGTATTCGAATGTAGGCATTCGAATGAAATTATAAAATTATTCGAGTTTTAAAAGAGTCAATTGACAAAAATGAGTCAAGTAGCAAAATTTGAATCAAGTAGACCTATTTGTGTCCCATCACTACCCTGTCTGAGATCGCGAAGTAGTTTTTATTGGCCCCAGTGTTTGCTGAGGCAGCCGAGCGCACTCTACCCTCTGTGTACAGTGACATAATATCGCTTATATTTGGTTTTGATCTACCCTCTACGGCTTGTTATTGTACTCGAAGATTTCTTTGTTTAGCCTCTTTCAAGTCGCAAAATTAATATTTAGAGTGTGTTATAATTAATCATGACTTAGTAGCACAGTATCTTATTTATGTTAAAGATTTGACAGTATCACTTTGTTTTTCTTCCATTTTATTAATAAGCAATTGCCAATCCCACTCTTATTTAGTCAATTTCTGCCAGTTGTTCATACAGACAGGGCCCTGTACTTGTACAATTATTTTCATTAATCATCATCATCATCATCGTCAGCCCATTTAAGCCCCCACTGCTGGGGCACGGGCCTCCCTCAATCACATGAGGGGTAATTGCCATACTCACCACGCTTGGCAGACGGGTTGGCGAGGGTTTTGATATAAATGCAGAGTTTTCCTTCTCTGGGTGCTGATGATCATGCCAGCAGCTTTACCTTAGTCGCCTTTTACGACACCTCGGTAAGAGTGAGGGTGGCCTATTCTACTCTGCCGGGGACCACACGGCTGACACACCGCTTTTCATTAATACATTGTGTTATAATTGTTATTATTGTATCTTGTTATTTGTAATTGTATTCGTAAATAATTTAATTCAAATATATAATGTAATTGACATCTGCCGTGTTAAATGAATTCAACTAAATAAATAAAGCCGTGTGGTCCCCGGCAGAGTAGAATAGGCCACCCTCACTCTTACCGAGGTGTCGTAAAAGGCGACTAAGGTAAAGCTGCTGGCATGATCATCAGCACCCAGAGAAGGAAAACTCTGCATTTATATCAAAACCCTCGCCAACCCGTCTGCCAAGCGTGGTCAGTATGGCAATTACCCCTCATGTGATTGAAGGAGGCCCGTGCTCCAGCAGTGGGGACTTAAATGGGCTGATGATGAAATAAATAAATATGTTTTCAGCACTCATTCATTACTTAAACTCAAAGTACATGACGTGTCATGGAAGTACTTCTTTATTCACGTGAGCGACGTACGTATATGGTATGTAGGTAAGTCGCTCATGGATATTACAAACATTAGATTTTTAGTCCAATGAATTTCTACTCGACTCGAAATAAGTTTTTCTCACAGATTGACTGGACCAAATTACCGTTGCCTTAGAAGCCATTAGAACAGAAGGAAGTCCGTACACAACCACCAATTTCATTAATATCAAAATTACTAAGCTGCATCTTTATATGCTTAAATAACCGTGAGTAAATTGCTTACGCAGACGTAGGTACATTATAAATGGTTAGGTACTCGTACCTTTCTCTAATGGCAGTGTTATACATACGAGTACGCGGCTCCAACAAAGCAGCTTGAAATACATACCTCTACTTATCTAATGTTCTATAAATGTATGTGATAACATCACTCAAAGACAATCACACCACTAATATATTGTCGGCAACGACACCGCAATATATCTGAACATGCGTGTTAGAAATTTGTCGTACCAAATATCGGCTTTGTCGCGGTGTAATCAGAGTTTATAATAGCGGAACCGATAATGGAAATAGAGGTATTGTATACCTTGTTGTCAGTACGCCACCGATCAAAATCAGTTCGGTACCTAAATATCAGTATGGCGGGTTGTATTGACACGAACGAGCCCACATATCGCCGGCCATCCAGTTATCTATGCTTTTAATGATTGTAGAACCACACGCATAGGGGGACATAGTACTAATCATGCCAGCAAAGGGGGATACCTATAGTTGTATATATCACTCACCCATTAGAAATAAAATGATACGCTTTCGGATATAATAGGCAATGTTTTTATTGATATTGTAGGTATTTAGAACATTAGGGGAATTATTAATACACATGCAAAATCCAAAGAGACCTCTTATTATTTGCTTGGCATAATTAAGGTGTTTGTACTACAATGATTAGGGCAATGTACTTGAAAAATCATACATAATTGATTTCAAAAATTATCATTATCCTCATGCCCTGTTTCCTGGTTATCCCACTTCCATACGTCCCTGTCATTTGTCGTCGAATCATCCACTCCTCTTTCCATCATATAATTCTTCACACAATCCATGCGTCTCTTTTTCAGCCGTCATCGGTTCAAACGGAATCAATTAATTTCAGATATGTGAGTCCAAATTGTAGTTTTTCACAAAATTGGTAAAAACAAATAAAAGCATTAATAGATACTTATAAATTACTACTCAAAAGTGTGTCACGAACGAATAGGATTTACTACAGGTGCATGTATACATAAGCAGTCTGAATAATCTTATTAGAGCGTTATCAGCTGCATGTAAGCTCCATTACATAATGTGAATCCAAACTAAACATAGCTTGTCTAATCTTATTACAAGTTACGTTATGTGAATGCATTCTGTGTTCGCAGGTACTTATATGAATTAACGTCATCACATAGTACGATGATATTCCACTTAGTTTTCTTTATGAATATGGACGGTATGACGATTGATCAACTTTTAAATGATGTTAAAAAAACTGGACCTTTTCAGGTCCAGTCAAAAAAGCTTGTCTTAAATCTTTACAAAAATAAAGTTCATGCGCGTTACAGATTGCCTGTGACAAGCTCAATTTACGAGGTACCAGTAAAAAATATCAGTGATCTTAAGCAAAAATGACTTATCACTTCTTATTTTAATCTTCTATGTTCTGTATCAAGCTTCAACGACTAACCGAACCTTCGAAACTCTTGAAAATGTCCACCGACTTATAAAAACATCTACATAAACCCATTTGATATAAGTAAAGTATCAGCCTATAACCTGTCCCACTGCAGGGTAATGGGTAATACTATGATGGGATTAGGCTGAATCACCACGCTTGCCAAATGCGGATTGGTGATTCCAAATCCGAGCTGTGACCGAAAAATTCGAAACATACTTTTCGCTCGATCCTAAATCGAACCCAGGACCCCGAGATCATGGCACGGTACTTAAACCACTAGACCAACAGGGCGTTCATTATCTATTTTAAAAGGTTTGCGTGTTACTCTTATTACTATCTAACATCCACTTACTTATATATTTATAAAAGGCTGAGAAGTTCACAACTTGTAACAGCGTTAAAGAGAACTCGTTCGTAAACGGTCAAACATCGCTTATACACGTGCAAGCCGCCGCTACACTTTTGAAACACTATCCCAAAGTCATCCGAACATAATGTGCTCCGATTTCAACTGACCGCGAATTGCCGACCGCTAAACATATTTTTGTACCATGCAATACGAGTAAAAATGTGTAAATGACATCGTACCGTATAAATATGCCATTAGCTGTCAGTCCTAGACTTCTATTTATTATTTATGGAACAGTGTTGTAGGCTGCTAGTCCAGTCATATTCGTATAAATGGTTTCTGTATATCCTTTAAAAAGCATTGGTGCTCAATACTTTCATATTATTTTGATGAATGCACATTCAATTTTATTAAGACACACAAGAACTCTTCGATCTCTCTAAAATCTTCAAACTTCAAGACTCGGTAGAAAACAATTTCGACATTTTTCATTTCCTTAATGCACAAAATGAACAGTCTTGACGTCTTTTCGCTCTGTTAAGAAAAAACAAGTTGGTGCTCTCAAACGAAGCATTAGACTTTGAAGTGGGGTCGCTGTGTGCACGGTAACTTATGCTATTATTTCTAAGTCAACTCGCCCTAATGTTTGACCAAATCTGTTGACGTCCTTTCCCAGACCTTTCATCTTTTACCGACCAAGTACGTCTATATTTATTAAATAAATAGCTCGTGTTTGTTATATTGAGTGGTCTGTTTGTTCGATCTGCTTCATGCTCTTTCCGTGATTGACTTTAAAGGTCCTCTTCTCTTCCAAAAGTTTAGTACTCTACCTATCTATTATAAACGGAAAATATGAATTTAAGTTTTGTTTTATCTCGGTCTGTTTATATTTTTTACGATTTTGAATCTATCATATTTATTTAACATCGTTTAATAAACAATGGACAGCTATCACAATGAGAGAATGTTTACAGTTATTACTATAGCTAGTCAGCAGACTAGCTTTTTTACTGATTATGTTTATGCTAATTATTTCTGAGAAGCGGTCGGAGTCCCTGCCTCGAGACGAGGCAACGAGTGCGTCACCAAGATGTTTAGATTAAAAGAATACCCCCGATATTATCTTACCGTTGCCCTAGAAATTGAATTAATTTGCATTCGTTTAAAAATAAAACACACAAGAAAGCGTTCCACTCATGACGTTGTATTTATTATGTGTGCTTTCAAATCGACCGTATAACGAGATCTTTTCATTTACTTTGTTTCTGTTTGCACTTCATTTCTTTTCCATAAATAGGTATAAGTTAATTGAATGAAAGCCACTAATCTATATTTACATTCATAAAAGCAAATATATGCGAACAAAAAATTTGGTACTTCATCTTTGTTTAAGTATGTCTATCATAATCATTACATTCATAAAACGTTATATTCTGGATTTGAAGATCTTGCGCGTTTCCTCCTATCACCATTTCTGTAACACCATATTTTAAAGGAATATACGATTCTTAATCTTTAAGACTAAGAGTATATTACTGACATAAAAAATAAATGTAATAAGGTACAAATAAATGAATTAAGAAATACAGAGAAGTTACTAAGTAGTAGTATTGAGCTCAGTGCTTTTATATATTTAATTGCAATGGGCAGACCTTTCGGCATTACAGCGACCAATGACAAAATGAAATCACTTCAAGAAATCGTAGCTACTGATTCTAGCGACTGATCCCATTCATTCTCTCAATCTGATTCTGACAAAATTAATTGTTATCATTTAGATATTTTTTAAGCCGAACTGTTAAAATTATCGAAATAAAAAATATTTCTATTGACAACATATATTTACATCCAATCAGCCCAAGCTACAACAACCAGTCAAAACTTGTAGTAGATTCCAACTTTGGTGCAAAGTATGCCCACATATCCAATCAAATCAGGACCATGACTTCTCTAGCAATGACGAGGAAGACCAGCACTGCTTCTAGAGTCTGACGAAAACGTTGCACTAGACATCAGTTGGCAGAAGTTACCAAAATGCAATATTCTTCATCAATCGTACTGATTGTTTATCTTTGGCTTTCCAGGGGTAAAAACCAGCATTGAAGGCACCCGCTTGCACCAGTACTGAATCCGTGCTTCTCTTGCAGTTGCTCGTGGGCAACAGCGGGGCGGGGGCCGGCGGCGCGGCCACCTCGCCAGACGGCGGCTCGAGTTCCGCGCCGCCGCTCTCGCCTGGCGGGTCCGGCGTCGCCGGCGGCGCCCTCTCCCCCGGCGGCAACAGCCACGCCAGCACGCCCGCCGCCTCCTGCTGCGACACGCCCCGGCCAATCATCACCGACCCCGTCTCCGGGCAGACGGTCTGCTCCTGCCAGTACGACGGCGCCAGGCTCGCGCTTTCCTCGTACCCCAGGCTGTCTAGTGCGGCAGTCGGCGTCTACGGAGCCCCCTACCCGTCCACCGACCAGAACCCTTACCCCAGCATCGGCGTCGACAGTTCGGCGTTCTACTCGCCATTGGTAAGTATACCTACTGCTCGTATAAGAAGTACCAAGTACTATCTGCATTCATCGTGCATCAAGCACAATACGGGTTCATCGAAGACAGAAATGGTGGTAGTTTGACGACCCGTTTGGAACAGTGGTAGTGAACGCTGCCTTTGGTCTAAGGGTTGCGGGTTCGATCCCCGCATAGTACAAAAATTAGTGTGCATGAACATGTCTGTTTGTAATGGTCTGGGTGTTTTCTATGTATTTTGATTTACAAAAGAAAAGTATTATATTTATATATTTGTAATCTCACTGTTGATTCTGATATCCATCACCCCGGTGCTTCAGCTACCTATCTCGGAGTCAGATTAATTTATGTGATGTTGTGAAATATTTATCATTAAAAAGTTTGGTAAAAAAATTTACGCAAATGCTTTATTTTTTATAAAAATTAAGATGAAATCAGAAAATACTTTCATAGCGTTCATGTTTATTAGGTAATTAACGAATCATTATATTACCCCAATACCGTCAACCTAAATTCCGTAAATGAGAACACGTTCAAAGTTTAAAAATAGTTAAATAGGCTATACGCTATCCCACAAGTTTCAGACCAAATTGCGCTTTACTGACCTGTTCCTCACAAAAACGTATATTTCCCACTTGGCATCAGTTTACCGAGCACATTAACTGTGTATGATCACCCTATTTTGCCTACTCTAGTACGTTCAAAGATTTCCGAAAATAATTTATTTTATATAAGTCTAGATAATAACTCTCTTATTCCAAAACGTTGTTTAAAATAGTAGTGGGATTAATACTAAAAATAGCGGAAAACTAGAATACCAACTAATTTTTTTGGATTTAATCCCAAAAATAGAAGCAATTCCTAATCGTATTACTTGGACACCTTACTTAATAGAATATTATAAAACATTTCTAAAATATTTTTACTTCAGACAACAAAACAAGGTTATGTAAAACGAAACGTCACTGAACGAATGATTGAACGTTTCGATCAATTTTGACACTATCCTGCGGTACTAAGTGGACTATGGTTAGTCGAGGATTTGTTATAAAAAATTAAGAACCAACGTTATTCTGTAATAACTAAGAACTTGCTAGTTTAGGATTAAAGCCGGTATCAGAGTAGTTTTTTGTAATAAGTGGGTTATAGTTTTAACTCGTACCCAGATAAAGGGTTCAATAGAGCATTTGGCAGTGACCCCACCTCATACGCCAAAGGTGGTGAGTTCGATTCTCATTCTGGACAAATATTGGACAAACAACACATCCAAAATCAATTAACTTTAGGGTCAGGTTATAATGTCTTTTTGGTTTTAATTGGCTGTTTGTCTGTATTTTTTATCTACATAAACTCCTCTTGAATTTGGTAAAAAGATAATCGTAGGATTTATAGTACCTACCTATGTAGGTACAATAAAATTCTCTTCGTTTCGGGTTCCATGTTTGATTCCTGGGTTGGGCTAACATTTTTATCTGAATTTTTCGGTAAGAAATTTTCAGTGTTAGCCCATAGTTTGGAAATTGGTGGTCTTGTACCCCCGTGCCTCAGAAAGTACGTTAAACCGTTGGTCACTCTCTAGTCGTGTCATACTGGTGTCCCGGCGGAATATTAGGTTATGGAAATATAGAGTACACGTATTTGAGCACACACTTGTGCACTATAATATATCCCGCGCACGTGGCTGTTCGTTGAGATCGGCTGCCGTAGCCATATAGAAGGATATATATTATATTATACCACTGAATTAGATGCAACTTTCACTTGAGACTTATGATAAAAGCTCGTAAGTACATAATACCTTCTATTAAAAACGAGATGCTAAATGCTTAAATAAATTATATTATCTATTTAAGTATAATGTGCAATTCAGTAACAGTCAGTACCTATGTGTTCCAACATTTTTGGAACATTATGTAAACCAAAATCAGTTACTGAAATCCTTTGTATCGTTACACGAATGAAAAGTCTTGAATGGAAACTAGTCGAGCTCGTGTTTTTTTTGTTGAATTTATTGCTTTTTAGTGATGCGGTCTAAAATTGCAGAACCACTTTAGCGTTAATCTGGGCAATTGACACAAGTGTACCTATATGCGGTGCGAAAACGAATTAGCGTCCACGTTCTAGTGGATTCCAAAAACAGCATGCATCAAACTGCAAATTGGTACCGATAGCTCGTTTGCCTTATTCGAAGCAGAGTTTATCGCTCTCTACTCCGATACGAGTTTGGCTTTTCTGGCGTGCGAGCGAGGCGCGAGGCGCTAACCGGTCCGGACGCGGTGGGCCAGAAAACCACCGACACCTCGCCGACCCCGCGCCGCCGCCCTGTCACGAAACATTAATATTTAAACTCGAAAAACAAAATCAAAAAGCAACAGCCCTTATTATAGCAATTACACTTTATCTCATTTCAGCCCTGTAGGATATCTTTACGTTGTTTCAAATGACACAAAAATTTCACATCTTTCGCAAAGGTGATTTTTAAATTATGACAGCCCGCTGTATTCACGTAAATTGCTAAAAGAATACAATTTGCGGTTGCCACAGCGCGGTTGAAGTACAGTTCGGTTAGCACCTTGTCTGGGCATAGGGGACAAATGGGCGGTCGCAGTATGCGGCACTCGTAATCCCTATAAGGGAGTACACTCGCGCGAATATCGATTATGCTTAAGCCACTACCTATCCTTTATAAAGAACTCCAGGCTAGGGTAAACATTCAATCTTTTGAAAATGATAAATTGATTTAGCACAAATATAATTGTTTTATTTCTTGACTTGAATTTCATTGCGCCACATTCACAGGATTCGTATGATTTAAACGCAAAGAACATGTGAAATCCGTTAAATCCAGTAAATCCTATCGAACGAGAGATCATCCTTTTTTGTCGAGAGTTTAAGGAATTTCCTCGGCTTAATCTTCATGTGCTGAAACGTTCATAACGGATGTTTCCAGTGAGCACACGAGCAGATTACGGCTCCCTTGCCATATTTCGTTCTTTGTTTTAGTGTTTTTCGTCGCGGTTTATATATTGTTATGATTGCGCTCGAAGTTCAGTCTTAATTTGTAGATTGCAAGCACGATAAGCAAACCGTAAATCGTTCTCGGTTTTTGTATAGTAAAGCGAGTTCAGTCAACTCGTCGTCATTAAGTATAATATCATGTGGCAACTCGCGTAGGTAATTGTGGATGCATCCTAAATCGCCGGCAGTGAGATCTCTATCTGTCATTGTATTTAACGAGCTTTGCAGTACCTACACTCTGTGACCCTGTGCATGTTTAATAACAGGTGTTTAAATGTATGTATACTGTCATTGTGTGCTCTGTGCTCGTACCTAACTCACGACAAGCCGGGCCGGTTCCGTGCAAGCGACAATTTAGCGAACAATGACGACGCTCTACCACAAATACACTCGTGCTCGTTTCTGGCTATGTAAGTCTTCCTTTCGCAGCGTTCGAATATGCTCCTTATTCCCTAAGGAGCTAAGTGCAATTCAGCCCGACCGCACTACAGATCGTTGCAGGGGAAAATATTCTACTGCCATTTTTGTACACGAGCGACTCCGGTGGCGCCGTCTGTTGAGTTGCGACTTACTAACAATACAGCCAGCGCCATCTTTTATCTATTGTACGCTTTTGATAATCAATAAAAAAGGATTTGTTTGTGTAGCCGCGTTGTAAATCTGGCAGCTACGAAACTACTTTGTGACTTTCAGTAGCAAAATGAACTTTAATGGGAGAACTATTAAAATCCGTTCAACACTTTTACGGTTACGTTAACGATTCGGGTACTTACATATATTGAAATTATATCAGAACGAAGTATATTAATTATTGTAAATGTAATATCTAAGTGTGGGTCGTGTAGTTTTTTAAATTCATTTGTCAAAACGTTTACCAGACAGAATTTATATGTTTTTATTATTTATGGACTTTACGTGCACATAAAAGTCAAACCATAACGTATAATTAGACCGGAGGACTCCGATACTAGGTCAAATACAAACAGCTAGGTATACTTCACAAATAAAATATAATTGACTGAATAAGCATGTTAAGATCACGGATGTCGAATCCGTGTTGAAAGACATCGAATAATGTGAATCAAGTTTTTTGTAGGTAAGTGATAAACTTTCTCCATTGCAAAAGAGCTTAACTAACATGAAAGGTAAATTACCAAATCATAATAAAGCATTATGTCTATCCGTCATTTAGGATATTCATTACACCATGATCATTATCGAAGTTTAAACCGTACCACTGTAAAAGCTGTACGATATAAATATTGTTATTATACAAGTAAATCTTTCTCAGTCTCTAAAAAGCTATTGTTAGAACAAACCAGTCCAAAGAAATAAGAATGCAAAACCAAGGCAGTTACTACGCAAAGCGGCGACAAAATTATGCACAAGTTTATCCAACCAGAGTATAAAATGACAAACAGTTTAATCTTCATTTAACAAACCGCCGGCAAATCGTGAAGTGAACTCATAAAATCTTTCGTCAACGAAGTTGGAACATGTGCAGCAGCGTCCCGCGACTTAGGTATACATATCTCACCCGTTTATTGCGAACGGAAATCTTCTGAACCCTTCCCCTTGTATAACCAACTGATAGACATATGACGGTGACATCCGAAATTAATGACGAAGTACAAAACAGAAAAGCGAATACTCCGCTCTTGATGTTTTGCTTTAAAAAAAGTCTGAATCTAACCCTCAACACGGCCACGCGAAAACTTTCACTATCACGAGCGAATGAAAAATCAGATAAGAAGACAAGGGAGGCTGGAACACGAAGACGGTTCGGGCAACTGTAAAAACGTAACAAAACGGCTATTTAAATACATCACTAATCTTAAGTCAAAGAGAATAAGTTTAGAAAAAGGACACCAGAAATTCAATTAAAGCAGGGCGCTGGAGCGAGAGACAAGATGCGCGGGAGCCTTCGAGCGACCGAGAGGCACAAAATAAATAAAAGTGGAGAGGAATCAGGCGAATTGAGAATAGCCATTAAGGTGTTAATGAGGCTCTTATTAAGCCGTATCCTCCCCGTGGGTGGTCGTTGTGTGCTCGCTTTGTTCATTAATCACTACAGATTACGTTCCGACCTAATTATCAAATCTGTATCGACGGAGTAACAATAGCCGTTGGCCTTCGATATGTTATCTTTCAACGATACTATCGATTTTGCGTGCATAATTAGCTACGCAGAAAAATGCGTTATAACATTCTTAGTACAATGGATTCCAATTTTCCTGAAACAAATGAGTTCTAAATTTTTCATTAAATTATATAGAAATGGCGATTATAAGAGATTTTTTTTTCTAATCATGGGTAGCAGATAAGCACATGTAACACCGAATGGTAAACGATCGCAACACCAGTGAAATCACAAGTGTGCTGCCAACATTTTAAACCTTTAATCCCCGGTTCGGGCCTCCAGTATCTGTGAGGCCGTGGATCCCACTTGAGCCGGCCCATTCATGCCGAAGCGTCGCTCTCCTGGGATTAAGTCTTTCTTTAAAGATAATTATCATCAAACTTTATTACTTGTTGTAGAGATGTTTAGTTTAGACACGACGACAATTAGTTACTGTCAGTTAACACTTTCTTCGTCCAAATTGGTGCTTCTTACTATTAAAGTGTGAACAATAAAACATTGTTTTAAATTAGAACTCAGAGATCACTGAGATACAAATGAACTATGTTTTCTAATAAGATATCTTACTTCTACATACTATTGTACTTTTTTATCATTGTAAAAGATAAGATACAATTTGGGAATCCCATTTGTATAAAAGGATTCATTCTTATGTATTTTTTTTATGACATAGGTGGCAGACGAGCAGGCGGATCACCTAATGGAAAGCGATTGCCGCCGCCCATGGACGACCGCTACTCTAATAGAGTAACAAGTACGCTGCCAACCTTTAAACTCCTCGTCCTCCTCGGGGGGCGTATTGGGCTTCCGGTATCCTCACTCACGCAGCGAAACAGTAAAGTGCTGCTTCACGCCGGTTTTCTGTGAGGCCGTGGTATCACTCCGGTCGAATTTAAAAATATTCGTAAAAAAGATAAAGAGTGTTTTACTTATTCGTATTCTAATAAGAGCATATTAGTTACATGGATACAACATCTTGGTTGGGTGGTCTCCACTGAATTATAAATATTTTGTTTGTATAAATAAATATTGCTGGGGACATCTATTGCGCCCATCACTCTTTCGCCGATTAATTAGTCGGCGGCGACCTTGCTTGAGTAATAGCTCTGGTGCATTTTATTTTCACTTTAATTAGTTTAAATATAAGAAAACCCACCATCCGAAGAACCTTAAAGCGTAAACATTAAAGTTGAAAATGCTACAAGTGCGCGTAAGTGCTAACATGTGGGCATTTAGGAAATAAACCGGGTGATAGACGCGGGGGATCAGGGAAGAATGAGTTATATTTAGTTTATGATAATAATTTAAATTAATTTAAATTTACATATAGGAATACTTATTCTTAATTCTAATAGAGCAAACATGTTTGAATGAGAAAATAATAATTTACTCCAGGAGCCGTGGTGGTAACCAAATTAAGGAGGTAGTGTAAGAATATTTTTAATTTCATAAATACATAATTTATTACTGGACCCCATTTAGTTCGTTTCGGGATATTAGTTCTACTTTATACCGATAGATGCTGCTAGGTGTCGATTACATCGCGAAAGCGTTACGTGTTTCGGCTTACATATAAGCGTTGCCGTTGTCTGTAGGATTTATCTCACTATGAATAATACCCAACCTGACGCCCTATTGGTCTAGTGGTTAGTACCGGGACGTGATCTCAGGGTCCTGAGTTCGATTCCCAGGTCGAGCAAAAAGTATGTTTCGAATTTTTCGAATATAGTTCGGTTTTGTGATCACCAATCCGCATTAGGCAAGAGCGTGATGATAAAGCCTATTCCCATCATAGTAGCGATGACTTGATTTCTATGATAGAGGCCTTTGCCCTGCATTGGGACAGTATATAGGCTGATACTTTACTAAATAATACAGAATAAAATATTTTACTATTTTATTTAGAATTTTCACTATTTTACTGATTAAGGGTCGATTCGACCAATCTTATACCGATAATTAATCTATGATATAGCGCTGTCATTATATACAAATCTGACGTTATGCCACAGATTTATCCACGGATATAGATTGATCGGATCGGGCCTAAAACAATTTTCTTTTCAATTAAATAGTATTTACAATATTAGGTTTGGACTTACATACATCGTGTTTAATAGTTTAACTTATTTCTGAAATGAATATCCCTTACTGTTCATATCCACCATAAATAGGTTTTTGTTTATTTTTTTCACTAAAGTTGTCGGGATATAATTTTCTAAATATAGCGGCAACTTTCCCTGCTTTGTACAAAGCTTCAATAATACCCAATGATTGAAAATTTTCTCCAAAAAAACTACTTATAAGAAATTTCTTCTCTGAGGTCTCAGGGCGGGAGCTAGGTAAACAAACACAACCGACCTAAAAAAGTCGAGACACAAAAGTGGACGTAAGCAATCTTATATCTATATGCATGATGCAAACAATAGTTTTATTAGAGTATTTGCAAATACTCTAATAAAATTGTTGTTTTGTAAATTTCTATAATTATATACTAGACGGGCCTTAGGCAGCGTTCGCGTGATAGCGTTAGTCAAGTCGGTTACGTTATTATAAAGGCATTTATTTTGGACCGCTTTTCTGACAAATTAGCCCTTTTTTTGCGAAAATATGTAAATGCACTTTATCCTCAGCGTTTAATTTAAACATTTCTAGTAAAAGGTCGTTCCCACTATACGCTACACGTAGAAGGGCTTACTTGAACTTATCATAATTTGCTATCATCATAATTTGCTAAGTCTAGAGAAACGGCGAATTTCAGCCGATATGTCTTTCTTACACGGCATATGTGCAGGTTATATAGATTGTTCTGAATTGTCAACTAAATTGCTAAGATTCTGTGCACCTATCAAACGGACGAGACAAACTAAGTTATTCGCTGTCTCACATACAGCAACTAATTACGCCCAGAATTCCATAATTAACCGCATTCATAGAACTTTTAATAATAAATTCAATGATATTGACATTTTTAACTCTTCGAAAGGTATCTTTAAAAAATATATTTTTGAATCTCTAAAAGAGAATGAACATGTAAAAACCACCTAGGTAGGTAGGCAACATAAATTTCCAGGTTTGGGTTTATGAGCAGTACAGCATACACACACACTCTTAAGTACATCTACACACACACACACACACACACACACACACTTTTAATTTTTAGATTATTTTTTTTTGATTGCCGATAAATAAAATATAACATACAAAATGTAAAACCATTATTGGCTGTAGGTTAAATTTAATTAAGTTCATATAACTTGTAAATAGCACTAAGAGCTGTGGTTTTTGTAATAAAATAAAATAAAATAATTATCATCTCACTGTATTCCTAGTTACGTCCAAAGCAGTAGGTTCGTAGCCCGGGTTCGCTTGGATCATGAAAAAGGACTAAGTAATTAGTATGGCAATTACAATCGTCTGACCTCCGCAAATACCCCTTAAACTTAAACAGGGGACCAAGACCAACTGGTATAAAGATCATACGTTCGAAACAATAATCTCAACAATTGAGAAACTATCTAAACATTTAGGTATCCTCACGATTTTTTTCCTCACCGCCGAGCGAATGGTAAGAATAAGCATTAGATATTTAAAAAGCCAGAGGTGCATGCTCAGCTTCTAACCTACGACCTTCTGGTAGTAAGTCGTACATTCTTTCTTAACCACTGAACTACCGTCGCTCTGATAAATTAAGGGCATACTCGAGTGGTAATTGATAATCTATACCATATATAAAGAGGTAAATACTATAAACAGCCCGAACGCTTATAGATAATCCGAAAACACCCCCCTTGCGAGATGTAATCGACACCTAGCACCATCTATTTGTAAAAATTTGAACTAATGTCCCGAAACTAAGTGAGGGCGGGCCACTAGTTAGATATAGACAAAATTACAGAATCTGTAAACATCTGATGTAAAGAAGAAAATGCCGTATAATATGTGTATTCCTTTTCCCTCCGGTGTTGCAGGAGCCCAATTCTCGTGCTCGTGATATTTATTTTCAAACGACATATATCACTAAAACACAGTTTTTTTGTATGGTTTTCAGGTGATATCTGCCATGTTTTCAAAATATCACGAGACCGAGAATTGGGGTCCAGGTGTCATTGGGCGGCGGTGATCACTTACTATCAGTTGATTCATCTGCTCTTCTGCCCTCTTAAAAAGGTGTCTTTTCTGAGGTCACAAAATATCATCATTAATTGCTCGAAATAATGTTAGGTTTGGTTAAGTTTGGTATACTATACTTAACTATATAACTTAATCCCTATTCAAATTTAAAATAAATACGAGTACGTAGTAATGCATTTTTATATTTCCAAATTAGATACTTTTTAGATATCTTTCAAATAAATAAAAAACTCCACGAATTGGGCAATCATTTCAATGATCTTATTTAGTGGCCATTTCTGCCCGATTTTGGCCATATTTCAAAAATTACTGTCCAGAATATCATGCCTACGTTTCTTTGGACTATTGAGAGATGTACGACACTTCATTACCAGTGGGTGCCGATTATCGCCTATTTTAATTGCATGGGTACTTATGTAAACTGAAAAGGTGCAAAAATAATATTTTGAACAAAATTGGCTTTTCTTATATTGTAATTCTTGCTGAACGCAATTCCAATAAGAACTGTCTCAATTATCAATCGGGTACCTACAGGCAGCACACATTATACCCATGGTGCAGAAGTATGTGCCTAATTGTTTCAGCGGCCACTGCATGTCAACTTACCTCATCGAGTTAATTGAAAATAAGTACCACTTTCTACGAAAAGTAGATCTAATGTAAGTTGGGAAGAAATTAGTCTGTCATGACTGATCTTTGAGAAAAAGTTATCATAAGCTTTACTGTAATTACCAGACTTCTGGAATTCTGGATCATATTCAAAGAGCGTATTCATATTAAAAGAACAGAAGCGCACTTGTTACTCTTCTGGTATTGCAGATGTCCATGGGCGGCGGTATTCGCTAACTATTAGGTGCTTCGTCTGCTCGTCTTACCTCTATCTCATAAAAAAACCGGCCAAGTGCGAGTCGGGCTCGCGCACAAAGGGTTCCGTAGCAGCAAAGTCCAAAATTACAGTTAAATCAACCTATCTCAAAAACTATAAGAGATACTTTGATCAAACCAAAAATCGTTGAAAGAATTAATTAGCATGCATCACCTCTATTTTTTTTAGAATTTTATACCCCGTAGTTATAAAAATAGAGGGGGGGGGGGGACATACTTTTTACGACTTTGAGAGCTGATATCTCAAAAACCGTTCACTTTAAGAAAAATGTTTTTTAGAAAACTTTATATCATTTTAAAAGACCTTTCCATTGATACCCCACACGGGTATGTACATCGAAAAAAAAAATTTCATCCCTCAGTTACATGTATGGGGGGCCCCACCCCCAATTCTTTTTTTTACTATTTAGTGTCATATTTTTGTAGCGGTTCATACAACACATATTCCCATCAAATTTCATCACTGTAGTACTTATAGTTTCCGAGTAAATCGGCTGTGACAGACGGACAGACGGACAGACGGACAGACGGACATGACGAAACTATAAGGGTTCCGTTTTTGCCATTTTGGCTACGGAACCCTAAAAATGGTCCAAGCGTGCCCTGGGCTCCGATTGAATGGCTTTTGACGCAACCGGGAATAATACGCTGCTGATGATATTAAAAAGTTGGAATAAAAAGCTACTGGAGGCTCATCTGAGCGAACATTTAAGCTAATAGCCGCCATTGCCCAAAAATGATGCAACCAATACGTGGGTGGGCTTATCACTAGCTACATCGGAGATTTGACGTAAATGCGTTATACTTGGATTACCTAAGCGACAAGCGATAAACATTGTAAAGCGCCGCACCGCCGTGATTGACACTGTCATGTTTACTCTTTGATATCCCGACGTTCTTCTGTATCGTTATCACACACATAACCGTTGGCGATATCGACATGGCGTACACCGCCAGAATATTATGTACGAATGTAATCTCTCTTGTTTGTATAATGGCACTCTTTGTCAGCTCGCTACACCGTACCCACTCCTAACCCGTATATCGGACTTAAATAAGTGGAGAGAAAAACAATTTGTTTAATTAACTTTGGAATACGGAATCAGATCAATGTCGTATGGACCTTTAAAAGGGAAAACAAATTACATTTAAATTACATACAATGAAGTTAAATGTTTTATATTCTGACATCAATTAGAATACGCCAGCTTGTTTATAGATGAGCTCCTTTTAAATGACTGTCAGATTAAAGTTAATAATACACATACGAAAGAAAATTAATATGCTTAGTTAAGTATAATAAAACAAAAAATATGGCCTTATAAATATAATTATGGCACTAAATTTGGGTATTCCCTTTAACTATGCAAACAAGAAACTTATCATAGGCCTTTGCCTATAATTAAAACATTTTGGACTTCCCAATACAATATTTGACTATTTTATTTTTATGTGTGTAATCAAAAGGCCTCTTAATAATAGTAACACCGTTGAAGGAATTATCTATTTAAAATCTCATTTTTTGGGCCAGGCTAAAAATATTGAATCAATATAAAAACAAATACACGTTATATTTTTAACAAAAAATGTTTGTTATTGGATCTTATTTATCTATATTTTGATAAAGTATTATATTTTCAACTACGAGTGCCTGCCTATCTCGAGATTAGTCAAATACTCTATTGAAATTAAATACCAATGTGAGATCATTTCGGATTCAACATTCCGAAGATAATATGTTACATTTGCAATACAAGCATTCGTTCTCGTATTTGCTACAGATGAACATACTGAATCCATCATTATAATGATTGATGGAAATAGTGACTTAGCCAAGGTGTGGGCCACAAATAACTTATTATATTTTAGTGTTATTGCTTACTAAGAGTTAGATAAGATAGATAGATGTGATTATTCGAATCAAGATATCGATTTATCACTGACCGCTATTAAATACTGATTCTTCTCTTGAAGTGACACTAAATTACATCGGCCCATTTGTAAAGACCATGTGATAAGAGACAGTCTTAGAGCATGCTCCAGGAATTGGATGGTGATGGACGTTTGTTTTAGCATCTGGGTATTATAAAATCTGAGTAAAGGAGATCCTTGGACTTTCATATATTTTTGGTCGAAATATGAAAGTGCCGACCATAAAGAAATTTTGCTTTAATCAGTTAGGACTTGTCCCCCTGATGTTCAAATGGCAAGATTTGGCTAAACAAAAGAATCTTAATTCACTGAAAATGTATGAAAATTATGATTTTTGAACTCCAATAAAACCAAGAATATTGACCAGCTTTGAATGCCAAAGTAACATAAATATTTTATGTTTCAACAAGAAAACAACAAAAATATTTTCTGGCCGGCACATTGACCAAATAAGAGAATGTCCTTTTAATTTATTAACACAATCGTTGGTTCCTCTAAAGTAAATTTTGTTATTAAATTATAAGGATATCCTTTAGGATTAGGTTAATATAAGTGATGTTGTTTGATTTATTGTCTGATATTTCTCTTCAAGCATTCATAATGATTACAAACAGTGACAGCGGTCCAACCCCGCACCCTCGTCTCACCTCAAAAGCGTTAATTGCTCCGCAAATATACTCGTCTTCGCACTAAGCGTTTACTCGTCGGCTTAATGACTGGCCAAACATTGAGTGGCGCGGTCGCGCGGTCTCGCGGCGGACCGCGTCCAGCTTGCCCGCTAATAAATCTTCGGATTTTCCCCGATTTCCCGGCGTCCCGCCGCGGCCGCCCTACGTCCATTCCCGCGCCACTCTTATAAATTACCTACACGCTTTCACTATAAATCAAACAATGGCCTGGCTAAATGTATTTGCTATTGTTTGAATACACCTCGACCACTACTCTGACCGATAGCGAGCGTGCATATTTCATTCGGCGGTTTTCGCCACGCAATTTCGTCTCGCAGACGTTACGTCAGCAATCCTCCAGCTATCCAGGAAATTTGTCGCGTCCCTTTGTTTTGGTCCGGAACTCGAGGATATTGTGGCCGTTCCGTGCACAGGCATTCGCGATTAATATCTTCGGAAAGTTCGGTCGCTCGCTTGACCGAAAGGAAATCGCCTAATGCGATATAATTGAAAGTTTACGAGGAACCGAAAAGGGGTCGCATTCATTGGGTCTAAATATAAATGATTATATTGGACGTCGTAGTTAACTAAGTGATCTGTGAACATTTAACAACGTAAAGGTGCTTAGTTTGACCGTTATCTCGGCCGGAAGTTAAAAAAAACGTGATCCAGGCATAATTTCGTCCGCACCGCCCGCCGCGCTCGGCCTAAGCATTAGTGGAATAAAAAAGAAGGTGTCGATTAAACGCGAGATAGCTTTTAACTGCATTATTATTTCATTTATGTTTGTTTTAGGGATCAGTTCTTTGAATGAAATATGCATTTTATGTTAATCCGCTGTCGTTGATTATTTTTTTCAATTTACTAACTAGTTAAATTATAAGTAACCGACGTTATAAGACTATTACATACTTACCTTTATAAGATTTTTAACCGACTTCAAAAAAAAGGAGGAGGTTCTCAATTCGACATGTATATATATTTTCAACATGCGATCAAAATCGAATAAGATGGCAATTTTACAGAATAATGTAATTGAAATCGCAAAGAATTTTTGGCACCTCTCAGCGTCAGTTTTTGTGCAACTAATAGAATTACCTGGAAATGGTAAAATTTAACGCCATTTACAATATTATGACAACAGTTTGCTCTAAACTTATTTGTGAGCGAAAGGACCACACCGGGGAGCTGGGGTCCTAATACTGAATTGAATAAATGATACGTCACCGACAACAATGACTCCAATAAAGACATCTCGTCGTGAAATGGCTCTATACTATTTATATTGTGCCTACGTTCAGCAGAAAATAATCGCACTCAACCGTTTTACAGTTGGTGAATTTGGAGTGAGTTTTTTGCGAGTTATTGTAACGATTCGGACAGATGTCACAGGCAGAGAATCCGCGGCAACAAAAGCACCCCGGGGGCGTATTGTCCCGGTCTCCCCGAGTCGCGACCTACCCGGCCACCATTAACACTGACACCTCCAACATTTATTTTTGTATCAAAATAATACATATAATTTATACAATTTATTTATAGCTCTACTCACTGTATAACAGTTATTGCTCTAAATGGTTTTTAATGTCCTTATTTTATAAGTAATTTATACGTCGGGCTTATACAGCTGCGTTTTACCCTCCAATGATGGCTATTAGCAAGACATCAGATAAATACGTTATGCGATAAACGCGGGGTCCCGGAAACTCTTATGAGTCCTCGCATGTTTGTTGGCTGAGTTTTTAATTCAAAGGTCATACTTGAATTGTGAGTGAGTAATTGATTGTTTGTGTGGAGAGTGGTAATGAGGTTTGTGGAGTTGGTAATCGGGATTAAGTGCGAGACGGAGGCGGCGGGCGCGGGTCGCGCGGTCGCGCTCGGGCCGACCGC
The DNA here is from genome assembly GCA_019059595.1 of Marasmia exigua. NCBI lineage: Eukaryota > Metazoa > Arthropoda > Insecta > Lepidoptera > Crambidae > Marasmia > Marasmia exigua. The sequence goes on along the minus strand of CM032494.1, from coordinate 9,535,021 downwards.
CGAGACCGCGCGGGCGCGGCGGAATCAATCACGAAGGTTCAATAAATAATTGATCGCCCCCGGCGCACTACTCCGCCAGCTCCCCCGGCCTAATTACCTCTGTCGCCCTCCACACGCTCACGGCTCATTAAGGACCGTCTGTTGTTTGTTCTCCTAATTAAAGCGGAGCTTTATCGGTCTCGGGGCCCCGTCTAATTGATATCATTGCGAGCGTTTACGATCATTGAATTACGGCGGCCGCGATCACTTGCCGTCGGGTTAGGCAGTTAAACCTGACCGCACATTGTCTGTGCCTGAGCTCCAATTGACTTGTTTAATCCCAGTTTATTGTTTATTTATTTATGGCGGCCCAACGAAACATACGGCGCCATCACGGAATCCTTATAGATTTTTAATGCCATTCGTCGTGGCTTCGAAACAACATGCCTGCATCCGGTTAGGCTATAACTGTTTTATTACTTTAAGTCTAATACATTTAATCAATTCGCAACCATTGTTTACAAGTTTTCATTCTGCAAACTTAATTTAAGATGCCAATATACATAAAGTCAAAACAATAACATCTTTAGTAATTACGAATGAACGGACGAAATAACTCAATTTCAAACAATCATTCAAATTTGAATTTTTGATGGCCTGTAAAATAAAATTTTCATTAGGAACATAATATCGCGCATAATAAAATAAACACTAACTGGATACAATGAAATATACCAAAACTTATTGCCGTCGAAGTGGAAAATAACCAATTCCGTTTAAATCACAATCTAGCAATTCTTTGATACCCGTGAAATTGCCGTAACGAAATAAATGTTAAATAAAACGTAAAATAAAATTATTGTGCCTCCACAAACAAATAATTGGAACGGGAACATACCTACGCCAAGCGCCCGCGCCCGATGCCGCTCGTTTTATGGCTTATTTGGGGGAAAGCTTTATTGAACTTAGCCACGTTGTCTACGCGTCCTGCAAATACAGCCCTTAACTAGAATCAAATAGGATTCCAAATCGGCCACTTCCCGACGGTTGCGTCACCATCGTGCGGCATGAAATGACTTTTTCGTTTGTATTCGCTTTTTATCCACTTAGAGTCATTCTTTTTCCACTCGCTACAATTCACTTTCAGATTTTTGCTAGTGCACGGTGACATTATTATTTTATGAGGCGAATAGTATTTCGTCCAAATTAGAGTTTCATGATGAATACTTTAGCCGCGATAAATCTCAATGGGGCCCTTAGTTGAGTGGCGAATACGTTATTCAGTAGGTTTCAACGGTATTTACACCTGCCTTTTGTTCTGTTTGTGTGCGCGCGATTCTGAATAGGAGTCCTGACACGTTCCGGCGCTCGGGCACAATCGAGATCGGATCGAGGTCGCCGTCTCTGTCGCCGCATCACGCGATGCTCATACCCAACTGTTAGACGTTTTTACACCTTCATTTACATGATAAGGTATCTCGTTGCGCGCACGATGCGATCTTAACTCAGTGCCGATCGCCCCATTGTACAACCATAGTTGCAATTAATTTGAGCGATATCATATTTCAGTACATCTTGGCAACATGGGAAAATTATGCCCTGAATCGCGCCACTAAAACCAAATGACAGCAACGCCACTAGCGCTAAAGTACGGTTTATGAAGCAGAAAATGGTATCACCTAACATGACATCGGGGTAAAATCAAGCCTTTAACTGGCGTACAGTAGCCAGAAAGCTGAGTCGCAGAATGATACAGTAGCGTCGATTTGGCAGCTCGGCGGGCCGAGCCGGCGCCCGGGGCGCCCCGGGCGCCGCGAGCTCGCTGAGCGGCTTCCAGACACCAATGGGGTACGAATTTATGAACCGTCAAATAACTTATCACCAGTTTAATGCAATGAAAACGAGCCTTATTTATGAACCGCACCAATCACTCGAACGTGAACTTGTGTTTTTTGTTCCTAGGGTCGCGTCCTAGTTGCCTCTTATTTATGGATCTAGCGACGCGTGTGAATAACGTTAATAGTGGGGCCGGCCCCTTTGCTACTGTTTATATTTATTTGGGGTTGGTGTAATGAGTCTATCTGTGCGCTGACTCGCGAACTCTGTGGAGAATTGATTAAAATGTTGTTTAGATTCAGTCTTACGGAAAGAGGGGTAGGAATTTGTCACGAAGAGATTTTTAATATGCATTTAATTTTGTTAAAATTAGCTATAATTAATGGCTCGCTAATATTATATGTCGAATAAATGCTTTCTTAACTAACATTTAAGTATATGTATCAACTCAAAATAGATATTTTCTTTCGTAGATAAGATAATTTAGAGATTGTATCTAATGTAACAAAACTTATAAATATCCCAAGTCTTATTTTCTGCTTCTCTATAGGTATTTCTAGTAATCCACGAAGACGCGTTCCATTTTTTTTTCTAATCAATTGTCCGGAATCAGCAATATAGTTAACTTAAAAGTGCTCTACATTAATTAGCACGTACTTCACAAGTCTGACAACTGCAGGTAGTTGAATACGAAAGCATTGACACCACACACGGTCGCTTTCCATCACAGAAACTATTTTGGGAGTATGGTCTCGCAAAAATAGCCCATCTGTCGCGATGGACGGGACGTAGAGATTGATTGAATTCTAGCTCTTTTTTTGTCTGCGGGAGAGGATACACCGCAGGCACTAGAATAGGTAGCAAAGGTTTAAATTCCTTTTCGCATAAAAGTTCAGAATGAAATACTTGTGGGTATATTATTAATTACTAAATTTTTTTTGTCTCCATATCAATCTTTGTGTTCCGTTTTAAATTAATTTTATAAATTACCCATTAGTCTATCTTCAGTTTTTCTCGAACTATTTTTAATAATTATTCTTTCATACAGACCTAATTATTTTAACTAAGTACCTAAATAATTTAATATACCTACATAATTATAATAACATGTGTAAATATCCACATTCTTCTTACTTAACATTAATTAATTATGAAATAATAGCCCCTACAAATTTAATTAAAGATAAAGATAGTTAAGATTTAATTCTCTTATATGACATGGTAAAACCAAAACTGCCTATGTTTCGTATAAACAAAAAATATACTACGTACTTATCAGCAAGATCTATTTTAATATCCAGATCAAGACCCTACAACTTGCCTCCTTCTTGGGTTTACTTAAAAATATAATATAAGAATCATTTATGGAATCAGGGAGTGTGAGGGTGTGAAAGAAGATGCAAAAATTCATTACAACGTCATTAATATCTATCACTGCAAATGTACAGCTTCCCCAAATAAGCCAGTGACAAATTCGTATCCGCAACTCTTTTGTGGGTCCCTGATAAAAACGACGCGATTCCCTGACGGTGACACCAGGGTTCCCTAGCTCCTAACTATGAGTGATGATGGCTTCGCCCCCGGCATTAGCCGCCGGAGTCACGTGCCGGCGCATTAATGATCGTGCCCATGATTGCACACAACACTACACAGTGTTTCAAAAACCAATATTTATGGACATACTAATTAAATTCGATGATTATATGATTTGTTTTAAGGATTTGATGTTTAATATTTACTAAAATTTTGCACGTCTGTGAATAGACAGAATACATAACATTATTTTAACTTAAGGCATAGGTCTTAGGTTAAATTAGGTCATATATTACACAAAATATTACGACGTATGTAATATTATTGTATTTATGCAAATAAATGTTTGATTGATGACAAGTGCTAGCAAGTGTTCCCGGGTCGAGCGAAAAGTATGTTTCGAATTTTTCGAACATAGCTTGGGTTAGTGATCACCATACCGCATTTGTCAAGCCTAATCCGATCATAGTAGCGATGACTTGGTTTCTATGAGGTCTTTGTTCCTGCAGTGGGACAGTTTATAGGCTGGTATTTTACTTTACTTTTTACAAGTGCTAGAAAAATTATCAAAAAGCAGTACAACATAACGCTTGGTATAGTTATCTAACATCGGTATTTTGTGGTAAAACACTTTAAAAACTGATATCTATCAAACATGGTTTTATAGTGTTTTTACCACATAATATCTATGTTCAAATTATTACGCAAAATTGTAACTCTATTAGAGTCACAATTAATATCTAGTATATGTCAACAAAAAAAATACGAAAAGGAGAACAATAATTTACAATTTAGATTTTTTGAGGACATGAGCTCAAAGCAATGTACTTTATCATATTGAATATCAATTAGTAAGTGATTCTTATAATATAAGCTAATTTATGATTCAATATATTAGTAATATAAGCTATTAGAATAAAATAGGATGTCCGAGAATTGGAATTCATAAAACACTGTGTATTCGTGGCCAATGTACAAGATTAAGGATCATTTTGGATTCTCTGCGGACCACCCTGGATTGGGGAAACGCCACTCGTGCTTCTGGGCCTATGAGACCAAAATGATGATTAACATCAATAGAAGTAACGTTCCCGACGTTACTTTTGCTGTTGTTTCTAGATAAAATAACAAAATTTTAAGTACATAGTAGATACTCTTTCAATTTCTTAGCTGTAGCAAAAATGCAAGTGAACAAGTAGGTACACCCTATTTTCATAATAAATCGTATACAGATTGAATAGCCTGCTCTTATTGTATCACGTCCTTAATGCCTTTTAATTGTATATCTTAATAGTTTAATGAGTAAATATGCAAACAACGACATATTAACTTGTTTATAAAGACGAAAACAACAATTATTCAATTACCTTAAAGATTATGTATGCAGATATCCTATTATCCTGTGTCATAAATTTCTAGATATAAAGTTGTTAGGTATAGGCAAACAAAAGTACCTACTTGTACTGATCGGCCATTACCTTGCACCTGATTCTTTATACCTATCTCTATGCGCGTTTGACATCTTGTAACTTCACGATAATTACTAACGAACGAGACAATAATTATTGGTACGGACAGTCTAGCTGGTAACTTGGAATCATATTTTTATAAACAGAGCATTAACGTCCCACTGCAGGGCAAAAGCACTTAGCAATTAGCATTATCATTATGCCATCATTATAATGACAGGAGTAAGTCTTGCTAATCATCAGTTTACCAAATGTGGAGTGGCAGATACAAACTTGACTGGTGTTCGGAAAATTTTGAAACATTGGGCGTTTTTCTCACTTAATAAGAGTGTTCAATTAAGGCTACTTAATAAGTTCAATAGGGTTGACGCATTAGTCTTTGAATTAAGGTCTAATGGACAACATTTCATATTTTTAACATGTCCATATTGTTTTTTTATATGAAAGTAGATATAAAATGAACAGACCCATATTTTTTCTTTTTTCAAAATTTGTCCATTTTCATGCATAAAATAATTATTGAAATTCTTTTTATTCTAAATAGACGTAAGCGCCAAATGACGTCATCGGACGGCTGAATACAGCGATATTCCTTTGCTTATCATTGTTTTAATAAAAAAAAAGTACTACTGTCAAAGGTAAATAATACTAGTGTCAACATTGTCAACGTCATTCATACATTCAACGTTGACAAGTTGTCTTTTTTTTTGACAGTTACATGTCATGGGTTTGGCATTACGTAAATTTAAAACTATAATGTGCTTAGCAAAGAAATATTTTACATTCTGCCGTCCGATGACGTCATCTTACGTTTTTTAGTTTTTAATTTTTTTCTCAATAAATAAGCAATATAAAAAATTAATAAATATATATTCGCGCAGCGGAAAAGTAAATAAAGAAATGGTATTTTTTGTTTCAGAGCTTAGCAATTTTGAAATGTTGTCCATTCTCAATTGTGTCCACCTCTGATAGCTTTATAAAAGTAAAAAGATACCTATCTATAAAAATTGGATTGAAATATAATTTATACTTGTGACTTCACTGATGTCACATATGTCCATGGGCGGCGGCAATCGCTTACCATCAGGTGATCCATCTGCTCTTCTGCCACCTATGATATAAAAAAAAGAAAACCCCAAATATAATCTAAGTACATTAAAAAGATTGTACTATTTCATTCTTGCGTCAAATTAGGTCTACCTGAGGTGTAATTACATACCTAAAATATTGTAATCAGGCCATTGAACACGCGGGAAATTATGAATTAAGTATGTATGAATTATGATCACAAAATTAAAGTGCAATAGCATTTATAAATCATGACAACAAAGAGTTAGAATACCGAGGATTAATATTCGCATGACATTTTCGAAAGAACATGACAAAACATTACCAATGTTGTTTTCACCGTGTAATTTGTTATTTGTGGGACGGTTACAATTCCTCGCAGCGAATTCAAAGACTCGCCGACTAGACGGCAACTTATAGAACCTAACTATAGTTAATTACCTTAGTTAACTTGATATTTTGCCTAGAGAAGTGAAAAGTCAGTCGATTATCAAAAATATCGACTTATTATTTTCCAGTAAAAATCGAATATTATTTTTTAAAATCGATTATTGCAAGATCTTTTTAACAACTCTTTATCCAGAGACCGAATCACAAATTGTTCTGTAATGGAATTATATTTTCCCATGATGCTTACTATAAAAAAAACTTTGTTATTCACAGTAATTTCGCAATTGTTCTCGTTCATAAGGTCTGAAGACGACATTATTTTTACAAAATACGAACAAGAAAGAAAAAAACAAATATTTTTAAGATATAAATCGATTTGTAATTTTCGATGTCACATCTCTAATTTTGCCGACCGTACAACGGCGAAGCTACACAATTTGTTCGTTTCATTGCTTGAACAAACGACCTGCTTAGCTGGTACACTGCGACCAGCTTAGAACAATAATTAAGCTATTATCTCGGTATAGTTACCATGCTAATGGGAAATGTTTCTTTGTTATTTTTCATTTTCTAGCGAACGATGCTACGCTTCCACTACTTCTTTGTAAAGGATTCTTTATTGCATAAATTGGCTATTAAGTTATTTGAAAGTAATACTTCCTTAAGGAAACTTGGATGTAATTGCTTTGAGATAATGATGTTTAAATACACCCAAGTCTTAATTTCTATAAACCAAGGTTCTTAGAATATAAGTGTAGTACCTATTATTGCTTTGTTTTAAGATTTTTAAATATTAATTTAGTAGACCAGCACTAAAAGCGTAAAAGAAATTAGTTATGAATATGAATACTAGCAAAAATATGTGTTACCAACCGAAAAATAAGAACCCATCGTCAAATTTTTTTTCTCAAATCGAAGAACAAATAATTTCTCCTTTATTCGGTTATCGCACTTCGCACTAGCTCCATATTGTATCATAATAAGTAAGTCTCAGCTAGGGGTGCAGTTGAAGGGACGCGTTCCCGCTTCGGGAATAGTTCACACTTTTAATTTAGTCACTCCTAATGTATGCGAATAACTGCAAAGAGCGACTGCTCACTTACTTCCCTCCCAAACTCACTATCGCTCTCTTAAACAACTATCACACGCGAGGGTGCGTATGCCTTAATAGTTTCACCCTCCGCATTATGCAAATGCGCCAGTGATACGTCACCCCGCACACTTGGGACTTTTATTGTAGCTCCAGTTTTATTAAGTTAACTTTAATTAAATTCAAGCCGACGTATTTGTTAGGCCGATTGACTGAAAGGTATTAGGCGTCGAGATTTATCTGATTACATGCGAGCTTAGTTCGGAGTGCGACTTTAATTCGGTTAATGACGTTTTGTTTTGATATTATTTTGTCATTTGATGATACAGCTATGAGTTGCTGAGGTGTTATTTGTGAATGATAGCGACTTAAGCGATCCATTTTCTTAAGACTTTTTTTTTGGTCAATAGGCTAACGCTTGACCACAATCGCACCTGATGGAAACCGCCGATGAGATCTAGGATGATACGCGTTTGCCTAAAAGGCAACCATTAAATATCATAATATGGTCCTGAATCAGATTATACATAGGTATAACTAGGTATACTTCAGGTTAATACAATTTTTTTTTTATGTGATAAGCAGACGAGCAGACGGATCACCTATTCCATAGCCCATTCATGCCGAAACGTGGCACTCCCATCTGTAAAATTTGCTCAAATGACATTAAAACCAAACGTGTTTCACATCGATTGAAGAAAATTGTCAGATTTGTACATTGATGTGTGGTCGCCCGTTTATTTATTTTCAAAAAAAAAAGAGAAAATCTGTCGGCCAAGATGTCGTTATTGCTAAGGCCTAAAGTCATATAAACCTTCACGGCTGCTCAAAAAGTATCCGAAAAGGAAAACCATTTGATTGTGTTTATTTATTGTGCATTGCGATGTTTCAGAGTAACCCTTACGCGCTGAAGGAGGGCGGCGGCGAGATGTCGGCGTGGACGTCGGCTGGCCTCCAACCCTCAGGCGGCTACTACCCCTACGACCCGACGCTGGCTGCCTACGGGTGAGTCCCCTGGGTCCAAGGGCCCCATAGGTCCAGAACGCGCGCACCACTTTAGATAAAGCCCGCGCGGCGCAAGGATTAACATAATACCTCCCTATCGAAACTTATCTCTCTAATAGATTGCAATGCGAAAGGCTCATGTTTGTATTTGGCGACTCGCTTTGACTTTAATAAATTTTATGTTGTGCAAATGTATCCCCTTTCCTATGCGGGTGTGTGTAACATCGTGGATTGAGCCACATTTTTCTCGGGTGATAGATTCAAATTGCTTTCTTTGTTTGTGTTTACATTTTGTTTGTTGTTCTTGTAGAAGGGTAAAGATAGAGTAGGTATAGCTATATTTCTGACATACCTAGCAAATTAAACGTGGAAAAAGTTGTTAACAAAGTTTTGCGTATAATATCTCTTTTACCTTATGCTTTTTATCGTGCTTTCCATCTTTAATCGGTCGTGAAATATATATCATGATAGGACGTCAATGTGTCGGACTGTTTATTAGACCGTTTACATCAAATTTCGAAAGCAGTCATTGCCAAATCACCTGTCATTATTAACCTGTTAACTATTCATTTAATATCGTCTGGCGAACGTCCGACATGTAATATGAACCAGCATTTTAGGGCTAACACTTGATGGACATATTTTAATATTAATGGTCCGAAATTATTGATAAACTCATGTAAATATAATATAATATTCGTATTAAATTTTCGATGAAAATACTTCCACCATTAGAATACATGGCTAATTAAATCGACGTTTAGAGTGAAAATGAACTTGTTACCGATATTTGTATTTAATCACTTTTACCTTAAAAGGTGAACGGTTCACCTTTTGCAAATTGCAAAATTAAAGCGTGGTATTAACACAACACGTACGAAGTGTTACAAAAAAATAACGACGCATAGATAAGCGCGGTGCTGTTATAATGACTTTTTGATAAGTCATTTCGTATCAAGCACTCAGTTGCAGCTTGCTTGGTAAGGCACACCTAGCCCTATGCCCTGCGATGCGTGTCGGCCGCAAGGGACAAATGACCGGGTAACCACTCCCGGTTGTCAGCCGTCCCTTTCAGACGTATATAAACACGAATGTGTGACAAAGACGAATGACGCCACATCCATTTCGCGCTAGCGCTTGTTTAATTCACAGTATTTCTTTGAAACGCGATCGCTTGTTGCGTTGCGTCGATGTTTTAGGCAAACGATCGTCCCATCTTGACGACAGGTTAAGTCCCTAGAATGTTAATCACGCTGAGTAAATTCATCCTTTCAAAATCTTACTCACCTAGAAATTATCATATCATTACAATAACCGATAGTTTAATAGCAATTAAATTCCATTTACCGTACAATCATGATTCAATTAAGTAATTAAAAGGTAGCCATTAACATACGTTTTTCATTTCACTGAGCAATAAAACTACATATTAATTATAAACACGTACATTGATAATCGTTTAAAAAATCCTACCTGCAACGATTGGAGCCGACTACAAATAATCCTAGGCTAAAGTTTAAAAAAAGTCACCATAATTTTTCGTATAACGATCACAATGGGCGCTAAATTGTCCACTGAATACAAAAATAGTAATCGTAAGAGTGTCATAACAATGTATTATGTGGACACATCAATTAAATATACGTTTCACGGCGCACTTGAAATTTATCCATCCATGAATCACGCTGGAACTGCCTGAAAATAAAAACAAATCATGATACATCAAAGCGAAGTTATGCTGACAATTCGGCTCCACTCGACTTAATATATAGCAGGCGGTGCGTTGTAATCTAAAAATAATTAGAGGCGACATTAGTTTTTATGCGTAAAAAAGACGTAGCGATATAACCGAGCGTTGGGACAAGCACGGAAATACTCAGTGATATATCACGCTCCCGATACTCCACACAATTGTTCCCTATCTCGCATATAGGATGTTTCCATTTGAAGCCGGTACCGCATTCAACGCGCCACATTACACCATCTCATATAAAAGCACAAAAAGCATGAGAGCTACACCGGTTCTCACTCGCCACACTACTGGACAATATTAATTCATTTGAAAATCCAATCGCCAACGGTTGCCAACAAAAGTTGTTTTATATTCATTATGAAAGGAAAAACTTCATAAGGATTTCATAAAACGTACTTCAATAAGCCGGACAAAATAAATGGACACCGAAGAGACTGGAGTACGGTGGAAAGTGTGTATGAGCAACAAAACTTAGCCCACGATTGTAGGCTCACTTCAGTTAAGCACCGTTGGCTTATTATTTAGAACAGCCTGTAATCTGCCACGCCCGCCGCGCGCCGAAATGAAAAATTACTCAGCTATATTTAACACAAGAGTGGAGCACAGAAAACGTACAAAAATTAGAGAAAAGAGTGGAGGGAGCACTTGTACCGCGCCATTGAGATCAAAACACGCAGGAAATTACCGCGCCCCGAGCGAAGCTAAGGGAATTATTTGGTGTGCCAACGATTTAGGCGCGTTCTTTAAAAAATCAAACAAGGATTGCTTGTTAGAGAGAACGTACCAAATGACACTTATATTGTGCCTATGTTGAGGAGACATTCTAACGGTTGACGTTTTTATATTCATCGACGTGGATATATTACTAGTCATACAGTCTGAAAGTTTATATTTGGAAATTTTATGAACTATGACTTATCTGCTGATCCATTCAGATAGCATCCATTCCACATTATAAATTTTGAAGGGACCTTGTACAATTTAAGTTCTTCAACTAACATCGTAGTTCCCTCTAAAATTACGATGAACTGACATCCACATCAGTTACAACACTCAGTCAAATTTCCTCATTCGATATGGAACCAAACCTGTTTGATATTAGGGTGAGAATCGATCGGCGGAATTGTGTAGCGATGGCAGGCTAAGAACGTGCGCTTTAGAAACGGGAAGTCCTAGATTCGAACCTGAATATGCGCCTCTGGAAATTTCAAATCTATGGCACTATTTCTAGCATTAGGTCGGCAGTGGGGGAGAACCGGAAGAGTTTCTGAAATATGTAACCATGATAAAGATGGTCAGGTTAGACGGCAGTCGCTCCATTGTAATGAATAAACTTACTAGATCCTGAATCATGGTACAAGCGTACTCTGACCTTCAAAGCGACGGCCTTGGGTGCAACCGGGAAAAACTCGCTGGAAAGGAACAGTTTGCAGCGCCCTTGTGACTCCACGGGTTTTCCGGGTGTCTACTGAACCGCCTTAGCTCATCTACCCCCTATCACATAAATAAAATCAAATAAATCAAAATTTTCAAACGTTTACACTTGACCATACTTAAGGATAGGTAGAAATAAAGCCAAAAGTGTCGTGTCACAAGTATTACTTCACCCAAAAGCGCTCAACAATTTAAGAAATTAAGTTTGTAGGTACCTATTCATACTGAAAATACCTATAGATTTGTACCTTTTGGATGTTTGTAACTAATTAACTCTAAAACACCTGAACTGATTTTGAAACTCCTTTCATCAGTACTTGAGTAATACCATTATCATATCAGCCCACATCCACCCACTGCCTAGGCCTCTTCTTTATTAAGCTACACCCTTCCTTAAGTAACATGCTATATTTTAATGAGGAAAATGTTTGATTTCCACCGGAAATTATTTCGTCCACATCTATAACGCAGATCCTATAACACATTTATGACGCCAAGTAAAGCATCTAGCAAAGGTTTTACGAGGTAGATTTTATTCCGCTTATCCTTTGCTTCACTAATTAAATTTCTCGATTAATCTACGTTGCAGATAGAACTAGATGGCAATAACTAACCAATTAATACAGCAGTCAAATCTAATCAAGCATACAGAGGTAATCAGACATCTCGGATCTGTTGTCTCAGTTAATCAGATGTACGACGTCTATCAATGTTCTGTAATGCGTTTCTTGATCTGCCATCGTCTTAGCAAGAGATTGCCAATGTACGTATAATTGGAAACATTAATTAATACCTCATCATTACCCAATAATATTTTATAGATTCTAACATGAACTACTAAAGGTATAAATAAGTTGAATTCACAAAACCAACTTGGCCATAAAATCTCATCATCATCACTCAGTGTGTTATTACTGGTTGCGACCGAAGACATCGCTTTGGCGCGGGGTACGCTTGCACCAAGATCCAGGATTTCATCATCATCATAACAGCCAATAGACGTCCACTGCTGGACGATAGGTCTCCCCCAATGTTCTCCACACAGATCGGTCCTGTGCCGCCATATCACCAGATTGTCGGTCCAACTTCTGGGAGCTGACTCCCTGTACGAGGCCTCCACTCAAGGACCTTTCCGCCTTAATGGCCGTCTGTTCTCCTCGCTCTGTCATTTGAGACATGCAATCCTTTGGACTTTGTCTGTGACCTAAGTTCTAGTGCGAATCTTATCATTTCTGATACGATCACGCAAGGAGACTCTGAGCAAAGATGATTCAAGATTTAGTGAGTGGTAATTACAATGGAGCCAGCAAACTATAATAATAATACCTGTCGTATCCCAACAACAGAGACACAGAGCTCTTGTAAGGACGGAAATAAACTTTCGGCCGTAATAGATAATACGACAAAAATACATTTTTCGGAATGAAAAATACTATGTATAGATTAGACTTAGGCATTTATGGAAAATAATTTCTCAATGTTTAAACAGATATATATGGAGAAGAAAATAAAAATGTAAAAATCCTCCTGTGACGTCATAACTCGGCATGACAAATTAATAACGCTTTTGCTCACATTGGTTTATAAAAAAGTAAAATCTGATCATAAAATGACAAGACAAAATAATGACAGTGCCAGTAAGTAACTTTAAGTTTCACCTAAACATTTTTTATTTGGACATATAGCACCGACATCACAATACGTTGAGCCGGGACTACGGCACTTTCGGCATATTGATTAATAATTTAAGAAATAAATATTTTAATAAAAACACATTTTATAATAACTAAAAAATAAAGGTTATCTTTTTTTTCTTTCTTTAGGTATACGAGAATCGTATTAAAATGATAACTTTTTGTCGTATTGTCATTGTGAAGTAAGGTTATTTGAAACGATCGGAAACGAAAATTTTAAACCTATAGAAATGATATAATTGTGGTCGTAAAAAATTTAATATCAGTTTTTTCACTAAAACCTACTCGCTTTGTACGTAATGACAATTTTGTTTCCTGTATAACGATGAAGCGATTTCTAATATAAAATTTTACTTGTTCTTCATATACCCGATATAAACTCTACCATTTGTCATTTAGCTATAAACAATCTAATCTCGTTGCAATAAAATAGAAAACAGACAACCTCAATACGCACAACAACAACAAAATAAACAACAATCAGTACTAAAACGTATACTCGACGCACACTTCTGTTGCGAATCCTAATTCTAATACACCCGGTCCCCTTATGGGGGGAACGTTACTTATGTACCTACCGTATATAGGTATACGGAGGGCACGTAGAGCCCACAATTCCCCCGAGCGGCCAGATCGTAAACCTCCGATACCACTGAATTGAATACTCGCTCAAATATTAGCACTGGTTGTACTACCGCTTGAATGCATTCAGTTTCAAACCGACCTACGTGTTAAATACTGCACCAGTATGTACTCAGCTCAGATATAGCATAGGTATTGAGTGGCACCTCGAACGTCAACGTTCACGAGCATTCGGAGCCAATTAGTCTACCTACACAGACCTTTATGTCTGATAGATGTTTTTGAAAGTTTGTGGTGGGTTAACTTAAATGTATTTTTTTCATAAAGGAGCCGTTTTCATTTAACGTACAATAAAACTTAATCAAAACTTTCTGCTATAATTCATTCACCTTTGCAAAATTTGGGATAGGATCAGACATTTTTAAATATTCAAATAAGCCAGATTACAAATCTTTAGAACGCAAAGTAGTCTTATGAAATTAACGAATTTAACATAGTAGTCGAAAACAATGATACTATCAGAAACCTTATCTATATTAAAACAGTTAATGTTACTCAAGACTGAGATAAAAAAAAGAAAATTCAACATAAATCTTCCGCATCAACATAAAACAATAAAGCATCTTAAATAATAAATGCAGGAAACGTCACAGTGAATGAATCCCGCCGTTTGTTGGCTTCACAAAATATAAAGCATAAATCTAAACCAAGCATCGGTATTATGTTTTCGTCCCCAAATTAACAAAGATACAAAGCATTTCCGCCCGTGAATGTATTAACATCCAAACCAAGTGCATGTGTTCTCATAGGGCGGGCGACGAGTAAGTGGACTGTCTAAATTAATTAGTAAGCTTTAAGCGGAACACTCGCGCACAGCCGCTGCAGCGCTGAAAAACCATATCCACCTCACAACAGACTCCGCTTTGAAGCGCTTGAGTTTTCCGAACCCATGCTGCTGTCGTCACAAACCGCCGCAGATTTCTAAAGAGCTTATTCGTGTTTCATCTAATGTTTGGTTTTAGACACTCGATTTACGTCTTTGACACAAGTGTTAATATAATTACATTAGAGTATTTAAATGAGAGGTATCAAAATTTCTGACTAGTAACGATAGCGGTGAGAGAATCTGTTTGTTTTTGACAAGCAAGCATGTTTCCTGGTTCCATTCGTGGTGCGGACCGGGTTTCCGAGGGCCGTCCGACGCCGTTCGTCCACACACCGGCAGTACGCTGATGTCCGGTACGCAAGATGGCGACTCGATCGATTGGTGTCGAGCACGCCCACGCTGCCCACGCCTGCGCTGCACCGCCCTGCACTTGCAACCAAGTGCAACGGTCCGCCCTCTAGTGGAACAACTGCACACTCACCAATCTTCAAATCAAAACAAACATTCAAAATACTGATATTTGGTGCCGATTAACGTACCCAATAGTTTGAGAACACGATGGATTACATCCACTTTTCTTTATCATATCATATTATCATAATGGATAAACATAATAACTTGGATTGATTAATGGCCAAAATACAATTAAAAAGACAAACGCTGTCAGTTTGTCACATCACATTGCAGTGATGATTAACATGCGGAATTTTCCAATTCTATACTTTAAAGATCAAATGTATTGTCACAATTTGCGTACATCCCGCGAGAAGGGACCATTTTTTAACTATTTTCACGCGCGAAACCTATTTATTGGACCCCTTAGACCGCGCCTTTGTCATGTCGACGAGAAAATCGAAGTCAGGTACGAGTGCTGCCTAGGGGAATGGGACGGCTCGCCACAATTACGCTTAGAATACGGATGCAAATGGGACCGTGGGCCCTAAAAAGTGTATCGAATGTCGCTCCAGTGCCGCGATAGCTTTATTTTTGCTGCCGTTACGAGAAATCTATTGCCTCCAATAAAACGCCTATCTGCTACGAATTTAAAAGCCAGTTTATTGTTCGCTGTAAACGGTTGGACGTATGGATCGTAAGCGATGAAAATATGTTGGGACACAATATTTTCTCGCAGTATTATTTGATTTTTATTTTCATTAAATTTATTATTATTGCTCTCAACGACCTGTTAATATGCTTATTTCATACGTTAAGATTCCCGTTTACACAATTTTGATATTCACACGCGATCGATTGGATAAATCATTCATAAAAATGTGGCTTAATCGAAACGTTGTTTTGGCCTGTGCGACTTTTAACTTTAAGGCCGGAAGCGGAATTTACCCATTAGGTATATGTAAGTATAAACATGTTTGTCGACAGATACGGAGCTGGGTACGATTTAGCTGCTCGGCGGAAAAATGCGACGCGGGAGTCTACGGCGACGCTAAAGGCGTGGCTAAACGAGCATAAGAAAAACCCCTACCCTACGAAAGGCGAGAAGATCATGCTCGCCATCATCACGAAGATGACGCTGACGCAAGTTTCCACGTGGTTCGCTAACGCGCGCCGCCGCCTCAAGAAAGAGAACAAGATGACGTGGGAGCCCAAGAATAAGACAGATGACGACGATGACACTATGCTCTCTGACGAAGAGAAGGAAAAAGACGAGCAAGACGAAAAAATAAAGACCCACAAAGGTTCGTTCAGTTTGTACTCTGCAGCCTCGATTAGACCTCTGTAACAAGTAATATTCAGACTTTTAAATTTTAATTTCGGGGTTTTTTTTTATTTTTTCCTTATTATTTCAAGCTTCATTCCGAATATTGCTTGTTAATGATAAGGTCTTTACGAGGCTCTAACCAACATTTGATTGTCAACCATGTTTCATACTCCAAAACAATTTCGAATCGTCATGAGTTGACTATCAGATGTTGGCCAGACATAAATAACTCGCATCTACTGTACTTATGAAATATGTCCGTCTATTTTAATGTTGCTAAGCGAAGTGTCCCATTTATCTATTCCGTTTTACCGAATATGTATTTTAACTGCACCTGCGAATGAGGATGTATATGCTGTTGTTTCACTTTTTTTGGTGTGAACTGTTCGTTTTATTTTCATGTTAGAATTGCGCCAGTGTTGTTAAACGTTTAAAATTGCTTTAATTTTGTCGGTGTATAAATCGCCGAGTGAATTGGCATAACGTGGCTGAGGGCCTGAGCCCCGGAGGGTGTGCGGGGTGTGAAGAGGAGGCGAGAGGGCCGGGGGAGGCCGGGAGGGGAGGAGGGCTGGGTCTCAGGCGTGTAACTGTGCGTAACCGCTCCTCGCTCCCGGATTTCCTATTCGTAGTAGTGGGCGGCGCCAGAGCCCAAATTTCATATACCGGTCCTTCCGTTCGTCGGGTACAACAGGGCGCCGCGCGGAGGTCGCGTTCGGCTTGTCAGACGATCTGCCCTACTTCATGTTCTTGCCAAAGGATTTGTCGAGTTCGTGGATCGTTTCTTTTATGAGGATATTCCGTCGGAACGTAAGTAAGTACGGTTTTGGGGATTTATAATGTGTTCCAATTGAATGTGGAACCTTTTTCGCTGCGGTCTTTGTCGACGGTGTTCGTTTAGCATTTTCTGTAGGTACCTATTGTTTTAGCTAATCGATGGATTGGGTCTGGAGGGTGAAAAGAGTTTAAAGTGGAATAATAAAATGCAGGAGCGGAACGTGTGACTGTAAGAGCAATAACTGCAAGCCGTGGACGTTAGTCTCGGTTGTCAGCGGCATAAATTATAAGTGGGTATTGTTGCAGTAAGGATGCCGTAGAGTGGCGCACGAGTGTTTTCATTGGGAAGTTCATGGTGCTAATGGAGAGGGGCCGGGGGCGTCACGGCTAACGCCCGGCATACGTCGCCTAATGAAGCTGACTATTGTTGGACAGAGTATACTTAATTTGCGGTGTGAATGCCGTCGCGGTTGCCGCGAACAACACTTAGGGGTCGTAAAATAGCAATAATAAAAGAAGTGCCGAGATCTGTGCGAGACTTTGTAGGCGTAGGGTGATTTATTAAAATTATTTGTATGGGAATAGAAATTTTAATGACAACATAAGTGGTATGGAGTTCCTTTGTTCTTACATATTTTTTTATAATCAATCATCAAAATCAGGTTAATTATAAAAACAAGATAGGTACTAAAACTCTACCATTAATTTAACAAAATAAATTCACCTGCCAAACGATTATTATTTTAAATAAAAAATACTTAAACCTAATTACTTACCCATACATATAGGTACCAACCTAAACTATCAATAAAATCCCAAGCCATCAATACGGGTTTGTCATGGTAAATCACATAAAATACCAATCTTACCAAGCCAAGTATTTACTAGATTCGATGATAATGAATAATAGTGTATAAAAATCGATTTTCTTTTAAACTTGATTCTTAAGTTGAGCGTACAAAAGACAGTTCTAGCCTTCTAGGCCCACCGACATCGGGTTCACACCATCCCCTGCAGGGTTGCGACGTAATCGCAACTCCCCCTCGGTTCGTCTCCGACGGATTACAGACGTGCACCCCGCGGTGACATCCGCATCAGCATACAAGTATGCGAGACGAATTCCAACTCAAAACGTTAAGAATAATATAAATGAATTTGAGAAGTTGTTCGCATCAGCCTGTGTACAGAATCGAAGGTTGAATAAAGACTATGATGACGACGATGAAAGAGAGAGAGAGAGAGAAATAAAAGTCATCGAGAAAGTAAAAGAAAGTATTTAAAGTTCATAACTAACAAAGTGTTATCATGGTAAGTATAATATGATGTCGTGGTATGAACTGTGATCTGATACCACATTTTATACCACGACATAACCCCAAAGTAAATGCAAAAGTACTTCTTGTTAGTATCAGAATCAATGAAGGATTTACAAATATTAGCCAAATAAATATAACACATAGATACTTGCATTAAGAGACAAGAGACTTCTCTCTCGACAAGATGAACTAGTCATATTCGAGATCTCATGTGCAACATCCACGATAATTAAACGATGATGATAAAGTGAAAGTAACATCGCCCGGGTTCACACCATCCCCAACCAGGATCTCGGTATCTGCGGATTACGCTCGCGCCCCCGCGGCGCGTGCAGGGGTGCACCGCGAATTTTAAGTGCTTCTGAACATTTTTGCCAAGTGCAACATTAAAACGCACTGGGCTCACGTTTGACATGCTCAGATGTAGGGTCGGGGGACGAGGGCTAGGCTCGATTTTCTCATTTGATACGGTCACCAAAAGAACTCAGAAATTTTAGTATTACGATATTTTGTCAACTGGCTAGAAACGGTATCTAACTATCTAGGTACTCTAGTAGTAAATTACTATCTGGAAGACTACTAACTCGTATAGCTTAATCGAATTCTTTCTATGGAGTACCTACTCTATTTTATGTAAAGAAGTAATACGGCAATGTATTACTTTACTTAACCGTTAAACAAAAATAAGTGGAATGTGGTTACACTTTTGTGAAAAGATATACCAAGCGTGCTAGTTTTCTCCCAATATCTTACCTCATCCACCACAGAATTTTTAAAATCCTGTGTATCATACTTGGATTCGAATCTATCAACTCCAAATTTGCCACACAATTGAGCTGCTCTTAAAAAGGTTCTTCAGTCACAAGCCACAGTAAAGTAATAAAAAACGTCTAAATGAAATATTATAACTCGTTTTGTTCCCTACCTTCGGTGTAATATAGATAGCACATTAACTTAAACGTATTATATTAATAAAGATATCGTTAACTCCAAAACACCCATAAAATAGATTGTCTAATTAGGATACACACCTTTTTATATTGTTTCAAACACGATATCATTATCGGTTACTAATGACGTATCTAACAATGAAGTGGGTTCACGAAGTCCATTTTAATGACTCAACGCAAGAACGAAAGTAACTCGTAACAATGACAAAGCTAGCTTCAACCCTTAATCCTGTACAAACAAACCACGACATTTCTCTTAACATTACCATTTTCCTAAAACGTCAATGATCGTGTCGTGTAATATATCATTTTAAGTCACGGCAAACACGGTCAATATAAAAGCTTTCACACGCGATCCCTAGACCGTCGTCGGCAAACAAACATCCAGAACTATCCCGCGTTAAGCCACTCATGAATAAAAGCTTCATTTTGTGACCCCCGCCAATAAATGTTAATTTTTGTCGCGAGCACGCGCGTCGCAAACAAAATATTAATCCGGCGAGCGCTAATGGAAAACGAGTAGAAGTAATACAAACAAGTGAGCGTCGGGGCGGACGTCGCTGAGATATAATAAATTGCAGTGACCTCGGTCCTTGCTCGTAAGTGCAGGGGGGATGCGTGCACCGCTCGCTTCCCGCGCTCAACTTGTCGCTCGACACGTAGAGAACGTTATAGGTACCGTAACACATGCTGATTTGTAGCATGCTTAATGAACTGTCCACATTTGCTATCATAAGCATCCTATTAGACATATTTAAGCATGCTTAAAAATAAGTAAACAAGTTTACACGTGCTTAAAGCACTCCGCCACATTCCCCTTCCAGCCGCACTATATGTAGCATTTTTGACCATGCTCAAAATTAGCATGCTTATTTGTAGCACGTCCGTCCACACATGCTACTAAGTAGCACTTGCTCAAAAGTAGCATGCTTTAAGCATGTGTAACAGTACCTCAAGTCACTATTGTTAGCATCACCCGTCCAAAAGTACTCTTAGTGACTTCTATGTTTTTTCAAAGTGTAACTGCTTAGTTATATTTACGGAACTCTAATTTCAACCTTTTTTTGTTACGATATTTTGAAGGAGGAAATATCAATCATCATTTTATCTTAACCTACTTTGAAATACCGTAACAAAAGAAGAACGTAATATTACCTAAGATTAAAATGATGTAGGATCTTTGGTTATTTTTATATCTCACAATATAATATAATATAATATGTTAAATAACTAATCAAATCATTAAATCGATAAACAAAGTCCAATAATAAATTTCTAGTTTCTCCAGAATAGGTGCCCGTTGACTTGATTGCATGCAATGGAAAAAATACTCATATTTCATAAAGACATTGTAAATTAATATTTTCCCAAAAACCAATTATTAGCAACTGGCAGAATATATTGGCCAAATCTAAAGGAGGCAGGCATATATTGTGGACAATTCACTTATTTGGCTTTTATGACCTCATTGATAAAGTACAATCAGAAAACAATTTATTTACTACAAAAAATAAAGAAACCAATGCCTTTAAGATAATATATTTTTTACGGCACGTATTGTAAAGTACCTATCTAATATGTAAAAAATGGTAAACTGCGTTACACTTATCATTTGTACAAAAATTCTGACGCTAAGTTATGGCCGACTCGAAAAACCGAACAAGATATCAAAATGGACATACTTGTAAGTATAATTTTCATTGGAGGTAGCCAACTAAAACTTTCGATCGCCTCCGAATAGGCGCCCCGCTGTACCAGAGCGCGGTCGGGGGCGCTTGGGAACTCAACAGTGCTACAGACGCTTTTTATTGTGTCCTTTTGGAGCAAGAGAAGTCTTTTAAGATCGATCATATATTTGTCACTTTTAAAATGTAAGACTAGTCTTTACTAAAAGGACATAAGAAAAGTTTTAAGTATAATTTATAATACCTTTGTCTTAAAAACTAATAATTTAACAAGCTCATTAAAATGAAAAAAGTTGGTAAACTAGAAGTCGGTTCAGTGTAGTATACTCTCGTTTAAGAAAGAAAGAAGAAATATTTACAACATTAGTTACAAAAGACAAACAAACAAAAAAATATAGAAAAAAAATTCAAAAAAAATAATCAAAATTATTTATTCAATAACACACATGTCATACAGGTAATTGTGGTTGGAGCTTCCTTTTAAGCAATATATTTGCTTGTATTAGGGAGCTCCGCTCTTCTTTAAATTATAACATACTAGCGGCCGCCCGCGACTTCGTCCGCGTGGAAAAGTAACTTTTAACCCCCCTTTCAACCCCTTACAACCCCCTTTTCGCAATAAAAAGTAGCCTATGTTCTTTCTCAGGGTCTAGATTATCTGTATACCAAATTTCATTTAAATCCGTTGAGTAGTTTTGGCGTGAAAGAGTAGCAGACAGACAGACAGACAGACAGACAGACAGACAGACAGACAGAGTTACTTTCGGATTTATAATATTAGTAAGGATAAGGATGTTATGTTTAAACTTTCCTTGATTTTAACAATACAACATTTATTTTTATTTATTTATTTTTTCTGTCTGTAAAAAAAAGTCTGTTTAGTTGGAGTTTTAGCTAAAAGCTGAAATTTTCTAGTCTTATTTATTTCATGTAGCCTAAAATGCAGAAAGTGTAACCTAAAGTGACATAATAAAAAAAACTAACAGTGATTAATGAAATTTACTAAATATCTTAGGATTTGTATTACATAATTAAATAATAACTTATAAGTAATCAAATAAAACTTTTCAAACCAACAAGGCTTTGAACATTTTTTAAGTGTCTAGAGCCTTTTCATCACTGGTTGCAGTAGCGCCCCCGATGACTAAAGGGGAAAACCACTCGACGCGTGAAGTACATGTTAAAATTAATATCAAAATAATATTTGTTCTATACTAATGTGGCGCCATCTGTAAACCTAGAAACAGTTATTTACATGTCTATTGTCTATGCATTTAAAAAAATAAAAAGTTAGTCTTTGAACAACCTCCCGGCGTGTTTTATTAGGTTATGGGCCCAGTCCCAAATTTTCCAAAGAAATTAAAGTTATCGTGTTATTTATTATCCTAAAAGTGCATTATGTCGACGTCCGGTTATCTAGTCAATGTGCCGAAACTAAAAGGTCGCGAAAATTACGATGATTGGGCATTTGCAACAAGTAATTTTTTTGCTGCTCGAAGGAATTGACTTGGATAATCTACCAGCGGAAATAAGTGAAACCGAGATGAAAAAAGCCAAAGCGAAACTCGTGATGACTATCGACTCTTCATTATACGCGCATATCAAGAGTGAGACCACAGTACAAGGTGTATGGACTAAGTTGAAACAATTGTTCGATGACACAGGTTATCAACGGAAAATCAGTTTGCTTCGAACGTTAATTTCAATCCGCCTTGAAACCTGTGAATCGATGACAAGCTACGTATCTCAAATAGTTGAAACGGCGCAGAAACTGAAGGGGACAGGTTTTGAAATCACAGATGAGTGGATTGGGTCGCTACTTTTGGCGGGACTTTCTGACAAGTATTCACCCATGATAATGGCAATCGAGCATTCCGGAATCGCCATTAGCGCTGACGTCATCAAGACAAAATTGCTCGATATGTCTGAGGAGGTTGGCACTACTGAAAAAGATTCTGCATTTTGGTCAAAACAGCGGTGGAAAAGTGGTAACACTAACCGCGGTGTCAAATCGCAAACGTCAACTTCATACAGTGACAGTGCAAGTTTAAACCACAGTAAACAAATAAAATGCTATAATTGCAAGAAAATAGGACATTATAAAAACAAATGTCCCGAACTAAAAACAAAGAAAACATTAAATGCTTTTAGTGCTGCATTTTTCAACGGACAATATAGTACAGAAGATTGGTACGTCGATTCAGGTGCAAGCGCACACATGACGGCAAGTCGACATTGTTTACTGGCACATAGACCCGTGCATGACAACAAAGAAATAGTAGTTGCAAATCAAATGACTGTGCCTGTTGTAAGTGTTGGTGAAACACAGATAACAACAAATGTAAATGGTTCTCAGTATGATGTGATTGTGAAGAATGTTTTGTACATACCGAAGCTCACAACAAACTTATTATCAGTAAGCAAATTAATAGCAAATGGCAACAAAGTAACATTTAAAAAGGATGTTTGTTTGATACATAATCAAGTAAATGAGCTTATAGGAGTGGCAAACTTAACAAATGGTGTGTACAAGCTACAAATTCAAAGATCAGAGAGTGTGTTATCAGCCATGACATTGTGGCATAGAAGGCTAGGACACGTCAATAGTAAGTCCTTAGAAAAGATGAAAGAAGGTGCCGTGGAAGGTGTTACCTTTGACAAGAAAGCTGATATTCGGATCCAGAACTGTGAAGTGTGCTGTGAGGGCAAACAGGCTCGTTTCCCTTTCCCATCTGCCAATCATAGAAGTGACAAACTGCTAGAAGTAGTACACTCAGATTTATGCGGGCCTATGGAGACCAAATCAATTGGTCAAGCAAAGTATTTTCTTCTGTTCGTGGATGATGCCAGCAGAATGACTTATGTCTATTTCTTGAAGGAGAAAAACCAGGTATTTCAGCATTTCAAAGTTTTTCGAGTTTTGGTGGAGAATCAAACGGGAAACAAGATAAAGGTTTTGAGAACCGATAATGGAGGTGAGTTTTGTTCAGGAGAGATGGAACAATTATTGAAAGAAACAGGAATCATTCACCAGAAGACTAATCCTCACACTCCACAACAGAATGGACTCTCAGAAAGGTTCAACAGAACAGTAGTTGAGCGGGCTAGATGTTTAATGTTTGAATCAGATCTCAACAAAAGTTTTTGGGGTGAGGCAGTGAATACTGCAGTATACATAATGAATAGAACTCCAGTCGCCAGTCTAGGCATGATGACACCATTTGAGAAGTGGACAGGCAGGAAGCCAGATTTAAGCCATGTAAGAATATTTGGTAGTGAAGTAATGGTGCATATTCCCAAAGTGCAAAGACAGAAATGGGATAAGAAGGCTGACAAATCAATTCTAGTCGGTTATCAGGATAATGTAAAAGGGTACAGACTATACAACCCCAAAACTAGGAAAATCACTACGAGCAGAGATGTCATTATAATAGAGAAACCTCAGGACACAGCTCAGGTAGTAGTAAATAGTGAAGAAAAAACATCAGAATTATTAGAGGAAGATGAAAACTCACAGAATGAGATAAGTGTGTCAGAAAATTCACCTGAAGATGCTAACGATCCTACATATATCTATGAATCATCAAGTCCCCACGAAGATTCATATCAATCAGTCTATGAAAGTGATAATGAATCAACCTTAGAATCCATTTTAGAAGAAAATGATCAATACTTACAAGATCTTGGTAAGCGCAAGAGAAAACCAGTAGAAAGATTCGGCTTTTCGAATCTCTGCATTGTAGATGAGCTGGAATCATGTGGTGAAGAACTGAGTTATGAAAAAGCAATAAATGGACCGGAGAAAGAACTGTGGGAACAGGCGATGAAAGAAGAACTAAAGGCTTTTGAAGATAATCAAGCATGGGAATTTGTTGACAGAAAAGAAGCAGATAGAATAGTGCAATGTAAGTGGGTTTTTAAAAAAAAGTTTGAAAGTGATAATAAAGTGCGTTATAGAGCTAGGCTGGTGGCTAAAGGTTTTTCACAAAAAGAAGGTTTGGACTACACCGAGACATACTCACCAGTGCTTCGTTACTCTACATTGAGATTGTTATTCGCATTAAGTGTGAAACTTAATTTTAATATTACTCACCTTGATGTCATTACAGCTTTCCTGAATGGTTATCTGAATGAAGATGTATACATGCATGCTCCTCCTAATTTAGATTGCAAAGAAAATTGTGTGCTTAAACTAAAACGTGCAATTTATGGGTTAAAACAATCGGCCAGAGCTTGGAATGTAAGAATAAATGATTGTTTATTAAAGTCCAACTTTATTAGGTCAAATTTGGAACCATGTTTATACATAAAAAGGTGTGAAAAGAAGCTGATTATAATAGCAATTTTTGTAGACGATTTTTTTCATATTCTCAAATTGTCAAGATATGGTAAATGAGATTAAGAGTGAACTAATGCAAAAATTTAAGATTAAAGACTTGGGGCAGTTAAAACAATGTTTAGGCATTAGAGTTCAAATGTATAAAAATGGTTGCATTTCATTAGATCAAAAACATTTTGTGGATCATTTATTAAATAAATTTAATATGACAAATTGTAATGGTGCCAATACTCCCATTGAGAATAATTTAAAGCTAGAGAAAAGTGTTGAAGTTTGTAAACAATATCCATTTCAACAATTAATAGGAAGTTTAATGTATTTGAGTGTCCTAACTCGCCCAGATATATCTTATAGTGTCAGTTTTTTGAGCCAATATAATAATTGTTATTCTCTCATACATTGGAAACATGCAAAACGAATTTTAAGATATTTAAGCAAAACTAGTTCTTATGGGCTTATGTTTACTAAAGATGATTGTAACTTAGAGGGTTTTGTTGATGCAGACTGGGCCTCAAATACTTTAGACAGGAAATCTTATACAGGTTTTTTCTTTAAGCTTTCTGGCTCTGTTATCTCATATGAATGTAAAAAACAGCAGACTACCGCTTTGTCCAGTACAGAGGCTGAATATATGGCGATAACTGAGGCTTGTAAAGAAGCTATATACTTAAAAAATTTGTTAAATGAGATTGAGGATTTTTGTAATTATACAATAATCTTGTATAATGATAATCAGGGTGCTCAGAAGTTGACAGAAAATACATTGTTTCATAAAAGAACAAAACACATAGATGTGCGTCACCATTTTATTAGAGAAGCAGTCGCTAACAAACATGTAAAGATAGTTTATCTGCCAACATCCGAAATGCCTGCAGACCTGCTGACAAAGGGCTTGAGTAGTGTTAAACATAACTATTTTATTAAAAAGCTAGGTATGCATATTATTGTGTGATGTATAATAAATATTTGTATGTTAAAATGCATAATAGTATATAAGAATGTCTAAGTATGTAGCTACTGAATTGTTTGAGATACATAACTGTTTATTATTTTTTTACTATTATTAATGGTTTAGATTATTTTGATAAGAGGAGGTGTTAAAATTAATATCAAAATAATATTTGTTCTATACTAATGTGGCGCCATCTGTAAACCTAGAAACAGTTATTTACATGTCTATTGTCTATGCATTTAAAAAAATAAAAAGTTAGTCTTTGAACAACCTCCCGGCGTGTTTTATTAGTACAACCTGCTATATCCACGCTCTCACACGGGTCGCTTCCAGGCGGGCGTTCACAGTTCTGTGTTTGAATCGTCATACATTTTCAAGTAATTAATTGCACATTTCTTTCACTACGTCCTGGAATGACAAACATACCTGTGGCATTCTTTTTAAAGTTCTCAAAAGGAGAACTATGCAGTTACCTGCATTTCTCTGGATGGAGAATCATGTGTAGAAACAGATGTGAAAAGAAAACTATAATCAATGGAAATAGGCACGGTTTACTATGTGTAATAATCAACGGAAACGGACACGGTTCACGTGTGTAAAAAGGTAATGAATACGTAATTTAAGGCTTACACATAACGCAGGCTAACGTAAACTAATAACACACACTTTTGTCGAAAGTACTGACGAAAAATATTAATTAAAATAGGGTACCTAATCTTTGTACATTAAACTTTGTGAAAAACTATTTCTTATTTAAAATAACATAAATAATCTTGAAACAATCGATTAGCTAAAACTCTTTTGCATCTAAATGAAACTAAGAATTTATTCCGTCTTACTAATTGAGAACAAGAATTTCGCGTGTCGCGAACTGAAATCAGAATACAATTCCTGACCTCGCTCATAACAAATAAAATAAAATATACAATTACCCAAACAATTTGCAAAATTAACCAAACGTATATATTAAACGCGTTGCCAAAATAAAACATTACAGAATCGCCCAATTCACGCTTATCTTCGTCGTTGTGGGCCTTTATTAGATTAATACAATGAAAATTAAAACAATTTGCCGGATAAATATCTTCGCGCGGAGTATCAGTGGCGTCCCTATTTATCCCTTAGTGGAGGGCAACACGGATAACCCCTCTTAAAAGCTAGGAGCAGTCAGCATTAAATGGAATAAAGAGAATAAAGTCGAGCGGTCGCACCTCCCCTGCATCTGAATTTCATTAGTCGCCCTAACCCTCCCGCGCCCCCCGAAACCCACTTTACAACGGAAAATGGCATTATGATAATACTTAGAGCCTTATAAAATTTTGCTGAATAAACATTTTTGTGTAATTGTAGGTACTATAACATCGGCAATGAACGGCATTTCATCTCCTCAAACCAGTCAATAATATCAATTATTGCCTTCGCGATAATATTCAACCTCTGGAGATGAATCGCGTACTTTTTCCGATATACGCAAACGTTAATTTGTAGCTAAAACGGAAAAAATAAAGACATACCAAACGTAAAGCGAACAAAATAGAAGAAAAGACGAAAAGCGAGGTTGACCATTAATTGTGTCGCGCTGGGCACATTCCGCGGAGAAGCGGTGCCGCGGGGTGCGGCGGAAAATGCGAAATAAATGCTCAGCTTAAATACGAAAGGGATCGGCGGGCTGCCCGCGGCAGGGGAGTCGCGCCCCAAAGTGGTATTTTCACTTCGCTAATCGGATAACCACTTAACGAATGGGTCACTGCACGCCAAACGTATTTTCACACGACTTCTCTTTAGGGAGTCGATGATTTCGTTTCTTACTAGCTAAAACTTACGGCGGCTCTGTAACGGTCACGTCGACCATTCAATCCCCGTATCGATCCTTTTTTAAGCTCTTTTTATTGTAGTTACATTCGCTATGGAGGCTATTGCGACTAATCTGATTGCGATGACGCGTGCTCATGCGTTTATTGCCGGTCGGACACAAGTATGATCGATGAAAATGATTATCTTTACAGATGAGGAGCGGAAAGGGGACGACATGCTGCAGGGAATGCATCACCAGCTGCTCGGCTACGGGATCAAGGAGGAGTCGAAGCGAGGCGCGTCGGACTGCGGCGTGCCCATACCAGCGTCGAAGCCCAAGATCTGGTCGCTAGCGGACACGGCGGCGTGCAAGACGCCTCCGCCGGCCGCGCAGCCCTGGCCGCAGCACGCATACGGGCCGGAGCGCGCTGCGGCCGCCGACGGCAGCTCCAACGGCTTCGCCCTGCCGGCCACGGCGGCGGCGAGTCCCGCCAGTGGCTCCTACGGCCGCTACGGCGGCTTCCCCGGCGGCCAGTACGGCGGGCAACACCCGTGCGTCCACCCGGCCGCCTTCCCGGACGTGCAGACCGACACACCTCCCCAAACCCCGCCCAACATGAAGGTGCCGAGCGTGGCGAACCCGCTAGGCAGCGGCGGTGGCTCCGGATATTGCTTCCCACGGCACCAGCAGTCGCCGCAGCGCGACGCGTACCACAATCCACACCATGGCGCCAACAGCCATCAGCCAAACCAACCCCATCACAACGAAGGATCTGCGGCCTTCAAGCCGTTCTATAAAAGGTTAATATTTACACATTTTATTCTTATATCTCGGTTAGGTAGGATCACGAATATAAGCGCACACACATGAGATAAAATGAAAAATTCACGTTCGACACCACGTGAAAAGAGTGAATGTTTCCTATTCCAGCTCTCTACAACACCCCAACGGTTTCGTGTCGGCCGTCTGAAAGCGGTCCGCGCGCCACTAGCGGTGAGTTACTGATTGATTCAAATTGTCGAGTTTGAGAATCGCCGAGTAAAGTGCGCATGTAAATGAGAGACGCGCTCGTAAATGGATGATTGTAGTAAAGATATCGAGAAAGCCATAAACAGAGTTGCGGTTTAGTAGCGGAGTCTCGCGCCGGGGTGTCATGTCGGTAATTGAAAACAATGGAGCTGAGTCGAGGCGGAAGGGCGCCGCGGAGCGAGGGCGGCGAGATTGCAATCTTGCATCATTTGTCAGTGTCACGAGGACGCGCTCCACACGCCTACGTGCACCGCTGACCTGCCCAAATTAGTTATTTTCACTGTATTATCACTGCTGGACTTAGGCCGCTCATATGTCACGCCAGGCTGATGATGATTTACAAATATCAAAACCTGTCAAGTGCGAGACGGACTCGCAAATCGAGAGGTTCGTATCCAATCAATTAAACAAACATCGAAGAAAAGTTAACTTGATTGATCGAAGTTGACAACTAAAAAAATAATAAAAACCTTTTAAGTTTTTAATGAAATGTCAAGCAATTTTGCTTGATAGAATTTATTTTTTATTTTTTTGTATTTATTTGCGCTGGTAGCTCTCACTTTTAGAAACAAATTATATTACCTATTCTAAAGTAACCGTCATAAATAGAACAAAATATTCTTACAAAACCGTAAGGCAGGCAGATAGACATAATTCACATTAGAATACTCGTATTTATGGCGAATACAATTGTTAGCAAAATAAAATGTAATGTGAAAATATCAAAGCTAAAGTTTGTCAGTTTTGTAAACACAATTTTATGGATATGAACTATTTTTAGATCCTACCACCATGTGAACTATCACAAGTATGTGTTTCCCCTAGTGTCCGGAGTGTCGCATATTTCTAAGAGTCGTCAAACATTTTCTGAGAAGAAACCGCGGCATCCGCGCCTCATTACAATAAATCGAGTAGTCGACGCTGCCGCACAGAACGGCATCGCAAAGAATTTTGTTTTAGTCAAACGCTCACAAATTCACTTCTATAACCTTTTGTATTATTTTCTTTTTCACGCTTTTTTGTCCCTCGAATTCCTTGACGCGAAAATAACCTCTTATCGCGGCATTCCTTTAAAGTAGCCCCAAAAAGAACGCCTTGAGATCGTCAGTTTTTTGTTTCGCCTTAAATAACGTCCCAGTATCGTTTTAACTTATTGTTTTGCGAAATGATATCGCTACCAAATCGCAGGTCAATCTCATTAAATACTTAAGTATTAAATTTTTGAGTAGTTCTCAGTTGGGTGGATGGTAAAGTTCATTCATTTCTCGAAGGTAGTAGTGGGTGATGGGTGATAAGCTAGTTATCCAATACATAGTTCTTCTAATCTTGTTCTCGCAGCTAATTTGAATATTGTAATAGGGGTTACTAAGACAAAAAACGTTATTGTGGTGTGCACAATGAGTATTGTTTACGGCGGCTGCCGAGAGGACGCGTGCGCCGCTCCCCGCGATAAGGCAAGCGCGGTGAGCACCGCGCCGTGCGTGGGCGCAGAATCTCAATGGATCCTCTTCATTCACAACACTACCTCCACATTAAAGCCGCTTTACTTTTTTTCGGCCCCATAATCTTCCCTCTTATCTTTTGATCCTCACTCGGGTCCTTCTCTGTTTCATTCAGTCGCATCTCGCCCGGACAACCTGTTTTACTTTTTTTTTTCATTGACGCCGTACAAACTTTAGATGACCGCGGCCGAGGTCGAATTTTTATTTCTTTCACATTTCGGTTTTCCGGTCCGGGCGATTCGTTAATAAATTCTCAGATAATGAGACTGAACGTTTCGTCACCTCATCTCGATTGGTTTAGATTTTTTCTCTTTTGGTTTATATGTGTGAACGCGGCGGCGGGCTCACGCCGGCGACACTGCGATAGAATCGAAACAGCTATTGGAATGAACCTTCTTTTTTATTAATTTAAATACCGCTATTCTTTTTACAAGGAAACATTTATTGTTAAAAAATGAGAATGAAACTACTGGAGGCTAAATGTATATTTTTTTATGGGATGCAAGTTTGGCGGAATATTTGTGTTGGTAGCCTAATCGCATTGAGATTCAGTGATTAACGTCGTTTCCTTTGTTCCAGGTAAAGCAAGTGAAACCTGGGTCGCTGCGCACGCATCAGCCGATAGGGACAGTCAAACTTCACAGTGGCACAGTGTTTCAGTTCAGTAACATGACCTACGATGCAAGATAATCAATTAGGGGCCTAGAACTATGGCTGATAATGATCACGATTGGTAGGTCCTTTGTAAAATTATTTGATTTGGACAATTTATTTGTAATATCGCATAGTGTAATTTCTATTTCCTAAACATAAATGCACAGATTAATATAATGTAAAAAAGTACTTAAATTTTGTTTTGATGTGATTTATGTCGACGATTGTCCTTACCTTTAATCAGAATGAATAATTGTATAAAAATCAATATTGCTCAGTATTTTTATAGATTTAAGAATGTTACTGAATTAATATCCAAATTATTTATAGAAACACAAAATGCGCAATTAAATGTAAAATTAAAATAACCATTATTGGTTTTAGTGAATTATTGTACATTATAATAAATTCCTCAACCGGGATTTTACGAATTAAGATTAATATGAAGATTTGTACTTTCCTTAGTTCTTCCATTGTAACTTGATTATAATATTTTGGAGCAATAAGTTATTGATTAGTTCAGGTGCCAGACTTTACTTTCTAGTTTTAAGTGAATTGTACATTTAATGAAAATGAAACGTAGTTCGGTTCGAAGCTTGTGTAAAACAATGAATTTAATTTTGTTAAACTAGATGGAATATCGATTTGCAATCGTCGATTTGGTTATTGTTGTTGTCCTTGTATATAAAATGTTTTGTAGATTTTCTACTTTTAGTTTCTCGACAAGTGTACAAAGTAATTAGTATGGTTTCGCTACATTTGATGTCGTTAACAAACACATCGAAATGATTTTATAAATATTGTTTAAAAGTATTATTAGAATACATTGTAAATAAATATATTCTGAATATTTTATTTTAATCGGTCGTAGTCTCTTGACAGGATCGGGGATTTTTAAATACTAGGATTTTATTTGTTTGATGTTGGATTTTAGTCATGTGGGTTATGTATTAGGTACATTAATGAAGATGCTACTGGAGAGTGTCGAGTTATTGATGCAATCATAATTTTCTGTGGTAGAACTATTCTGAGGCCATATTCGTACTATATATCTGGAGACTTAAGTGGACACAAATGTACCGTTACTACAATACCCTGGGCGCGGACGAATAGTCACTGGAGAAATATTTCTTAAGTTGAAAACTGTTATAAGGATACATTGGTGGAAATTGTATATCATAAGGGTTTGCACACATCGATTAATTACTAAACTAATTCATAGAAATGTAACAACGAGCAGTCTTGAAAATAGTTACAACACGAATCCCACGGCAATATTTTATTTTATACTCCCGTAGCCTGCATAGGTCGCAAAACTGAACTGCTAAACAAACAGGTTGGAGGCTTTTACAATACATTATTACATAGGCCTAACGTCTCAATTAAAACGCAAAATAGTTGAAAATTCAATGTGACCAAATCGAATACATTCGCTTAATATTAAATGTTCTATATAGATATTTATAGAATATATACCTATTAATGATTATTATTATGAGTAAAATTATGTAACGATTGTAATTAAATCTTTATTTCAACAGAGTAAGTTTCATTTAATAACCTAATCTAAAAATAAACACTGGAGCAGCAATGTGTATCATTTATCGACATCTAAGTAACAACGCACTAAATAAACACTCCTGTATCCTATAATCCGACATAACCCCAAGAGGGGATCCCAAGCCACTTTTATCCCTTCAGTAATTAAAAGCAAATCTGTATAGACCTTGTTAATTAAATATAATGCATTCAAGTAAAAACGAGAAAGTCAGTTTCACCAAAAAGCAGTTCAATCTAGAAGAATGTGCAAACAAAATGGGAAAAAAGTCGATAATGAGTCGGTAAAGTCGTCTGTTACTTCGAAGGGTCCCGCCCTCAACCTCTTAACTCTTAAACAATGCTTAAAGGGTAATAAAAGGACTGCTTTTTTCAACTTTTGGAGTGGTATGAAAATTATGAGGATCCCTTTTGGGGTTTATTAAGCTGCGTTAATTAAAAGGGAGTATAAATTAAAAGACTATTTTTCAATATAAATTAGTAATATTTTAAAGCATAAAATCTTACCATTATAATATGAGACTATTTTAACAATGACACTAGTTATTTTTTTATTTCATATCATTGTAATAATAACTGACTTTCTTATTACATATTAATTTCCATAATATGACATAGCTGGGTAAACATGTACCTAATAACGCACAGAGAATTACAGATGGTATTTTTTTTTATATGAGAGGTGGCAGACGAGCAAACGGATCACCTGATGG
Organism: Marasmia exigua; assembly: GCA_019059595.1. NCBI lineage: Eukaryota > Metazoa > Arthropoda > Insecta > Lepidoptera > Crambidae > Marasmia > Marasmia exigua. The sequence continues at coordinate 9,501,316 of CM032494.1, read as the reverse complement.
TAAGCAATTCCGCCGCCCATGGACACCCGCAACCCCAGTGGAATCACATTAGACAAATGTTAAAAAAACATTGGTCGAGATTTATACTTGTTTATTGGAACATCCACGGTAAGTTGACTTCTGTCAATGCCGACCAACGAAGGGATAACAAAGCTCCTTTTTTGGGTAAAAGGGATGAATAAACGAAGCAACGTTTTAGAGAATTTACTAACAGTCGTACTACTAATTGTAGCAGCCACTAATTACTTAGTGGCACTGTGTTGGGATATTTCAAAACCGTCAATCCTGTTCAAAAACCCCATCGGAGTAGTGACTAAAAGCAGATTGAGTGAAGGCAGCCGTATTGATTCCATTGAAAATGATAATACTACCTTATCTTAGATGACAATCAGGATGTTTGTAGAAAATTTTAAAACCTTAAGATGGTAATTTTATAAGATCTTATTAGGTATCGTCAGAGCGTCCACCCTCACACATTGGAACCCAAATGGTCTCGCACAGTACGATTCCAGAGGAATTTCGTCCCGCAAACGCTCCGCCTGTGGAATGAGCGGCCCTCAGAGGTTTTCCCGGGGGAATACAGCATGAGGTTCTGTTTTTTGTTTAAGTTGTTAAGGGGTCGGCAGCGCGTATGCAGGTCCTATGGAGTTGCAGACGTCCATAGGCTGTGATAATCGCTTGCCATCAGGCGAGCCGTGCGCTTATTTGCCAACGACGTAGTATAAAAAAGGTACATTATATTATACTCGTTTCAATCTTGATACAAACTAAACTTTCTAGGCAACTAGTATGGGCAAATAAAGACAAATATATGCCGGGAATAACTGCTTGGTACCTAAGTACCTAATTCATTCATAGGTCTAATGTCCTGTGGATAAATCTGGCTTAGTAATTACTGATTTCTAATCAGATAACTGATTAGTAATCAGTTATCACTTCTTTCTTTTCCTCTTTAACTTATCCTCCAGGAACTTAGCTTTTTATCATGAACTGATGTAATAAGGTACCGTCTCAATACAACCATAACTTTATAAGCTTTAAAATAGTATCAAAACCAACAAAAAATACTTAGAGATTAATTGCGCCGAAGCAGTACCAAGTTATATTGGAGCTCTAAAATAACCGCTAGCGTTAATAAATGTAGTCATATGACAAACAAAACATACTTAACGATTGCTTTACTTAATCAAATCAGTGACTACGCCAATTGAATCTGCAATAAAACGGGCAGAGCTCATAAAATGACCATAAACATTGACAACACAAATAGCAGCTAATAAACTATGGTCCCAATCAAACCGCGGGCGTGCAATTCGAATATATTTTATAGGTACCTTTATACGGAGAGCAGAAAGCATTGTAGATGATTGGTGCAATAAAACTGTTTGCCAGAGTCACAGTGTCTAATCAACTTAGGTGGAATCACACTCATACCATACGCCATAAAATATTATCAACAAATCCTAAAAGCTTATTTGTTAATGACAGCGCTAAAAGCTAACCCAATCCTGACACCATCAATAATTTCAAAGAACTATTAGTTTGTGAACATTTCCACTTTCAAGCATTTCTGCATACCCAGGAAACGGTTTTTCACCTTGTTACTAGTTTCCAGCGCGCCGCGACAGATGGCACACCTGGTTTCAAAACCAACGGCAGTAGTTTCAACTAACGTTTATTGATTTTGTGATTTTTATATTATTTTTTCCAATTAATGAATTTATTTTTACATTTAAACACAATAATAATTTACTTCCATGTTATAAAGTAAACAGAAAATACGAATTTCCTGCTCTGGTTCTTAAGGTTTAAGGACATAAATAAAATTCATAATTAGACGTCTTATATCAACCGAAATAACCGTTCTTATAGATAGTAAAAACAAAACAAATCACCTTACCAATCATAAAGCAGATTACGAGGAGGTACAAGGTGAGATGTGTGTTAGAACCTTATCACTGCCCCCGACTCCCGTATCGACCCTCGGTATCCATTTTTCATATCCTAAGCGTCCAACCTGCATAAATATTTTAGTAGAGACGCTGAAAGCAAAATGTCCAGTCGGTGGTGGCCGGTGGCCGCCCATATTGTGACCCAAACTTCACTTCACTCTGAAACATCCTCACGGCAATTCTAAATAGTGTTGTGAATAGTGGCGACTGTCACTTAAGTGATATCGGAAAAATTGTAATCGAGCGAATAAAATATGAATGCGAATAAGATAAATTATGGAACTACCCTCATGGTATATCACGGCTATGTATCATCGGTTCTTAAGTACGGCCTTATTGTTTGCGGTAACTCGAGCGACATTAACTAAGTATTTATTGCCCAAAAAAATATGTACGTGCAATATGTGGCACACAGAACTACACATCATATAAACCGCTCTTTAGAAAATTACATATATTGCCTCTACCATATTTGTATATTTTTTATTTAGCTTGCTTTGTCAAAACACATCCTAACTTTTTCAAGAGGGCTAAACAGTTTTACGCAAGGAGTATTCGGAATACAGATAGACTGGTTTTTTGATCAACTACCGAGAACCGCTTGCTATCTTAAACAAGCTCGAGCCATGAGTATTCATATCAAAGTATACAAGTAACAATGCTTTACCTGATGAAATAAAAAAAAATCAAAATATGAAATTTAACAAAACAATTGACACTTTGCCTTCGAGGAGTATTGTTTTATTCGATAATTTTATATTAATTAATTTTATTAATAGTTAGGTACAATGAATGAATTAAATTTTATGACAAATTGTGATGTATATTAATTTGTACTATCAAACCTTGTACAACCAATTTTACAGCAAATAAAGTATTGTATTGTATCCAATAAAATATTTATGAACGATGGTAGCTTAATGGATAAGAACCCCGCCTTCCATGCGAAGGGTCGTGGTCTGAATTCAAGCATGTACCACTGTATTTTTCAAATCTATGTGTATATTTCTACGATTAGCTCAGTGGTGAGAGAAAACATCGTGAGAAAACCTACACGTTTCAGATAGTTTCTGAAACGTGTAACCATAATTAATTGGTCTGGTTCCCCTGTTACAGAGTTGTGAAGGTCAGACAGCAGTCGCTTCATTGTAATTACCAAATCCCTTAATCCTGAATCATGGTGCAAAAGTACCCCGGGCTCCGAAGTGACTGACAGCTTTGGATGCAACCGGGAATTAAACGCTAAGATGAAGAAAGGGCGAATAAAATGTGATCTTGTGGTTTCGTTTCAATAAAGTTAACTTCTATCGGATACATTTTGGAGAGTGCGCCACGGAAGTGTACAATGCCATTCTAGCATCTCCGTTCTTCCACTGCTCCACCAGGCCGGTACATGGTAGAAATACCAAAAGTCCGCACAAAGAGGTTTGAATACTGTTTCCTTATTCGCACTGCGAAACAGTGTAATCAGCTGCCTGAGGAGGTCTTCCCTAGAGGCTACAATTTGGGGGTTTTCAAAGTGCGAGTGAATAAGTATCTTCTAGGTAATCGTGCTACATCTTAGATCATATTATCACTTATCTGGTGAAATATGGCTTACCTATCTACAGTTAAAAAAAAGAAACATCTCGACGTCTACCTCATACATTGTAGAGTCACATAACTTTGAGGGTATTTGTACCTAAGACTTTCTACTGTCACAACCACACGTTAGGTTGCCACAATCTGTCGAATTTCTTCATCAGATCTTCATCTTTAGGATGTGCGTTCAGTGTGCACACTAGCGAATGCTATCGAAGTACCTTTACAAACAATTTAAATATAATTCTCGAGTGCACTCCAGAGTTTCATTGTTTAGATGCTTACATTCAAAACAATAAAATTAATAAAAATATTTTGGCGTCTCTAGTGTACACGCTGCACAGCCTTAAGGTGACGGGTAGGGCATACTAGCGTCGCCAATTGATTTTAATTTTTAGCTACTAAACCGGATCTATTTTAAACAATTTCAGGGCACAAATGTTGGTCCGTTTTTGTACGCGAAAAATTGATTCACGCTAAAAGTGGCCGCTTTTGGCGTGAATCAATTTTTCGGACCCAAAATTTGTGCATGGTTATTTAATAAATAGTATGAGTGTTTGCCGAGAGGTTGTAACCCCGAAATTGTTTAAAATAGATCCTTATCTATTTACGATTTTAAATTTTAGCTACAAACCTTTTTTGTAGCTAAAACTTAAAATCGATTGGCGTCGCTAGTGTGCCCTAACAGTCACCTTAATCTAAAATACCATTACCTGAAGTGTCATATGAAGAATATTAACAGTTGGTAGTAACTCAACATAAGCTATCCGTATTTCTTCCTTCAAGCCAAGGAGTTGGAAACAAGATCATGGGCATCTCCACAGCTAAGGAAGAGTACTCACCTAACTCATTCAAATGATCCGAATATACCAACTTGTGACTCAAGATTTCTCTCAAACCAGTCGAGTGATATAAATACTCAAGTAAATCGACCATTCGAGCGATTTAATTCGAGTATAATTGTAAAATGACTCGAAAAATTCGAGTCTCAACACTAAATAAATATTTAGATTTCCAACGTCGTTTACTGCCCCGCCTCTGTTATTCCGCTATTGTTTGCCCGGAATGGCCTTATTGCGAATGCGCTGGATTCATGTTTTTTTTCCTCCTTGTAAAATTTATTAGGTTTACAAGGCAAATGGAATTAGTGAGCAGTCGAAAATAAAATGTGCGCGCGACCTCTCGTTGTGATTTCAAGTTTTGGGAACAGTTTGTGTAGTGCTTTCTAGTAATTTACTATATTGCATTTGTTTCACGCAGAAAGGATTTAGTCGACGTCAACGTTAGAACAACTGCAAAATATTCCTCATGCGATTATATTATTATCCGAGTACGAAATGAATCGATCTAAAATAAAATCAAATGTGAATTTTGTAAAGTAATAAGTATAGTGACAAATTCATAAATGAGAAATTGTACACGCTTAGGCATAAATGGGTTTTGTCCCCTTTTTTGAAAAACAAGACGACCACACTCTTACTCCACGCCTCCGGAGTTCTCCCTTCGAAGAGGACATCGTTAAAGAGCTTTTGGAGTTCCCTCAGTACGGGTAATCCTCCAGCTTTCAACAACTCTGTTGTAACGCCATCCTCTCCAGGGGCATTTTTTTTTTCTTGGTAAACGTAATGTAGGGCGCCCTCTGGCTAGGTGGGAGGACGATCTGCGCAGGATGGCTGGCAAGAGCTGGATGCGAGAAGCCATGGATAGATCACAGTGATGATGATGAGGCATAAATGGGTCAGCTTGACCGGAGTGATACTGCCTCACAGAAGACCGGCGTGAAGCAGCGCACGTGCTGTGTTTCGCCGTGTGAGTGAGGTTACCGGAGGCCCAATGGGGGGGGAAGGGGAAAATGTTGGCAGCGCACTTGTGACTCGACTGGTGTTGCGGGTGTCCATGGGCGGCGGAATTGCTTACCATCAGGTGATCTGTCTGCTCGTCTACCACCTCTCATATAAAAAAAACTCACTATTGGGCTAGATTAGCTTTCTTTCAAAAGATATTTAACCAAATTTCCAATGCGTTAGTGCTTGCCATACAACTAGGTATACCTAAAGCATTAATCAGTACTGCACCAACTACTTGTATTTCAACTCAAACATATTCTTAAATATGCTTAGAACTGTGATGGTACAATCTAAAAATATTAATGCTAGGATAATGAAGTGCTAATGACTCAACTTGGAAAACGAAAACGTTAATTTACCTACGTAGAACACAGGTGGCGTTAATGTGGCTATGTCAGGTCCACCTGCTCGCCTTAGGTGTCGAACCTAATCACTTCAGATTTTTGTAAGGACGGGCAAATTTATTCATACCCTCGCATTTATCACCGCGGGCCTCTCGGGTAGTTTTTCACATGTTTGAGGAAATTGCCGACGCAAAATTCTATCACGCCGCTTCCTGAGGAGGGCGAGACCGTTAGAAATACGTACACCTTGCCAAAACCGATAAATCAAACTATTGCGTAACCGCCGCTGTATGCATGGCGATCACACGGACCTCTTGTTTTATATTTATTGCAATCCTAAACAGATTTTTATGCTTTATGAGTCCGGAAAGCTGCTTAGCGTCCACTTATTCACGGGTTGATGACCCCGATAATTTCACATCGGCGTCCGATACGATCGATTTGTTACAATAAATCTAACTTAATCGTCGAATCGCCAATTTGTTTACACGCACTGTACAACAGATTATACTATAATCTGTAGTACGGAAATATGACATAAAAGTCACATAATATATCATGGTTGTTTTCGGTCCGAGATATAATTATTTATTGTGACATAACGTGTTAGAGTTGGTGTTATTAAGTAAAATAGCCGTCAATAAATCTCTATGACTTCGATAAATAGGTTGGGTTTTTGGTTCGCGGCGGTTGTGGCTACCAGATGCGTACCTACGGGTACGTATCGGGACATCGATCGCCCTACGAGATGTGATCGTCCACATTCCTCCCGGACTGCTGGCTTCTGAGATAACTGAAAACATTACGTACAATAATTTATGTATAGCAATTCGTCCACACCAATCTGCTTGGGCGCCATCTGTTGTTCTGATGTAATCACAATTCCATTGGAAAATACAAAACAATAAATTCAATCTTTATGACAAATTTGTGTTTATAAATACTCCTTCATATAGAGATTAAAAACTCTTGACTTTTAAAATCTTTGTGCTTATTTTTAACATAAGCTCTTCGGTGAGGGAAAACATCGTGAGAGAACCTGCAAATTTTGTGATGGTTGCTGAATCAGAAGCTACTCACTTGCTGAGATTCTGAACGTGTAACAGAAATACAGTTGGTCTGGATCTCCTGTTTTAGGATTTCTCCTTAGGAATGACCTTTCAGACAGCAGTTCTTTCTTTGTAATTATCAAACTTTTCAAAAGCGGTGGCCTTAGATGCTAGAATACGATGTGATAATGATGAGGTTTCTTCAATAATTCAAGACCTTTTTTGGATTTAGGTACTCAAAAGAAAAACGGAACCTTTCTTTATAGAATTGGTCTGTCCGTCTGTCACAACCGATTTATCATTATATCTATTAGTTTTTTGACATCAAAATCATGTGTAACAAAATGAAGGGATACCTAAATAAAATCTCAAACTTTACAGACTTTACGTAAGATAGGATATTCAAACCATTAGGGTAGAATTGAGGACAAAGATTTACCTTATTAATATTTCTCGTGGAGTGAAATACGAGAGTTGGGCATACTTCCATGACTCGGAGACGCATAATCTGCAAAATCAATGAGAGATTCCTGCACGCCTGTCGAGGGTTCAAGATTACAAGAGTTTGAACTTCTTAATATGAATTTCCACCTCCAGCTGTGATTGCTTTGACTTCACTATATGTAAGTATAAATGAAAGCGAGGAAATTCTTTTTTTTAAATTAATTTTCAAATGTTTTAAGGAGAGGTCATTATCCTATTACTTTTAAAACTTATATGGAATATGAAGTGGGAAATCGCTGTATAAACTTAGATAGCAAGTTTTTACTCTTACTCATAGGTATGGTTGCAAAAGTGTAGCAATTGTCATATTAAATATCCATGTGTTTACGTATCTACACTAAGGTATTTATATTATTTGTAAATTCACTGATATTCGATCTTCATCTATGAAATTTCCGTTTAGTATTGCGTTTTTCTTACGAGTTGTATTGTTCTATATTTACTTTTTTAATTTATAAAGTAACTATTAATGCTACTACTCCATAATTTACTGTGATTTAATGGACAAGGTTTAGGAACGAGTAGGATAGTTTTTCAGAAATATTTTTTTTTGGTTTATAATTTTTGATAAAAACGTCAATTGTGCCAAGTAAAAAAGGGTCATTTTCAAGATTTTTTTGTGTCAAAAATACAATATATCTGATCTATTTAATATAAACCTTAAAATATAGTCTTAAATCAAAATGAAGTTATAGTATGTTGACATTTTGCTTATTAAAGCAGTTATACACCTCATTGTGTCTAGAATAAAACGCCAATTTCATAAATACAGACCCGTTTTTTTAAATTTAATATAGGAACACAAACAGTGTACTGTACAATATTTTTACAGGATCGTAAATCTAGTACATACACAAATAACAAGTGTCCACAGCTTCTTCCATTTTAGTTATAATATAACATGCAAAACTACAGTAACTTATGAACCATTTCTTGACGAAGTGTAAACCTAACACAGGTTCTCATAATTATGTACCTGCCACGTTATTCAAACAAACACTTTCTAATTTGTGACTGGGCTGACTTACAACAAAAAATTATGATATATTTCCAAAATATTGCTTTATCATGCAAAGATGACATATTTTTATAAGCTTAAAAACACTGAGAAACTTGAGGCACATCACTAAAGAAAGTAACCTAACCTAACCTAACCAATCAATTGTGATAAAATTATCATTCGTGCCAATAAATCAACCAAAACACTAATGAAAAGCAAACCAAAATTAAGTCATAAAATATGTCAAGTGATAATATTAAGCAAATCGAATTAAGCAAAGCAAACGTTGCTGATAATCATAATATATTGTAAACCATTGCTTTTAGAAAACTCAGCTTGATTTAACCCTCCCATTAACGAAAGCGGACAAGATGATATAAAACAACATAAATCGGACCCCGCCGCGTGAACCCCGGACTGCTCCACTCATGCGCCGATCGTACTTTATTGCGCTCATCGATACAAGCCGGCCGTCTTCCAATGAGTAAGAGGCCGTCCACAAGGTGCGGTGCGTCGGCGCACCGCAAAACATCCGCGCTGGCGATCACGCGGGCGTAGTGTGGCATCGCAACATTCTTACGAGGTGGTGATATGAGTGTGCCTGATTGCCCATCTTTTGTCAGTTGCACAAACAACTGACTGCAAGCTACTGGCAACGTCTTAAGACCAGGCATCACCACAGAAAACCGTCTCTGTCTAAGTACGGTAGGGCACAGCAACTGTCAAAACACCGCGTGGGTCTAAAAATTACCCTGCTTATAGCATTTCAATCGTTTTTTTTTAATAGAAGAATCATACATTTTAGCATTTGTAAAATTTGCAGACACATATTTAAGGCGACGGGTAGCCCTAACTAGCAACATCATTCGTTTTTAAGTGTTAGCTACTAAATCGGATCTATTTTGAACATTTTCGGTGTTACAACCTCTCGGCAAACACTTGTACTATTTATTAATTAACCATGCACAAATGTTGGGTCCGTTATAGTACGCGAAAAATTGATTACGAATCAATTTTTTGCGCACAAATGTTGCGTCCGCATTTGTGCATGGTTGTTTAATAAATAGTGTAAGTGTTTGCCGAGAGGTTTTAACCCCGAAATTGTTTAAAATAGATCCGGTTTAGTAGCTAACAATTAAAATCGATTGGCGTCACTAGTGCGCCTTAAGTATTTTAGTGTTAGTAAATTCGTTTTAGACATTTTCATTTTTGGGCCTTTTTATCGAGTAAAAGTAAATCCTATCATGTAACGATATAGCACATTTTTCTAGACAATACGGAGGGTATAGTTCTCTAATATTTTTTTCAAGACAGATAATGTAAGTTACCTAAAGAGTTCGATCTTGCAAATAGTTCTTCTTCGCTTCACCGTGATGGATGGCCTTAAGTCCGTTGTGTGCAGAGCGCAACGTGTGGAAAGACATTCGGTGTTACGTAGCTGTCAATTTTGCGGTATAAAATTTCTCTCTGGACATGACAAAGGCAGCTGTCATCATGTTACTGAGGGTCACATCGTCCCTTGAGGCTAAGCTGAGCCGCGGCCCCGAAGACACGCACGCCCGTCCTATTCTCGCATAATCCGCACCTACTCCCACATAAAACCCATCTAATTGATAATAAAAGCAGGAATTCAGAAGCATGCGGTTACTTCACTCCACTAAGGTTCTAATTGATTTTTACAGTCTCTCTAATTTAATACGACTTTATGGGGTTAATCGGTTCTAATGTTATTTGACGCTAATTTCTTGCAGGCAGTGGAGATAAATTAAGGATCGAAGACAAGGGTGACGCTACGGTATTGTTGGAACCCTTCAGTTTCAACGTAGATTTGCATTAATGGAACAATACCTGAAGATTTGAGAAGAAAATTAGATGCAAGCAAAATGATTTCAGATTTATATATTGGTATGAATAGTTGAAAGGATAAAGCATCTATCACTTGAAAACACAAAGGACTCGATGCTATCCTCAACAGCAGGGCGACATTAGAAGAATTTCGACTTTTATTCTATTTGGTTCTCATCTTAATAATTTCTGACAATATTTTTGAGAAACGTCTTATTTTCTAGTGAATAAGAATTTGTTGGGACTTCTTGAACGTGTACAACATAATGTTATTATAATTTATGTCATACTAAGCAGGTGAAGATATACGGGCGACTCATTCATTTTATTAAACATGTTTGCTAAGTCGATTTTGTTATTTTTTTGTCGCTCGGCAGCGCATCTATCACGCAGCGAGCGGGCGCTTTCTCGGGCAGCTCTTTATTATATCGAATGATTTCCGGACAGTGCGAGACCCGCGTTGCCCTCTGCCAAAATGTTTAACATTTAAGTAACTTTTACTCTCTCCCGTAACAGCAAATGTTCATACTGTAGTTATGAGATCTCCCACTTGTAAATGATTTATTCAAATGAATTTATCTGAGATTGATACGAGTACCTAAAGGCAAGTTCATGCCCTTTAGTGAGCGTTATGTAAGTAGCCATAAGTATGTTTCATCGGTTTTGGACCGTATCGCAAGTACATAAGGTTCAGAGGTGATGTCCAACATATCAACATTACCTCGTGAAGGATTAAAAGCAGGTATGATTATTCCATACCTACACCTTTGTGGTCTCAATAATTTACAAGTAGGTTTATTGCCATTTTGGTTTATCATTCTCATATTAGGCTGATATTATAAAAGAAAATGTAATACTTGAAAGTACTTCCACTGGTAACATTTTTCGAGTCCACTTGAAATCTCTTGCAGGAAATTGCAATTGAAATTTGATCCCTATGCCATAAGTCATAAGAGTTTTTGACGCAGGAGTGAGGTATTCCGTGTTGCCCTTGACTCCTCACTACACCATACAACATAATACACTAACACGATATGAACATTCTTAGAACAGATCATGCGATATCATAAGTGTTGTTAAGTGAGGTCAAACTTTGGCAACTTTTTTTGTGATTATTAATGGGGATAATATATGAAAAGAAATTGATTTCATATTATTTTAGTATCACAACACTTATTTACCTCTGTAACATTTGTAACAACATCACAAAATTTCAATAAAAGTAATATCATATTTTTATTTGAAAATTATTATAAATTTAACTGACGAAAATAATTAATACAAAGTCACGTTTAATTTCTAAGAGTATAATATTAATATTACTAGGTCTTTACCTATGAAATTGCCGTTTTGTATGGCGATTTTCTTAGAAGATTTTTTTATGTGATAAGCAGACAAGGCAGATAACGAGCAGACGGATCACCTGTATTTTTCATACTAACTTTTTTTTATTTTTAAAGTAACTCCATAATTAGGTACCTGTACTTTAATGGACAACATTTGGGAACTTGTAGGATAGTTTTTTTTTTTTTAAATATGTTTTATCAAAAAGCTATTTTTGATAAAAACGTATTTTGCATCAGAAATAACGTGCACACAGTGACTTTTTGCTTATTAAAGGAGCTAAACATCTTATTGTGTCTAGAAAAAAAAAACGGTCATTTCATATGTACCTATTGTTAGGCCTATTACCTTTACAAACCTTAGACAGGAAAACCTAACCAACTGGATCTCGGCTTTTTTGTATTGCTATATTTTTCTGTGATTTTTATGTTGGCACCAGAAAACAAAGCCGTCATTAAGAAATTGGATAGTGACAAAGTATTGTAAGTATATTGATAACTTTTTTTAACAACTGTCCTAGTCAGCCCTTCAGACAACACTTTTGTATAATCGATGTGTTGGTACTATCAAGCGAAACGTTTAAGATCATCTCATCTTATTGTATCACTAAGACAAACATTTGCCCGAAATGCCTATAACAATATCGAGGCCATCCATTATTCCATGTCGTCGCCAGGAAGGAACTCGCAGCACTTTGTATTAAGTCAACAATTCCCAAACCGTTCAGTGGACATTTGTTTCCATGAATAATATTAAGTAAATACATTGTTATAACTAAGCATACGTACGTGTAGGGCTCCACGACTCTTAGGGTATGATTCGTGTACTAAAATCTTTTGAAGCTTATGAAGTCTTTTTTTTCGCATTTTTTTCTTACATGCATACCTTTTCGTAGTCTTGGATAATACACCCTTAGTTTTAAACTATGTAATTCAAATTATGAAATTTTTCAAATTTATAATTAAATCTACTTGCACTCTCGAGTTTCATAGTTCAATCATTTGCATTTTTTTTTATTGGAGAGGAGTTTTAAAACATGCCGAGTGCAATCAGATTCAAGTCCAAATAAATAAAATTTCAAGTAACCCATCAGTCGAATTCTTTTGCACAATATAATGTCTCAAAAACTGATTGTCACTCGGATCTTGATTTTACATGGTTAACCCTTACCATTACGTACCCTCCAATTGAAATCTATTACCGATGCACATCCCTGATCCGAGCTTTCACTACAAGCCGTACAGTCAGTCCCAACAGTTTTACAGATTTTAATTTTCCTTTTGTCTTTTGTGGATCACGAATGTTTTGTATACGCATGCCCCGGGAGGCCCAGGACCCCCCGCCGAGGCTTCCTTCCTACATCGTCTCGCCACAAAAACTCAGTTATAAAAATGCACGGGAACAAAAACGCTTATGCTGGGTGACAAGTGGGCTTTGTTTATAATATTTGTTGATTTGTTTCAACTTGTTTATGAATGTTCGTAACACCTGATGACTGGCTCTTTTGACAGTTTCAACTTGGTGCGTTGTGTGTGTTCTATGGTATTACAATAAGAATTTTAAGTGAGCAGTTTGAACACCTAATCTATGCTTATTCAAATTGTTTGAATCTGTATCGTTTATGAAGATAAAAAAAGAAACAAGTATTAGGTATTTATAATGTAATGTAATCTAATAGGAATCATATATTCGAAGATTTTTTGTTTATTCAGTGTAATATACGTAATTTACGTACATGTGTATCAACCTAGGTTTTAAAAGAATTCATCATCATCATCATCATCAGCCCATTGAAGTCCCCACTGCTGGAGCACGGGCCTCCCTCAATCACATGAGGGGTAATTGCCATACTCACTACGCTTGGCAGACGGGTTGGCGAGGGTTTTGATATAAATGCAGAGTTTTCCTTCTCTGGGTGCTGATGATCATGCCAGCAGCTTTACCTTAGTCGCCTTTTACGGACACCTCGGTAAGAGAGAGGGTGGCCTATTCTACTCTGCCGGGACCACACGGCTAAAAGAATTCGCCGAGTTTGATAAGAAATGAAAACAAATATAATACGAAGTAATATTGAATCTTATTATCTTACAAGATTCGATATTTTACTTCCAATTCAGTCCTAATTACGCGTGCTGATTCGATTTTTTTATGAATTCCACTACTTCTACCTATCTATTGATTAGTATCTAGTTCAATAAACAAACACCACTAACAATTAACGGGATGCACTAACAAAAGCTTGTAGGGTTAGGTACCTACTACATGTATTGAAATAATTTCTTAATATTTTTAGCGGATTGGTTTCAATGCTAGCTATTAGTCAAGGAATACATTTCTTATTAGCCATTTATTTTATCATCCAAAAAAATGATGTTCATACTTGGATTTTGGGGTACCTTCAACGAACACGTTTGTTGACATATCTACATTTTAACGGCCGGAGGTTGTAAGGTCAAAATGCGAGACGCCTCTAAACTGTTAGTCAAGCATATTTTGATTTTTTAATGACTATAAACTTAATAAAAAAATATGTCCAATAGCTTAGAAACATGGCTTGCACATATTTTGGGTAGAGCTCAGATTTTTTATGAATCCGTTTAATTGTTATTAATAACGATGTCGAAAGTCTATAAGTACATCGTTTACATTTAAATACTAAATGGTAAGTAAGCAACTAGTTTTAATAGTGTGACAACTGATCCTAATATAAAGGTAATGAAATTATTTAATATTAATGACACAGTTTAGTTAAATAGTAAAATAGTTAGCGTACTTTTCTGTAAGCTCGTCCAAATCTATCTTGTTTAAAAGTGTAAAATTGCAAATAAAATTGCTTGTCATTGGATAACCTATAAAAATTAAAGACAAATGTATTATGAAAAAACATTCTTAACGCAATATTTATATTTAATATAATTACCAAAGTTTATAAATACCCACGCAATGCATAGGAAGAATTCCGTGATGAGGTCCCGCTTATATGATTTTTTAAGTATTGTAGGGCAAATTAAAAAATGTGATTAAAAATTATGATATATGAAGTAAGTTTTTAAGTTATCAATGTAATTAACTAACCAATATTGCTGTAATAGAGAAATGTTATTAATTAAGTGCTCACTTGACATTGACTCCACATTTCACCCACACTACTTGGATGGATTTTATTACACCACAGTGAGTTTCTCACGCTACTTCTTTTCGCCTACTGTTAAACTGTGGGGGCCTGGTGATCTTCAAGACAAAAGCTTATTCCTTCCTTATGAGCCCGCAACGCATGCCTCATGTATTGCAAATGTTCATGGGCGACGGTAATCACGTACCTTCAGGTGAGCAAATTACACAATAGTATGTAGGTATATTTTTGTAACGGTCACGTATCAAATTTATTAAATATAAACATGCAAGTTATGAATGAAATAATAAATCTATGACCATCAACGTTTTTTACTATGAAGACCCGAAATATGTTCGCCGGTCTTAGGAAAAAAGAATTTCTGACGCAGCCGATGACACCATGATAAACTAAATCGAAGGTCTTTATTTCGTCACGGATAAACAAAACGGCACTATAATCGGAATATCACACTAATATAGAATGTTAAATTTATCAAATGTACGGTATTTGGATGAAATCGTACAAGTTGACAACACGTGTAGTCGCTATCTACGCGGCCGGATCGGCGCCCCGGGGCGCGGGCTGGCTGCATTACTCACCGTGACCTAATGGGCGGGGATAAATCATCTGTATATCTAAAAAACATACAAAACAACCCAGAAACGGACCAATGTTGAATAAACAAAATTCATGGAAATAGGGACAAATGAGACAATGCCCGGTACCGGTGGTCCGTGATTCCGCGTGATCCATTTGCGAATCACAAATGATGACGGTCCACCTGACCCTCAGACGACAGATATTAGATAATGGAACTTCAAGATAAGGCCTATGACGTATCATACCCAAAAACAATTTTAATTTTTGACCAGGATATTTTACTTCCGATATAAAAACCTGAATGTGGTTTTTTCTTTGTTTGGCTATCTCCTCAATCGTTTACTGTGTTTGACGTGTTTATTTGGTTTAAGCACATGATTTTTGGTATGCGTAAATAATAATTGAGGATAATGTTGTCAAAACTTCCTACCAAAAATAAAATACAATTTTGTTGTGGGATGCATTCCTATAAATATATTTTTTACATATAAAATTTCTTGAGAACATAAGCTACTTTACCAAAATATCTCAAATAAGAAACAAGATCATTTTTTTTTAATTGTGGCTGCTACTGTGTTGCCCACGGCGAACACTTATATAACTCTGCCACTGTCGAGCGATTATAGAGAAATATCAAAATTATAAATATTATACAGTCATCCACCACCAAGCAATGTCAAATTGCAATGTCACTGAGCGCCTATGCGAACTTGTGATAAGGGTCCCAGCGACGCCGCACGACACGACAACAATCCAATGAAGATATTATGAAATACGCTAATGCGATTAAACGAAAAGTGCAACAAATTAAATTCTCCCACGCAAAACGTCCAACAAATAAAGAGAGACATTACTCTGGCCCCCAAACACAAGTAATTCATAAAACATACCCTTTGATATGAAAATACGAGTAATCCATGGCACGCGCCCTGATCTCCGGGAGGCGCGCTCACTTTGTTTGTTTGCTTCTTACTATACTCATATTTATTTATTATAACTTTTAACTTTCAATACTCCCGTCCAAATTTATTAATGCTGCCCTCGTACACCATTATAAATTATAATTTATCCCGAGATTAATGAGCATAAGTGTGTTATAATCATTACAGCATATTCGAATATCTCACGAATTTCTGGCATGCGTGTCTGTATTAGACGTTATTGGTTATTCCATTACTTATGAAGACACCAACACGCATACTATATTAGTTGAAACATTTTTCATATTCTAAATCTATAATAAACTATACGATCGATGTAATAGTTAAATCCTAGCTTAAATGATTCATTCCATTCATGTTTCTAAGTTTATATGGGGAATCATGCTTTTATTTTGTTACCATGTTTTGTAGATTAGAGTTCTTCAACGATTTACTATTTTTATATTACGACCAGATTATGTTAATTATGATTTAGGTACTTACTTCTTATTAAGAGTAAATTAAGTTCGTTAAATGACGTTCGTTAGTCTCAATAATCAGTAATCACAAAATAATTATTGCTATGACAGAGAAAAGGCAGGGCAATGTCTTTAAAGCGTATTATTAAAAGTAATCACAACACAGAATTATGAGAAATAATAAACACCAATGCGAATGTTCGTTCGTTTAACGTTTTAATATAAACTCGGTGATTGAATGCTCTGGTCTCGATGAAAGGTTTTTATTGATTTTGGTCTCACTTTTATTGCACCCGGTTTGTGAAATATGAATGAAGTTATTATTATTGTTAATGTGTTTAACATTTTTATTATTGCTCATGTGTTTGACTACCATTTGTGTACGTTTTAAAAACTTGACGAACTATTTCGTTCATTTATTAGGTACTTCTACTATCACTTTGAAATATCAAGTTGTTACCTTAAAAGATTCAACCAAGTCCCATAGGGCCGAAAAGTCACCCCTGTGACGTCACACTGGGCAGCGTCTGGTTGGCTGTACTTTTGAGCACACTACATTTGAGTAGAAATATGTTTCTAAATCTTGAAAAAGTCGATAGGTAGGCGTGATAGTGTAAGACCAGAACAAACGGATTGTATTGGAGGAAAAGAAACCCTGCCAAACGTGGAAAGTAATATTGTGATACCTTTTTAAAATTTTAGTAAAACTATCGACATAGTTTTATTATTAAAATATAAAAAAGTATATATAATAATAATAATGGGTGATTAATCGGGCAGGTGCCATAGTCTCTCCATAATGCCAGTTAACCGGTCCACTAGCACCTCAATCCAAAAGCCCAGTTCATTTTGTTGTCCATTCTTTTCAATAGTCTTATGCCAACCGGGGACTGTCCTTGCTACACTTCTGTGTGTATACAGGGATAGTTGCCGGCTGGTGTCACATCACATTATAGTAAAACTCTGAACGGGCCTCTACGTGTTGGCTTCGGCCCCACGCACGCCTTCCAAAAGTCCGGGACATAATTGCCCGTGGTTATGGAACAACTGACATACACAATAATAATAATAAAATAGTACGACCTCGCTAATCCAGACCCTGGTTACTTCGGTGCTCCTTGTAACCCGGACAGGAGAGAGGTCGCTAAGTATCAATATTCAATACATAATTTTAAGATATTCGATACTCTTCTAACCGTCGATGACTGTCTCGTTGGCGCAGTGGATGTGCGGCGCACTTTAAAGCGACTACTGCACTTGGGGTCCCGGGTTTGATCCGCTGGTTGGGCCCGTAAATTTGTTACTGAATTTTTCTGTTAAGAAATTCTCAGTTGTAGCCCGGAGTCTGGAAGTTGGCGGTCTCTTTTTTTTTATTTTTTTCCTTAAATTTTAAGGACTTTTATACAAAAGTACATGTCAGTCCTATAGGACAATACATTAGTTTACGCTTAGTATTGAATAACATTAAATAACTAATATAAATGAGACAAGTTGCTTCTCAGCATCTTGTTTTGATGCAGTCTATTGAAAAATCCAGCAGAAACCTTGCACGATCTGACGTTGGGTCGGCCAAGATCTGGTGGAACATGCCAATATCAGAGAAGTTCAATCCTATTTTTACCCGACTACGGCAAAGCAAAAGGAGGGTTATGATTTTGACAGGCTATGTATGTATGTATGTATGTATGTATGTATGTATGTTCATCTGTTTCCACGTAACTTCTTAACTACTTATCAGAATTCGACAAATGACATATCATTATAAGCGTCTTGATCGTCGCTGGTTATAGGCTATATGAAGTTTCACAAAATCTAATGTGGCGCCCTCTAGCGGACAAAACATACAGAGTAAAAAAATAAAGTTATGATAAATATGCCGTGTTTGGTATCATTTGAAAGCGCTTGACTTGTACATTTTTGAATATATATATATATATATATATATATATTACTAGCACTTGGACACCAAAAATAGTACAAATAAAATAAAAGTAAAAAAAACTAAAACCCAACTACGACAAAAAACGTCGCTGAAAAAGTATAAAACAAGCCTTCGTTGTCAATTATGCAATATTCACTATGTAGAGATAAAATTTCATGTTTGGAAAGGCGTAGTCACACGTTAAATATACTACCCTTTGACAACGTGTGACTGCGGATTTCCAAACATGAAATTTTATCTCTACATAGTGAATATTGCATAAATTGACAACAAAGGCTTGTTTTATACTTTTTCAGCGACGTTTTTTGTCGTAGTTGGGTTTTAGTTTTTTTACTTTTATTTTTTGCTACCAGATCCTGTCTCTTTTGCTGGTACCGAGAGCATTCTTCAGTTGGCGGTCTTGTACCCCCGTGCCTCGGAAAGCACGTTAAGCCATTGGTCCTGCGCCCGATCCCGGTCATGTCACACTAGTGTCCCTTAGGAATTTATGAGGGTATGGGAAAAGAGAGTGCACTTGTGTTTGCGCACACACTTGAGCACTATAATATATCCTGCGTAAGTGGCTGATTGTCGAGATTGTCGAAATCTGTTTGGAGGATAGTATTATAACCGTTTTCAATCGTCATTTTGCAGTTTTACATAGTTCATTTAGGCCCGATTCGACCAATCTTAATCCGATATCTACTAAATTTATGGTATAGCGCTATCATCCAACACAAATCTGACGTTATTCCATTGATTAATTCACAAATAATTATTATTTTTCAATTAACGACAACCAAATTGAAAAATTTATTTTATTCCTAAAACATATTGCATACCTACATCCTATGAATACGGACGCCTGGATATTTCGGAAAGGGTCATGTTTTTCCCTATCCGGATTATAGAGGCTCTACCGTATTTGGAGTTCTCTACGTTTCCAGTTGTTATTTTGATTTAAACCCAATGATGAGACAAAGAGAAACGCGAAACGTTACCATTAATTCCGGTAATGAGAGACGAAACAACATGGGGCGTTCATGTCGATCTAGTAAACATGACATGGGCCCGACTATCGCGCCACAATCAATGATGTATCGAGATGTGTGTTTCATTAACTTACACTGGATCTATTAATCCTGGAAATGACATGTTGATGTAGTGCAGTGAAAGACTCAAGTCTAAGGCTGCGATTACCACAGAACTGAAGCTGCGCAGAGTTGAGCGAAGACTTATAAGAATTGACCAATCTCATTGCTCAAAATACACATCTCATCTATTTTGAGCAATGTGATTGGTCAATTCTTATATGTCTCCGCTCAACTCCGCGCAGCTCCACTTCTGTGGAAAGGCGCAATCATAAAGGAGTTAGGATCTGAGCAAGTTTAAAAAACGTATGCAAGTCCCCTGGTGATCCAGGTATCCATAGACTGTGCGGTAACAGCTTACCATCAGGCGAGAAGCAGGCTTTTTGCCACTGTCGTTGAATAAAAGAAATCAAAGACTAAGGAACGCCAGATTTTGAATCAGTCTTTCTACGTAACCTCACCTAAAGAGGCAACATAGTTCTATTTCCACACGGAGTCATTTCTACTAACAACCTATGTATCATATAGAGCATTTTTTTTTCTTTAGCTACATAGCTGAAAAAAACACTTTAATTACTTTTAACTAAAAAGCCAAAAATAATAGATAATTATTTATGTCAGTCTACAATGAAAAGAAGGAGTTATTGAAGTCGGCGCTGGCGATACTGTCAAGGATAGTTAGAACGCAAAATGCTGATGCAATTCAAAGGTTTTAAATTAGAAGATATTCAGTTTTAGAGTACAAATCTTTGTGCGCTGAAGTGCCGTAAAGTGACAATAGGAAATATTGAATCGTATCGTTTTTAAGAGTATTAAACCCGGATTACATTAAGAGTAGGTACCTAGTTCTGGCAAAATCCATAGCTCAAGAAAACTATAAACACCGGTAATATTATTGAGTGTCTGTATCTTTGACTGATTTAGACGGTTGACCATCCACTTTATCTGATAATTTACTTGAAATTGGTAAATTTATCGTCATAGAGGATAGAGCCATATTAAAAAATAGATGTCGGCGCCAAAAGTCTCGGTACGAATAATTGGTAAATTTATCGTCATAGAGGATAGAGCCATATTAAAAAATAGATGTCGGCGCCAAAAGTCTCGGTACGAATAAACTATTTTTTTCTTTATAAACATCTAGTTACACTACATCTTTGTTTCAAGTTCACGTGGGTGTCCTTGACTTCGTCATCGATCATTACAGATCTATGGTGCTCTCTATTGATGCTCATGATACATGTTCAAATTAAAGGACAAATTATAACCACGTCAATTGGCACTAATATTTGTTTGCATATGTTTAGCTCAAACTATGTGCCCTGATTTTGTTTCTTACATAAAATTCAACCTATTATATTATTTTTTTGTAATTTCAAAATCGTGAGTGAATTGAAAAGCACTTTATAAAGGTTTTATAGACATTACTTAACAGTATAGGTACGAGTAAGAGCTTTAAATACCTACTTACCTAACTATTAATCCGAATACTAAAATAGTATATACCTCAAGTAAGTAGCACCGAGAAGGAAATATAATCCTATTTTATGTTTTCAGTTCCAGGACATTAACATATCTAAGTAGACTGGTATGCTAATAAAATTGCCATGAGTTAAAATTCAATTTATTATTAGCCAGTTACTATATTACGCAAGTATTTGGTAAGTATGTGATCTATATAAAGCACTAAAAGTTGGTTTGAACAATGAATCTATGTAATGCTCCCATAATTACATTTATTATGCATCCAGTCAAATAAAGGTAGGTAACTTATTGCACAAGCCTAATTTATAACCAAAGGGGTAACAAAGTTTACAAAAACCTATATTCCGCTTTTCAGAAGCGATTTATTACTACATAATAAAATAATAACGAAGAAACGTATTTCACGAATTAAGATTAATACGGATCAGTTAACGCCTATTATTTTATTTAGAGCAAGATGATTGGCCAGTCCGAGTCAACTTCGGATTTTAAAGTAGGCGCTATGCGCACGCGCAGATGCGCTACAAATTCCTAACTAAGAACAAATCGAATTTAATTTAAGTAATATTTTCTGATGTTTCTTTGAGTTTTTAATTTGTTTCATGTCACTTTCTTTAAAATAGAAAAACAAATAAACAGAATCAAATCATTTTAGAGTTGTCATTTCAGATAAAATTCGTCGGTGTTTACTGTTCATTTTATTCAAAATCATTAACAAACGTATAAACATTCCACTCGATTCTTAATAGGCAACAAAAAGACGTATAATCGTCGGTAGGTATCGGCCGAAGTGTTGTTACTTGACGAAAAACAAACAAAACGCTTGAGATTCAGATGCTGTTAAAGATATCGCAAAACAAAAGCACTTGGAAGGAACACAAAAAACAACTTAGGCCAAAATGATTTAACACCCATGTGAAAAATTATACTCGTAGTTACCCAAACGTTTCTTGTGATTAGGTATTTCTTGTGTGACATCAGTTATTAGACAAGTTAGGTCCTATGCCAAATAGTTGTATTACAACGTCACGTATGAGTTGATATCTCATTTAAACTCCAATCGTTTGACTATATCATTGAAGGTAATGTCACAACAGGATGCTTACATTTATATGCGAATCCAAATTTATAATAATTGAAGCGCATTGAAAATGATGCTTTCTCACGCATAAACGCATAAAGTGAGACACCTACCGCGTGGCGACCTGGCGACGTAACTCCAGGCCATGCGATATATTACCCGACCCATTGTTCGCCATACATCTTCAGTGACAATATTTTATAAACCAACCCTCATTTCACGGAACCCGGCCGTATTAAAGTGGACAACATTCGGACATGTAAGCAAACATCTTAATGTTTACTAATGAAACATTTGGAAATACATTGATTGATGGTACACCTCGCACGGGTTTTGTGTAGTATCGCATTATTCTATTCATAAGTCGCTCTGCGGGAAGCGAGGCATCAGCGTTGGTGGCTTGGCTATTGTTGTATAGACATTTGGCAAACATTTCTTTTTTTGGCTGGGTCATTTAAATTTCATGCGTATTTTAGCGATGCGACTTCGCAGACGTATCTGCTTTTCCATTAGGAGTGAATGATTAAGAGGTCGGAGGTGTAGCCCTCGCGCCGTAGGGTCCCGAGGGAAGGAGCGGCTCAGGGGCCTGAGTGTGGTGCAGTGCTTGCAATTAACTCCTCCGTCGGAACATTATCCCGGCATTAGGTCGTCGTCGCGGTGACGCTGCCCTTCGAGACATCTGTATTATGGATGTAGAAGGCAAAAGGATCTTATTCCCGTCTGACGAGAATACGGATATGTTGCGTGATTCCCTAAGTAAGTACCTAAGGTTTAAAAAATGACGTGGGTACGTAAATCTGTTTTGATTGTATAAATAAACAATGGGATATCATTTCTACACTAAGAACATACAAAGTGTACACGAGTACATGGTGCTTGCTGTTTTTGACACATAGGTACACAGTCGAGCACTGATTTACTCATATTTTGAGTTTGTGGATTTCATCGTAGAGCCATTTTGATGCCGATGCTCTGTCTGATAGATTGCAATTTCAGTAAAAAAGAAGTGACGAGACGTGGATGAATGAATAGGCGAGTAAAAGTCTCAATGTTTATTTTTTTCATAAAAAAATCCAGGATTGCACGTGGATATGCGTAATTTACTATGAGTATGTAGCTGCATGTTTTTAAAAGAGGATGAAAGCAGGTAATTTATGTAGGTATTGAAAGATACTACTGTAGGTAACCTAAATATCAAGTTTTCAGTCTTAGAAAAACTTAGGGCATTAGACTAGTATAGGTAATAATATATACTTCCACTTCAATGTACTTATTGCAATTTGTTTAACCTATAAGTAAATTAATATTTTGTATCATCACATACATTGAACTGACTTCGAGATAGGTAGCTCAAGCACCTGTGTCACGGATATCAGAACCAATTGCGACAATAAGTTAAGAAATTAGACTAATTATCCATCAAATAATGTTTAGTACTCTGAACTTTAAAAATGATGATTCAAATGATTCATACCCAGCTAAAGTTACTTCGTATACAAAACCATTCAATTTTTCAATACTCTTAAAGATCAAGTTTTTGAAATAATGTTATTAAAAGAACAAAAAGTTGGCACGTCGACGAGTGCGATTGTCAATACAAAAGCTAATCACGTTAGTGCGACGGGGTGGCCGGGTGCTCCCAGCGCATTGTCCCAGGTTCAGGTCCCGGCCCCCCGCAAGGATTCGTTGCTTATTTAATGCAACGATGCACACGTAAACATCTAAATAACTTTTGCGTGACATTTCTCCCCCACCCTCTAATTTTACTAAGTAGCCGTATCTTTACAAATGTATTGGGGAAGAAACATTCGAACCAAATGTGTTTTGGTACAGATTTGTTCTTTAACTTTAATTGGTTTGGATGTAAATTAAACACACTGTCAGCATTTTGGGATTTATTTATTTATAAATAGGCTAAAACAAGGTTTAGGTTTTTTGTAGTAGACTCTTTTTGTGGAATAGGGAGATTTGAACCATATTTTGGGACATCGCAGTTGGTTGGGCTATTCTGGAAGAAATCGTTCACCTAATTTTGTACTACGAAGTCTTTGTTCTATCATTTGTTGTTGTAACCCATATCTGTATTTTTAGTGCAATAATAGCTATATATTTATTAAAGAGGTTCATATCTACATCCTTCGCATTATCTATAGTAAGATGCTTTTTTAGGGTACAGTAGTCCACGAAGAACCCATTTGGTTTCTCCATGTCCGGCCGTGACGTGCTCAACTACGGAACGTGGTACCGTAGTTGTTGCGCGTGGACCAAAACGAACCTTTTTCGGTGTTAATTATTCATTTAGGACTTTTGTCCCATAGAGACAGTTAAGCTACTTGATAGGCAAATTACAAATAACACGTTTGATAAAAGCTTCATTCGTAGGTATCGCCGTATTGCTAGATGTGTACCTCAAAACTTCAAATGGAACTAGCAGTGCATAAACGTTGATCACAGTTCAGAAGTGCAGCAGTCACCGGGTGGCTCGCACCCCAGCGACCCTGCCACTCTCCTGTCACAGCTTACGCAATCCGACTGACAGCCTCCCAATAATTCGTAACGAAAATGTGTTAATCGCGCGCCGAACACTTTCACGCTTCACGACTCCAAATTAGATTAGCTCGATGACAATACTGGCATCTGTACTTGAATAGCGCTCGTCATATTTTGACAAGAATCGGCGCATGCACAGACCCTCGTCTGCCCACATACACATGTTCGAGCGTCCCACGCGAGATCGACTTAACGTTCTATGTCACCATTTTTTCCTCTCAAAAGTCCTGATTTCACGCGGCGCAAACATTCATCCGATTGTCGTGAATTTCGTTATCTTGTATTAGCAAAAGTGTGAGGTGATATTGAAAAAATAATACATTTGGGATTTGACGACTCCCCATGTGCGCTCGGCAGCTTCCTTTTCACTGGAGCACCTACAAATGAAACGGGATGATAAATTTATTAAATGTATACAAATGTTTGGACATTTTTATTTTGCTGTCGTTTAGACGTAGGTAGCATAATTTAGTTCACCATATGTTTGAGTTACATCGGTTTAAGTAGGAAGTGGAAAAAATGTTTTACGACGTGTGAGAGAAACTATGACAAACCGGTCCTTTCCTTGTATCGTCCTCGTACTTTTAATAAACAAAACTTTTTTGCTCTCGGCAAAAACTTATTGATAAATGTGACTGTTGGACGAGTCAGAGATTATGTTTAATTTCGATAGTGATGCTTTACTTTACTATACGTACGTGTCGGTACTACTGGAAACAAGGTTTGGTGTTTTAGTTTGAGTAATTTTCGTGAAGATAGGTCAGAAGAAGATAGAATCTACATACCTACATTTTTTTTATGCGATAGGTGGCAGACGAGCAGACAGATCATCTGATGTTAAGCGATTGAAACCCTCCTTTTCATAGATTGAGCCCCTGTTACCCTCACTCACGCAGCTGAAACAGCAAAGTGCTGCTTCAAGCCAATTTGAGGCCGTGGTATCACACACTGTGAGGCCGTGGTATCACTTCGGTCGAGTCGGCCCATTCATGCCTAAGCGTGGCTCTCCCACGGTAATAGGTTAATCAGTATAAGGTTAATCTGATTCAGGATTGATTCGACTTTTCTGCAATTAAAACTCTACTAATTGCGTTGAAGGTCTAGTCGCCCACAGTTCAAAATTCCGTTTTTCCGCAGATTTTCCCAAATCATGCACTTCACGCAAATCTGAACCATCCCCCATCCGAAAACTGGCAAAATAAGAATTTGCCGGCTCATTAAGCAACCTTTTAATTCGAGGTTTCCTCTAATTGATCTTCGACCAGGGCAACCGGGGTAATTATTCACAGGGGGGTACATAAAGTAATTATTTTCGGGTAGCCCTTTTTCCTTGTCGTCTCCCCCCTTCCCCCCTCGTCGCGCCCGGTGCCAATGACGTTCGCAAGTGTCTTGGATCCGTTGACAGGATTTTAATATATTTTGTTGTTGTATGTAAATTGTTCATACAGATGCTGGGGGCGTAGATCATTTTCTAGGTCGCTAATGTGAGTTAAAAACAAATTAGATACTTTTGATTCTTATCGGTAACTATCGAATTAATTGTTGTAAAGTTTTGGGAGCGCATAAAGACTCATTTAAAAACTTAACAATTGTTTAGATTACAGATTATTGTATTCGTAGTTAAATATTATATTTATTGTAATACCAGAATCGGAGTTCACTGCCACTGTTGACTTTAATCATCATCATTTCAGCCAATAGACGTCCACTGCTGGATATAGGACTCCCCCAATGTTTTCCGCCCGCATCCTATGGATTCCCGCGACCTTCACCAGATCGTCGGTCCACTTTGTGGGGGGCCACTGTTGACTTTGTCTAATGAAATGAGATAAGACCTTTATTGTACAGTCAACTCCAAAAATATGTATACACTTTAGGACGTTGTCGCAATATATAATATAAGAAAGTAGACCTCTACTAACTTATAGGTAAGTATTGTGACAAGGTCCTAAAGTGTATACATATTTTTGGAGTTGACTGTACTATCTGGTGATTTTGTAAAGACAGGCACTCATCAGAGCACAGGACATCCTTTTTTTGGTCCAAGTGCCGGCCAGTAATTTTTTTGCAGTATTCCGTAGTAGGTACTAGCCTTCCTGAGTATTTCTTACTACGGCACCAAAGCTGTTCATTATCCTTGGTTTTATTTGAGGTTCAAAATCCACATCTTCATCCATTTTCAGTAAATTAACTAACAATAAAAAAAATCACTTTGCCAAATTTGGACATTGAACATTAAAGTGAGAGGGTAAGGCACACTAGCGACGCCATTTGATTAAAATTTTTAGCATCTAAACCGGATATCTTTTTAACAATTACGAAAGTCGAGCATCTCGAAAAAAACGTATATCTACTGTTATTCAATACTTATAACTAACTTTATGGTCTGTTTCCTACTCGAAATATGAATTACTGCGAAAAACGGCCACTTATGGCGTTAATTCGAGTGCAAAAACCGATCAAAAAGTTAATTTTAAGTATTAAATAAATAGTATATATTTTTCCGAGAGGCTCGAAATTTGAAATTGTTAAAAAGATATCCGGTTTAGTTGCTATCAATTTAAATCGATTGGCGTCGCTAGTGTGCCCTACCTTTACCTTAAGAGGAACAATCCCTAACATAATACAGCAAAATATTTTTTTTTGATATTAGACCAAAATCGATTGACATTAAAATTACAATGATTGAATTTTACATGCTTTTTGTGATTTAGTTTATAGGTACAGCCATACAGGTATACATAATGTACCTGTTATACCTGTGATTTGATTAGTGCAATAAAGAATATTATAATTCACTTATCTACCATCAGGTCATCCGTCTGTCGGTCGCCTATCACAAAAAAAAATGTCTGCTGTTTGTACCTACAGTATCGTTATAGACTGCCTCGTTGGCTTAGTGGGTAGTGTGTCGCACTTTGGAGCGACGGCTGCACTTGGGGTCCCGGGTTCGATCCTCGAATCGGGCCAAAATTTGTACCTGAGTTTTTCTGTTAAGAAAATCTTAGTGTAAGCCCAGAGTCTGGAAGTTGGCGGTCTTGTACCCCCGTGCCTCGGAAAACACGTTAAGCCGTTGGTCCTGCACCCGATCCCCTTTACGGTCGTATCACACTAGTGTCCCATCGGATTATGAGGGTAAGGAAAGGGAGTGTGCACTTGTGTTAGCGCACGCACTTGAGCAGTAGGTATACTATATCCTGCGTAAGTAGCTGATCGTTGAGATTAGCCGTCTTAGCCGAAATCGGTTTGAGGATATTATCGTAATCTGCGTAAGCCAAAATAAGCAGCTCTCAAATTTGATTTTGGTATTTTGTTAGAAATCATAAATTAATTAAGTAGGCACAAAATGTTCATTGCCATCGTTATCCAGTACTTATTTCCAGCTTCCTTCACGTAAAACGTCTATAAAGTTGTAAAATTATTTTAAAGACATTTTCTTCAGAACCTATTGACTAACCCTGTATAGTCATTTCATTGTTATCCGTAGATGAAACTTTAATTGGCCGACTGGAAAATTTTATGCGGGCTCTGTCTGAACGAAGATAGGGACTTGTTCCAGCCCTCGGGCGGTTTTAAAATAGTTCATTGTAAGTATGAAAGGTTCGGAAAACTTATTGATACTCATCGATGGTTACTAAAATTGCAGCTTAATCATACTTTTATATTAATTTTTGCATTACAACTCAATGCAAACGGTCTTTCCTATTTGTGAATGAGCTGTGATAGAATGTTCGGAGTCTTCAAAAATTGTATATGTTGATCGAAGTTTAGAAATCACACGTTTAAAAAACACACTTTTATTTTTGTAGAAGATGTATTAAATAAGCGTTAACAATGTCGATTGAGTTATATCATTGTTAACAGGTTCGTGCATGCATACTATCTTACATAATTAATTTTAAATGATGATGAAATTGTGTGCTTCACAGCTACTCTATCTAATTATTCTCATTATACTCAACAGATTAGATAACTCTGCCAAGATGGCCGACATCAAACAACTGAGTTAACGCCTTAACAGTTATAAACCATAAATTAGCATTACGTTAGCGTTAAGAAAAAATTCGGCGGATGAAAAGGAGATTTATACTTGTTAAAGCGAAGTTGTTCGTCTTCATAAGACTTGACGTTTCATTTCTGTCTAGGCAGGCCGACAAGTGCTAACCCTCCCAGCCCTCTCCCCGCACCCCCTCCCAAAGGGCTCCCCTTGTTATGCATAAAATTTTGTCTTATTACTTCCAACTTTGCTATTATATTTGACGAGAAGTTGCCAAGTTATTTTGTTATTAAAATTTTTGGCCGCGCGGCATGAATCTAGTTCGAATGTAAATGGGAAATGCTTAAATTATAAAGCAAGAACTTATTTGATTGAACAAACCTGACGATCTGGGGATTAATGTCGGAAAATGGCAAAATTTTGCAGTAGAAATTTCTTGCTAGATTGTGATATTAATTTATCGCGGGTAAAGTTTTTGAATCGTTTTTTATATTTCTGGTAAGACCAGCATTTTATTCCAGTGGTTTGATTTACGGTAAAGTGTGAACAATTAATTTAAGTAACTTAGTATGATTATTGTTAACTCCTCGTTGTTCTAGTGGTTTAAGTACCTGGCCGTAACCTCAGGGTCCTGCTCTCGATTCCCGGGTCAAGCAAAGGTATGTTTCGAATTTTTCGAACATTGCTTGGGTTTACGATCACTAAGCCGCATTAAAGGTAAGCGTGGTGATTAAGCCTAATCCCATCATAGTAGCGATGACTTGATTTCTATGATGGAGGCCTTTGCCTTGCAGTGGGACAGTATATAGGCTGATACTATATATATACACTGGTTACGAAAGTTGTCGACGAGTCGTTTGCTTTATTTTTTACTTGATTGTGATTAAAGGTAAATACTTATATGTAAGTATTTTATAATTATATTTTTTTAGGATGACTGGCAAGAAGTGGTGGAAGACCGACCGAAATGGACGCTCTTATTGGTCGCTGACTCACCATGGATCGCTGCGCTAACTAAGTAAGCTAAGTTCTGATTTCGCGGATGTTCATGGGCGGCGATGATTACTTTCCATCAGGTGACTCGTTTGCTCGTTTGTCCGCGTCTAGCATAAAAAGTATTCAAAAGAACGAATTGATCATTCTAATTACCTAAATAACAAAATAAAACTCTTGATACTGAAAACATACCTCCCATACTATAATTTCTCCTTAAGTTCCTACTTAATGTTTGAATACTAAGAGGAAGTGAGAAGTTTAGGGAAATTTTTAAGGTTACCTACTCTACCTACTGACTAATGTGACAGAGTTATGATGGTTTTGTTTAAGAAAGTTTTTGTTTTGTGCACACAGTTTTGATTGACCATTTTTTCATGTGATAGGTGGTAGACGAGCACACGGATCACCTGATGGTAAGTGCAGAAACACCAGTGGAGTCACAAGTGCTGGATCGGCCTTTAGTACCCTCACTCTCGCAGCGAAACACAGCACAGTACTGCTTCACGCCGGTTCCCTGTGAGGCTGTGTTATCACTTCGATCGAGCTGGCCCATTCATGCCGAAGCGTAGTTCTTCCACGGTCAATAACCACTACTTGAGCGAGGGTAATATTTTTGACATAAATAATCTTTTTGCAATATGATACAATTTCTGTAATAACTTTTGAGTGAGCGCACTTAAAATCACTGTATTTCTGTGACCTCACTGTAATAAGCAGTCATCATCATCGTCAGCCCATTTAAGTCCCCACTGCTGGGGCACGGGCCTCCCACAATCACATGACGGGTAATTGCCATACTCACCACGCTTGGCAGACGGGTTGGCGAGGGTTTAGATATAAATGCAGAGTTTTCCTTCTCTGGGTGCTGATGAGGTATATTATAATTAATATTGCATAGTAACTCGGCAGACAATCAAAAGAAAATGACAAAATATATCATATAAAAGAATCGTCTCCGCTTGTGGTAGATAGGTATAATAATAATAATAATAAATGCCTTTAATTTAAAGTGAAATAATTATAACTGTCATTCTGAAAAGCGTCATTTTTAAAGCTTCTCTTTTATAAGTACTGTTTTTTTATGTTATAGGCGGCAGACGAGCAGACGGATCGCCTGACGGTAAGCGATTGCCGCCGCTTAAATAATATTGTATAAAATATTTTTTGCTAAAAAAGTAATTAGATATATTTTTTAAGATTTTTGCATTGCCTGATTGATAGGCGGCAGACGAGCAGATGGATCGCCTGATGGTAAGCGATTGCCGCCGCTTAAATAATATAATATGTATATAATAATATTTGCTAAAAATTTAATATTTATTTTTAATAAATTAAGATTTTTGCATTGCCTGATGATAACTATAATTAATTAAGACGGTGATTAACAAGAAATGTATTATGAGATACAATATTTTGTACTCACATATTTTGCTTGACGTTTCGGCTACGTCACAGCAACCGTGGTCACAAGCGGACAAGCGTCGTCAGTCCGCTTGTGTCGTCTTATAATAAATTTCGTATTACTCCCCGTCTAATTAATTATATTTTAAAATTATTTTTCCACTCTAAACAAGCAATAGTACAGTAGGTACATAGCAATTTAGATGCTGGAACTAAAAAACTCATACCCAGCTCTACTTCAACATATTATTTCCACTATTACAATACGCTACACTTGTTATTGCCCTGTAAGATAATAAATACATTTCAAATTTAATGGTAAAATTAGTTCTAATTAGCTGCATTTCTGAATCGGTTATACTTGTATGTTTCATAATGACGGATCATTACGGAGGGTCGTGCTCACAAACTCAGGTAAGGACGTATGTTCGCACGACTTTACTTTGTCTAAAGAATATTACTTTGGATGAGAATTAAAGTGGACGCTCTAGTAACCAGGTCCGGAGTAACCATTCTTCGTCTTCTTAGACGGTACACTCCTGCCCGAGTGGTCGTGGGCATCATTTTGGCTCCCGGAGAGATGATCCTTAAGCTTCGGCACCATTAAGCAGACAAACACACATATCATCTGATGATAAGTGATTGACGCCGCCCAAAAACACCAGTGGAGTCACAAGTGCTGGATCGGCCTTCGGTACCCTCACTCTCGCAGCGAAACAGCACAGTGCTGCTTCACGCTGGTTTTCTGTGAGGCCGTGGTATCACTCCGGTCAAGACGGCCCGTTAATGCCAAAGCGTGGCTCTTCCACGGTTTCATCGTGGACTTTCGCTTTTCGGATACACTCTTGAACTGAGCACTTAGTTGCGGCCTGGATCTAGTCTGTCCACCTCAATGGTATAATATTCTCCAATCTCAACGATCAGCCACGTACACAGGATATATTATAGAGCTCAATTGTGTGCGCAAACACAAGTGCACTCTCTATCCTCATATTCCGATGGGACACCGGGCAACAACGGCTTAACGTGCTTTCCGAGGCACGGGGATAGGTACAAGGCTGCCAACTTCCAGGCTCCGGGCTGACACTAAGAATTTCTTACCTTAAACATAGCGCACCCTTAGTAAAATACCGACCTAACTCAAAATTTTAATATAGATGCTAAGTGAAAATAGTATCGGCTAAAATCCAGGGATGAAAGGTCATCTAACAACAATTTTGAGTTAAGTAAATAGGTACACTCACATATGATAGGTCGGTATAATATCAAATAGGTTGATATTTTTATAGCAATTCTTTGCAATTTATTCTTGAGTAGTCTTGAGTAAATAACGCACTTCAAATTTCATCTCGTGTTCATATGTGAGTGTACCTATTTACTTAACTCAAAATTGTTGTTAGATGACCTTTCATCCCTGGATTATAGCCGATACTATTTTCACTTAGCATCTATATTAAAATTTTGAGTTAGGTCGGTGTTTTACTAAGGGTGCGTAGGTACAAACTGTGCGGATAAAGAATGGGATCAGAAATGGCGGCGCATCTATTCACTTCTCGCTCGCACACTATTTGCGTCTATACTCGCACTCGTGGGGTGCGAGTATAGACGCAAATAGTGTGCGAGCGAGAAGTGAATAGATGCGCCGCCATTTCTGATCCCATTCTTTATCCGCACGGGTTGTACATATTTTTATCCCAACCCAGGGATGCAATCCGGGACTTCTTGCGCAACCGTATAGAGCGACCCACCAACCACTACGCCACCGAGGTAGTCAAATTGGTATACTTACCATTAAAATCATTAGTATTTACTATATTCAATGCGAAGCGCTGGTAGCTCAGTAGTTCAGAACGCGCCTTCCATACGGAGGGTAGTGGTTCGAATCCGAGCATGCACCTATGGATTTTTCAAATCTACGTGCGTATTTCTACCATAAGCTCGGCCGTGGGGGAAACTGGGAAAACGTGAAGAAACCTTCACCCCGTTAAAGGTTTGCGAAGGTCAGACGGCAGTCGCTTCATTGTAATTATCTGACATATTTTGCACACGGCATTAATGTCAGAATAAAATTTTCATACTCGATTTTTTTTTAAGTGACCACTTTCAACCAAAATTTTTAGTAATGATGATTGTGACGTGTAGGGCGTGTATGAAATAAGCTTCAAATATTTGAAATACTTTCCTGCGTTAAGTGTCTTGGGAAGTATGAGAACAGTGGGAGAGCCACGCTTCGGCATGGATGGGTCGGCTCGACCGGAGTAATACCACGTCCTCACAGAAAACCGGCGTGAAACATGCATGCGCTGTGTGTGAAATGTGTGAAAGAGGCGTGCATGCGCTGTGTTTGGCTGCGTGAGTGATGGTACCGGAGGCCCAAGGTTGCATCAGTGATGGTACCGGAGGCCCAATCCCAATTTAAATGTGGGACAGCCACGCTTAGGCATGAATGGGCCGGCTCGACCGGAGTGATACCACTGCCTCACAGAAGATCGGCGTGAAGCAGCGCTTGGTCTGTGTTTCGCCGTGTGAGTGAGGTTACCGGAGGCCCAATGGGGGGAAAAGGGGAAAAGGTTGGCAGCGCACTTGTGACTCCACTGGTGTTGCGGGTGTCCACGGGCGGCGGAATTGCTTACCATCAGGTGATCCGTCTGCTCGTATGCCACCTATCATATAAAAAAAAATCCAGGGGTGTTGCAGGTGTCCATAGGCGGCGGTAATCGCTTACCATCAGGTGATCCGCTGGCTCTTCTGCCGCCTATATCATAAAAAAATGGCACAATTTCACATGTCTTAATTTCGTGCCTTAATAAATAAATAAAGTTCATTATAATTAATAAAAATTTATTTGCGGCGCCACTGGACCGTAAGAGACTCCCCAAAGCTCTTATTTCATCCGTGATTTCCATCCATTTATTTATTTAATACCACAACTTAATTCAACAACAATAGAAAATATCATATTTAATATTTTTGTTTTCTCAAAATAATACTTTCTGTTGAAAGAATGTCGAAGAGACGATAATCCAATATGGAGCCGGACTTTACTCTGACTCTTCAGTTAATGCGGAAATAAAAATAATACTGAGTTTTATAGACAACCACTAACACCAGTAATGGTGCATCAACGCTAAAAGTATCAGCCTATATACTGTCCCACTGCAGGGCAAAGGCCTCCATCATAGAAATCAAGTTATCGCTACTATGATGGGATTAGACTTAATCACCACGCTTGCCTAATGTGGGTTGGTGCAAAATTAAAAAAAAACAAACCTATTTTTTGCTCGATCAAGGACACCGATATCACGGCCCGGTACTTAAACCACTAAACCAGCAGGGTGATAAACGCTAAAATGACTTTTAATTAAACATTTCGCAATTGTTTTCCCTGAACCAATTGCAAATCCATCTGAACAAAAAGTATCATTGTGGTTGGTCCATAAAAATCGGCTATCTAAAAGTTCCACCAATACCGTGGCAAGATAAGTTCAGGATCAAATTAGCGAGTTTCCTCAGACGGGCGTACCCGATAGATAATTCAGATACGTAGCCAACCTCGGTAAAAAAACGCTCAACTTTTAATTACTGCTGTAGGTTTGACCAAAGCGAATGTTTTCTCGGTATTTATCACTAGAATAGGGTATTTGACAAAGCTCGAGATTTTACAAAATATAAATATTTTATCAAAATATAGGTAAAAATTCTAAATTAAAAATATAACGTCTAGGCGGTTTTATGGTTATTCAAGATTCATGGGCAAGTCAATTTTATAAGTAGGAAAACATTAAAAAATAATTATACCATTAAATATCCCATACATTTCGCACCAACTATTATCTAATATAATAGTTGGCGCGAATTGTATGGGATATTCAACATTTGATACAGCTACCATACAAAATTCAAATGAAATGCATACAAAATACTTGTTTGTTACGTCACATCTCAGCAGCCATTTGTATGTAGCGTTTTGGGTTTGCCCAAAATAATGTGATTTTAAAGTTGCGATATCTCAGGTAGTTTAAATGAGAATCAAGTAATTTTTTCAACGATGTGTCTATCATTGAGAGGTCTTTTGATTACAAATATAAAAAAATACTCAAATACCGTATTGCTAAAAGAACGTTAAGGTAACAAAGGTGCTGTTTTAAATATAGTTCAGTGTGGATAGGTTAGTCAAATTCTGATTTATTCAGAACATAATTAGGATTACGTCAGGATTAAACGCTTTCTTGATACATTATGTAATAATATAAGACAAGCATTTCTAATTAAGATTGGTACCTATGATTTCTTTGAAGATAGCTAGAATTTTCTGAAACAATATTATGTAAGCGCCTTTCTTCCAGAGGTTTAGTAGGTACATGAGTATCGCCTAAATTGTTTATACAATATAATTTTGAGCAAACCTACCTCCTGAACAAAAGTTTTAAATTACGATTACGGCTGTATAACCAATTAAGTACAACAATGAAAGCAACACTTGGTTATGACGCGCAGCGCGCGCAGTGTCGGCGCGGCGCCGGAACATTTGTTCCTCCGCTACCAACAAATTAACACCGACTCGAGTAAACTGAACCGCTCCTACCCACCATTCCCAGCTTCAAACGAGCCTTAAAGCTTCCCTTAAGAGCTACGCCAGCTGTTCCGAGCACTAAATTCCACGTTACAATGCTTTGTTTTAAAATTTGTAATCATTCTCACATTTTACGACGGTGAACGGTCCGTTTCGGAAAATTTGATACGACTATAAACCCTGTAATTGTGTTAGCATTCCACTTAATTAAAAGTTATGAATTTAAAGGCGCACGGCTTTACTACGCTTTGACGTCGGCCGTTCCAGCCAACTCGTATAAACGCGATGAATTTCTTTTCACTGTTTATTATTTAAGTTTAGGTAACATTTACTGTTAATGAGCAAATAAAAAACACATTATGAATCTTTTTGTCTATTTGTTTAAATCATCAACTATTACGATGTACTTTTTCACGTATAATGAACGTACTTCTAATGTTAAGTGAGCGGCCCTACATTATAGTACGAAGCGGTATAAATATTTAGCAGTCGTACTAAGTGTAACGCTACTTTTCGCTTGGCATCTGCGTGTCATATCGGGATGATAAATAAAAAAGAATATAATGCAGAATCAAACTGTTTTACTTTCCCACAGCGATTAAGCACAGCGTAACTATGAAGGGCGTCTGAAACAGTGTGGAAGAGTGAGTTATGAAAACAAATACACATTACGCGTCGTACGAAATCTCGCGGAGCTAATGACGTTAAAAGCGAGGGGTAAGAGTAACATTGTTGGCAGTCATAGTTCGGGTGTGTGTGTCAAAAGTTGGGTACGCGGGTCATAAATACCGCAGCGGGGGGCGCGGCACAATAACCGCCACGTATGCTCGTGTTAACATTAGCCCGCACTTAATTCCTTGTAGTCCTAAACTCGCTTAAGAGGGTTAAGACTCCGTGACACGGTGTTAATTAAATAATTACTTTAAATAATAACTCCTCGGCCGAGGCCGGCGCGTGTACCTCTGGAGCATTACACGTAGTCGTTTCGCCTTAACTGCCGACTGCCGTTTGTTAATTATGAACCTTTAATGAAACTATGTTGATCTTGTTACTATTTCTGTAAGTATCAATATTGGGAAATAGGCTTACTAAGGTGTGAATGTTTTATCTGGTTTAGCAGCATTATACATTCACAGAGTTATTGATTGATAGCTCTAAACTGATATGTTTGTTTTAAACCCCTAACCTGCCAATACCTTTTCAACTTTATTATAGAGACAACCACATGTATGAGCATCTCTCTTCAAGTTAAGAAGAGCTGGAGTATTAAAGCGTGTGTCAGCAAATAAAATGCTTTGTTAGCGAACTTAACAAGTACTTTGTTGTAGGTAAGTAATAGATGCTACTGGTTTTGCAAACTTCTACAAGCCTCAGCAATCTGCTTTCCATAAGATTGTTTGTCCCATATAAAAAATATTAGGCTAATGATTGACCCGATTGTCTTAGTACAGGTTAAACAAAGCCACTTTGATTACAAGATCTACTGTAAATAGGTGCTTTTTTAATATTCTTATTATTATGACAATGTTGTAAGTAAATAAAAAGATTTACAGTTTACTAACGAAACCCTGTGCTATCATCTATCAATTACATATTTCTTGATAGTCTATCAATCTGGTCTAAGTATTTATATGTTTTGTCTCAAATTGCCTCTATCGACTGGACTAGTAGTCGATCGACCGGTTGGCCACCCCTGGCATTGGGCGTTTCAACCAAACCAGCTCCAAATGCCAAATAAATAGTAACTCCAGAACTAATGTTGACAAAGGTGAGCAAAAGGACATTTATCCCATAACAGACCAGCATATTATAGGTATTCCAAAAATTCAAGAAAAATATACTGATTTCAGGAAAGAAAATCTTTTTTTTAATAATTTGAATCAAGCGTCATAATAGAGATAGAATATAGCGTCACAGCAAAAAAAAATTAACCATAAAATTGTAAATCGCATAACCGCTGTTAGACTCAGATGGAATAGAACATTTGCTCGGTTATCAAAAGGTGGTTTCCCATCCGAATCAATGAATGATTTTTTATTCATTATTTACTTATGAAAAATCACTATTTCGTACGTTCATAATGTCGAGACAAGCTCATTATGCGCCTAATACAAATAATACGTAATAATATGTGGTCATGAGTGCATATTACCCACCTGAATATAATATGTAATGGCATATTCTCAAACGCTCCCAGACTCCTCATCTGATATTCAAGATATTGGAAATGACCTACTTCGGGATGTTGATCGATGTGGTCGTCCGCACACTATTTATTCACCTACTACTTACTCATAATTTAAAATCCACGCTTCGGTATGAATGGGCTGGTTCAATCGGAGTGATATAATATAAATATGGTACCTATGTTTACGATTACTATTAGATTGTTTCGTTAAAAAATATGTTGATTGTGTTCTTTTTCTCTGTGTTCTTGATATTTTTTCTTTCTTTCTTGATTTTTGTATACTTCAATCCTTGTTTAATAAAAAAATCCTTCTAATGTCAATCCTTGTTTAATAAAAAAAATATCTCTAATAACCCCAGTGCATGCTGTGTGTCTGTTCTGAACCATCTTTATTTCTTGTCTTCTGTTTTCATAATACTCCTTTTTTATCTTGAACAGAATCACAATAAATAAATAAATAAATATTTCACAACATCACATACATTGATCTGACTCCGAGATAGGTAGCTCAAGCACCTGTGTTACGGACATCAGAACCAACAGCGGAATTACAAATATAATTAATTACACATATAATACTTTTCTTTTGTAAATACATACGTATAATACATAGAAATACCCAGACCAATACAAACAGACATGTTCATGCACACAAATGTTTGTCCCCGCACAGTGCGGGGATCGAACCCGCAACCCTTGGGCCAAAGGCAGCGTTCACTACCACTGTTCCAAACGGGTCGTCAAACAATATACTGATGACCCGTTTGGAACAGTTGTAGTGAACTCTGCCTTTGGTCCAAGGGTTGCGGGTTCGATCCCCGCACAGTACAAACATTTGTGTGTATGAATAAGTCTGTTTGTGGTGGCGTGGTCTGGGTGTTTGTATGTATAATAAGTATGTATTTACAAAAGAAAAGTATTATATGTATATATTTGTAATTCCGCTGTTGATTCTGATATCCGTAACACAGGTGCTTGAGCTACCTATCTCGGAGTCAGATCAATGTATGTGATGTTGTGAAATATTTATTTATTATACTACAGGGTCACAGAACACCACAATGACCCGGCACGACATATGCTGAGCGGGCGCCTATTTGGCTCAACACTCATTTATATTTGTTTTTTTTTATACAATTATTGTTCCCATATCTTAATTCATGTGAAATCTGTTATGTACTTGTTGTGACAATCAATGTCTCAATCATATAACAGCCTCACAGAAAACCGGCATGAAACTGCGCTTGCGCCATATTTCGCCAAGTAACTGTGGGTACCTACTTACCACAGCAGGCGTAGTACAGAAAAGTTAAAATATTCTCAGAACTCTCACTCCACTGTTGTTGCAGGTGTACCTACATGAGCGGCGGCAATTGCTTACCATCAGGTGATCCGACTGACTAGATAGATAGATAGATAGATAAATCATTTATTTGTAACAACATAGACACACATACATGCAATGGCTTAAAAATAAACAAATTTAAAGAAAGTAAAGAAGAAAAAAAAAAACACATTCATTAACACTAACAAATTGCGCTTCTTCGGCATGTGTGTCACAGCGATACAAATGGGAAATAGCTCAGCAATTTGTTTGCCGAGGGCAAACTGCTGATTTTCAGCTATTCCCTACCGACGAATATAAAGGCACGCGCAGCAAACAGTGAATGAAATTGACATATAATTACATGACAGACACTCGCTGCTTTAATTCTACCATGTTGGCTTTTAGGCCCTGTAGCCTCTGACTAAGTCAGGTAATAAGCTAGGATTGACAACTTAACGTAACTACTCCATAGCTCGGGATCATCGTAAAGTCGCAGGCCAATCGGGAAACTTACAAAAAAATGTAATTTCCCATGGGATATGAACATTGACCCCGGGAGCCAAAATCGTCTATCTAGCCCATATGTACCACAGAGGTTTTTATCACATGGCGAAATTCAATTTAATTACTTTATTCTGTGAAATTCAATTAGATGCTTACTTTATTACTTCTGCAATTTTGTTGTACTCTTTACATAATAAATAAAAAAAAAACATGAATATTCCCTTTAAGTAGGCAAGATAGCAAAAACCGCTAATATGATCTGTGCTGTGTTTCGGTGCGTGAGTGAGGGTACCGGACGCCCAATCCGGGGTAAGGGGGATTAAAAGGTTGGCACTTGTGACTCCACTGGTGTCGCAAGTGTCTATGGCGGCCATCGCTTACCTTCAGATGATCTGTTTGCTCGTCTGCCACTTATCACATAATTTTTTTTTTTTTTGGGTATAGCAATTTTTTGCAATTTATTCTTAAGTAAAGTTAAGACGGCTCACGGCGAAGCAACAAGCACTTACTAAATTCGTCGACACACTAAAGTCTCCGGTAGCTTAGTTGGTTGCTAGGTTAGCAAAAGATCTTGGGTTCGAGTCCCACCCGAAGATTGTTGAAAATTTTTGAAGTAAATTATTTACTAAAAACCTAGTTAATAGTGGCCTAATTTGGAAGACCGGGTTTTGAAACTTGTTAACCTTACCACTGAATATTTCCTACACGGTCGACTTGCTACAATCCGGGAAAAGCCGGAAGTCCAATCCAGGGAAAAGGGGGATTAAAGGTTGGCAGAGCACTTGTGACTCCACTGGTGTCGCGTATGTCCATGGGCGGCGGCAATCTATCTGCTCTTCCGCCACCTATCACATAAAAAAAGAAAAAAAGACAATAGTGACTCAACGTGACGCCGTGTGGACATCTTCATTATACACTAGACCTACAATCGTTTCAAAACTATTTTTTTACAGTTCCGATATTTGCTTATTCGTTAACCTATCAATTACAAAAGTACATCCAGCTGCACGTGTAACCCTAATTAATTAAAATTAAAAAATAAAAGATAAATTGTGTAACTGGACGGTGTCGCCCGGAGGTCACGCTGTAACAACGTCACAGTTGAAGAACGCTGGGGGCAGATCACAAATATCACAATTGACTCTTGTGATTTTTTCGGATGTTGCCACAAGGCGCCTGAGGCGGGGACCCGTACGTCCAAGTCAACATTTTTTTATACGAAATGTTACCGTTAAACTACACGATAAGACAATTTTAATAGTTGTTTAACAGTTAGTTAGTCATCTCGGTAGGAACTAGTTATCTTAAGGAATGTCTATTTTTTATAACATGCTTAAGAATTATCAACCATAAAGGACCTAATATGTCAGTATTTTGTCTTGCGTTGGCTCCTGAGATTATTGAAAATATAACATGATTATCACACGGATTTTTCCTTTAAGAACATAGACACTATACCTATTCGGTACTATCATAGTGACATGTGTTTATTTAATATTCTCTTGGATAATATGTATTGTACTGACCAATAAAATAATTTATAAAAAAAAGCTGTAATATAAATTAAAATTAAAATAAAGTATTTTTTAAAAACAAATATTGTTACTGCAATTGAGTGTAACGTAGATTAAATTATTAATTAACCATTCACAAAACAACAGTAACGCGTAAGCGTTAGCATATCTTAAAGTGCGGAAAGGAAAGTAAATGCAAACACGTCACTCTCAATGTTTCCTAAAGGACCAAAAGTTTTAATTGGTTCTTTTTATTTCTTTGTTACCTCGACAATTTGGCTGAAAGGAGGTGGGTAACGACACAGAGATGTAAGAGGGAAAACTTGGTAAATCGCTTACATAAAAAGTGGTCTACATCAATTTAAATGTTAAGCTGCAACATTATATTTCGGATGTAGTGTTCTAGTGTTCCCCATATTCCTATATGGTATGGAAACATGTACGATACGAGTTAGAGAATGGCAGAGGATTTGTGCATTCGAGATGTGGTGCTAGAGGCTCATGCTGAGGGTAACTTGGACTGCCATGCGCACAAATACATCGATTCTTGCGCAGCTTTGTGTTAAAAACCGTCTTTTAACGATCTGTCAACAGCGCATACTGACTTATTTCAGCCACATAATGAGAAGAGGTGACGAGAGCCTTGAAAAGCTGATTGCTGTGGGGAACACGGAGGGTAAGCGAACCCGACGATGATCCCCAACCAGGTGGACCGATCAATTGAGAGGAGCACCCTTAAACAAGTTTTGTTCGGTTGCCAGAGGCGCGATGAATACCGGTGGAGGCAGATCACACACGCAAGGTGCACCGCATCCACATCCACTGATAATCATGATCCTCAGTCATGAGGGAGCGACCGCTGAGAGATTTTGGATGTAGAAATTGCATTTATTCGAGTAAATCCTAAAACAACTGAGTTGTGTTGTGTCAATAAACAAATCACTATGTATAATAATTATTAAGCAAAA
The DNA here is from genome assembly GCA_019059595.1 of Marasmia exigua. Taxonomy (NCBI): domain Eukaryota; kingdom Metazoa; phylum Arthropoda; class Insecta; order Lepidoptera; family Crambidae; genus Marasmia; species Marasmia exigua. The sequence continues at coordinate 9,459,140 of CM032494.1, read as the reverse complement.
CCATTTTTTCCCATTTCAATCCCCAAACTGTTTCTTACATTATACTCCTTAAAATATAAGCTTGATTGGAATGACAGCTGTCACTTGACATTTATATCAATATACATAAGGTTCACCCTTTTTAACCAAGTTTCATTCTGTACATTTTTATTCGATTATTCGAGACATTAGCGATAAGTCGAATTACAGACCAATATCGCTGGCTACGGTTCTGGCTAAGGTTCTTGATGGTTTATTAAATGCAGAGCTGGATAAACACATCAATATCCATGACAATCAGTTCGGCTTCAAGTCTGGCCTGTCTACAGAATCCGCAATTCTATGTTTGAAACAAACCATCAGGTACTACACAGAGCGGAGGACACCGGTATTTGCCTGCTTTCTAGACCTGTCGAAAGCGTTTGACCTGGTTTCATATGACATCTTATGGCACAAGCTATACAGCACTTCCATGCCAAGGGAACTTGTGAACCTGTTTAAATACTGGTATGCGAACCAGGTCAACGTTGTTCGATGTTCTTCAGCATATTCAGACCCGTATAGGATGGAGTGCGGCGTAAGACAGGGAGGGTTGTCTTCGCCTAAGCTCTTTAACCTCTATATCAACGCGCTGCTGGAGGAGCTCAGCAGCACTCATGTAGGCTGTCACATTGATGATGTGTGTCTAAATAATCTCAGCTACGCTGATGACATGGTGCTGCTGAGTGCTTCGGCATGTGGTATACGAAAGCTGCTCTCTATCTGTGAGAGGTATGCAGCAAGTCACGGGTTGCGTTATAACTCTGGAAAGAGTGAATTTATGGTCTTTCAGGTCCGCGGTAAGAAGCTCGATAATATTCCAGATATTAAACTTGCTGGCTCCCCGCTTAAAAGGGTGGAATGTTTTAAATATCTCGGACACCTGGTTACCGCTGACCTGAAAGACGATATTGACATTGAACGGGAACGCCGGGCACTGTCTGTTCGAGCCAACATGGTAGTACGCCGCTTTGCTCGATGTTCGGAGGAGGTCAAAGTCACCTTGTTTAGGGCATTTTGTACCTCCTTTTACACTAGCAGTTTGTGGGCAAGCTATACAAAGAAACAATACAGTGCCCTGCGTGTCCAATATAATAACGCTTTTAGGATGCTGATGGGGCTACCGCGATATTGCAGCGCGTCAGGGATGTTTGCCGAATATGGAGTGGACTGTTTCTGTGCAACAATGCGTAAGCGATGTGCGTCTCTCGTGCGCAGGGTTCGCGCTAGTCCCAACAGCATCCTCAGACTATTTGCGAGTCGATTTGACTGTTACTACATGAACCATGCCGCGATGATTCATGTAGTGACTGCTTAATTTTATTTCAATTTTATTTATTTATTTCAATTTTATTTATTTTATTTCAATTTAATGTATGAAAATTTCAATTGTAATTTAGTAAAATCTATGTAATGTAATGTGATTAATGTAAATTGTTGTAATTATGATCTCAGTTGGTCGAAATAAAATTATTTTTTATTTTTATTACTATAGATCTAATGATTATTTTTCTGTAACACCAAACTACATTTTATGAATAATACGCAGATAATTTTGCTTGCTTACAGAAATGACAGATATTTTTATAAAGGATCATCATCATCATCATCAGCCCATTTAAATCCCCACTGCTGGGGCACAGGCCTCCCTCAATCACATGAGGGGTAATTGCCATACTCACCACGCTTGGCAGACGGGTTGGCGAGGGTTTTGATATAAATGCAGAGTTTTCCTTCTCTGGGTGCTGATGATCATGCCAGCAGCTTTACCTTAGTCGCCTTTTACAACACCTCGGTAAGAGTGAGGGTGGCCTATTCTACTCTGCCGGGGACCACACGGCCAGCAGCTATAAAGGATAGGTACTTTATATTTTTGTACTTGCTATCAACTAGATTACTTACGGCCGCACTCAGAGACGTCATTTAAGCTAATGTTTATTAACTTTAGTATCGGTAGTCTTTATGCGTATCACAATAAGTGTAAATATTTTTTCTTAAGTGGCCAACTTAGTCAATCAACGACTCTGAGTGTGGCAGTTAGACTTCAAATTAACTAAGCAACACAGGGTTAAACCAATAAAAATAATCAAATAAAACTTTAGGTAGTATCTTGTTTCCTCTATATCGTGATCTTAATTCGATATTCTTGCGGGCAAGAATATATTTTTGAAAATAAATATAATTAGGTAAAGTTGCATTGCATATTATGTAAATAACAAAGGTTAAAAAATAATACATAACTTGTAATGTGCAATATTACTTGAGCATGTAACATTTTTACTATAGGCCATTAAATTTTCACCTAAATAAAATAATAAAACTAAATGTTGCATAGAAACCATGAGAAACCTCACAATTATCTCAATAAGCAATTTTACGAAGTTATTCCTAATTGCTTCTTATCTTAATTGCCTCTGTCGAGGACAGACTCCTTGGGTCTAGTTTAGTTTTTATATTTTTTTATTTATCTTGACAGGAGTTGTCATTTCTTTTGTTCCGGTCTTTTTGTAAAAAATCTGCTTGGAAAATCTATTAATTTGGTTTGTCTTTTTAATTTATTTATTTTAATATATTTATATTCCACTTTATACGCGCGTTTTCTTTCGTCTCCCATATTTTCCCGTATTTAAATGAAAGTAGGAAAATAAAGCATTGTTACTTCAACTATATCTATCGGCTGTCTTGAATAATCACTAAATGCACTGACAAAATTCGGTTCATCCGGTGCCTGTAAAGGGTTGCAAATGGTCAGGCGGCAGTCGTTTATTGCAATTACCAGACTCGTCAAATCCCGAATCATGGTGTAAGCGTAGAGTTGGACACAGCGGGAGTTACGTGCTAAAATGAGATTGGATGTACTGACATAATTTACAAAACAATATAGGCAAGACACTGCGGAAATGTTGGCAGGAGAGATGGTAAGAAGGTCGTGAGTTCGAATTCAAACATGTACCAGCGAATTTTTTAAATCTATGGCATATTTCTATCATTAGCTCGGCTCGAGTGGAAGCCACGTACAGGAAGTCGCAGTCGTCGCAAACCCCCTACAAGGTGGATCAATGATCTGGTGAAGGTCGCGGGAGTCCATTTAATGCGGGCAGCACAGGACCATTATATGTGGATAACATTGGGGGGTTTATGTCCAGCAGTGGTCGTCTGAAATTATGATGATGATGAGCTTGGCTTTGAGAAAAACATGATGATGAGACCATGATTTAGCAGGAACGGTTCCTCTGTATAGGGGTTGGGAAAGTTAGATGGCAGTGGCTTTATGGTGATTACCAGACTCACCAAATCCTGCATCTTGGTCCAAGCGTACCTTGGGCTCATGGGGAAAGCGAAGGAAGGAACGAGCATTGCCGTCAAATGACACCGTGACGAATGAACTTACCGTGGCAGAGCCGCGCTTCAGTATTAATGGGCCGACTCGACCCGAGTGATACCACGGCATCACAGATCAAAGGCGTGAAGCAGTGTTTCTGCTGTGTTCCGCTGCACGAGTGAGGGTATCGGAGGCACGGAGGAGAAGGGGGCGTTTAAAATACTTTAAACCCACCACCAGAAACTCAAGCGCAGTGGAATCACACGTGATTACACTGGTGATGCGGCTGTGCGGTGCGTACCAAACGATAAAATTCGAAAGAGAACCAGGGTAATAGACGTTGGCACACGAGTATGTGAGCTAAAGTTGAGATGGGCAGAACACCTGGCAAGGCGTTAAGATGATAGGTGGACTATAAAGCTTACTGAATAGCAGCCAAGAATGGGACGACGTCCTGTGGGTAGACCACCTGTACGATTATCCGACGATATTGTGACGGCAGTGGGGAAACAATGGATAAAGCTGGCAAGGGAATGGTAGCAATAAGAAGAGGCCTATACTCAGCAGTGGGTGGATGTGGGCTGATATGATGCGGCTGTGGCGATTAGACTGTAAATCACGCTGGTAGGGGAATGCTGCAAGACTATATTATAGTATATTAACATTAGGTACCCACTTGCAATTCTGTTAAACAATCAAGTGATTATCAGTGGAAACTTGTAATTGGCCCTCAATGTTTTTTTTCTGTGACTGTATCCCTAAATCTAGCTGTAAGTATTCCAAAAACTTGTAAAATAAAGAAATAAAATAAATATTTTCCATTTCAGGGTTTACATACATAAGAGAAATTTTCAAAACAAAACAATAATATAAAAACAGTAAAAAAATATAAAACACAAACAGTATAAAAGAGGCTGGTCCAGCCGTTGATCCTCAACAGCGGGTGTACTCGTATGTACATGGGCGGCGGCAATCGCTTACCTACAGGTGTATCGTCTGCTCGTCTGCCAATTATCACAAAAAAAAACCACAAAAGTCTTTGAAATTGCCAGATTAATCCGTCGGCTGGTGTACTAAATGGTTTTTAATTTAAAAATAAAACTATCCTTCAACGCGTTTTGTTTTGTTAACAGTGTTAGCACTGCCAACGTTGCCATTGTTTAATATTTCTATATTAGATTAGATCTAGATCCTAGCTGCTTGATGCTATCATGATGATTGAAAGCCACAGGACGTGTACGGTTGAATATTAGGTCCCCCAATAGACTTGTTGTAGTAACAAAAACACAGTATTAAATCAAAATTAGATAATCAGGTTTAAACTTCAAAGCTTTTTGATATAATGGAAAGCCGGTCAAGTGCGAGTCAGACTCGCCCGTGAAGGGTTCCGTAGCAGCAAGTAGGATATTACTTAATTGTAAAACAATTTAGTTGACTAAATGGAAGGTAATTTGCCGTTTATTTATTTATTTATTTAGTTCACCAACGATTGTTACATTTAATAAATACATAAAAAAAACATTCTAACTGACATGGTATAATGCACAATCACTTATAGGTAAACAAAACTTACAAATGCAGAAAAAAGACTTAACGCTACTTAGGTTACTTAATTAAAAACTTATGCTACTTATGCTATTAAAAAATAAATAAAAGATTAATAAAAGCGAGGTACGCGAATAGAACCGCACGGGTCAAACAGACCCAAGCAATTCCTTTGCTCTCCACTTGAATTGGGCCAGTGAGAGACTGTGTACATCCACGGATCCACTGATCTGGTTATAAAGACGACCCATCCTGGAGATGGGCGAGTTGGAGCCGTGAACAGTTCGACGGAATGGGCGGCTGATTGGCTGAAGGGGTTTGCGGGGCACCCGACTAGGCACCCTAAATTTAAACTTTTCTACAAGCTGAGGGCAGTCCAGGAGGTTTCTAAGGACTTTGTAGAAGAAAGTTAGGTCGGTCAAGTCCATGCGCTTTTCTAAGGAAACCATCTTGAACCTTTCCAGCATTGAGACATATGCCGTGTGTTTGCACGGTATTCCCATAGAATAGGCCAGGTGTCTAGCAAACCTCTTCTGAATCCGCTCAATACGCAGGGTATGTGTTGCATAGTGAGGACGCCATACTACACTGCCATACTCTATAATTGAACGAACCAGACTGTTATATAGGGAAATTTTAGTTTGGGGTCGTTTAAAGCTTCTTCCATTCCTAATGATGAACCCGAGTAACTTGGATACCCTACTTATAACATACTCTGTGTGAGTCGCAAACGTGAGTTTCCGGTCTAGCAAGATCCCTAAGTCCTTAACGACCTCAACTTCATTCAAAGTCACGCCTTCAATATTATATGTTGATGGAATTGGATTGATCTTTCTCGTAAATTTTATGTGGGAGCATTTAGTAGTATTGAGCTCCATGCCGTTAATGTTACACCATTTTGCAAGTAGATCCAAATCACTTTGCAGAAGAGCCACATCTGCATCCGAGATAACACATTTGCTCAACTTAAGATCATCCGCAAACATTATGGCAGAAGAATGCTGGAGGAAACTTGGAAGGTCGTTTACAAAGATATTAAATAGAATTGGTCCTAAATGTGAGCCCTGTGGGACACCAGACGTTACATCGTGTAAAATAGAAGTAAACCCGTTCACAACCACAGTGAATGATCGGCCTTCCAGATACGACTTAAACCACTTGAGTAAGGCACCTGATATTCCGTAGATGTAAAGTTTTTTTGCTAGGAGATCATGGTTTACCCTGTCGAAAGCCTTGCTAAAGTCAGTATATATCGCGTCTATTTGATTTCTGGCATCCAATTGTTCAATAATACTTTCAGTGTAAAAAGTCAGATTTGTACTAGTTGACCTGCCTTTGGTGAATCCGTGTTGGCTTATAGACAGATACTTCTGGAAGTAAGATTGTATGACAGGGCACACCAGGGACTCCAAGACTTTGGCTAGAACTGGTAAGATTGAGATGGGCCTATAATTTGATACTAATTGGTTGTCACCGCCCTTGAAAATTGGCACCACCTTGGCAACTTTCCAAATCTTGGGGAAGACTCCTTCTTGAAAGGATAGGTTGAAAATGACGTGCAGCGGTATGACAAGGCTTTGTGCGCAGCGAATAATGAATACTGGAGGAATACCATCAGATCCTGCACCCTTCGCTTCGTCAAGACTTTTCAACTTTTTGTAAATAGTTTCCTGATCTATAGTTAATAGCGACATGCAGTCATTGAGAGCCTTAAAGGAGTTCCAGTAGTCCTCCAGACCATCATCATCGTCAGCACTGCGCTTGTTTAGGAACATTGTAAAAAAATGTTCTGCAAATAAATTGCAAACGGTGTTGCCATCCGCTGCTGTAGTAATGCCATTTGTGATTGTGGCTGGGTAGGAGCTAAGGCCACCACGCTTACCTTTTATATATGACCAAAAGAATTTGGGGTTATTATGCACCTGATCCTCCACCCTCTCCATGTATTTTTTGTAACAGCTAGAAGCGATCTTGTGACATCTATCAGTTAACAGTCTGTATGCTATTTTATCCAACGGATTACCATACTTTTTATAGCGTATTCTAAGTTTGTTTTTCTCACGCAAACGTTTTATTAGATTATGGGAAAACCAAGGAGGGTATCTTTTAGATTTTGTTTTGCTGGGAGGAACGAACCTGTTGACAGCTGTATTAATTGTGTCATAAAATATTCCAGTTATCTCGTTTACATCGGTATGTCCAGAGAATAGAAGCTTCCAGTTCAATTCTCCGAAATAATTATTAAGTGCCTCGTAATCAGCCTTGTAGAAATTTGGTCTATCAACATGTTCGTTGTAACACAGCTTTAGTTGGTTCTTAAATGAAAGCTCAATCTCCAGTGGCGGATGCAGCGGGTCAATGGGACACAATCTCTCAGTAGCTTCTATTACCTCACACGAACTTATGTTGGTTAGCACGAGATCGAGAGTTCTACCCATAACATTTGGCCAGTTATTACATTGCATATAGTTATTAACATTTACAAAATCAACAAAGGGGACATAAAGAGAAGGCACACTACTCAAGTATTGAGGGTTACGGATGTTGCTCCAGTTTAGATGACTCAAGTTAAAGTCTCCTATGATGCACATTGGTGAGTTACACTGTTCAGTGATTTTATTACAGTTGTCTATGAAATATTCTAATTTGGCTTTTTGTACTGGAGGAGGGATATATACAGAGCACAAGACTAAATCCATAGTATTGGCATTATTAAGCGTGAGTTTAACCCACAGATCCTCGCAGTCGCTTTCCCAGTGTACCATTCTTTTGGAACTCAGTCGTTTAGCTACAGCAACAAGTACGCCACCACCCTCCCTTCCAAGGCAAGAACCTGATCTGTTTCGATCTCTTCTATAAATTACATATCTTTCATCAAATAGTTCAGAACTAAAAACATTACTATTTAGCCATGTCTCTGTTAACACTATTATATCAAAATTAACCGTGAGTAAATTGCGATAAAATTCATGCGTTTTTGTTCGTAAGCCACGAACGTTTTGATAATATATGGATAACTTATTGAATTTTAACAGTATTTTTGGACCATAACATGCAAACATATAATAAATGGAGGGAATTTATTGTACCGGTAGGTATACTACTTAAGTTTACTTAAGGAGTCCGTGTTTCTAATAAATATGTAGTCTGAATCGTCGCATTTTCTTGCAAATACACGTCCATTTTTCACCCAGACGTACTTGTAGCCTTTTTCCTTGGCAGCTGCCCTGGTGGCTGCGTGTAAAGCCTTATTGGTTGGTGAAAGATGCTCGCTGATAAATATTGCCGTTTTTTCGCCTTCTAAGCCAATATGAGAGCTGTTCAATTTGTCTTTTATAGGTTTGTTCTTGTTGAAGTTTAATGACGCGGCGAGGTATTCGTCGCGAATTTTGACCGAATTGAATTGGACCACTATTGACCGAGGACGTTTATTTTCGCGATTCATCTTGATGATTCTTGTGCAGTGTGTAATATCATCCTTGGTGACCTTGCTTTTAATAACTGCTCCAATCTGTGTTACAATATTAACAAGATTTTCATGCTTTTTCTCGGCTACGCATTGAATCTCAACGTTCGTAGAACGTGCGTTTTGCTCTAGTACATTCAGCCGGGTGGTTAAATCAGTGATAGTGGACTTCATAGTTTGGTTATCCTCTTTTAAGTCTCGTATTTCTTGCTTTGCTTCATTATGCGCCTTATTGATCAATTCAAACTTGGCGTTCATAAACTCCATAGAACTTCTGATATCCTTCATTTCATCCTTGATAGATTTCAATTCTTTGCTCAGAACCGAAGAAAACGAGTTTGCTAGGCTTGACGACTGATCCTTCATTTTAGCTTGAAGAAGCTCTTCCACTACTTGACGAATGTCATTAAGTGTTATACTTGGAGCCGCTTCAGTACTTGGTGGCGATTGCAGCGCCTGTCGTTTTGTTGATCGACCACTATTATTGGGGTTAAAGCGAACAGGTGTATTGTCATTGTTACCCGTTTAAACCGTAAACGGCAAATTACCTTACCAAAACGTATTAAAAAAACTACTTAAGTACTAGATCTAGTTCAAACCAATTATCCTTTTTAGGTGTCATGACAACTAACAACGAAAATTGGTTATCATGGTAATGTGTATCATATATTTTTTCAGTTTTATAATTATTTTATGATAGAAGTTAGTAGCGGGGAGAACTAAATTTAGAGTTTCAGTTCATAGTATGGGGACCCCCCCAAAAGATTTCTTTTTGGTATTTTTGTGTAAAAATGTATTTATCAAGTTTCAATAGTATAGTACTTATAGTTTCGGTTAAAAGTGGCTGTGACATACGAACGGACGGACAGACGGAGACATGACGAATCTATAAGGGTTCCGTTTTTTGCCATTCGGCTTTTGAACCCTAAAATAGATGTTATCTAAACCATACTTGTTCAATTCAAAAGTTTGATGAAAAATCCTTTAAAATAAGCGATCGACACTAGCTGTAGGTAAAACCTACTTTTAGTCTTTTATCAGACACTAGAAATTTTATTGACACTGATTTAAATACGAGTGTTTTTTTGTATGTGCTTTATTTATATGTCATGTTTAACTGACTCTATGTGAAATCACCAAGATACCCTAAACACTTCCGATACCTACCTATGAAAACACAACTAACTATTTGGATACCCTAACGGCGGCTATTATTCCGTCCCTTCCACTGCGTCCTCCCTCTGTACCAGAACTGGCGCGAGAAATCAAATGGAATCAGCAGATTATGTGACAGCTATAACTACTTAGGCACATCATAATTATCGATGATGGACCTCCGATGTACAGGTGTAGCATCCATATTGAGAAAAGCATCTACATGGCCCAATGAAGGTAGGGATTTGTGTCACAAACAAATACCGTGGGAGAGCCACGCTTGTCCATGAATGGGCCGGGTCGATCGGAGTGATACCACGGCCTCACAGAAAACCGGCGTGAAGCAGCACTGTGCTATGTTTCGCTGCGTGAGGGATGGTACCGGAGGCCCAATCCGGGGGAAATAGGGTTTAAAAGGTTGGCAGCGCACATGTGACTCCACTGGTGTCGCGGATGTCTATGAGCGGCAGCAATCGCTTACCATCAGGCGATCCGCCTGCTTGTCTGCCACCTATCACATAAAAGAAATACACATCTTTTCATATGCTATTATACGTGTATACACTTATTGTTATTTACCTACACACTCACTCGCAACCAGGTCCCAGCAGAATACCAGCGCTGCTGCAGCACTGCAGATAATGCCGTAGCATTGACTACATACAACCACACCATCACTTCTCGAATCGCCTCTCCTCTTTGTATCTGTGTCGTGTCGTGTTATGCCTACTGTATTAACTTTTTCTGTTTTGTGATGTTCCATTAATGTATTTTCTTTCTTTCTAATAATGCTGGTCTGTTGATACATGATCCCTCACTCAATACAAATGAAAAGAGCAAGAAAGAGACAGTGAGAACTTACATATATAATAAGTTAAATAACTACGCTATCGATTGTCTCTCTCCGACATTAAACAAGCGCGCGTCACTAGAAGTCAACGCTATGTAAAGCCTACCCTCAAGCACCTACTCTATTGACTTTCTTCCGCCACTTTCTTATCGAGTTATGATAAATGACGTCCACAATATATCAAATGGCACTCTAAAACCAACGCATCAAAGTCTAAAGTCGCAGAAGACAAACTTGTGGGCATAATTCGTTTCACCGCATCGACGATACTTCTTAAATAATAAAAGCTCTTTGTAAAACTTTCCCTCCTTGAGCGTTCTAAAGCTTTTTGGTATCCAGTAATTAATATTCATGGAGGCTCGTGCCGGAGGGGCTGTGTAATTAATAAACTTATATGATACTTTTGTTTACAGTGTCATTGCTGAAACGCAGGGGGGCTTTGAAAGCTTGTTATTCACAATGTTTGGCGCTTGCGTCGCTTCGGGCTTTATGTGATTTTGTGTATTTACGCCTTACTGACTCTTGAGGGCCTGATTGGTTCAATTAATTTGGGTACTATTTTAATAATAACCTTAAATTGCGTGAGTTATTAAAAATAAATTTGAGCTTTACGGCAATAAATATTTACCAGTTTAGGATTGTATATAATCTGCATATGCTTTGGAAAAATAGTAGGTATCTGGTTTTAAGAGTAGGTATAAAAACAAACAAATATTGACGTGATTTGCAAGTCCCGATCGTCAAATTGTAGACTTAGGGATGACACAAAATTTATTTACAGATAAAATCAGGTACAAATAGCTTGAAATATAACCTAGGACCCCAGGCGCATTCGTTGCTTTAAAGTGCGACCCTAACCACTGCGCTACCGAGACAGTTTATATGCATATTATATTCAACTAAACTAGAGGTGACTAGCGTGTCTACTAATATTTAACTATTCACCCACTCCCAGAAGGTTTCCATTTCTTGTGGATACATTCACACGACCTATACATGTGAATGTCGAATGTAGATTTTATAGTTGTGTATTGCAAAGCGCATCCTGTCCCATAAAAATTAGTTAGCAAGTTAATTAATGCAACAACAGGTTTTAATGGACTAGAAACAAAACGTGCATTGTGTACTCGTTATCCAAGTAGTTTTGATGCAGCAAAAAAGTAAAAAAACCTCTTATAAAATATAGCTTGTTTATTGCGCACGCGATTATTTTTAACATTACACGTATTAATTAAATAGAAAAAGCCTAAGGGTGTTTTGAAATATAACCAACATAAATATTATACATGTATTATTGGCGCCAGTGTGCTGTTACCTTTTGAGGAACCATGTTAATAGACAATAAATTATATAAAAAATCTATATTTTTTTGTAAAGTTGTAGAGATTGAATATAATTTATCGAATTACACTTAATGACAATCTCCGTCATGAAGGTTAATTTTATACTCAAAAATACTCGTATAACTATTTACAAGTTTCGACTTAAAATGAAAATAGAATTCTGACAATGATAAGGATCTGAAGATGACTGCCGCATTGATCAATAGCAATGTCAAAATCAAAATAAAAAAAAATCCATTCGGATGCATGTCAATGTATGAAATGTTGTATGAAAAATGCAGCGTAGGATATAATCACCGGTTAGTCACTTACACCCACAAATAATACCTACAAAATTCAAAATGTAGCTTTAATCTGAATTGATGTTGCTAAAATGTTATAAAACACATGTAGTAAAAGATTCATTACAAGTAAATTACACAACCACTCTTAGAAATATAAATAGGTAAGGTTCATCAGTTTTTTCTAGAATCTTTGTGAGTGACAATGATCTATCTTTCCCTTTAATTATGTTTTGAGTTTGATAATAAGTCAGAAATCGAATAAAGAGGTGTGAATGATTTGGATAACTTATTTTTAGAAACTTATCGCATTGAAACAAATATACCTATTGGATGCATGTACTATACTCGTAATTAGTCTATGATGTAGGTAAAAAACAGCTTCAATTTTCCGTTCAAAAATACTACCTACTCGTACATAATACCTGTATTATCGGCGCCTGTGTGCTTTAGTTACTTTTTGAGGAAAAATGTTAATCCGTTCTGAAAGCAACACAGCAATTTTCAATTTAATCAATGTTTTGGCCATCAGTCTACCAGTAATGGATTCGTGGTCACAATATCGTTTCGCGCTCGCACCACTGAGGTCAAGCGGTACGCAACCTACGCGTAAACATAAGCGAAAAGATGATAATCCATTGGTAGCTTTTGCTTTATCTAACGTCTAAAATGTAAATAATAGGTATTTTTATTTATCATGATTTCAATGAAATGGGGTGAGCATTGCGTCTCATAGCCACTGCGACCAGTAGAAGATCTATTGTGGCAGCCCCAGAACTTATTACAGCACCTCATGTAGCTCCAGCTCCAGGATGAACCCGAGGATGGAGCTGATGGGGGAGCTTTTGATCTCGTCTGCTCCCAGGTGTCGGCCTCTGCAGTGGTGCAGCGCTATGCACTCGCCGAGGACGTGGATAATCGTTTCCTCGTCCTCGCGACAGAACCTGCAGATTTTGGTATCTGAAAGGCCCATGTTGTGCAGATGCTTGTTTAATTTGCAGTGCCCCGTGAGGGTCTGAGTGACAATACAGCCCTTCAACGCTGAACGACCTACCAGGACACCCGGTAATGTTGTCCCCCGCGGAGTCGTATGCTGAGCAAGCCACTCTCCAGCAGTGGGTACGCTCACGTACTCCAAAAATCCGTTTAGTCGCTCTTACGACAGACCGGGAAAACCTGCAGCAACAGTAAGTACAGTCACGGTGCAGTTGACTGCCTCGGTGGCGCAGTGGTTAATAGTCAAGGTGCAGTTTACTGCCTCGGTGGCGCAGTGGTTAATAGTCACGGTGCAGTTGACTGCCTCGGTGGCGCAGTGGTTAATAGTCACGGTGCAGTTGACTGCCTCGGTGGCGCAGTGGTTAATAGTCAAGGTGCAGTTTACTGCCTCGGTGGCGCAGTGGTTAATAGTCACGGTGCAGTTGACTGCCTCGGTAGCGCAGTGGTTAATAGTCAAGGTGCAGTTTACGCCTCGGTGGCGGCAGTGGTTAATAGTCACGGTTGCAGTTGACTGCCTCGGTGGCGCAGTGGTTAATAGTCACGGTGCAGTTTACTGCTCGGTGGCGCAGGTGGCGACGTGGTTAATGGTCACGGTGCAGTTGACTGCCTCGGTGGCGCAGTGGTTAATAGTCACGGTGCAGTTGACTGCCTCGGTGGCGCAGTGGTTAATAGTCACGGTGCAGTTGACTGCCTCGGTGGCGCAGTGGTTAATAGTCACGGTGCAGTTTACTGCCTCGGTGGCGCAGTGGTTAATAGTCACGGTGCAGTTGACTGCCTCGGTGGCGCAGTGGTTAATAGTCTCGTTGCAGTTGACTGCCTCGGTGGCGCAGTGGTTAATAGTCACGGTGCAGTTGACTGCCTCGGTGGCGCAGTGGTTAATAGTCTCGGTGCAGTTGACTGCCTCGGTGGCGCAGTAGTTAATAGTCTCGGTGCAGTTGACTGCCTCGGTGGCGCAGTGGTTAATAGGTCGCACTTTAAATAACGACAACTGCGCAAGAGGTACCGGGTTCCATCCCCAATTCGGGAGAAAAATTTGTACCTAAGTTTCCGGTAAGAAATTCTTAGTGCTAGCCGAGTCTGGAAGTTGCGGTCTTGTACCCCCGTGCCTCAGAAAGCAATTTGACCCGTTGATCCTGCACCCGATCCCTCTTCGGTCGTGTCACGTTGGTGTCCCATCGGAATACGAGGTTAAGGGAATAGAGAGTGCACTTGTGTTAGCGCACACACTGAAGCACTATAATATATCTTGCGTACGGTGTTGATCGTTACGATCGGCCGCCGTGGCCGTAATCGGTTGGAGAATATTATTATAGTCATGGTAAAAACATTACCGGAACCATTTTTTAATTCCATACTAAATTCATTAACATTAAGATAAGTAGGTACTTAATTTGAGACATAACATTGTATTATCATGCTTAAATAAAAAATGGACCGCAAAATTGTAACCTGCAGTAGGTTGCAACACAAAAAGTTTCCTTGATTAATCAGTGCTTAAGCTATCAGTCAGCATAATTGATTCGCGGTCACCGGTACCGCGATACCGCTTTGCACTGACAACACCGCCGTCCCACGCTAGAGGCCTTAACGCGAAGACGTCCCGCAACGAACGAGAACATACCTGTCGCATCCAAACAAAGGATAAATACAGCACGTGTGAAAGAGAAGGGTATCCGATTCGGTCGTAATGCCCCAGCACATAAGCCCTCGCGTTAACACGAGCGAAAAGAACTTAATCCGTAAAGTCACAAAGGTGTCAGACGGTCTTCGCGACCAAACTCCTCTTAACTCAGGTTAATTGTTATTTTTTAATCTTCTTAACAAAAACGTACTTTACATGATAATATGAAGGGCGATGGCTAAGTGACGTGACATTACGAGTGTACAAGGAAAATCCCGATGATAATTTCCGGTCCTTTTTGAGAATTTACTTTTCCTGCTTTTATAAGCAGAAATAAACAAGTGAACAATAAGTTAGCATAAACGCAATATTTTTATTTGTTTCTTCATCAAAATTATAAAATAATCCAAAATCTATCTATTTATTCCATACTAGCTCTTAATTTTGGTGTTATGAGGTTGTTAGTTTGATTTGCTGTTGTTACCTCAGGAATATTGGGTAATATATTATATTAAATTCATACAAAATCTCATACATTGACCTGATTCCGTACTTAATACCTTAAGCATTTGTATTACCGAAGGATATAAGACAACAGGAACCCAATTCTCGAGTACTCGACAAAGAAGTGAAATTAGAGATTTCCTTGCATTCGTCCATATAATGTCGAATTCGATACCCATATATTATGTCGCGAGGAATCACAAGTATAATACCTTAATACTTAGTTACACCAAGACACTGAACAAATAGAAGTGTTCATCACAAGAATGTTGGTGGTGGGGATCGAACCCACGTTAGGACGTGTACTGTAAGGACAGTAATTTGAAGCAATTATTTGTGTTATTTAGGTGCTCCCATCGGTGGTGTTTCCGAACAGATACTACTTGGTGATCTTCAAGAAAAGAGCCGGCAACGCATCTCTGACATTCTGGGTGTAGCAGTGGTATATGGGCGGTGGTGATCATTTATTATCAGATATGCCATCAGTTCGGGTGTCCGCTGTTATGTGAAAAAGGTCATTACAATTTTATTCATTTATTTATTATTTATTACATAAGAAAATAAAGTACAAGTTCTAGATATATGTATTTATAATATAAATTTGTTTATATCAATGTTGAATATCAGAAGGATTGCACCACCCCTCTTCTATCTAATATCCTTTAACTGAAGAGACATCTTACCACAGAAGTCATAAAAAAGGAAAAAAAGGTCACGAACTGAACGCTTGAATGAAAATCTGGTGGAGGACTTTTTGATGTCATCAGGTAATGACGCTGGCTGACTTATTAATGGGCGTATAAAGTTTTAAAAATTGTGTGTGAAATTGAAACAAAACCTATAGTAGGTAAATCCAAAAAAACAATCTCTACATTTTACACTCTGTAGCCGCACAACTGTACTCGTACCATCTATTTGCAAAATATATGCGATAATAATTTGCATTGCTTATTCATCAGTGAAACCCAATCCCCCCGAAGCACTTAAGCACTTGGTGCAAACATATCGATTTTCAATACTCGTCGCGGCACCCCGGGGACAGAGTAACAATGTAAAAACGCGATGGTGCCGCACAAGCGTGATTCACTTATTTGTTCTAGTGACGCGACTTGAGTTACATGTTGACACTCGAGTCTCCGCCATCATTATCTCGAGCCACCTTCAACCGGGATGGCATAAGGCTCTTTACCCCCACCACTTCAAAAATCGCGCTACCGAAAATAGACCCGCGGCTCACAAAACGACTTCTAAACCTCAGTAAGAGGAACCTCAGAATAATCATAGGGATAATCACGGGCCACTGTCCCCTAAACAAACACCTTTACACTCTAGGCGCTACCAACAGCCCTCTATGCAGGGGATGCTTCAGCGCCGAAGAATCAGTCTCACACGTGGTCCTGAAGTGCGATGCGGTGACCAGACAACTCGAAGAAATCTTCTGATCGGCGAGGTCATTTCCGCGAAGCCTATGAAGCTCCCAGGAAGCTTCTGCGCTTCTGGTAGCCAGAACTCAACACACGTAATTAAGTATTCGCGTGCGTCCAAGCACCTTCTTCACTAAGGCCCAATTCGAACAATCTTTATCCGTGGTATAAATTTTTGGTCTAACGTAAGATATGTATGGAATGACAGTGCTATTTCCATAGATTTAGTATCGGAGTAAGGTTGTTCGAATCGGCCCTAAGATGATTGTCGTATCTATTACTAATGAGGTATTAGATACGACAATATTTCCGATGTGTTACAGAAATCCCAATTTTACCATGTGAATATTTTTTATATATCACTCGAGTCACTAAAGTCAAAGTGGATAGGGTCACACCACTACTTTGTTCTCTTGTACGCTGAGCGAACATCGGGAACGCGAGTTAAACTAGGGTTAGCGAGTAGGGTCAATCCCAAACTTATAATATTAGTGTTCTCTTCGCCATCGGGTTTTTTCAAACAACTTATTTTTATAACCATTTATTATTCAAATGACTTCTGGTCTAGGTATGCGAGAGACGCTGCCGGGCGTCATTCAATATTTATAGAACAAAATTAGACACACGTTAAAACGGCAAATCTGTAATATTTCTTCAACTGACTCTCGCGTGAAATTTGATAGATTGCAAGATCTTATCGTGTATCCGCCTGTACAAGTACTATTGTATTGTATTGTATTTTGGGTTTAGATAGCAGCTATTTCTTTACCATTTCGCTATGATTATCTTTGTTCCTACCTACATACTTACTAGCTCAACAATGTATGTTACAAAATCATTAGGTTTCATAATTACTTAGCTAAAAGCTAAGCTAAAGCATAAAATAAGACTTTGTCACTAAACTGACGAAGCTACAAATACAAAGCATTAAATGTTGTTTCTTCTTTGTTTTCTATTAGTCCTAATAGTGAACTAGCTGAATCTCGGCGACATTGACTTTCATCATGATGATGAATGAATCATTTGGTTTTATAATCGCATATAGTTTCTTTGCTAAGAGCATTTTATAAGACTTTGTAACAGAACTGACAAAGCTACAAGTGAATTGTACATTTAAGTTTTTGTAATGCCTAGTTCCTTAAGTTGTGTATACTGTTCCTTAAGTTGTGTATACTGTTCCTTAAGTTGTGTATACTGTTCCTTAAGTTATGTATACTGTTCCTTAAGTTGTGTCGTATATATATCTCCAAAACTATCTACAAAGCATGAAGAATTGTTTATTTTTTGTTTTCTACAAGTCCTAATAGTGAACTAGCTCTTCTCGGCGGGTTTGACTAGGGTTCGCGGGTAGGGTCAGCCCCGACTTTATAATATTATAACGTGTAAAGAGTAAACGAGTCTACGTTATCTCCGACTGGGTCGATTCCTGACCACTTTAATGGGAAAAGCATGTTAGAATTAAACTAAACAAAGACGACGCATCAATTAGGGGCAATCCTTTTTTTCTCTCCTCTCAAAAAAGGCTTAACTTTTTAAAGGTTGTACGCCGACGAAGTTGATCTCGTGCCCGTTCGTTATTTTTTACTGGCTTATTTGATTAGATCAATCTCAATGATTCTTGTATGGATTTCAATTAAGCCGATAAAAAGATAAGTGGGTGCAAACATTAACCTTTTGTCAAATGCTTTTAAAATCAATAGATTGTATCTTTGCTTTAACTAAGTATTTTATATTCATACTTTTTTTGTAACAGGTGACTCAAAATGAACAATTTATAACTAAGCCTATGTCAATAAGTGGTAGCTGAGTTTGCGAGTTACTCGTCGCAATCGCTTGTCTAGTTAGAAACAACTTTTAATTACATGCCCGGCACGGACTTATTTTTAGCGGTCATCGTAAGAAGTGGGGATATTTGCATAATTGTAAATTAGCTCACCTCATCACCTTAGCGTGTAATTCCCAGTTGCCAGGAGCCCAGGGTAAGCTTGGACTATGCTTCTTGATTTGGAGAGTCTGGTAATTACAATGAAGGGATTGCCGTTTGACCTTAGCAACCTTTTAACAAGGGGAACCATACCAACTGGAATTGTGATTACACGTTTCGGAAACTATCCGAAACGTGCAGGTTTCCTTACGATGTTTCCCCTCATCCCAGAGCTATTGGTAGAAATACGCACATAGATTTGAAAAATCCAGAGGGTCCGATTTCGAAAGCCAGCATGAATCACTCCGTATTCTGAACCACTGAGTTGCCATCACTCACATTATATTAAAAAGTAAATTAGCTCACATTATATTAAAATGTATTTCTCCGCACTCAAGGTCACAATTAAACACACCACACCATTCATGCCGGGACTTGTAAGCGATAATAAAGAAACTCATCAGGTAGAAAACGATAAAGCTGAGATTGACGTGATCTTCCGAAATCCTAAAACAATTCAAATCGGGCTATCTTATCATCAAGCTGATTCACAAGGACAAAAAGCAGAAACTTAATACAGTTATTGCACTTAAATTTTATATCTCAATACAATGCAGACATTAAAGTTATCATACCACAGTGAACAGGGACTTTGATCATACTAAAAAATGAAGTGCAATAAAACGGAAACGATATCGCCAGTAATTAAGACGAGGTAAATATATGGAACGCATTGACGGATCGTAAAGGCAAAGGATTCAAACAACAAACTGCAAGGTACAGTTTACGACGGCGACCGAACCGCTTTTATTGTTGTTGTAAAATTCACGATCCATTATTAATTATTACAGACATCATTAATCTACTAATCTATTTAAGGACGCGCGATAAGAATCTCATTTAAAGTATTGAATGAAGAGTGTCTGCAGTGGATTCGAGATAGGCTTAAATTAGCTTGCCACGCCAGGTAGTAATGGTAAAAAAACGTACAAACAAAACGCACCCTATATGAATGCCATTAGGGTTCTTATTAGTTTAATCCATTTTGAGAGTTGAGATGTTTTCATATTTGTAACGAAGTGCCTGATTTATTACAGGTTGGTGTTTAAACGACAAATGCATCGAAACAGATAGGAGCGACATGTCGGACATTGGAGGACCGATGTTGACCACTATACTCGTAACATACATGGCGTAGCGACTGCCGACTCGACACAAGATATTTTCGTGTTTGAATAATATGAAATCGCTTCGCAGATATATCCTATGAGTTCTGAATTATTCCGTGGGAGAACCACGTTTCGGCATGAATGGGCCGGCTCGACCGGCGTGATGCAGCACTGTGCTGTATTTCGCTGCTTGAAAGAGGCCCAATCCGGGGGGAAAGAGGGGGCTTAAAAGTTGGCAGCGCACTTGTGATACACTAGTGTCGCGGGTTTCTAAAGGCGGCGGCAATCGCTTACCATCAGGCGATCCTTCGGCTCGTCTGCTGCCTATCACATAAAAAATATATATATTTTAAGTAGTGACAGTACTAAATCGCAACAACCTTGCTGCCTATAGGTACATACAGAAGATACATGAATCGAAATAATTTTAATTCAGTTTTTTTATCAAGGTACTACTTAGATACCAACAGTTATTTATAACCTTATTTTAATTTTGGTATCAACAAGTTTTATTAAAATCCTAATAATAGACACATTTTTGTAAATTTCTGTATCTCCTTTGTGACTTACACAATCAGTTTATCGATTTATTTAGTTTGATAGGATTATTATCACATAGTTCACCATTTTAGTTTAATTTAAAACCTTTTTCGATGGGTGAAGTTGTAACGTATATTAGAATAGGATAGTATTTTTTTAAGTTGACGTTTACGCCATTTTTGTTCTGCAGACATAAAGCCGATAACGGTTATTTGGCGGATTTAATCGGAACTAACGCTATTTGCTTTACAAAACGAGTGAGTTACCATTTTTTCATAGAAAAAATATTGTACAGCGCCCCCATGTCAATGTCATTGAAGCCTTCTTATCTATCTTGCTCGGTCTGAATTAGCTGCTAAAAATATTGTAAACAGTTAATTCTAATGACTGCCAATTCCTTATCTAAGGTTTTATCAGATTTTTTGTGAAGTACGAGTAAATAAAGTTCGGGATTAAAAAATGCCATATTCGTATCTCATGTGAAGCCGTACCGCCCAAACACCGGATGGGAGTTTCTATAGGACATAATCTTTACAACAAAACTGTGATCGGATCACTAACGAACCATCAGGAAAATAGAGATGGATTTAAGTAGCTTACGCCGATACGGACCATCTCGGATGCTATTAATTTCCTGCGTTGGCCTATTGGGCCATTGTTACGAATCTTATCAATTTTTGTTTTAGATGTTATTATCTAGATACTCGTACATACGAATAGTCTTATTTAGCTACAACGATAAAAACGCTTATAAATACTACTTAGAAAATAGTATATTCAAATACTTTTTGTATTGTTGTAACTTTTCTAAAAACTCTCCATCTTTTTTTAGACATAGTCAAATCTACCAATGCCATAAGTTACTCTACGGCCAAAGCCTCACACAAGTTTTAGATAAATCGTAACATGACTCTTTTTAATTATTATTCCGTCTTCAACTTAATCATTTAATCAGTGAATATTCAAGTATTTTGACAGTGGGAGAGCCACGCTTCGGCATGAATGGGCCGGCTCGACCGGAGTGATACCACGGCCTTACAGAAAACCAGCGTGAAGCAGCATTATGCTGTGTTTCGCTGCGTGTGTGAGGGTACCGGTGGCCCAATCGGGGGAAAGGGGGCTTAAAGGTTGGCAGCGCATTTGTGACTCCACTGGTGTCGCGGGTGTCCATGGGTAGCGGCAATTGCTTACCATCATGTGATCCGTCTGCTCGTCTGCCACCTATCACATAAAAAAAACATATTTCCATCATTTCAGTGAAATGGTTGTAAATGTATGTCCAAACACAGTTCGTTAGGTGCGCAGCAGGCACTGAACGGCCGTCGGCTGCTGCTTATTTGCTTCGGACTAGTTTAAACCTTCCGCGTACGGCAGCCGGCCAATCATAGCGCGGCGGAGCGCACGTAGCAGCCACGCTCATTGCCGCTCGATGTTTGGTCAAAACTTACCAAGACCACGAATAAAACTTGCTGATCACAGTGTGGGTATCCACACTTGGTCAGTCAGATGGGTTCAACACATCTAACATACACACATACATAGGTAATGCGAGCGGAGAGAAACACACACAAATGTTCCGCATGTCTTAGAAAATCATCGTGAGTACGTCATTACTCATGATTAAGCACCATGTCCTACGACTTTACGATTATTAATATAGTATAAGGTGCTATAAAATTACCCACCACGGTTTTCTGCAGGATGATTGCATCCTGCAAACCCGGCAGAAATTATATTGCTTCACTTTTTACTCTGGAACCTACGGTGAAATCACATAATTTCTCTTCTTGATATTTAGCGGCTGCGACTCAATTAACGTCACACAGACACCTCATGGTTTCCCATTCGGCATACAAAAACTTCCATTATGGATGATTATATAAAAATCCAAACTGTTCCAAAAAGTTTCCGGTCTAGTGGCCATGCTTATAAATTCCACCTCAACGAAAAACCGACTCAAATTACTATTGATATCTCAAGAGCAATCGTCATACATGAGCCTTCAATATTGATCAGTAACTTGGTTTCAAAATGGACGTGCTGTCCCATAATAATACACCTACCAATAGACGTATTAATAAAAATAACCTGCACACTTAATTGTCAACTTAAACGTACCATCAGCTATTCTAGTATTGTGATATGGACGTTGAGAAAGATACGCTCGAATAATGTTATTAGATATTAAAAATATGTATCGTTTATTCCTTAAAATCTTTGCCGTTCGGATAAATACAACCGTAATTTAAATAAACTGAAAAAAGACGATATCCCTATCACAACAGCCGCGAAAGACAGTAACGATCCACGCTCGCCACATAATTAAATGTAGCACAACCCAGTTGTCGAGATTCAGACCGAGTAGATAACTGTTCCATAGTGCATAGCGCAGAACTACAGTGCAGTACAGATGAGATTGCTCATATACCTGGAGGTTGGAAATGTGGGGGTTGAGGTAAGACGAGGGGGAGGGATGCATTGCTTGCTCCGCTATTCCCCGCCACCACATAGTTTTGTTCGCGAGCGCTCATCGGCCCCGAGCTCCTCTTAAGGCCTAGCTCACTAATTGGACATTTTCGAGTGCCTAACAATGTAACAAAAGGGAACATTGTGTTCACTAAAGAGGGTATTAGTAGGTCGCAAGGTTCAATTGGGATATTTTTGCTGTTCTTAATAATGGTTCGTTATGGTTGAAGTGTTACAGTAATTAAGTGGGATCAAACGAAAATCTTCAATAAAGTTGGGTCAAAAGTACCTATAACAATGGACAAGTATAGTTACGAGTAACTCTATAGGTATACTATTATAAGTACTTATTTAGAAAGTAATATAGTACTTTTATTTATTTATTTATCTCATCAATAAAAGGTAGAGATTAGATGCGGTTCCGCACTACTTCCGAATCTGACACGTGATAATACCGATCCTGGAAACTGTAACCGATTTCGAGTTTAGCTTACGCAATTGTTAATAATACGCACTGGCTTTATATTTATATGTGTTCATGTGTTTTTCTAACCCTAATATTAAGAATATTGTACTTTTGCCAAAGGAAATTCTTCATAAAGATGCTTTCTTTAATATGGATGTCGCATGAAAAAATGTTGTAGTAAACACGCGTGTATGGCGTTTGGCGATTTATCATAATTATGCAGTAATGATTGATAATTAGACAATGTATTAAATTAAAACTTTAAACTGATGTTCAACGACAATGTTCTGAACTTGCACAACGTTGTTGTTGTCTGAGATCATTTTCAGCAAGAATATTACAAAAAATCTATGAAATTTCCTTGACGATTGGAACTTACCAATAGTAAAACGTACTATAAATATAGAGAAATAAGTTTATTGACTTTTCTAAGCCTGGTGATAACCAAGTGATGACCAACGACTCAGTGATCCAACTCACCCAAATGATACACCGTTCCGAACCTCTAATATTCGCTCCGAATATGTCATTCGACTCAAATGCATCTTGATTCCGAGTGAGCCGAATGAGCGGAATGATCCTAATGAGCTGAATGATCCGAGTGAGCGGAATGATCCGAATTGAGAGCAAAGGAGTAAGCTGTGGGCTACGGGTTGAAGGTAACCATCTTTTCATGCATTATACGGAGAAAAGAGATAGGTACATTACATGGCACAGCAGGAGGGGATCGATTATTCATTCGTAACAAAATCAAAAACGACAGATCTATTTGAGAGGTGATGATTCAAATAATTCAATTGAAACGTTTCACTGTTCCGCATCTTTTCACTGATCCAGATACAAATGTTCCAATCTTTTGACGTAAAGATACGTTAGACGCGACATCAAGGCGTCACTACCAAAATAAATTAATACAAAATATCCACAAAATACCTACAAACAAATCTTATTTGCATCAATAACTTTTCACGATTCACGGATGTCAAATAAGCAACGACGATATGACGCAAGTTTGATAGAGAGACTTGTACTTGTTAATACCATGGAACGCCCGCCATATTCGGAAAAAACGTCA
The DNA here is from genome assembly GCA_019059595.1 of Marasmia exigua. Classification (NCBI taxonomy): domain Eukaryota; kingdom Metazoa; phylum Arthropoda; class Insecta; order Lepidoptera; family Crambidae; genus Marasmia; species Marasmia exigua. The sequence continues at coordinate 9,434,975 of CM032494.1, read as the reverse complement.
CAAAGTGTGAAAGAGATCCAACCGGCCCTGACGCAGATTCTATGCGGGTGCGGTAGAGAAAGAACGTCGCCCAGCACGTCACCTCAGTACTAACAGTCTCGCGCAGTTTTTCAAGTATGGCTTTCTATGAAAAGGCACAGTCTGTTTAGGGCGCATCTCTATGTTTAGTACGTCGCTACGTCATTCCGGCTTTCAATATTCCCCGAGGCCAGAGGTCCCTAGTTGATGTAACGGTAAAGTTCTTTTTGTATTCATTTTCCATGTTTTGGTATCTATTCGTTTCGCATTATAAACTATCTTGCTTGTTACATCATTCCAAGGGGAAGGGTCACATCATGTTATGTAGGTACAAAGTAATGGCTCCACTGATTTTTTTAACATACCTATTAGAATGTTTACATTTTCCTGCTTGTACTGGGTTGGCTGTCTTTACTATGAGTCCAGACAGTTCTGTTGCGGAGAGCGTTTTCTTTTCCTGTACTGCTAGTCAACACATAAAAGTTACGATAATAAGCTAATGCCGAACATTTCTGTCTATTTGTTAAGTGGTTGTAGGTAGTACTAAGCCTTTCATACGGAAGAGGGGGGAGGATGGGGGGGGGGGGGGAGTTTCTCTAATCCGTAACTATGATTCAGTTGGTCTTGTTGAGGAGGCAGTCGCTTCATTGTCAATTACCAGTATCCCCAAACCTGAATCATGGTCTAGGCGTACCCCAGGTTCTAGAGTGACTGACAGCTTTGAACGCAACCGGGAATTATAAGCTAAGGTGAGGGAGAGAGAGATTGTAAGTACTTACTATATGAAAAAATACTGAACCTACATGTGCATACATCACGGCCGTTTCAACACTCTCTGTTTTTAAGTTTTTCCATTATTTGCAAGTTGAATGTACAGTATTTTCAAATTTATTGTACCGTGCCTTTGAACTATTATTTACTCAATGAAAACCCCTATATCTTCATGTAAACACTTCATATTCTTTATACTATTTATAAAGAGGTAAGTCCTACAGACCGGGGCGACGCTTATCCGAAACTCGAAACGCTTGCGCGGTGTAATCGACACCTAGCACCATCTATTGGTATAAAGCGGAACTAATGTTTCGAAACAAAGTTAGGGCCGGCCAGTAGCAAGTAAATAAAATTTAAACAACAAAATATGGCAATTACGCAGCCTACCCTTAACAGGGAGCGGAACTGCATCCTCGCTGGTTCTTGTAAAACGCCGCCGCGCGCAGCTTTAAGCAATTTGCAAGAGTTCATAGCATCGGCGAGGTGTTTGTTCCACAGTTTTATTAAAAGCACTCCGTTTGCGCGGATGCAAATTGTTTTTAATATTAAAATCGCTGGATCTACTTATTTAACGGGCTGCGTTAATCACGCACTGTTTAAAACAATTTGTTAATACGATGGTATGCTTTATAGTGAAGCTGAGATTTTAACTCTTAAGTTTTTTAGCTCGTAGATTGTTCTTGCTTCGTTTTAAATGGATATACTTATTAAAGTTTAACATTTTTATAGAAAAACACATGCGACGAAGATTACTGCAGTAAATTACAAGTGTGGAATGAAATGTACCTTAATTACATACAATTGATTATTACTACTTTAATTAATACTGCTGCTAATACTGCCAAATAGAGCGATCGTAGCTCAGTATATAAGAACGCGCCTTTCAGTACGGTGGTTGTGATTCGAATCCGAGTATGCACCTCTGAATTTTTCAAATCTATGTGCGTATTAGTACCATTAGTTCGGCGATGAGAGAAAACATCGTGAGGAAACCGGCACGTTTCAGATAATTTCTTTGACGACCCGATTGGAACAGTGGATAGTAGCACGCTGCCTCTGATACAAGGGTTGCGGGTTCGATCCCCGCACAGTACAAACATTTGTGTGCATTTGTTGTGTGTGTTTGTTTGTATTGGTCTGGGTGTTTGCTATGTATTATAAGTATGTATTTACAAAAGAAAAGTATTATATGTATATATTTGTAATCCCACTGTTGATTCTGATATCCGTAACACAGGTGCTTGAGCTACCTAACTCGGAGTCAGATCAATGTATGTGATGTTGTATTTATTTATTTATTTAATGTCACATTATTCAGTTAATCTAGTTCCTCTGTCAAAGGATTGCGAAGGTCAGACGGCAGTCGCTTCATTGTAATTACTAGACTGCCCAAATCCTGAATCATGGTCTAAGCGTACCTCAGGTTCCAATGCGACACTTTGGATGCAACTGGGAATCACACGCTAAATGGAGGACGTACTCTTTTCAAATGCCTTTGGGAAAAGAACATTCAGTTGGCAAGATGAAAATCTGCCAATGTATGTATGTAATCTATTGACCATCACTTTTTGTTAGGTAAACATGTATTCTAATCTGACAAAGCGCATTCAATTTTGGATACAATACGGCTTCACCCAACCATGAAGCAGCCTTTTAGTTTCCACAACCCGGGTGTTTGCCATTGAAGATAAAAGTACAAGAGCGACGTAGTATTGGGAACACGGCGCACCCACAGATCATTGATCGCCGCGGCTCGGCTGCTCCAGATATCGGTAATAGCCAGGTCGAGTCGAGGAAAGCACTAGAAATACCAGCGGTTTTCGAGTTTTATCTATTTTGAACCATTGGCCGGTGATTCGTATGGACGTGACGGTCTCAATAGGAGCAGTGGATCTAGCTTGGTTCGCTATTTCTCAATTGTATGAAATGTAAAACTTGTATCTAATATATATACTACATAAAGCTTAGGTATATTAATGATTGAAATAAATTTTATTGGCACCTTGATGAAGGTCAAGAAGAATACATGATGCGACAAAATGCATTCGTAAGCAATGTTCTATATAATTTTCAAAGATTTTATTGCAAAGTCACGATTCATATACCTAAGCTACGTTACAACTAGCTGTCGAACTCTCCAAGTGCCGATTCGACCAATCTTTATGTGTGGATAAATCTATGGTATGACATCAGATTTGAATAGAATGAGAGCGCTATACAATAGATTTAGTATCGGATTAATATTGGTCGAATCGGCGCTAAGTTTAATAATTTAGGTTTAACGTGACGGGTAGGGCACACTAGCGACGCCAATCGATTTTAATTTTTAGCTACTAAACCGGATCTATTTAAAACAATTTCGGGGTTACAACCTCTCGGCAAACACTTATACTATTTATTAAATAACCATGCAAAAATGTCGGGTCCAACGCGTACGCGAAAAATTGATTCACGCCAAAAGCGGCCACTTTTGGCGTGAATCATTTTTTCGCGTACAAAAACGGACCCAATATTTGTGCATGGTTACTTAATAAATAGTATAAGGGTTTGCCGAGAGGTTGTAACCCCGACATTGTTTATAATCCGGTTTAGTAGCTAAAAATTAAAATCGATTGGCGTCACTAGTGTGCCCTACCAATCACCTTAAAAGTGTTTTGTGAAAACACTGACTTTACCTGAAACATCATCATAACATAAATAAAATATGAGTTTTTTATTTATAATTTTATTGATATTTACAAATAAGTAGGTATTTGAGATTACGTCCACGTCCCCACAGAAAACCGGCGTGAAGCAGTGCATGCTCTGTTTCGCTGCGTGAGTAAGGGTACCAGAGGCCTAATCTAGGGGAAGGGAGGTTAAAAGGTAATAATAATAATAATTCTCAGAACATCTCATACGTTGACCTGATTCCGTACTAAGTAGCTTAAGCACTTGTGTTATAGATATCATACATCAGAGGAATACATATATATTTAAATGCATATATTAAACCCGGACACCGAACAAACACAAGTGTTCATCGCACGAATGTTTGTCCAAGGTGTCCAGGTAAGCAGCGCATTTGTGACAACACTGCAACTGGTGTTGCAGGTGTCCATGGGCGGCGCTAATCGCTTACCATCAGGAGATCCGTCGGCTCATCTGCTGTAGAAATGCGCTTCTCCTCCTGCAGGAATCTAGGGGCTGCCTCAAAGATTCTATGTTCTACTTATGTGTACCTTCGTGGTGTTGTTCTAGCTTCTTGTGTGTGATGTGGACTGTATATGCAATATAGGTACTTACTGGCGTGTGATGGGGGGCCTATCTATCAGGAGATTTATTTCAGTAATATAAAAACCACAGTTTCCAAGGTTTATAGTGCAGCTTTATTTATTGTTCACCACTCACTGTTCATCACATTACACTTTTCAATGTCACAGCGTAAATTGTTAGTTATTACAATATTGTAATCATTCTTCACATTTATTTGCAGCTAAACAATATTGGTGTGAAGCATGTTCTTTATAATTATTATGTATCCACTTATGGGCACCGCGTGCTTCGTCCATTTATTTATAGGGACATTTTAAATGCACTTGTATAAAACACACTACTACATTCGTGATTATAGACGCGAAGTGTTGTGTTGTTTATGTATTTTAATTAATAATTATTATGGCCATGATAGGCACATAATATTGTATAAAAACGTTAAATTCTCATAGCAACTCTATTACCCGGCCCTTTCTTGTGCAGAGATAAAACGGTAACTTTTCTAAGTCTTTGAGTGCCATCATTCTAATAATGAAACGGAAACGGATGCAGTGCGCCTCAGGGTTATCATGCGTGAAAAATAGTTAATGTTCGGTAGGATTCGAACATGCTCCACAACAAAACAAAAACAAAGAAAATTGAAAAACATAAATTTTCACAAAAAGCTCCATCTGTACTAAGCTCTACGAACCATTCTCTATCAAGATTCTAAAGTTCAAAAAAGTGGCGATAGATGTCGCTATACAAACAATCGATTTTTTTTTTTTGCATAGGATATTTTTGAAAATTTATGTTATAAACATTGAATATAATGCAATTATGGCGAAAAAATTTACTATAGGTGAGAACAATATTGATATAATGCAACACTATATGCATGAAGCCTTAGGGGCCAGCAACAAAGAGAAAAAAAATGACTTTACATGAAACATTTTAACATCATGCCATAAAACAAGATTTTATGATAAAATTCAGCAATTTATAATATTGCTTTTAAAAGAAACACAACCATGATTAGGTAACAACCATAATTTTGGTACATAACAGCAATGTATTGCTGTGTATAATATACCTGCTGCGCATATACCTACGACGTATTTTAATACCGTCTTAGGTATATGCGTCAGATAATTACATACACATTTGGGATAATATTTGCGGACACCTTGAAGGTTCCGTCTTGAAAGTGCTTCAGGAGAAACACAGTAATATATTACATGACCTAGGTAGCTATCATAGAGGCAACGTTCTGCAATAAGAAAAATAAACAGCCATTTAGGCCCGGCAACGTCCTCTATGACAACGCCACGCATGTATGTTAGTTAGTTAATTAATTAAAATTGAGAAATACCATGGCTGCGACAACCTGTGCTGATACATAACTATGCATGAATTTTATTTAATTTTCTATAGGTAATAAACAAACCTTGGTAACAGATCGCCTATGTAATCGGCCATTGGCAGTTTTTACTTCTACAGTTCTTACTAAGTTATCTGATCCTGGATAAACATTTGTTATACGTGCCATTGGCCAATACATAGGTGGACTGTTGTCCTCTTTTAAGATTACTAAGGAACCTATAGTTATGTTAGGCATTACATTTTTCCACTTAGGCCTACATTGTAAAGTGTTTAAATATTGATTACTCCAGACTTTCCAAAATGATTGTTTCATATTATTACAAAGTTCCCAAAATTTTAACCTATTGATAGGTGTTTCAGATACATCTTTTTGAGGGTATGAATTTAAGCTAGTTCCAATAATAAAATGACCTGGAGATAAATATGAAAAGTTGTTTATATCGTTTGACACAGGCAAGAGTGGTCTGCTATTTAAGATAGCTTCAATTTCACATAATACAGTATTTAATTGTTCATATGTAAGTAATGACCTTTGTACAGTTCTCTTTAAATGGTATTTAGTAACTTTTACATTAGATTCCCATAATCCACCTACAATGGGAGAATAACATGGTATAAAATGAAAATTTATGCCTTTTTCAGCACTAAAAGACTGCACCAATGATTGGTGTTCCTTGGAACTATGTAATTTATACAATTTTTGTAATTCTGTATCAGCACATTTAAAGGTTGACGCATTGTCACAATATATGTCGCTAGGTAACCCCCTGCGTGATATGAAACGTCTAATACAAGCAAGAAAAGTACTAGTTTTTAAGTCAGAACACAGCTCTAAATGAACAGCCTTTGTAACAAAGCATACCATTACACAAATGTAGCCGCTGCCAACAACAGACTTTCTTAAGGATGACAATTTTACAGATATTGGTCCAGCAAAATCAATACCTATCTTTTGAAAAGGACGAGAAATATTTACTCTATCTTTGGGAATATTACCCATCAATTGTTCTGATACATGTTTCTTAAGCTTCCAACAAATTATACATTTATGAATAACCTTTTTTATTTCTCTAATGGCATTAACAATCCAATACTTTTGGTTTATTGAACACAATATTAATCTGGGACCTGCATGAAGGTTTTTCAGATGTTCTGATTTTACAATTAATTCTATGATTCTCGAGCCCTTGGGTAGAATAAGTGGGTGCTTTTGTGCATAGGGCACACTGGAATTTTGTAAGCGACCGCCTACTCTAACCAAGCCTTGATCATCAATAAATGGACATAGAGAATTATAATGGTGATTATCAACCTTTTGTTTGCATTTTAAAGAATGAATTAAATCCTTCATACATTTTTGTTGTTCATATTTTATTACCAAAGATAATGACATATCAATTTCTTCAGATGTAATGAAATTATTTGTATTTCTGCCTAATTTACTACGAACATTGTTGCAAAACCTTAAAACATATGCTAGAATTCTAGTCATTTTGTGCAGTTGAGAATACTTGTCTAGAAAATCTAGGTTTAAAGGAGTTTGACTATCTGAGGTACAAACCATGGAGTGAGATACTGCCTCCTTAATCTCGGGTAATTCTATGTTACAGGTAGGTAATGTAGATGGAATTTCATACTCACTTTCGTTAATCAAACTGTTACCTTTCCACCACAGGTGATGGTCTTGTAACTCATGTGGTAACACCCCCCTGCTCAAGCAATCGGCTGGATTTTCCTCCGAGGTGACGTACGCCCAAGTGAAGTCAGCTGTATTCTCTGAAATTGCTTTAACTCGATTAGCCACATACGTTTTCAATTTTAAAATATCTGTTTTTATCCATGCTAACACAACTTGTGAGTCAGAGTATAAAATAACATTGTTAATGGGAAGTTTAAGCGATAAAGTGTTATAGACTTTACGACAAAGCTTTGAAAGGAGTAACGCAGCATTTAATTCTAATTTTGGTGTAGTGAGGCTTTGCTTTATGGGATTAATTCTGGATTTGGAACAAAGCAGAGATACTTTGACATTTCCTGCAGAGTCTACCACCCTTATATAAATGCAACACCCATGAGCGGTGGAAGAAGACGCATCCGCGAAGCCTATTAATTGCACACACACAGCATTATCTAAATTAACGTGACGATTAATGCTAATCGGTTTCATGTTAGTTAAGCTATCATAAAAATCATGCCATGCTTTCCTTAACTCCTGATCAATAGTAGAATCCCAATCAATGCGTGATTGCCAAATATTTTGTAAAATGACCTTAGCGCAAACAATTATAGGGCCAGCGATACCCAATGGGTCGAAAAACTTGCTTACAAAGCTTAATATGCCGCGTTTTGTATCTGGAATTTTGCCTTCTGGAATGGGCGAAGCGAGGTTAAGCGTGTCTGTATTGACGTTATAATTGAGACCTAAGGTCTTTAATGATAGGTTATCTTTTTGCAATTCGATATTATCAAAATATTGCTTATCAGAGGGTATATCTTTTAAAACCTCAACTGAATTTGAAGACCACTTATGTAATTGAAAACCTCCCAGTTTCAGAAGCTTACAAAGTTGCTCCTTGGCTTCTAGTAGCACCTCAATTGTGGGCGCGGTTGCCAAAACATCATCCACATAGGTTTGGTTATGTAAAATAAATGAAGCCATTGGAAACTGTTCACTGTATTTTTGAGCTAACTCTGCTAAACAGCGAGTGGCTAGGTATGTAGAAGCCTTAAGGCCATAAGTAACTGTATTTAGTTGGATACACTCTATGTTTTTGTTAGGTGAGTCTCTCCATAAAATGTTTTGTAAAGAACGATATTTTTCATTCATACTAATGGCTCTAAACATGTGCCTTATGTCTGTAACGAAAATGTATTTGTCGACTCTAGCAAGTATCAAAATATCAAATAATTCTCTCTGAACCACAGGTCCATTGAGTAATAAATCATTTAAAGAGATTTTATTACATGTTTTCATGCTTCCGTCAAAGACAGTTCTGCATTTAGTTGTTATTTTGTCCATTCTTATAACAGGATGATGAGGTAAGAAATATAAAGGATCTTTATCAAAATCAAATTGATTTATGTCCACAATGGAACCGTGACCCAATTCTAAATATTCATTTATAAATTTTGTATAAAGATCTGATAGAACAGAATCCTTCTGTAATCTAGTTTCTAAATTTTGAAACCTTTTAAGTGCTAAATGAAATGAATCCCCCAATGTATTATTAATAGAGTCAAGTGGCAACTTTGTAGGCAAATCTACTGTAAATTGATTATTTTCAAGTATTACTGAATTTTTAAACAACTGCTCACAGGTGTCATGTTCTGTTAATTTTTCAGGAAATATTTCTGGTACCTTTTCTGATTCCCAGAATTTTTTGACATTCTCATTAATTTCTTTACAATTGGTGCATTTTAATGAAACTGAACTGTTTGGCTTTGAAATAAATGGCAAATTCCCCGCTATGACATGCCCAAAGTGAGTACCCAAAAGTTGTAATGTTGGAGCGGCTACATTGTGCATAGGTGACTGTTCGTTCGGCTGTTCATTGCATGCAGCATGCAGCAGCTCACGGTGGCCCCGGTTTGAACACTGTCTTGACTGGCTGCCTGTGGTAGGCACGTTGGGGTTTGGATGTGGGTGTTTGTGTCTTGCGTCTGAAAGCTCCACACCCGTGGGTTGGGCAGCCTGAATAATCTGGAAAAACACATCCGCACCAATTAATATGTGTATCTCACTTGGCTTATAAAAGTCTTTATCAGCAAGGCTGATGTTAGGAGGCAGCACCAACTTTGATACATCCACCTTTTCCTGAGGTAAAGTAGTGGTTATAGTATCAAGGACAAAACATGACACATTTATGTGAAAATCTTTAATAAGGGAATGCAATTTAATTGTGACATATTTATCTAATTTACTTAAATTGTTGCCAATGCCTAAAACTCTTGAATTTGTGGGTATAGGATTCAATTTTAATAATTTTGTCAATTTTTCTGTGATAAATGACATTTGTGAGCCACTGTCAAGCAATGCTTTGACAGTCATTTCTCTGCCGTTATCGGCTATAAGCTTAACTTGCACAGTTGGTAATAGTACCTGTGTGCAAGCAGACTCTGATAAATTTGAGACCGGATGAACGGCCTTGTTCACATGTAATAGACTATTGTGGTTTTGTTGGCACTTGGTACACTTGAATTGATATCGACACTTATTAACATGTCTATTGAGACATGTTTTGCATAATTTTTTGTCTGTGACAAAATTGAATCTGTCGCAGGGAGGCATTAATTTAAATTTTGCACAATTAAAAATTTTATGATTATGTGACTTACATAGAGGGCACTCAGCGGCCAATTTGTACTTGCTCTCCCTCTCCTCGACAGCCTTCATAGTGGCTGGGGGCTGCGCAGACTCCATATTTTTCATAGTGGCTGGGGGGTCACCTGCATACCTGCGTATGTAGCTAGAGAAATTTTGTCCTGTAATTGCACGCTGTTGTTGTTTGATTTCTACTTTACCACCACCACCGGAGTTCTCCAGGGCCATGGCTCTTTGTTCTAGAAATAAAAGTAGATTAATAACAGATGGCTCCTTTTTTTCATGACTAGACATTATCTGAAACTCCCTACTGCACAAAACATCCAGTTTTCTAAGCAAAATAGTGAGAATTACAGGGCATTCCTCAACATTTATTCCTAGATTTTTTAAAGAAGCAATTTGTTGCTTCACAGCAGACAGAAATTGTCTTAAGACAACAGCTGTGGACCTAGTAATTGCTGGAATGTCCAGCAGTAAATTTATGTGTTCAGATTTGATCAAAAAATCATTGTCGTACCTCGCTTTTATAATTTGTAAACTTTCATCATAACTTGAATCTACTAATGGTAGATTTTTGATCAAATCTGACGCTTCCCCCCTAAGAAAACCTCTTAGATAATACAATTTTTGTATTTTATCAAGCTTTTCGTTATTGTCAATGAGAGAATTGAACAAATTAATGAAACTTTTATATTCCGAATATTTCCCGTTGAACGGGGGAATGTTTATAGTTGGAAGTTTAACAGATTGAACCTTATTTGAGTGTGAATCGCTAGAAATGTCGTTTTGAAGTGATGATGCTAACTGTCTGATTTTTACAAGAGAATCTGTGTAAATTCGCTCAACCTTGCCGCCATCGTCAAGTGAAGGATCTAATTCTATTATTTGAAACAATAGGTCTTCGTATTTCAAAAATAATGAACGTAAACGTTCCTCGATAACTTCGAGTTGAGGAAGATTCGTCGATGATGGCGTCAACGTTTCTATATCTTTTTGTAAACGGCTAATCCAGCTATGCACACCCTTTTTCTTATTCTGAAGTAAAGAAACATTGTCATTACCTTTATTTTCGTCGGTTGCCATCTTTACAATTTGACAAATTAATAATTTGTTTAACAAATAAAAAATGCGCTACTAACTAACTACCCGTGTAAAAATGTAAATAGAAATGGCGTCCTGTTTGTTTGTATTTGCAAACTTTGATCGCCTGCGACGGAAATTTTCTTGATTGCTTCTTATTGGACGGCGCGCGCGCTGAATTGATGAGCCGGCCGTTGATTGGACGATTTTGACGTTTTCTCTCTTGACGTTTTCTGTGATTGGACGAAAGCTTAGCTTCAGATGCGTGCCAGTGCTGCCAACATAAGCGCAATAATAACGCCAATTCGCGACGTCAGATGGCGCCACTGTGCTCGTGCGTTTGTTTCTTCGACACCACCACAAAATGGATGCCAATGTTTTTACTATAGACGCGACGAGATAAATGATGCAATTTTATGATGAACGTCTTCTCTTGAATTTTGACCTCGTAAATACTGTATGGCCAAAATCTGACGGGACTTTTTATGAAGGGCGGGCTTGTAATTTATGAATTGCCAAGAAGGCTGATCTGCACCTGACCTCTTCAAACTGCCTCCCCTTTTTTAGCGGCCTATATGCTAAATTATCTCACGTTGCTCGATGTGACCATGTAGAAATGTGCTTCTCCTCCTGCAGGAATCTAGGGGCTGCCTCAAAGATTCTATGTTCTACTTATGTGTACCTTCGTGGTGTTATTGTAGCTTCTTGTGTGTGATGTGGACTGTATATGCAATATAGGTACTTACTGGCGTGTGATGGGGGGCCTATCTATCAGGAGATTTATTTTAGTAATATAAAAACCACAGTTTCCAAGGTTTATAGTGCAGCTTTATTTATTGTTCACCACTCACTGTTCATCACATTACACTTTTCAATGTCACAGCGTAAATTCTTAGTTATTACAATATTGTAATCATTCTTCACATTTATTTGCAGCTAAACAATATTGGTGTGAAGCATGTTCTTTATAATTATTATGTATCCACTTATGGGCACCGCGTGCTTCGTCCATTTATTTATAGGGACATTTTAAATGCACTTGTATAAAACACACTACTACATTCGTGATTATAGACGCGAAGTGTTGTGTTGTTTATGTATTTTAATTAATAATTATTATGGCCATGATAGGCACATAATATTGTATAAAAACGTTAAATTCTCATAGCAACTCTATTACCCGGCCCTTTCTTGTGCAGAGATAAAACGGTAACTTTTCTAAGTCTTTGAGTGCCATCATTCTAATAATGAAACGGAAACGGATGCAGTGCGCCTCAGGGTTATCATGCGTGAAAAATAGTTAATGTTCGGTAGGATTCGAACATCTGCCACCTATAAAGTAAAAGTACCTAAATAAAAGTATCAGTGTATAAACTGTCCCACTGCAGGGCAAAGGCCTCCATCATGGAAATCAAGTTATACCACGCTTGCCAAATGCGGATTGGTGATCACAAACCCGTCACCATCCGTTTGCCACCTATATCATAAATAAAAAAATAAGCTAGGAAGAAGTTACAAATTTGTAACACTAAGTTTTAATTACGTTCCAAATATGTTATTACCTAGTTTCTATAGAATAAAATGTATTCCATAACCTAGGGTAGTAAATGAAAGCTTAAGTATATAATATATGTTATGTGCTACACATATTCACTTTCAAAATCATAAAAAAAATCACAGTCAAGTGCGTGTCAAATTGTTATAAAATGTGGGTAGTAGTAATATTCACTCATTTATATTTTACGACTACTGCTAGTGTCGGTTCTATAGAAAATAATGCAAAGAAAAATAAATGGGACCGTTTTTTTTGGTAAGTCAAAATACTTAACTAAGCAATTCTGCAACAACTAGGGGAGTGTCGTAAAATTAACTTTATTATACTAAAGATAAAAGCAGAAATAATCGAATTTTTAAAAAGCTCTATACTGTCTTCTATTTTACATTGAATTAATGAACTAGGTACCTACCTACGTACAGTTAAAACAGGTCAATTATTTTACAGTACGTGGTCGTTTTATTTTATCGGATAAATAAACTATTATATTTAATACTATAATATATTTAATGTTGTAATCTTGAGTATTAAAAAACATATTTTATAAAAAAAACTGACGTGAAGCTGCATGAGTGAGGGTACCGGAAGCCTAATCCGGGGGAAAAAGGGGTTTAGAGGTTGGCAGCACACTTGTGACTCTACAGGTGTCGCGGGTGTCCATGGGTGCCGGCAATAGCTTACGACGCGATGGTAAGCGACTGCCGCCGCCGTATGTGATCCGTCTGCTCGTCTGCCATCTATCACATGAAAAAAAAACATAAAAATCAAGTTTAAACGGGCAAAATCTTGTATATGGCACAAGATTTTGCCCGTTTAAACTTGATTTTTATATTTTTTAGGCAGAGCATTTTATTAATTTATATTAATAACATATAGGTTCGCCTCAATAGGCATATCGTATTGTGCAATCTAGTTTAAATGAAGGGAATATATTAAACCAACCCACTATAACCACTAACATCAAAAATACTACCTAATTGCAAATCAAATTGTGATTTTGATGTATAATTAGTATTTTTTGGTGCGCAAAAAGGTTAGGTTAGGTTAACAATTTATTAATTTTGGGGGAACGTTAAATACAACCCTTAAAAACAAATAAATAAGACTTATACTCAAACAAAAGTCTCTTGGCTACTACCGACGTCTGTTCCAATCTGTGATGATGACTCCACCGTCTGCCATTAGTCTTTGCGTTAAGTATACACCGATATTTTCTATCGTTTTCATCTCGAAAACCTCATAATAGGTAATATGGACTAAATGGACGAAACTTCATTAATAGGTATGCACCTACATATTATTTCGTTCTGTTTTCGGGATGTAAATGATAAAAAATAACGCTGTATATAATTTTTGTTATTATATAACAGAGGGAGAGCCACGCTTCGGCATGAATGGGCCGGTAATACCACGTCCTCACAGAAAACCGGCGTGAAGCAGTGCATGCGCTGTGTTTCGCTGCGTGAGTCAGGGTACCGGAGGCCTAATCCTGGGGAAGGGGGGTTAAAAGGTAAGCAGCGCACTTGTGACACCACTGGTGTTGCAGGTGTCCATGGGCGGCGGTAATCGCTTACCATCAGGTGATCCGTCGGCTCGTCTGCCACCTATAAAGTAAAGTAAAGTAAAGTATCAGCCTATAAACTGTCCCACTGCAGGGCAAAGGCCTCCATCATGGAAATCAAGTTATCGCTTCTATGATGGGATTAGGCTTAATTAATCACTTACCATCGTTAACCATCAGATGATCCGTCGGCTCGTCTGCCACCTATATCATTTTATTTTCTGTGTTCACTCACGTGTTTTTCAAACGCTGAAACCCCATTCCTGAGCTATACTTATTCAATATTTTCTAGAGCTATCATCAAATAAAGACATATTGATTTGCTAGTTATTGTGTAGGTACCAACTGGCGGTCGGCCGCAGCTTCGCTCGCGTGGATTTCGGTTTGTTTTTTTTCGCTGGAAATAATTTTCATACCCTTCGTTATTTAAAAAGTAGTCATGAGATTCCACATGAAATAATTTTGATTGCAAACCAAATTCTACGCGAGCGTCGATTGTATTTACTATGGCACCATTTTTATAAGAAGAAGTATCATCTAAAAATTCTTATCAGATTTGACAACATTTCATCTCGTTCTACTCTATTCCATGTACATGTTAGAGTGTCTCTTACCCTCTTATTCCAAAACGTGGTTTAAAATAAGTAGTTGGATTAATACTGGGTATAACTGAAGAACTAGAATAAACATTATTACAAAACTAAGTTTAACGTTATTTAGTATACCAACTAAGTACTTAAGTTAAACCACCCGGACCCCTAGTTTAAAATGAGTACTAAAATAATAACCTCGAAATGTCGATTCAGTAACCATGACAACTTATCCCTGTGACAGGTCATTCCGTTTTACGCTAAAGTTATTTGTGAGAAAGTATTTAATTTATTTTTTGGATTAATTCCCAAAAATATAAGTAATTTCTATGCATTACTTGGAAACCTTATTTAGGTCAATATTTTAATTTACTGTTGCTTAAAAACAATTCTGAATTTTTTTTTACTTTAGACAACAAGATAAGGTTATGTAAAATGAAATGTCACTGAACGAATAATTGAATGATTCGATCAATTTTGACAGTATCCTGCGATACTAAGTGGTCTATGGTTAGTCGAAGATTTGTAATAAAAATTTAAGAACCGGCATTATTCCGTAATACCTAATCATGAACTTGCTAGTTTAGGATTAAAAACGGTATCAAAGCCGTTTTTTTGTAATAAGAGGATTAGAGTTCATATCTTCGAGTTCGCATCAGATGTTCATATCTTCGATGTTTTTTTATCATAAATTGCTTACTCGTATTAATTTGAGCAAATGTTGTCATTAACCTGGTGGTTCTAATATTTTAGCTAGGTTGTTGTGGTTCAGCATCAGATAAATTAGTGTTAGAAATATAAGTTGCCTTCAAAGACTTCAAAGCTATACGATAAAAATATTGAATCCGTTCAGTAGTTCCCGACAAAAATATTTAAAATCATTAGTATCATGTTCTGCTTTTTGATTGGCACAAGTTATCTTTACTTCGTATAAAGAAATAAATCTGTAGACAGCGGCAACGCTTATAGGTAATCCATAAAAACGAAACGCTTGCGCGATGTAATAGACACCTGGCGCCATCTATAGGTATTAAGTGCAACTAATGTCCCGAAGTTTTGAGATAATGAGAGAGATTCAATGTAGAGACACAGCATTTTTACTATTATTTAAAGAATAGATACCCCTTATAATTTAAAATTAGAGTGACCTAAAATTTTATGCACGTTCGCAATTATGTAAAAATACATTGCTCCATTTGGTTTTGCTTTTAAATTGCCATTCTGTGAAATTTACAATTGTAAATATTATATTAGTACGTTTAAAATGTTTACCTTGTTTTGTCCATAGCGTTAAAAGCATCAACATTGTAAATTTTAAAAGTAGCTACCCCGATCCCTTCATTTGTTATCAAACATTGACCAATTATGGTTAATATAAACAACTTTCCAAATTAATATTATTTCGCGTTCAAACTTCCATTTTTGTTTGTAGTTTTTTTTAACTGGGGATCATTTTACATAACAAAATAACAATTTCTAGTTCTGTTTGTTCCGGCCTGTATATCACAACGTTGTAATAGCATACCTACATTGTCTTCGTCCCCAACTAAGGTTTCCTGTTATTGAAACCAGAAATAAAGATGGTAGGTATCAAAACACCTTTTACCCAAATCAAGAGTCTTTTTCATCGTCTCAACAGGAGCGCCAACCACTGCATTAACGGGTCGTCAGACCGCACACCTAATACAACAAAGGAGTAAGTATACCTACGCGATTTTTTTTATTTCATTAAACGATAGAGAATACTTCGATACTATATTTGAATTTAATTTATATTTTTAACAAAAAATCCATGAAAATACACATAAAAATATAAAAATTACGTATTTAAAATATATGTTTCTTTTTTCTGATAAGTCATTATTAAGTTATTAATTTAGAAAGCTGGTCATACAGATAAAAAGAACATTTTAACATGTTCTTTTATTCTTTAATCATATATAAAGGATATATATTCCATTTATCATGTAACCAGTAAAAAAAATACCGTTTCGCTCTACTGTAAAGTTGGTGTTTTTGAGTTACGCCTTTGTTGTTCTAGATGTGCGAAATACTTACTTACTTACTTTCTGACTCAGCTCAACGACTGAATCTTCGGATCTTGGCCTCTAATATCGAAATGAAAATAATGTGGGATTATATTTGTTGCTGTTTTTAAATGTATGAGAGAAATCTAAAATTGATTGCAGTAAACATATAACAATAATTAACATATAAGATCAGGATCCAAAATTGTGTCTAAATACTTATCCTTATTAACTATCAATGTATGTACATTTTGGATTGCAATAAAAAATGAATTGAATTAATTGAAAGATGTATGTATATAATCAATAACTCGTCTTCACTTCGTTTCCGGATTTAACTTCTTCCAGACTTCAGACCTTTTTGCAAAACGACAGGATTTTGAATCAATGTACGCACATTGATTTCAAATCCAGTCGTTTAACCTACACGATTCGGATAGTTCCTGAAACATAAAACCAAGATTCAGTTGCGAAGGTCAGACGGCAGTCGCTTTATTGTAAAACAATAACCAGGCTCCCTAAATCCTAAGCGTACCTCGGGCTCCGAAATGAAAGCTTTGGCTGGAAACTGCTTAAGTTCATGCTAAGTTACGCTCACTAACGCTATGAAAATGACGCTATGAATATTTTATCTAGCACTTCCTCTGAATAGCATGCCTACATGCCGTAATATAATTATATACCTAAGTCAATTAATTATACGTTGTACTAGCTCAAGCTAAGCCTCATCATCTTGATGGATGGCGGTCTAGCACTATTCATGCTCTCTCAATACCTCGTACCGTAGTTCTGTGGAACGGTGTGGCTTCAGGAGTATTTCCCGACGGCTACGACTTAGGGATCTTTAAGAGAAGGACGTACTTCTTTTTAAGAGGCCGGCATAGCATAAACAATCTCTCTGATTTCTTTGGTCTTCATGGGCGGCGTTGATTAACCAACGATCCCCATTGAGGATGTGATTTCGTTTCGATAAGGAGCCACCAGTACCATTCATAGTCTCAAATAAGTTTCCCGTTTCATATAGCACCAGAGCAATAACTTCTATCTAGGTAAGCCCCTCGTTATGGAGTAAACATACGATAAGTATCGACTTTAGAAGTTAATAACCACACAGACTTGTAACCTAACGAGCTAAGCCCCCAAAGTCAAACTGGAACACAAAACGTGCTACAGTTAAGAACTCATCCATAGTTTGTTGGCTCCGCAGACAAGAGTGTGAAACCAATAGTTTACGGTTTACAGGCCGCTATTAGCCGGGCCATAATAGACTTAAAGCCGATGTATTATGTTATATATTGAATTGAGGAATGTCCAGCCACATGTAAGGGAGAGACAGTCGAGACTAGAACTTTTAGAATTCGCAATCACGCGGCGTTGAAGTTTTGAGTTGGGATTAAGTTTGACGGAAACCGAGGAGTGTATATTGAGATTCCGGTGCTTACCAAGAGATGTATTGATGGGATTTTTGCAGCAATTAAGTTACGAA
This sequence comes from Marasmia exigua, assembly GCA_019059595.1. Lineage (NCBI taxonomy): Eukaryota > Metazoa > Arthropoda > Insecta > Lepidoptera > Crambidae > Marasmia > Marasmia exigua. The sequence continues at coordinate 9,416,946 of CM032494.1, read as the reverse complement.
ATAAAATTAATTGCTATGTGCTTCGATTTTTTCTTGCGGACACAATAGGGAATATTCCTACATGTTTTTATTTGTAATATAAATAGTACGCTTATAGTACAAAGATATTGCAAAAGTAACCATGTGTCTATAATTTATATATACGATAACAACACTTTTTCGAAAAGCTAGTGCAAGACTCGCTAAATTGAAAACGGACATAGATATTGACGTCATATAACACATATTCCATCAAGTTCCATCAATGCAAAGTATAGGCGAATAGATTTAATTTATTGTTTCACTGTTTTTAAAGCGTTTATGACAATAATTTTCATATTAATAAAAATAAATTCATAAACTACAACCCAACTCAGTACCTACTGAACTCTGCGGCCGAGACACGCTGGTGTCTCATCGAAATATGAGGGTAAGGAAATAGAGAGTGCGTAGTCTTTCATTAAAATTTGGCGATTATGAAGAGTAACTGTAGCAAGTTTCTTGTCTTCTTCTTGTTCTTCTTTTCGTCCATTTTGAATAATTATGACCTGATATTATTACATATGTTAACGCCCTGTTACCGGGCCGTGATTTCGAGGTCGTGCGTTCGATTCCCGGGTCAAGCAAAAAGTATGTTTCGAATTTTTCGAACATTGCTCGGGTTGGTGATCACCAATCCGCATTTGGCAAGCGTGGTGATTAAGCCTAATCCCATCATAGTAGCGATGACTTCATTTCTATGATGAAGGCCTTTGCCTTGCAGTGAGATTGTATATAGGCTCATCATAATCATCATCATCAGCCCATTTAAGTCCCCACCGCTGGGGCACGGGCCTCCCTCAATCACATGAGGGGTTATTGCCATACTCACCACGCTTGGCAGACGGGTTGGCGAGGGTTTTGATATAAATGCAGAGTTTTCCTTCTCTGGGTGCTGATGATCATGCCAGCAGCTTTACCTTAGTCGCCTTTTACGACACCCCGGTAAGAGTGAGTATATAGGCTGATACTTAACTATTATATGTGACATTCGAGGCAAAATCGTTTCCAAGTGAGGTTGACACATTACTCAATCCAAATAAATTCTGAAATGGTTTACACACAAATAAAACTGCCTGTAAGTACACTGAGACACCAGACCAGCAACCCCCACTCAGGTGCGAATGCAACTCGAATTTCTTTCTGTTATATCGTAATTTCGTAAATTAATATTTGTATTTAAAAAACTTCGTTTAGTGGCAAACATGGATATCATCAAACAAGTCTACCTTATGTCAATCACCATTAACTTACTGCATTACGTCTTGGGGTGGTTCGGCCAAATCCTCCCTAATAACCCTTGAGAGAGCACAAAGAGCTATTCTTTTCTCTTTCCTACAAACCTCCTCTACAAAGAGTGCAAAGTATTAACAATTATTTATATTAAGCACAGTTCTTAAACAGCATGCTGCACTTCCTTATAGCACTTCCATTACTAATAAAAGACTAAAAGATCTTGTTTGCCCTAAAATTTATAAAACACATCAACTTCGCTTCTAGATTCTTTGTATATTTAGGCCCACTTTTATATAATAGACTAAACGGTACTTTAGATCTGTATCCCTTTACTTTTGCTAAATGCAAGCGTACCCTCCATGATGCTCTACTTAACATGTCATATGACGATACAGAGAAACTGCTGTTTTGAAGTAGGTAATTTATAAAAGTTGTTGTTTTTTTTTTACTTTGTATTTTTTATTAGATAAATATTTTTGTGATTCATCATCATCATCATCAGCCCATTTAAGTCCCCCCTGCTGGGGCACGGGCCTCCCTCAATCACATGAGGGGTAATTGCCATACTCACCACGCTTGGCATACGGGTTGGCGAGGGTTTTGATATAAATGCAGAGTTTTCCTTCTCTGGGTGCTGATGATCATGCTAGCAGCTTTACCTTGTCGCCTTTTACGACACCTCGGTAAGAGTGAGGGTGGCCTATTCTACTCCGCCGGGGACCACACGGCCCATTTTTGTGATTATTTATGAGTAATTACTGTTATGTTTTAACTTTCTAGCCTGAGAAACAGATTCGCCTAGTCAGGCATTTGTATTTATCTCTGACCTTATTGTAATAGGTTTACATATGTATTATTCGTGTAAAATTATTATCTGAATAAATTGAATTGAATTGTATATCCTACAGGTACGTACCTACTCCGCACCGCGGTTGTCCCCGGCAGAGTAGAATAGTTACTCTTACCGAGGTGTCGTAAAAGGCGACTAAGGTAAAGCTGGCATGATCATCAGCACCCAGAAAATTTGCATTTATATCAAAACCTTCGCCAATCCGTCTGCCAAGCGTGGTGAGTTTGGCAATTACCCCTGATGTGATTGAGGGAGGCCCGTGCCTCAGCAGTGGGGACTTAAATAGGCTGACGATGACGTACCTACTCAGAAACTCTCTTGCCTAAATTTATTTTACAAGATGCTAAACTTTCTGCATCCAGTATGATGCTGCCTTCCTATTAACAATCCACCCTTCTTTAATGTTTTCGCTGGGGGATAAGAAACTTCAACTAACTTAAACTCTGGGATGAAATTGGTTTGTTGGACTGCGTGCGTATGTCGTCTTAATATTGAACGAACGTTTCGGCTCAATTTCTTCCATTATTATGAAGATGTCAATAAGTATGCGATATCAAACTTTTAGACTTGCGGTATATATTATGTATTTTGCCTCGGTGGCGCAGTGGATAGTGGGTCGCACTTTAAACCGACGGCTGCGCAAGAGGTCCCGGGTTCGATCCCCGGGTCGGGCTCAAAATGTGTACCAAAGTGTTCGGTAAGAAATTCTTAGTGTCAGCCCGGGGTCTGGAAGTTGGCGGTCTTGTACCCGTGCCTCGGGAAGCATGTTAAGCTGTTGGTCCTGCGCCGGAACCGACTCCGATCGTGTCACAGCAGTGTCCCATCCGAATATGAAGTAAGGGAATAGAGAGTGCACTTGTGTTTGCGCACACACTTGAGCACTAAAATATATCCTGAGATTGACCGCCGTAGCCGTAATCGGTTTGAGGATGTTATACCTTGGATAAGATTGGTCAAATCCTATTGGCCTAGAGAAACAAACTTAAACAAATATACCCGTCTGCTAACAGCTGATGGAAAGTGACGTTGGTTACAATTAAAACCTACATTTCAGTAGCCAGCTATTACAGCCACCAGCAATTACTCAAACAAGCGATTACGGACACTGCTTTATAATAGAGCCCAATTATGCTTTTAACTAAATATGCAAATTTTAAATCAGCGGTCTAGACAATGTCTACTAGACAAACTCGATATATGCAAGTTAAGTTACAGTCACCTGCAATGAAATGTAAACACCTCGACTCTTAAGACCGTACAATAAGGTTCATATTTGAATGAGGTAGTATACTTATTAGTGCACGTGACTGTACCTTGCTTCACTGGCGAAAGCAATAGTGGTGCGATTTGCGACATGTACATATCTACGACGAAGCATGACGACTTCGATGGTCCAGTGACTCCTTCTCATTTTAGTGTGTATTTTCCAGTTGGATCCAAAGCTCTCGCTTCGGCCCGGGGTACGCTTGAGTTTTTCCTAAGTCTCTCTAAGGAATTCTCAGTGTTAGCTCTAAGTCTGAAAGTTGGCGGTCTTGTACACACGGGTGTACAAGACCTTCCAACTTCGAGACTTCCCACGTACGACCGCCTAGCCATTACATCTTCGCTGTCTTACGCATGATCCCTATCCGATCGTGGTAACCCAGTGTCAAATCGATAAAAGGGACTAGGACTGCATTTCTGTCTGCTCAGACACCAGTATACATTATTATATCCTGCATACGTGAAGTACCGCCGTAGCCGAATCATCACCGTGCAACCGTGACGTCATCATGTATTAACATGTAAATTATTACATAAGTACTTATAAATAGTTTTAAATCATTCAAATGTATGACGATTTGTAAGTGCTGTGTACAAGCCTATGCAAATAAAGAATTATTTGATTGATTGATTGATTGATTGATTGATCAGTGGGGACGGATGACATCCGCAACGTTGCGCCAATCTGTTCGGGACTGCTACCGCGGACTCTAGCTGTCCATATCTTCCTGTTTCACGTCTACTGACCCGGCTACTTACATCACCAAATTATTACTAGACCCTAACAAAGAATTGCAACTAAATTGTCTTGTACTTCAATCGTAATTCTGTGGCGTCCAACCAAGTGTGCAATGTTACCAGGAATCATACCCTATTATTAACCGTAGTTAAACTGCCTCGGTTCTTGATCCGTATTTAAAAATGCATATTCGGAAGTGGAAGTAATTGGCGCCTTTGCCCGCGTGGTGCTGATTTAGGACATATCCGCGGCGTATTCGTATGTCTGTTTTAAATATACATACACGAGAATGATACGCTTGTTGGTTCAGTTTTTTTAAATTGATTGGTGGAAGACGAGCAGACGGATCACCTGATGGTAAGCGATTGCCGCCGCCCATGGATACCCGCAACATCAGTGGAGTCACAAGTGCGCCCGAACTCCCCTTTCCCCCTGAATGGGCCTCCGGTACCCTCACTCACGCAGCGAAACACAGCACAGCTTGCTGCTGCTTCACGCCCTTGCTAGAACCTAACAAAGAAATGTGTGATGTTTAAATAACTTACAAAAAACGTATTTTGTAAGTGCCCGCCAAAATTTTATCTTTATCCTTCAGACAACAAATACGTTTATTCGCTCGCGACCGTGAACGAGTTTTAATTAACGAAACGTTATCCCGCGTCAACTGTTAACACAGCTCTATTACAAGTGTTGCCAGATTAGTGTTGTAATACACTATCGCATTGCTATCGATAGCAATCAAATAGTCTATCGATAACAGGCTAAAGTCTTAGGGCTTTATTGATTGACGTTCTATAAATCTTTGTTAGCCAAAACGGTTTTACAGAGCAGTTTTAACGTTTCATTCTTATTTCAAAAAACCTCGTAGATTTAAAAAAAAAAAGAATGATCATTGCTTTGCCACCGTTTTAGCTAACATAGGTTCAATAAACATTTATAAATAAGACTCTCAATGTCCAGACCAGCATTTTTTTTAGATTAGGACAATGGATAGAACACCAATCAAAATGATGTCGATATACAGGTAGATGCAGGGCTATTGATGAAATCGTTTTCTGAAATAACATTACAGTACTTACTTCCTAAGTATAGGTTTAATATATAATGAATTAAAAAAAAAACACTTATTATACGATATTCAACACGCTTTGAATTTAAGTCGAGAATCAGGTTAAATAAATTAAAATTACCGATACCATATTCCTCGGGCAGACTTTGCAATTGGGTAGAAACAACTTCGAGTATGAGGTGAATAAGAGAATCCAGTTAGGGTGGGCAGCATTTGGAAAACTACTTCGTGTCTTCGTATCGTCCATACCACAGTGCCTAAGACGAAAGTCTTTAATTAGTGCGTCCTACCCGTCATGACATACGGAGCCGAAACGTGGACACTTACGGTACGGCTGGTCCACAAGTTAAAGGTCGCTCAGCGGGCTATGGAACGAGCAATGCTGGGCATCTCTCTCCGAGATCGAACCAGAAATGAGGTAATCCAGCAGAGAACCAAAGTCATCGACATTACTCACCTGATTAGCTAGCCTAAGTGGCAGTGGGTTGGCCATATTAGCCGCAGAACCGACAACCGATGGGGTAAACGAGTTCTAGAATGGAGACCGCGACTTGGCAAACGTGATGTAGGGCGCCCTCTGGCTAGGAGGAGGGACGAACTGCGCAGGATGGCTGGCAAGAGCTGGATGCGAGAAGCCATGAATAGATCACGGTGGCGAACAATTGGAGAGGCCTACGTCCAGCAGTGGACTGCAATAGGCTGATGATGATGAAATTAAAATTGACTGAAGTATTGACTAGCATAGCCATGTCACATGTACGCCCCATGGTCTCTGCACTCTCGATGAAGTAGTCGATTAAGTCAGTCGATATTCCACTGCTCGATTGCTCCGTCCGCAACACTACTCCAGTTACTGTTGGCAACTTTTCGTTCCATACCAAAGCGCTATAAAAATGCAATTTTAAAAAATTAAATTTCCATTTGACGGCGTGTGTGTGACGAATGAACATTGAGCGAAAGGGGTCGTCAACCCTTCCTTCAAATCCCACATATTAGTGCGACAATCTGTGTTCAAAATTATGGTGACAGACACTTTTTATAGCGTATGTAACGTTAAACTATAAAAATAGATTAATTTATTGCCGTTATAATAGATAGTGGCTCAATACATAAATACTGCTATTAATGAGGATAATAATCGTTTATTTTGTTATTTGTTATAAATATCTTTAGGCTAAACAATTGTCACGTCGCTTTATTTTATTGGTTATTGCGAGCTAAGGGATCCAAAATGACATTAAGCGCCTATACCAGTGCATCCACGCCACAGTTACTTTTTGTTGATCAGTGTTACTAAACAACATACGATAGCAAAAAATTATAGATTGTTAAAAAATATTGTTTTGTTGATCCTACTGTCTGTTTGGACAGGATGAGTCAAAATAAACAAATAGTAACAAGTAGCCACAAAACTTTTAGTTTTTTACCGTGTTGCAGAGTGTTGCTCGAAGAAAAAAAAATGAAGATAACGTATACGTATAACGTATACGATAAAGATACGTACTAAAGCAGAGCTGAAATAAGCACTGCTCCAGTTATATAAAAGTGAACATTTTACAATTTTATTCAGGTCTACAGAACACAATCGAATATTAATATATGGCTTTAGATTGACTGAACGGATGGCGCAATTGGTAGTGACCCTACCTCTTATGCCAAAGGTCGTGGGTTCGATCCCCGCCCTGGACGAACATTCGTGCGAATAACACTTGTGTTTGTTCAGTGTCTGGGTGTAATCATCATCATCATCAACAGCCCATTTAAGTCCCCACTGCTGGGGCACGGGCTTCCCTCAATCACATGAGGGGTAATTGCCATACTCACCACGCTTGGCAGACGGGTTGGCGAGGGTTTTGATATAAAGCAGAGTTTTCCTTCTCTGGGTGCTGATGAATCATGCCAGCAGCTTTACCTTAGTCGCCTGTTACGACACCTCGGTAAGAGTGAGGGTGGTCTATTCTACTCTGCCGGGGTCCACACGGCTGGGTGTAATATATGTATTTAAGTAGGTATATATTTGTATTCCTCTGTTGTCTGATATCTGTAACACGAGTGCTTAAGCTACTTAGTACGGAATCAGATCAACCTATGAGATGATGTGAGAATTATTATTATTATATTTAAGACTTCGCATCTGTCTCCAACCTTAAAAAGGCGGGTAAAACTTCCTATGGCGTGGACCTCAGTCAAGCGTCATAGTGTTAAGGGTTGTGGATCCTGACGATAAAAACTTTCTTGTTATCCTACATGTATTGAGTATGCTGGCTTTTTGTAGTAAATATGTTAATTTGGTTGGGATATTCAGTATTTCCAGGCTTTGCTTTATTATTATTATTATTATATCTTAGAATCGTAATCTACTGTTAGTACTTGACTTATTTATTAATTAGTTAATACTTAGCCTAGCTACAAATGATTTGTTTATAACCTATTGCAATACTAGTTAATCTTGTTTATTCTAACTGTAACCTTTTACGGCAACCTATTTGGTGGATATAATTAATACGAATTTAATGCGATAACATTCCCCTATTTCCCCCATCACCGCGTAATAAACAACCACATCGGCAAATAAAACTTCTCCTACGTAATTCTCACACGAGCGTAAACCAATTGGATCCAAGTAATTTACGAGTTAAATCTAAAAATATGTCTTTTCGATGGCGTTCCGTCACAGATGGCTACACCATAATATCGTAGGACCCTTCCGAGGGGAGCGCCATAGCCACTCACTTTATAAAGTTTGAATAAGATTTTAAAAAGCTGCCCGAGAGTGCGCATTGATTTCAAGAGGGAAACAACGGGCATTTTGTTTTTCAAATTTAAGGGTAATGTTGACTGGAGCTCCCTTTATCACTGTTGGAACAGTTGATTATATTTAACTAGATTTTGTTTTATTTCTACCAAATATTGCGGAAAGTCCAAGCGGATAAAACGGTCTTGAAACTTAACTAAACATTAAAATGCATATATATATTTGACCGATCTCGGCTAAGGCGGCCAATCTCAACGATCAGCTACTTACGCAGGATATATCTTCTATTCTCAAGTGTGTGCGCAAACACAAGTGCACTCTCTATTTTATTGCCCTCATAATCCGATGGGACACCAGTCTGACTAGAGGGATCGGGCGGCCTGCGGCTTAACGTGCTTTCCGAGCCATGGGGGTACAAGACAGCCAACTTCCAGACTCCGAGCTGACTGCAAACTATTTAATGTGCGAAGACGGGAGTACCTACATTGGTACAACCGCTAGGTTCAAAGCCGGCGGCACCGCTGGCTTAATGTGTAAGTCATAACGTTCGTGTCGGCTTGTAACAATCCGGAATAAGCACCAGGGATCACGAGCGGCGTGATCACTGCGCCTCATTCCGCGTGATGTAATAAAACTTTATTTTTGCGGAATACTTTTTATTTCCTAACCCTGGTTTATTTCCCTGGGCACAATAAGGATCAGTTTGCGCAAGCGGGTAATTCGGTATCGTCACGTTACGTGACCCCCGAACGATGTTCGCGACGTGTTCCTACTATTGCCTTAGGCTTCCCCTCTTCACCATGCCACTAAGAAGTATCACTACGATTTTATATAACACAGCTTTTTGAAAGTATAGAACCGGCAAGTAATGCAGTAACATAAAGAAAGAAAGCTTTATCGACTCAATCCCTCTTATTACAGATCGCGAACTAAGAATAGTCCTGGAAGAAAATGTGTGCCAGCCTCTTTTAACATTGCGCGTTGGAACGGGATGACATAACGTTAGATCGCAATTTATAATAAGGTGGAATATGTTAAATGATAATTTTTAACATGAAACTCGTAAATAAGTTTGGTACTAATACTAAAAATACTGCTCTGTGATAATAAATGTGCGACATTTTTAACATTTTGTGAAGTGAAGCTAAGCGTAATACACTCTTGGCTAGCCAAAGTGATAGCTTGAAGGACGTGGAGGTGGCTGGGGAATTAGTGGTCGGCCATGTACCCGTAGTACAGTTTAAAGATAGTAAGTAGCTTAGAACGTTTCAGCGACCGTTTACTCCGATTTTGCAAACGAACTGTTCGTTCATGCTTGGCTTTGTGACTTTTTTATGTCATAAGTGGCAGACGAGCAGACGGATCACCTGATGGTAAGCGAATGCTGCCGCCCATGGACACTCGCGACACCGACAAGTGCGATGCTATCCTTTAAACCCCCCTTCCCCCAGATTTGGCCTCCGGTAAGTGCTGCTTCACGCCGGTTTTCTGTGAGACCGTGGTGTCACTCCGGTCGAGCCGACCCATTCATGCCAAAGCGTGGCTCTCCCACGGTCATGTATCGGTCAGTGACTGAACTAAGACTGAGTAGTCTGTATCGTAGACTGAGCTGATCGAGATCTGTCAGAGCAGAGCACATCACCTACACCGGAATTTCTTGCTTTGCCGGTCTAATACCCGCTATAGGTAAGAAGTAGGTATAGTTCAAAGATTAACGTTTGACAATTTGCCCGGCCACTTTGCTCGCAAGTAAATAAAATTGTTAATTAGGTTTAAAGATTCTTTATTTCTCAAAACTAACAACATGTCACTTACTTAAGAACAAAAAAAATCATCATCATCATCAGCCCATTTAAGTCCCCACTGCTGGGGCACGGACCTCCCTCAATCACATGAGGGGTAATTGCCATACTCACGATCATGTTCACGATCATCACGTTTAGATATAAATGCAGAGTTTTCCTTCTCTGGGTGCTGATGATCATGCCAGCAGCTTTACCTTAGTCGCCTTTTACGACACCTCGGTAAGAGTGAGGGTGGCCTATTCTACTCTGCCGGGGACCACACGGCCAAAGAACAAAAAAAATGCAGAAAAGTAAATAGAACCTACCTAATTTTACATTCTCTCACGCCAATATGTATAATAACTAATGTTATTGACAAAACACAAAACAATTAATTAAAATAGCATTTTTTTCTATATCATGTAAACGCCTAACAGATTAACTTGCTCAGTTTGAGTAAATAGACAAATATAAAACCTTCGACCATGATCTCTGCGGTGAGGAAACACATCGTGAGGAAACCTGCACGTTTCGGATAGTTCTGAAACGTGTAACCGTAATTCAGATGGTCTTCTCTTGTTCAGGGTAGCGAATGTCAGACGGCAGTCGCTTCATTAAAATTGTCAGACTGCCCAAATCCTGAATCATGGTTAAAGTGTACAGCGCGAGCAAGCTCCAGAGCGACAGCTTTGGATGCAACCGGGAATTATACGCAAAGATGAGATCGAGTTTCAGTAAGTAGAAAAATATCCTTCCATATTTTGTCTTCACAGTCACTAGTATAATGGTTTTTAATAACGTAGTTTTAAGTATGTTGAGCCACCGTCGCCATTTTACACGCACATAAACGCATGTGCACAAAGCTTCCGAAATGTTTCCAGCCATATTGATGTAGAGAAGTGACTTATTGCGCAAATATATTAATAACCTACATTGTTCTCATCGATCTGTCCAATCTCATATTAGAAATATATCGTAAAATAATTAGCCCAATAATGAAATAGCCAGCCAGCAACCAGGCAGATCTCGATCAGTCCATTTAAACGACTAGACATCTGCACTGTGATAGCCCTCTAATTTACATTTTTTGTGTGATAGGTAGCAGACGGATCACCTGATGGTAAGCGATTGCCGCCGCCCATGGACCTTCCCGACATCAGTGGAGTCACCGCTGCCAAGTTACCTTTACTCACGCAGCAATTATCCAATTCAGTCAATTTGATAAGAAGATTCTTAAAATGTTCTTAGAAAGATATGAACTTTAATTTAGATGCCAAATGTTTAGAATATGGTCTTCACACCAAAATATCACAAACTTCATTATTTATATTGGAGTACTGTACTTTTCATTCTTCTGAGGGGCAATTCTCAAGCACTCGACATTGAAGTCTAATTTAGAGATTTCATACATTCATCCATACAAATCTTTAACTCGACTCCAGTTTCCCTCAGTTTTGATCAGCAAATATACAGTGTTACGGGTTGCAATGGTCTTCGCTTCATTATAATTACCAGACTCCCCAAATACTGGATCGTAGTTAAAACATACCCTGTACTGCAAAGCGAGAGTATTGTATGCAACCCGGAATAATTCTCACGCTGTGACGACGATGAGCTTTAGCCACCTCTATGAGAGTGCTCAGCGCTATGCGGTTGCGAATCATTATTCGCCACGCGTCCGCCAGCGGGGCTCTTCGGCGCCCTCTGGCGATGGTCCCCGTCATTACCATCACTTTTTGCCGCACATAACTGGCCGCAACTTGGAGATGTCGCCGTATTGTGGCACTACACTTACTCGACACTTTCATGTACGTAATATAAAAGTATACATAGTGTGGACGTCGTCTGTTATTGTTCGTATTTTCAGCTTGGCGAAATTGTTCGAGGCTGCAGCTTCGGCTTTTTTCTTCTTATCATGTGAGTTGTTAGCTAGAGTTAGGTAGGTTTGATAGCATCTGTTGGAGTTTGACTTATAATAAGATAACGCTTTTTTATTATATATTTAGTAAGGTTGAATACAATTTAATATAAAACATTTGAAGAGACTTCGATGACGGACTTCTAAAAAAAATTGTGATGCCTACATGAATCGAATACTTCCAAGCGTCTTCCCATTTTAAAACCAAAACAATCAGACGTACTAATGTATGATAGACAGACAGTTATAGAACAGTTGTTGCAGTGTATCGAAAATGAACAGTGAAGCTACGAGAAAAGTAATTGGATAAACTTTGTACGTTTAACAATACCTTGTATAGATATTGGTTAATGAGAGATTTCAGAGCCTTAATCGTGAATTAAGGTATCTTTATTTTACTAGGCCAAAGTAAATTGTAAAGAGTTAGAATTGAAATATTCTACGTAAAACTATATACTTCTTCATTCTACACAAATACCTACATAATTATACAAAAAAAAAACTGTACAGCAATTTTTATTTAATTAGTAGGCCAATAAGCTTCTTACGTAAACCGTCATAACCATAATTAAAACCAATACCTACACCTAAGGTTAAATACCTACTTTTTTTTAAATAAATAATATTATGTAATAAATAATAATATGTACCTTTTTAACTACACGACGACGTGTCGATTTAGTGAGACGGACGTCTGGAGTCAAGTGGTGGGGAGCCGAGGAGCACTGTGGCCTGAGCCGAGCGAAAATAATGAATACCACCGGACTCATTGTTGGCGTTTGTAAAATTAAATTCAAATAATGTTAAATACCTTACCGACTGCCACACTCAGAGTCGTTGATTAACTTAGTTGGCTACTTAAGAAAAAATATTGACACTTATTTTGATACGCGTAAAGACTACCGATACTAAAGTTAATGAACATTATTAGCTTAAATGACGTCTCTGACTGCGGCCGTGAATTATGGAAGTTAGCTATTTCTTACTGCTTAGGATACTATACTCTACAAACCGACAACCGGTTTTTGTGATGCTTACAATAATTGTATTAATTATTATTTTTGTTAAAAAAATGTTGGAAATATGTAAAAGCATCAAAACTCCTTTGGTGTTAACAAAAAGGAAAGGTAAAATGTCTTCTAGACAGCTTATGTGAGTGATCGGAGCCATGTCGCGATAGTTAAAATTTTCTGCTGAATATTATTATCATCCCAATGTCTGGTGATTTTTCTGCTTAGTTAGCTCTCCCTCTAATATGGTAGCAGATCGTAACCTGAGTACCTTGAGTTGCGGATTTTACTTACTGATGTATATTTGATTGTGTTTGTACTTTGATTGCTACAGTCGCCATATGGTCGATGACGAGACCCTGTGCACCAAACACGTACCTATCGAACTTACACGTGAAAAGATAATATAAATTTTATGTTTCCTCAACTTCTGCCGTATGAATACTATTTTTATAGCCAACTATAATCATAAATTATAGTTTTGATTTATTCATAATTACAAATCCGAATTGTCACGTGCGAACACATTGCGTTGAAGTTTTTGTCGTCCTATATTTAGATTATAGTTATTCGAGACAGCACATAATTTGTGACAGCACTGATTGACTATTTTGTATTGTAATAAAATTTAGTGTGGCTAGAGCGGAGATGTTTATTGATTTTTTCTATATGTGATAGGTGCCAGACGAGCAGACGAATCATGATGGTAAGCGATTACCGCCGCCCGCGACCGCCCGTAGAGTCAAAAGTGCGCTGCAAACCTTCAAACCCCCCTTTCCTTCGGATTGGGCCTCCAGTACCTTCACTCACGCAGCTTATAGCTTATTCATATTTTAAAATTTATTCAAAGCTGCATGTTCATTTCACATTAATCAGATTTTGAAAATATTTAGAACAGTTAGAAGTTAGATTTTTTCCTATGCATGAACCACACACAAACTACTTATCAAAATCAGACGAAAAAACATTGTATTTGATTACTATTTGTTTATTTTATATAAAACTAATCAAGGGGCTTTGAGCCCCTTTCTTACACAATGATGACAGATTTAGATAATCAGCTTTTCGAGCTAATATTAGTGTTTAAAAATTACGAAAACGGAACTGTTTTTATTTGCGTTAAAGCGTATCGGATTTTGCATTACGTTCGCAATCAAACCTTGCCGAATCATGGAATATAAAATATGGAGTTTCATTAAGAGATGTCAATTAATCAATCAATCGCTAAACGTGGGCTCCCAAAGTGCGTTAACCAACCCAGTCCTGAGCAGTCTGCATCAACTCACACTAGCCTTCCTTCTCTAATCGTCAGTCCATCGCGCTACAGGGCGTCCAACATTACGTTACGAACATCATCGGCCTGTAGTATTCCTCTGTTATAGGCCTCTCCAAATGAGCACTACTTTGACCGAACCACAGCTACTGTCATCCAGGTCCTGATAGCCATTTTGCGCAAATCGTCGCCTCTCGTCTGAGATAGTTCTACACCACGTTTACCGAGACATAGTCAGATCTTGTCTACCCATACGCTTGTTGCTTTGAGATGGCCACTGCCACTTCAGCTTGCTAATCCGGTGACAGATTGTATGGCTGTCAACATTTCTACATTGCGAGAATTGTACTTAGCCACCTAAATTCGCTACTATTGCAAGAATGCTTCAACAGTGCGAGCAATTTGATGTGACACCGAAAAACCAAATTAGTAAATCTGTTTTTGTATAAAAAATCTAAATCCTATCTTTTGCAACAAGGCACTTTTCTTCGTAAGTGTCATGGGAACTAAATGATACTTTCACTAGCATTCATTGCTTTCGTCAAAGAGAAGACTGTATTTGAAAACATTTATATGTTAGGCATTATTTACTTACGTCTTTGAGGCAGCAGTAGACGTTGCATCTATATCATAGACATGCCAACTCAAACTCGACTTAATTAATTACGTACCTAATCGCAATTTTGTCTGAAGTAATAAATCAAAAAGCATTTACGTCATTTATAATTCCGTACTATCGATCCCTTGATAGTAGTGTACGCTTATTAACGTTTTCAAATACAATTACAGTGTGTTTAAATTGCAAATAATAAATGAATCGGTCACTGTTTGCAATTAAAATAAACAAGCACCATATATCACTGTCAACGAGGAAACTACCAATAGACTTTATTCCACAAGACCGCTATTCATGTAAAGCGAATTCCCGATGGTGTGACATGTTTATTCTCCGGCACTGAAAGCCGTAACGTCGAAAGGAGTAAAATGAAAAGTAGACACGGGTCCGATAAATAATTGAAGGCTTTGATATAGCATCGGGAATTCCAGGTCGACCGAACCTCTCTTAGGTTCTTGAGGGAGCCATCCTTCAAACCACCCTCCCCTCTACTGAATTATTCCGCAATAACACACTTGTTATAGACGTTTCTCGAGGAGTGATACTTTTATGATTTACTCCAACTTTTATTGGCACTTAAAGGAAATATACGATTTATTTCCCGTTCAATATAAGGTGCGGAGTATATCATTTTTTGAGTCGTTACAAAATCTTTTAGGACGTTTGAAATTTTCGAGCTGGGCGTCACACACCATTTGTGTTTAGGGTGATTTTGTTATTGAATGTGTATCAAAAAGTTTAGATCGATTTCTGGTCATAATACGTTTTAACGAAAGGACTTGAAACAAGCACATAGTTCATTTATTATAGCAAATAAATAATTTATCTGTTTATCTATCTTATGTTTATTATAAAAGCTTCTTTACTTACTTCTACATCTTAAACAAATAAGACAATAATTATATAGGCACCCAGTTTTTAATCAAAAGTTTATTAAACAAAGTATTCGTATTTCTATACAATTAAATAAATAGATACAGTTAATGACTTTACTTGTAAGTATGACTTCTGATAAAAATAAAGTGGATTTCTTATAAATAGTAGAGAATGAGGTAAAAACAGTATCTACAAATGAAATATTTATAAGCGCAAATTAAAATACATTAATCTCTCACGTAACCAGATATATTACAACGTTTCGTGTAGAGCTGCCGATGTGTATCGCAAGGGCTCGATCGGAAATTATACGATTCGAACATTAAACTCCTGTACACTGTGGTTTATTGACGTCACTTCCGCGGCAATAAAATCGACTTGTCTCCAAAATGCATAATTTGTACGATAGTCACGCGCATTACGCTGCTAAACGGTGTCTCGGAGAACACATTTCACACTGAACTCTCCGGGGGCTGCCTTTCGATCATAGATAAAGCTTTGTTTTATGCCTTTGAATTATCATCGTCAACTGCTTGTTTATAGTCGATGGAATATTAATATTTCTTGATAAAGAACGCGCACGCACCACATTCCTTTTTGGTAGAAAATAGACACTAATAAAGCATAATGTCAATAACATGTGCCTCACGATTCACTGCTACTCTTTGCTCCATTGCGTCTCCGCACATCAATAAAACAGTCTCAAAATATTTTTAGTGGAGCGGTATCCTTTGTGACAAAAATGTGTCTAGCGAATCCATTAATTAGTGAGATATACGACAGCCCCGCAGCCTTTGGCGCTCAATTATGGCCAGCCCTTTGACGCTTGATTAATTCCGACACAAAACTGACCTATTACAGCTTATCGATTACGATCTAATCGAGTCAAAGGGCCGCGCTTTCCATATGCCGGGTGGAGCGATAGTTTGAAATTCCCGAAATTCTCGCCGAGAAAAACAATGACCGAGACGTCAGAAGATGGAACGGGGGCAGTGTCACGTAATAGGTTGTGCTTCCGGTGCGTCCATCAAAAAATTTATTCGGACATTCTTAGCGCGCTTCGACTGCGCTTGCCGGGCGGGATGTGTTGGCATTTAATTTATCTATAACGCTGAAAATACCGGAGAGGATCGCGTAACCGTTATTGCTAGGGTTCCTCACCGCCGGCAGTCCACGCACTTCCGCTATGTCAATGATTTACTGCCACTCCGGCATCCGAGGCGTTTAACTGTGTGTTGTTCGACCCATTGTCCGAGCTGCGTCCAATATGGACGAGGAGGATCATTGGTGAGTTATGTGCAGGGGTCGTTATAGCCATAATTTTTGATTTGGCATCTTAAATCGGGGGTTAAGTTGTTGCTTTGTGAACCCGTAATCTGTTTAGGTTTCATAATAGCGACGTTGACTTATGTTGGTATTATATTTTTTTGATCTGTTTTGATTTTTGAAACCTTTATGTGAAAGGCTTTACAAATTATGTTGTCAGATAAAGTAATACTGTTTTGATCTGTTTTTGTAAAGTCGTATTCTATCATGATATATTTTTCCTAAACATGCAACAAATGATACTTTTTATACTAGATTTTTTGTTATTGATTTTATCAAAAAGATTGGCTTTGTAAAACATTACGGTCTTAAAAATGAAAAGCACAGCTGAAGATAAAAATAAAGCTATTATATTTTAAAAAGAGTAGGTTCAGTATAGTCTTCAGTATAGTCTTAGTGCCTTTTATATTATACCGTTATAATATGTACATATAAAGATACACACATTTATCACAAATGGAAAACAATAGTATCTATGAACCTCTAAAACGTTACTCTAATACCTCTAAAAGCTTTATGATAAACACACTGAAAGGAAATCACCAGCCAACTGAAAATAGTGAATTAATTATAAGCATTTGAAACGCATACATAATTATTTCAATAAAGAGATAATTTTGTTGGCTAGTTATTATTATGACGACCCGTTTGGAACAGTGGTAGTGAACGCTGCCTTTGGTCCAAGAGTTGCGGGTTCCATCCCCGCATAGTACAAACATTTGTGTGCAGGAACATGTCTGTTTGTATTGGTCTGGGTGTTTTCCTATGTATTATAAGTATATATTTACAAAAAAAAAGTATTATATGTATATATTTGTAATCCCACTGTTGATTCTGATATCCTGTAACACAGATGCTTAAGCTACCTATCTCAAGAGTCAAATCAATGTATGTGATGTTGTGAAATATTTATTTATTATCTTTTTATAATATCCGAACGAATTGGAATAGGGAATAATGAACTTATGTCGATATCAATGTTGTTAGTAAAGATGTGAGGTTTATTTTTTTATGGCAAATTATATGTACCATAAATACCTTGTGAATTATGACAAGGAATTTGTGGAATTGATAAACTGTGGTGTCTAGGAGCCCAATTCTCGTATCGTACACTCAATATAGAGATTTAATACATTCGTTCATAAAAATCTCTAATTCGACTTCAATGTCGACTACACGGGAATAGGTCCACTTCTGTATGATATTGTGACATTATTCTCAAAAAGTGTGGCGAGCTGAAGATTTTATTTTATATTCATAACAAATCAATAAAATCTTGGTCATTAATCATATGCCAAAACCAATAAAATTTCTATAAAAATATGTGTGGTTTAAATTAAATTGATATAAAATTATCGTAAGAAGCTAATTAACCTATCAAGGAAGCTTAACTATAATTACACCAATCACTAAACAATCATGATTATTTTACTAAATTCAACACAATAAATTCCCACTTAAATCACTTAACGATGTGTTTCATGAGATTTAAACATTATACCACATTTAGATATACCTGATTTCTATATAGGTAGGCTATATAGGTAAGCTGTTTTTTTTTCCCTAACCTAACTTAACCTAGGTTAGGTAAGGGAAAAAAAAACAGAAGAGCTCCATTTTCTTCGCTTAGGATCGTCACGACGGTTAAAATACTTGAGGCTTCATGCATACCACAAAAGTGTATATACTTTGAAGTGACATAGGAGATAGTCTAAGCCTTGGAAAAAAAAATAAGAAGCATATTTAATACCCGCTAGTTAAACATGAAAAAAAAGGTAGGAGAGCCACGCTATGGCATGAATGGGCCGGCTCGACCGGAGTGATACCACGGCCACACAGAACACTGGCGTGAAGCAGCACTGTGTCGCGGGTGTTTATGGGCGGCGGCAATCGCATTGCCAGCCAGGCGATCCGTCTGCTCGTCTGCCACCTATCACATAAAAAACATATTTTTCATAACTAATGTATGCTGTGTAACTATGCAATACAAAGTAATGCAAGAAATAAATGTATAGCAACTTACACTATACATTATAAGGACTATGAAGCTATACTCAACTTATTCGTTCACACTCTGTGTTATGTTCTATGGCTAAAAATCAAATCGACCATGGTATTCAGTAAGAGTTTTCTTGATATATTTAATTTCTCAAATACATAATTTATTGCATTTGGTAGGAAAATGGTACTCGTAGGTGGAAAATATGAGCTCTAATGAATTTCTAAACAATATATTATATTTTTAACTGTGTATCATTTTAAATACTTGTCATTTATGGTCGTCGCATCGAAAAGGACGTCGATAAATCTTTGGAAAATCCGCTAGTTTCATTTGATCTAAGTTTATAGCTGATACAAACTTTAAAACTGAAGTAAAAAACTACGGAAGATCAAAGGTGTCTTTAAATTAAATTATGAGTCCAATTCTAACAAATTCACAGTATAATGCAGACATTCGGCGTTCCACATAGACGTTACTCACTAGATTTTCTCACACATAAAGTCTTATTCTGTCATCATGGCCATTGCTCCGTCAACAATGTTCAACTACTAAACTGCTCGTGTGACTAACGATGAATAATGTAATCATACTTGTATTGTTGTGTCTGCATATTAAAATAAAAAGTGGATTTTCGAGCCTCTTACTTCTATAAAATGCAACTGATTCATTTTTAGGCTCTTGAGATATCAAAATAGATTAATGATCAGCTTAGTCAGGGCGTTTGAATTTTATTCATTCTGTTTGAATTAATTCATCATCATCATCTTCATCATCAGCCCATTTAAGTCCCCACTGCTGGGGCACGGGCCTCCTTCAATCACATGAGGGGTAATTCCCATACTCACCACGCTCGGCAGACGGGTTGGCGAGGGTTTTGATATAAATGCAGAGTTTTCCTTCTCTGGGAGCTGATGATCATGCCAGCAGCTTTACCTTAGTCGCCTTTTGCGACACCTCGGTAAGAGTGAGGGTGGCCTATTACAATCGAATTGAATCAAGCAAAACTAAAAAAACCAAAAGACTTCAGAATTCTGAAAAAAGTTAAGCTAATCCCAGGTATTTTTGTCACACGTAAAATCGAGCGATCACTGCGCATGCATAACAAAGGATAGGTATATCTGCTATGAACAGATAGTTGCAGTTTAAAACTACAAGGCATAAATTTGGCAAGCTTCAGCGCCCTGGAATCAGTCGCATACAACGTAGTCCTAGAGTGCGAATGCTTTACTAGTCAACGTGAAGAAAACCTCGGATCAGCGAGGTCACTTCACGAAGCCTGTGCGCTTCTGCACTTCTGGGAGGAGTCAGGCTGGCTAGAATAGCCAGGACCCAATACGCACAATTACCAATTAGGAGTCTAAGTGAGAAAACAGAAAACTACATTACATTACAAGTTCAAAGTTAATAAAATGTGTCTCAGAGTTTTATACATTGATGTGTAGGTATGTGTTATGGACCAAGAATTAAATCGAGCAATAAACACAACTACTACTAGGTCTTAATGAAAAATAGTTGATATTTTTATAGCAATCTTTTGCAATTTATTCTTAAGTAAATAACACTACTTAAAAATTGCATCTCGTGTTCAAGGCGGGACACGAACCCACACCTTTCACAATCTGGGTGAATGTTCTATCAATTAGACCACTTAACGCATTACTAACTCGACGAAATTTGTAAGTGCTTGATTCGACATGCAGCTGTCGATAGTCTCATCAATATTGTAGGTATATTTACAATATCCAGTGGAAATATTATTACAAATATTTGACCACCAGTTAAGATAAGACTACTAAATCAATAGTTGAACACGAGATGAAAATTTTAAGTGTATTATTTACTTAATGAAAAGTTGCCTAATATGAAAGTGAAATTAATAATAGTAATTTAAACAATTATTACCGGTCATTAAACGTATTCTCCATCACCATTAGGCAGAATAATGAAAAAAAAGTATGTTAGACAATTTGAATAATCAAGACTCATTTGAAACGTTGGTTCCCATTGAGTAATAATGTATTAATTGCCATATTTTTGACTGAAAATATTATAAAAGAACACATACCTATGTAATATCAATACTAATCAAAGATTATTTGTTATATGAAATATTAAGCCATGTTTTCATTACGGCCATTATAACTAAAAAAACACAGAACTAGTTCAATAACTTATCAGAAACAATGAAAGAAATTCCGTTTCAGTTGTAAATGTTAGGCATTGTACTGTAGGTACCAATTAAGTACAATCATTAACACGTTTTTCAAAAATATGCTAACCATTTTTTGCTATGAAATTGGTTCTGCTATTTTTTCTCTAAATGTCAAGTTTTATGGAGAAATGTTTATGGTTGGCAATAAACATGCATAGCATGTTTTTCATAATGGTGGTAAAAGTTTGTGACTATTGATCGTTCATGCTAAGTTAGGCGTTATTTGAAATATAAGTCATTATGTTCGCAATAATCGATTGCAATTAGGCAAATGATTCTAATCTATGTGACAGCAACGCAGCAGAAACCCGTCACTCAAAATGTGTCAGTTTCAATACAAATTGAATCAAGTAAGTAAATGTAACCAACTGAATTAAGATGTTATTAAATTAGTGTAATTTACTACGTGACGCTGAGCTGTGACCAATTTTGAAAGATATCTGTTTGCTAGGTTTAAGACGCCCAGGCATCCATCATAAGTTGATTAATCACAACATGCGCATGGGTATACAAAGTTCTGAAAGATATGGAACCTGATTAGTAGTTGAACGAAAACCTTCCGTTTTTCATTAGTTTGGCAGGTCAACCTTGCTAGTTGGTGTCCTAGAGAAAAGAATTCTCTCTAATTTGATTTTCTTGCCCTCAATGTAACCATCCACTCTATCCAGAGGAATTCCAGCAAGGTTCCAATTTGAGAAATTGTGATGGACATAACTAGGTAGTCTATTTTTTATATTTCCTTTTGTATTCGTTTTTGTGTTTAAACATTTATCGATGTTAATTTCTTTGACCTAAAACCTGCAATTTGTCTAATTTTTAACCGACTTCAATACCCAAAAGATTATCAATTGGATTCTTGAACCCCGGTTATTCTGCCAATTATGAACATTTATTTAAATCTTTTTTATAAAGTTGATATAATTATATAGAAAATACATTGATTTTATTTATGGTTCTCATGCGGCACCTGCCATGTTTTTTCGATAAATGTCATATAGAAATCGGCGGTATAGCATACAGTTGGTATTTGAAATAGCTTGGTAAAAAAAATGGATGATTACTTACCATTGGAAATTATACATTACATACATGCGAAATAACCTTATAAAATGTTCTAATAATTTTATCAATTTTATATTACCGTAGCGAATATTCCTTGTTCAGCCATCGTATCAGATGCAGAATTAATTAGGATGTTTGATAACTATCTAAAACTGCTTATAAGATAATAAGTGAACATCAAAAGGGGTCTCTGAAGCATTTGTATTTTCACTGATGGTTCTTATTAATAGCATTATAAAATCAGCTTAATGGCTTATCTCCATTACCAACCTTTATAATTATTTAATCGTAAAATTTTATCCGTTTAACTCGAGTAAGTATCAGGATTTTTATAACTTGATTTTTTCTAAATGGGAGGTGACAACTTGGCCATTGAATTACCTTTCAAATCTTAACGTTCGTATTGGTAGGTTTAAATAAGGGTTTTCAATTTAATTCAAGATATGATCATTGTTAAAAAAACACATAAATCGTAAAACTTAACTCTAAAAGGTCATATTGAACCGCCAGTAGGTAATAAAAGGTAGGTGCAAAAACGTCGAAGAATTTCGAGTGCCAATTAAATGGCCACAAACATCCTGTAAGCCGAGATTATCATATCGAAACAAGCATCGGAAACCTTTTCAATTCTCTCACGCTGAATAAATTAAATAAAAACACAGTGTAAATAAATTAGAAATTACACTAACTGATGAGCACAGTCCTGACTCATTAATTTCGTGCAAACGGAGACCTCGATGATACGATAGATGGCGGCAAAATAATTAAACATATTTTCTTGCTTGTATAACTCACACATAATTAAAACAACAGAATTTAAAGTTGAACTCGAATAAAAAACAACGCTAGCTAGATAAGTTATCTCGTCATTACTACTATTAGCGGAATAGCACAATTATACATATAATTTTCATAATTATCAGTGATGTAGTAGAAAGTCGGTGAAAATGTTTTATTAAATTTATTCATAAATTTAATGATAGAAAATATAGTGGTAAATGGATATTTATGCAATAAGATTAATAACAGCTAACATATTACAATATAGGACTTAAGTGTAGAAATCGTAGTCTCAACTTATGAATCGAGAAGTGGCAAAAATATTTTTGCAGCTTTTGAATTAAATTTTAATTTGTGACCTTAAACACTTTTATAAATAGTATTGGGGTTAGGAATAAATGCGAAACCTTGTACGTTTGGCAGTTTGTGTGTGTTCCCGTTTATTTTGATGGTGCGAGGATGCAGGCCAAGACAATGATCGAACAAATAGGGGTTTGTCACGCGAGGCGCGCCTAATCAGCGATCAGCGTTGTACCAGAGCGCTACTCGACAACTCTTATTTATGCCTTGCCGATATCAGGCGACAATTTTTATTGCGGCCCCTATTCATTGTAAATCATATATTGGAGCTGGAACTGCAGTAATTAAAATGGACTTAACGGCATCGGTAACCACGGTAACTAGTTCTAGCTTTCAACCGTTCACATGTATTGATGACTTATCTAATAATTTGCATTGTTTTAATAAATTTGTTTCCATTTTAACGATGGAAATATTAGGAACATAAATTCTTACATTTCCTCAAAAATAAACATATATATTAAGTATTGGTGTTTATGTACATAACGAACAGCACAAAGCTATTTCTTACTCGGGTACCTCATCATGAACATTTTAACGTTTAGTCCCGGTTGATGCCCAAGGAGTTGTTTTGGAACCCGCGGTCTATTTTCCATATACAGCCTCTTCCATTTCGCAAGGTGTTTGGCATCCATAGGTATATTGGCACGTTTATCATCCCTTATAACGTCAAGCTACACCTTTTTGGGTGGTAGCATGGCCAGATATTTGTTCACCACGTGGCTATCGGATTTCAGCTGAACACGGTTGTATCAGTGTATCCTTCGTTCGACTGCTATGTCACGGATATGAAAACTGACACGTATGTGCTAATTTCCTACGCGATTTTCCACGTAACTGCACACATCCACCACATCATATTCATCTCCCTGACTTGCAACTCCTGCTTGTCACTCAAGTACAGGCCATAATATAAGGACAATGTACTCGGTGCCTTCCACATCAAAATAAATAATTTATAATTATACTCTAAGTTCTATAAGGTACTTTCTATAACTACAGTAATAACGCCTCTGGATATTCGTAAACGTAAAGAGAATAAAGTTGTGTGTACACGTATGTATATTAATATTTATTCACCATTAGAATGCTACATGGTTTGAGTAACAATTATTAACTTTTCACTGCAAGGGAATCCCTTTATCCTACGGAAAAATCTCAATTCGTCAACCGTTGTAAGCATGATGCTGGTCTATAAATATTAAAAAAATAAGAATCATTTACAATAAAACTATTTTCAACCCACTCAGTGTTTTTTTATAGTATTCTATTTAAGTCACTTATTATAAGCATTCAACTCTGACAGATGACAACATAAAATATTGATATAGATACCGGTTGTACTGAAGGTACTTACTTACATGTAGGTATGTCAGAGATACATCTTACAATAAATTAATTCTTAATCTATTTTGAAACTTCCGTTGAATTGATTAAATGGGTTATTATTACTCGTGCATAATATAGTAATGACAGCAAGGTAATAAAAAACATTAATGCCTCAATAATAGGGCCGAAAGCATCGGTTGTCACTCACAAAATTAAGGGTACCTACATGTAAACGTTATAAATAAACATACCTACGTTTAAATTATTTTAATACAGTAGGCAGTGCGCAAGTTGAATCTCCTCGACATTGCTCGCAGTTGTCTTAATGCATGATTACTCGTTCCTCCCACCGCATCGAGCGGCTATCATTGGCTCTCTCCGGGCGGACGCCCGCCTCCACTCCTGCGCATACTCTGCTTCAAAACAACTCCATCCACTCAATAAACAAGTCTTGAAGTCCATTGTCTCCAAACTATTATGCCGTCACATCTACATGTTAAGAGCGCCCCGTCATAGATCTTTTTTAAATAAACAATAAAAAGAGTTTTGAGTGTTACTACTCATTAGTTTGGCCTTTCGAGCGAGACGCAATCAAAGTCAACGACCATTGAGTCAACGATACCGTCATATCTGACAGGCGTTAAACGAAATACTGCTTATGAGTAGCTTTTGACTGTAACATTGAAAGACAGCATTAAGTAGGATCGAAACATTTGCCTTTGTATTAAAGGCACTCGTTAAACGATTGACAATGCGGGCTGCATCAAGGGCATGCAAGTGGAATTGGCGGGTGGCCGGCTTCGGGAGCGTGAAATGTGGCGCCGGCTCTGGACGCTAGAGGAGGCGCGGGGGGAAGGTAGCGCCTCCGCGGGAATAAAACCACCGTCGCCGCCGACGCCCGCGCCGCGCTTCCCCAATGGCAAAAAGTCGAAGATGGAACGAGGCGACAACCAGAGACTCGCCTCCACGCTGCCGCGGATAAAATCGACATAGAATTAAAGAAAAATACAAAAATCACTCATTGTTCTCATAAAATGAATGTGCTGGGAGTTGAATGTGAGGCTTTTTGTGAAAATATTCTCATACTTTTAAATGGGATCTCGTGTGGCGCCTCCTAATGATTCGTCCTTTTTGTGTCGGCGCGCAGCGGACGTTCGGGACAACTCTAGGCTTTTGGTGTGTCGGCACATGTCACCACTTAAACCTTTTTGTTTCTGGTTCGGATGTAAATTAAACAGTTTTAGCGGCATTGTCTTCAAACGAGAGAAAATCGAAGAGGAAAATTTTTAGTCTTGTCTTTTTATTTAAGATTTATTGGATCAAAATTTTATTGTTTTAGAATATAGAATATGGCCTCTGAATTGTTATGTCCGCTGAAATTCATAAAGTTAAATGGATATTGAAGAACACTACAGAAGGAACGTTCGCCTTTTAAACGTTCGATGAAATATTTAATGGATGCTAACAAAAGTCTTCCGACTTCAACTTTTTAATGTAAACAAATGGTTATACCAATAACATCTACGTTTTTTTTGGGTTCGTAAATTTGAAAATTATTAGGTAGGTTTAAAGTTAAATTTTAACCTTGTTCATTCCTGGCGATAGATGGTATTGGTTCTTAACCGTCGAATAAGTACGTCTCTACAACCTTTTTAAGTAAAATGATTCCTTTCCAATAAAACTTTAGATAATTATTTAATGTTGGTTTTGTCTGTTTTCGGCAAGCAGTGCATTAACGAAACATTAAGAATCTTCGTCGCAGAGTGTAAGTACCCATCTACGTCACAACCGTCGCTTCACTATTTATTCATTGTGTTTATAAACGTTCATTTGTTTGTGTTCAAGTCAATGGCGGCACGGTTTCGAAAGTAGGAATAAATAATAAAACCCGTGCGAGCCAGAGAGTCGTGACACCTACTCTTTCACTAATGGAGCGTCGACACTAAGTTTGTATTGTGTACTGTAATCAAGATCGTTCGTTAGGTTTGCTTCTGCCTTTTTACTGGTCATAGGGACATACATATCTCATTTATTGAATACATCCTTGGGACTCACGAGTGGCACATTTTGTTTATTACCGATGGAAATACGGGCAATTTCCTATTCTTTGATATTTATATCGTCTGAGCGAAGCTAAACAACTCTTCAGCTCTTAAAGGGCGTCCCACGAACCCATCTCAGAATTTATTATGCTCACTAATTTTGCAATTGAAAATGATCGTTCGTTTCGCAAACCAACAGACAAGTTTAAAATTTTTAATTGATGAGTTCTCATACTGGTCATGTAGTATAAATTAAAAGTTAATAGAAAGCAACATGTACCTAACGTCAGATGTTAGATATAAAGTACTTTTAATCTTTTCTATCATTTGAATCTAACAGTCATTGTAAATGAATTATTAAAGATCCTATTACATGTGGACGAATCCTGCTGAAAGACATACGAGTATATTGGTTACCTACTTACCGTATTGTTTATAGCGTCTGTCCACTCATAGCTTGATCGATAAACCACAGGAAAATAGTAATTTATTCTGTAAGAAAACAATATCGGGTGACCATTAAAAGACATTGTACCATTCGTAATTGATTAAATGGGAAGTGGTAAGTTGCCCACTCTATCTTATGATTCCCATTTCCTTTTATTTCGGACGGCCACACAAGAGAACGGTAGGCGCAAGTTTATCTCAAATTGATGGAGTTAATCTTAAAACGCTGCTTCGTCGTTTGTCGCTAGATGCATCGGCGTTGTAGGAGGTAAGATAATAGGCAAATCTAAATGATCCTTGTATTTGAGTTACAAGGTATCCGTTCGATAAGCTTCCATTGTTAACTAAACCCTTTGAGATACTGACTTGTATTTTTCATTTGCGAAAAGCCTTGATAATAATTTCCATTTCGAGCTCTTAACTACCCTATTTTCCTGTGACATTATGTTCCGATGTCATTTGCGTTGCGTGACATGAAAAAGTAAGTCAAAGCAAAAGTTTGACTTGTTGCCCTAATTTCATTTCATTGTATTTTTTTGTTTTAGTTTTTATGGGAATTGCGTTTTTGATTTATTTTACATTAGCACTCGACTTCGGAATGCTTCGAAGGATTTTATTTTATAGCCATTTTAGTTTTTCGGAAACTATGGCAGCATAATAAAAACTTCAGTATTGGATTATTTAGATCACTTATTTTCTGTCATAAGTAGTTGACTGATTTTTACTTTCAAACAATTTCTTTATCAGGAAAAATACGTAAAATCATATGCATTTAAAAGATTAGGGTTTCCGTTTCTGAAGTAGCCATTATTATGTCAAAGTGTTTTGCCGAAAATAGCAGTTCTCTTACTGTTGCCATTTTATTACTCTGCCAACTCCATTTATATGCGGCCAAAAAATGTCAACAAAAAACAGGCGCCACCTTAGAGAATCCCGAGTCGATGTACAGCAGTTGGATCCTTATTATAACGTGTAGAGTATTTTTTACGTGTATCTTTTGGAGGCTGGGGCTTTGTGTTAAAATACACACCTAAGTATCATTAGCTATAAACACAGTTCTTTGTGTCTACCTTTGGAAGAAATAAGGGCAATAAAGTGGGAAGATTGAGGTACTGAGCGGATATAGGCGAAGTGTGGAGATGGCTTTTATTCTCCGCGGCGACCACTATGGAGCAACAACGGCATTCCTATAAAGATTGTTGAAACATTTCTTAAGTGATAAAAGTGATAAAGTTTAAATTTAAATTGAGTGTTTATTTAATTGAATGGAACAATGAGTTAGATTTATTTTAGAATATATCAGGTGTTACACGGGTTTCACATACGAAAGCTGATTCCACTTGATGTTGCCTTATGAATCCTTTGAGCGACAAAGGAGTTGCGCCTACGCACTGGCACTGGCCAGTGACCCCCCTCCCGGCGCCGCGCCCCGCGCCTCGCCGGCCGTACTGTGGCGCCTTATTATGTTACCTTTGTTTTCAAATTTAATTGGCTCCTCACAGATAAGTTATCTTGATAATAAACGACGACCAATAAACCGGAGGTCGGGAACAACCGACTGTTCCTCAAGATAAGATTGTGTCTCTGAATGACGTTTAATAGTAGGCCCGTTCATTTGGGAATTAATAACATGTGCGATACCGTTTTGTAACGACTTTAAAAAGGTGAGGTTTTTACTAACTACAAAACGGATTTTTATTTGATTAACAATTGTCACTATTTCAGGACAGGAATATATGTATAGACTCTTACTGGGAATGAGCGAACCGTTAGAGGTCTGAAATACCTACATTTGTTTTATTTTACCCAGCAGAATTACTATATTGGCCGGTATTGTACTGAACCATAAACCTTCGGTTGTAATATTTTTTAATATGTTTAGTTAAAAATAAAATTATTCTCTGCTTGTCAACTATATTAATATGATTATTCCATGTGTTTCATATCGCAGGCAAACCCTCTTCTAGCTCTAGTCAGCGAACTACATATGAAAAAATTGCTGTCCACCATCGGATATTATCGATGGTCGGATTGTTTTTTCTGGCCTCACTTATCTACTAATGCTGGTCTTATGTGGCTTAGGCTTAGATTGTGTGGTAAACTCTATGATATATTGTTTTATAAAGGGCCAGGCTTCAGTCAGTAAAGGTGCTACACAACAGTGTTGGATGCATTAGGTAAATAGTTATAGAGAAGCTATCATAAGCAACAGTCATGTTCCATTTTGAAACGTCAAACTTTATTGTCATTTCGTAGACTGTAAGACCTTTATCTGTAAGACCTATGTATACCAACATGTGCAATAAAGGAATTGAATTGAATTGAATTGAATTGACTAAAAAAATCGCAGAATGGACTATGAAGGTAGTCAATCATATACGGCTGCCGCTATCCGGTACTATACGCGATGAAAATCTTATTAGATACATTATCAAATATTTGTGTTCTTTTTAAGTGTAATGTGCTTAATATGATTAACGAACAAAAATTGCATCTTATAGTTAAAATACAATGACTTATTTGTATGTTTCCAACATACAAAAAAAGAATTGTCTTTATTTTTTGTATTTGTGATTTTAATTTAATTAAATAATACATACATTTTAATGGGCGGTGTCTCTTCTATTACTTTATAGGTGCCTCAATTGTTGTATATCACTAAGCATATACAATGAAAATGTATCCTGATTTCTGTACCGTTTATGGGAGGTGCAAGGAACATAATAATACTCAGTGTGAAAACAGCTCTTTTTGCATGACATTGCAGAAGTAAAAAAAATGGATGCAAACACTGTTGGCGAAGTCCGAATTCTTGGGTAACTCCCGATCTTACACGTCTACTGGAAGACTGTGTGTAGAGGTGTTTACCTTCTTACACTACGAATACACGAGGTCAGCGACTCAGGCAGTCCAGAGCCTGGAGACCAAGACTGGGCCTAACTAACCACTTTTAAATAAATAAAAAATAAATAAAATGATTTTATTTCAGATAACTTTGATCCATAACATTATTTAATAAATAATTAAATAATTAGTACAGCTTAACCTAAAGCTGTTAGTATTCTTAAGTGTTATGAATTGAATTGAATTATGTAATAATAAGATTAAAATTGAATTTTAAAATGAATTAAATTAAAATACCTAATAATTTTAGCGGAGATAATCCGCCAATTGTACTTTTTATTGCGGGCAATAAAGAATAAACGCGGCCGCTTACAATGTGCCGATTAAGGAGCCTCAAAGTCACCCAGAGAGCAATGGAGAGGGCTATGCTCGGAGTCTTTGCGTGATGGGATACCAGACTCACAACTAACAGCAGAAGAACTAAGGTCACAGACATAGCCCAAAGGATTGGATGTCTCAAGTGGCACCGACGGCCGTTAGAGAGGAAAAGTCCTCGAGTGGAGGCCTCCACAGGAAATCGCAGCCGTGGCAGGCACCACTCACAAAGTGGACCGACAACCTGGTGATGGTCGCGGGAATCCATTGGATACGGGCGGCACAGGACCGATCTGTGTGAAGAACATTAGGGGAGGCCTGGAGGAGGCCTTTCATTGTTGTAAATCTATTCCAAAAACCTTAAAGAGGCACATGAAAATACACCGAAATGGTTCCAGAAAAGGTGGTATTCGGCAGTGTTTGCTACGAGCTCGACTTGGCGGTGTCACTGCCGTGCTCCCAGATTTAAATAAAATAAATTGGTATCATGAGTAAATTAAAAGGTGACTTTAAACTCACTGAACTGATCAACTTTTTTACTTTACTTTTCACGTGAGTATGTATAAACGCCCTACCGGAAATATAATGGATGTAATTTGAAAAGCCCACCTCACTTTTATTATTTACGTAACTAAATTGATGTAATTCAGCTTAGTGAATAGTTTAAAGCATGCTACGCTCATATGGCTACCAATTGGGTATAAGAGCATTATAATCTGTTGTGGAGTCCTTTTTAAAACAGCAAAACGGACATCATTAAACATAAGCAATAAAATTAATATGATGTTGTTGTTCAAGTAATTGACATTACAAATGTCAAAATAACTCACTAAAATAGTTAATGGACTAATATGTTTTCAAGAAACTATGTTTTCTTTAAAATTGTATAATATTTTTTCTTTCTCCATAAAATGGGCCAAAAAATCTATAAACTATCGGTATCTCAAGCTAGCGGAAGGAATACTACTTAAGCCTGATAAACAGAACATTTTTAAAGTTTCTATGTCGTAATAAGTTTTTAATCCACCCCCAATTTTTGTTTAACTGTCTTTTCAAACTGTGCCTACTTATATTCAATGACGTGATAAAAGGTACTAATTTAACCTCGCTGCGTTGACTTAAGTCCCTTAAATATATAAACATTACTTAACGAGCTATCATGAACTTGGTACAAATGGAAAATCTTTGACTTAAACAAAGAAAATACTTCCTCACCAAGTTCATGACACGTGAAAATTTTAGTTTCTTAGTGTCTTTTTGTATTACGTTCATTCCAGACAGACCAAATCAAGTGTGGTACCTAGGTACCTATCTAATAACTCGAAGTTCGAGCATTTATATCTAATTAATAAAAAAAATATTATCTATGTCCGATCACATAGCAGAGGTGGAGATAAACCACCTGATTGAAAAAACGATAGAAGTTTTCTCATGCAGACATAATATAGAGTTGCGATAATCTTGTGCCAAAACCTTCGATCAACAACTAGGTAATAGGTAATACCTAGTAAGCGCGTGAGTTGAATGCACAGATCAGCCGTAATTTAAGTATACCTTGGTGAATTTTGCAATTAACTCGCGCGGTGTGCATAGTTTTACGGTACAGAAGGCCTAATCTCGAGCACTCGACATTGTATTTCGACTTCGATGTCGAGTGCTTCATTCAATTTCGACTTCAATGTCGAGTGCACGAGTATTGCCACTCAGACCTACAATGTGGTAGTGAAATTAACTGCCCTGGGAACTATTTTATACATGAGGCATGCTTTAGTTGACATGTTATCCAGTTCTATAGTTTACCGAAAATCAGAAAATAATTTATAAGGTACGCAAATCGATATGTGCCTATAAAGAAACGATACACAGGTAGGTACGGCCAAAAGCGTTGAAAGAATTTATTACTCGATCGACCTACTTCTGAAACGCTAATTTCGCTGTATAAATTCTGAGCTTAGTCCACTTCCCGATATAGATCGGTTGCCGCTACACTGAAATAAATAAGTGACCGTTAGTAGATTCATTGAAAATCTCTTCCTCAATATTTATAGAAAAGTATGAAATTAATGCAATAGCGAGGTTTATTATGTGCCTATTTAAAACGAAAATATACACACACCAATAGATTCAAGGGATATTCTAAAAATGTTCATACTAAATTCCAAACTCAAAACTTAGTAATAGAAGTTTATGTCATTCAATGATTGAATGACATAAATTGATGATGAGTCTAATATCCATTCTGTAAACAAATTATATTTAATTCAAATAAAGTTGCGAAAAACCTTTCAATCAAATGGAAGGAAGATGTCTTTTATATGGAGCTTAATAAATGAATGACTTTTAGTCTTTTGTAGTTTTTTTTTATAGGGGCTCAGTATATTAGTTCTCCTCAGCCTGATGGTAAGCAAGAGAAGAGCCCAAGTAGCAATTACAACGGAAGCGATTTCAAGGCATCACCTCTATTGGCACCGCCATATTGGCCCGCGAGATGCTTCGTCACGCTTTGTTTGAAGGAATCCATATTGTAGGAATGAGGATTTACATGCGTCGGCAACGTCTTCCATTTCTTGATGGTGCAGCAGAAATAGGAACTGCCAATTTTTTTTGTCCGTCAATGTTTTCCACTGTGAAGCGGTGACAGCGTTGTCCGGCGCGTGTAGTTCTGTGACGGAATAGGGCAAGTGGGATGAGGGAGAAAAACTCTTACGAGCATTCACCGTGATATAGACGGTAATAGACGCTAAGCGACTCAATGTCTCTACGTAGTTAAAGAGGTTCAAGGGTATTGGTGACGTCTTCGTCACCTATAATGCGTACAGCCCGTCGCTGCAATCTGTCGTGAGCATCCATGAGGTATTTAGCGGAACCATCTCAGAGATGCGAGCAGTACTCCACGTCATGCCCGGACTTGAGTCTTGTATAAAAAACAGAGTTTGTCCGGCTGTCGACATGAGTCCCTCGACGTACTTTATGCTTTGGTTAAGATTGCAGAGAATTTCCATGCCCTGCATGCTTAGGCTAGTACGTAGATGGAGGAAAGTGCTCTAGAGAGAAGGGAGGGGGCGGAATGGGATTTAATGAATAAATTATTATTTTCCCAGATCACGATCTTCACTGATTATTTAACTACAACAATCAAACTGATAATTATATTATTACTTACAACCTGTGCGGATAAAGAATGGGATCAGAAATGGCGACGCATCTATTCACTTCTCGCTCGCACACTATTTGCATCTATACTCGCACTCGTGGGTGTGCGAGCGAGAAGTGAATAGATGCGCCGCCATTTCTGATCCCATTCTTTATCCGCACAGGTTGTACTTCTGGAATAGGCAAGCAATGTACACTTGTTCTGGCTTGGTAGTAGCTATTGCTTTTCGTTTTGCTCTTCACATCGGCTATAATAATATCCTCTAACCGATAACGGCACGGACACCGCAGGATATGTTATAGTGCTCAAGTGTGTGCGCAAACACCAATGCACTCTCTATTCCCTTACACTCATAATCCGTTATTAACGCCAACTTCCAGACTCCGGGCTGATACTAAGAATTTCTTACAAAAACTTAGGTACAAAGTTTTGGCCCGACCCGGGGATCGAACCCGGGACCTCATGCGCAGCCGTCGCTTTAAAGTGCGACCTACTAACCACTGCGTCACCAAGGCGACTATCGGGAGTACAAAACTTTTTGCAATTTGTGTAAGAAATATAAAATATTTATTTAATTAATACAGGGTGTATCTGTGAACATTTACATCCATTTAACCACGTGTTCTACTAAACATTATGAACAACATTAATGGTTCTATCACTTTTGGAAATTCGAATGAAAAAATTTCAACTTTTCATACGTCGTCTTAAGTCGGTCACGTGACTTGGTCATTTTGTATGGGAAGTCGAAAATTTTTTCGATGAATTTCGAAAAGACGTTGAACAAATGTTGTTCAGAATGGTTGGTAGAACACGTGGTTAAAGGGATGTAAATGTTCACAGATACACTCTGTATAGAAAAAGATAATTTATTAAATTAACTACACGAGTAGTAAAATGTTTCAATTGGTAACCTCCCATCATCCAAGCACAACGGAAGTCCATTTTTAACTCCTGACGCAAAAACGCCGGGGTGTTATAAGTTTGACGTGTCTGTGTGTGTGTCTTTGTGTGTGTGTGTGTGTGTGTGTGTGTGTGTGTGTGTGTGTGTGTGTGTGTGTGTGTGTGTGTGTGTGTGTGTGTGTGTGTGTGTGTGTGCCTGTGTGTGTGTCTCTGGCATCGTAGCTCCCGAACAAATGAACCGATTTTGATTTTGTTTTTTTTGTTTGAAAGATGAATAAGGAGGGAGTGTTCTTAGCTATGTTGAATTAAAATCGATCCAAGATGGCCGCCGTCACAAAGATTTGGATTTTATGATTTAACACAACTCTCACAATATGGGTATCATATAAAAGGGCTTGAGTAGCCGAATATATCAATTGTGAAAAATTTCAAATCCAAGATGGCCGCCGTTAGAAAATGACGAATAACCAATTTGTTGTTCCAACTGCCTCAATATAGGTATCAAATGAAAGAGCTTTAGTTGTGTCGGGGGTTTTTTTAAATTTTCAATTTAATTTTTTACATCCTTAGTACACCGGACAATACAGTGAGCGGAAAAGCTCGACCCGTTGGGTAACTCGATCCAGTAGCGATTGTCACGAGAGCTTTTACATATTTCATAAGAATCATATCACTTTTTTAAACAGCTCGCAAATAAACTGATTTAATAAATCGCCGCAGTATAACAACGTTTTCGAATTCGCTTATTCAATTTTGTAAACGGGAGGGGGGCAGGGAGGGAGGTTGTATTCATTGACCTCCACAGCTCATTGTACCGTGTTAAATTAGTAATTCCAATACAAATTAATATTCATCAGCTTGTTATTCGATTTTGTGAATATATTTTTGGAGCGCACGTCCAAAACTAATTAAACCCGTCAAGAGTATTGTTTAACATAAATTTTACACAGTTTTGTAAAGCAACGTCATTGTTGTTTAACAAATGTAACCGAGGTTTAATCATATCCATTGTTACCACTGGGCAATGTTGACGTAAGTTTAACTGCTATAGCTATCAATCGATATTCTGTCTTATTATAGGGTGCAAAAGTCAGCTTACTGAAAACCGAGACCGTGATTTCATGCTAAGCCATTTTTAATTAAGAGCGCGAGATCCTTTTTACAGAAAAATAACTAGCCTTCTCGTACTAATTGTAACTAATTAATAGCTGATTAAATTAATATGGTTAGTTGGTAAGCACTCAGAAGCAACCAGGGTACAAGGTTAGGTACTAAGTCTGAGACAAAGCAGGATAAGCGGAAAGCCAATATGTGAGAAACAGAAAGTGTCAATATGCGATTAGGTACTTATTAGATAAAATAGTAAAGATACGACCACACTACCGCGTGCGCGTCGCGTCGCAGAGCTACACGGCACGTCACGTGGTCTAAGTCTGCCGTGCCGTGCACCGACACGACGCGCCGCGCCGCTCTAATGCAATATGTGCCATCTAAATACAAACAAATCATATTTTGACGCGCCGCTGTACTGCGGTCCTACCTTCATCATCAGCAACCCACACTCGTCCACTGCTGGACATAGGTCTCCCCTAATGCACGCCACTGCTCCCGATTTTCGGCCACTCTCATCCAGCCCACACCAGCCAGCCTTCGAATGTCATCATCCCATCTTGTCGCAGGGCGTCCTACACTACGCTTACCGAGTCGCGGTCTCCACTCAAGGACTTCACGGCTCCAACGGCTGTCAGTTCTGCGGCTAATATGACCAGCCCACTGCCACTTCAGTTTGCTAATTCGGTGGGCTATGTCGGTGACTCTGGTTCTCTGTCGGATTACATCATTTCTGATGCGGTCCTTCAGAGATACTCCGAGCATAGCCCTTTCCATAGCTCTTTGAGCGACTTTGAACCGGTGGACTAGTCCAGCCGTGAGTGTCCACGTCTCGGCACCGTAAGTCATGACCGGAAGGACGCACTGGTCGAAGACTTTCGACTTAAGACTTTGAGGGATGGGTGGCGAGAAGACTTGACGAAGTTTACCAAATGCTGCCCAGCCTAGCTGAATTCTTCTATTGGCTTCCCTCTCGAAGTTGTTTCTGCCTAATTGGAGCGCTTGTCCTAGATAGACATATTCCTGAACAACTTCGAGAGGTACTCCATTAACAGCGACCGGTCCCGGATCAACGAGCTCCTTGAACATGACCTTGGTTTTATCCAAGTTCATCCGAAGACCGATGTGTTTGGAAGATTCAGCCAGGCTGCTCACCATCTCCTGTAGGTCTTGTAGGGTTTCCGCCAAGATGACGATGTCGTCTGCGAATCGTAGGTGTGACATGTCCTACCTTATAAAGGATTATTATGTGTTGCGATTAAAAATGTATAAAAAAAATGTATAGGTAACTAATTTACCTTTATGAAAACCCTTGATACCTTTTTTAAAAGCACAGAATATCCAAACTAATAAAATTACTTTTAAAAAGAATAAATTTTTGTATAGCGCTTCAATATGAAATGACGGAAATCAACTGTCATGAATTCACGTGTCTATCTTAAAGACATTGTTTTAAACCCGGTTTTGATGTCATATTTGAGCTAAAGAGCAACACCCTCTATATTTGCTGTGCAACAATGTAACTTAATTAATAAACATAGGTACCTTACTCTCTTACTTTGTAAACGAATAATCCTAGGCTCGGTGTCTTGGTCGGCAGTAATATATTTAGCTGAGCATTTTAAACCAATTTTGTTCAGTAACTTTATTTGAAAGTGTACACCAGATTTTTGAAATTGTTAAGTTTTTTATTTTGTGCAATAAAGTACCCGCTTAAAACTTTCTACCATTAGGTCGGTGGTGAGGCAAAACATGTGGAAACCTGCACGTTTCGGATAGTTTCTCAAAATTGTGGATACCTACAATATTTGACATAATTACTCTGAAACGTGATTTAGTTGGTCAAGTTCCCCTATCTAAGGTTTGCGAAGGTCAAACGGAAGTCATTGTAATTACCAGACTTTTTGAATCCTCGATAATGGTCCTTATCTTACACCGGGATTCGAACGACGGCTTTGGACGCAAATGGGAATAACACGCTAAGATGAGGAAGAATTTGTTTCTATATATTTTATTGGTTAACCAACGAAAGTTACATAATACTTGCTTAGAATATTATACAAAATTTAAGAAAATAGACTATATGCACTACCATTTACAGGTCAACACCGCATGCAAAACAATAAAAAGGAAAATACATTAATACACAAATACATATTGACAGACCGGATGGCGCAATTGGTAGTGACCCTGCCTCTTACGCCAAAGGTTGTGGGTTCGATCCCCACCCTGGACAAACATTCGTGCGATGAACACTTGTGTTTGTTCGGAGTCTGAGTGTAATATATGTATTTAAGTATATATTTGTGTTCCTCTGTTGTCTGATATCTGTAACACAAGTGCTTAAGCTACTTAGTACGGAATCAGGTCAATGTATGAGATGTTGTGAGAATTATTATTACATTGATAATAAGTACTTAATCTAGCTCTAATTATAGTAAAACAATTTTACACTTTATTCCAAAATTTACATTAACTGGCTCTTTCTCAAAAACATCCTAAAACTATCCACATTGATGTCATTATGATTGATTGAAATATATAAGTGAGTGAGTGCGCGTACAGGTGAGTTCAATCCTAGCTTAGATCTACGGAAAGGAGGACTAAAATGGTTTACATTGTGTCTAGGATATCTGGAGGGCACTCTGAATTTAATTCTACTTAGCAGTTGGGGGCAATCGTTTTGACTTCGTACTAGCTTAAAAAGAAAAGCCAGGTCCAATTTCTGTTTTCGATTCTCAAGGCTCATCATATTAAAATGATTCAATTTAAAGTCCTAGGAAGTCCTTTGAATGTACTTATATCTATCTTTATATTATCTAGGAAAGCCCGTATGGCTCTAAGTACTTAAATGTATAAGGCTAGTTATCTTAGTAACCTGTAAGCTGTACTTAGGTAGGTACCTACAGGAATTCATTTGTGCGCACAGTCCTATAATACTTATGACGGGATCGGATCGATCGGATGTGTTTGCCTATGCACCTATAAAATTAAATAAATAAATAGACACAGAGAAAATTAAATAAATGTATTATTACTACTTGTTAAGTTGGTGATAAGATCATAATCTAAAAGCAAAATCGAAATGCTGTTAATGAAATCGAACCGGTTACATTTCCGTTTGATTTTTTATCACTTATATTGACATCTATAAATGACAACCAAAATCCCATTCCTTGCGATTAAAATCTGTAGTTTTGCTTGTAAAAAGGCATGAGAAGTAGGCAAGCAGAAAAGTGATAAAACGTAGCAAAAAAAGGTGAAAAAAAACTGTTTCTGACAATTTATTGCCGCTTTTAGCAAAAGGTTTGTTGTTTACAAGACATCTTTTATTTAAACCTTAATTTACGATTTCTTTTTCGACAACATAAAAGATAAGCTGAACTTTAAACCAAAAGGTAATAAAATTCAAAAGTATTAAACGTTATAGGTTAGGTTCACAGATAAGTAAAAATATAGAATTGTATGTTTATGTCATTAAATAGCTTGGTACCCACCCACTTTCTGTCCTTCTGTTCTGTTGGTCCTGCGACCAATCCCTCTTCGGTCGTGTCTCTCTGGTGTCCCATCGGAATAAGAGTGTAAGTGAATAGAGATTGCACTTATGTTAACGCACACACTTGAGCACTATAATATATCCTGCATACGTGGCTAATCGTTGAGATCCTCCGCCGTAGCCGTAAACGGTTTGAGGATATTACCCACTTACTATGATAAGTCATAGTATCATAGCTATGTATAAAAACTACAAGGTTTTTGTTAGATTAAATAAAAAAAAATTAAGAAAAAAATCTTTCGATAAAACGTTTCTTTCCCCGAATATGACCTCCGGTACCCTCACGCACCCGACAGAACTAAGCGCAAGCATTTGCACAGCGCATGCATTTTTTACTTTACACAATGTTGTAACCCCACTGACAGTAGGTACATCCTGCTCCAAGTTAAAGACCTGGAACCTGGTGCGTCTGCTAAAAAGGCTTCTCCACCATGGTAAACGCTGAACGATCAAGATCGAGCGCACGTCGCGATGTGATCGTACCATTTGACACAGGATTCCTCTCTTCTGGATGCCAAACATCTCGTATATGAAGGTCCTGCTAAAAAATAGCGTTCGACAACAACTAAAAAAGTGCACGCTCATGTTTTCTGCCAGGTCGGAGACACGCAACGACCAAATTGAGTTGCTGCGATCAAAAACATCGGTCGCAAGTTGCCAGGTCTAAAAAGAGACTGGAAGCCGGACAATCGCACCTGCGACTTAGCGCGAACCGGACGTTACGACCGAATCGGAGTTCCGGAGATCGACAGGGAGTGTCTCCTTTGTTAGGATGCGACAGGTATATTTTCATTCTTTACGGGATGTCTTCGCGCTAAGGCCCCAGTTTCACAGTTGGGTAAAAAGCTAGATACTCTATATTTTTTGGTTTAAGTATACACACGTGCGGTAACAATAGCAATGAAACATTATCCTTTTGTAGTGTTGCGAACTCTTTTTTATAGTCTTTTTTTATATTGTGATTTGCAAATAAAATAAAGAACAGGTAAATACCGTATTTAAAATGTAGGATGGATCATAATTTTCACTCCAATATTGTACAAGTTGCTTGTGAAGCGGAAATTAACATGTAACAAAATACAAAAAATATTTTTGAATAACCCAAGAAAAACCAAGAACTGTCAGGCCAAACGTTATTAGATACTTAGTTGAACTTTTGACGATGAAAACAACAAGACATGTTAAATTGAATTTAAATGAAATCGAAAACAAAATTTATTCCGTTCCGAATACATTAGGTGCTACTATAAAGGTATGCTATTTAAATAAGTATACGTACGTGCACAAATAGCCAACATACGAATAAACAAATTTTTAACAAAACAACAAATAGACGTAGGTACGTACCTACTTCTATAAATAATATAATAATAATAATATGAACACCATAATGTTTTTAACAACCATTTTGAGATAAAAAAAAATTACAAAAAAAATAAAATAACTTACAACATCTTATACGTAGACCTGATTCCGTACTAAGTAGCTTAAGCACTTGTGTTACAGATATCAGTCAATAGAGGAACACAAATATATACTTAAATACATATATTACACCCAGACACTGAACAAACACAAGTGTTCATCGCACGAATGTTTGTCCAGAATGGGGATCGAACCCACGAGCTTTGGCGTAAGAGGCAGGGTCACTACCAATTGCGCCATCCGATGCGAAGAATGTAAAAAGCTGTGCGTACCTGCAGTAAATTTATCTGAAAATAACTTGGGGCGGTCAAAAAACAGTAAACTTTTGGCTGTCCGCCTATTTGTTCACGCTAATCTCAGAAGCTACTTAACAGATTTAAATAAAACTTCTTTGATCATATACCTGTGAAGTTTGTAAAACCCTATGCAAATTTATTTTGAAAAAAATCGAATCCGAATACTACGCGAGCGGAGTTGCGGGCATTAGCATGAAATAAAATAATTATTTTTTAAATTTTTCATCGAACAGTGTTCAAACAGCCAAATATAAATAAAATAAAGGTTATTTTACAAGTGATCAAACTAAACAGTTTAATAAGTAGACCCTACACACTTGTAACACTTAAGGCCCCGTTTTTTGTGTTTTTATAAATTTAAACACGCGTCAAATGCGTTGCGCGTAAGTAGCGCGCTTGTAATCCGCTTTAAGCGCATAGGTACAAAATTCAAGAAAAAAACCAAGATTCAAAATATCTTTATTTACATAGGCTTATATACATACAGCACTTTCAAATCGTCGTACATTAAAAATGTATAACTATTTGTTTGTAGGTATAATATATATGTAATTACACATAATGCCGATACATAAAATATACTAAGAAATTAAAAACACCCAGACCAATACAAACATACATGTTCCTGTCCCCTTAGTGTGGTGGAGGGCGTCCACAGTACTCCGTCAAATCGAGCAGTCTTGAGCTTCGCGCAAGACTTCGCTCCAAGTTTATCTCAGGGTCTTTGCTTCTGCAGTTATACTCCGCCGCCATGTCTGTTGCCTCTGTATGCCGCACGTTTCGAAGGGAACCAGACCACTCTGGTTCCCTTTGGAACGTGCGGCAAATCCAGTTCCATTTACGGCGTTTGATCTACAGAATTATGTTCCGATAGATCTATGTTGGAGATTTTCTCAGGGCAGCAAACCCCGAGAATGCAGCGAAGGCAGTAGTTTATGAGGACCTGGAACCGATGCGTGATTTGTTTGGTGACATTCCACGTCGCGCAAAACGAAACAGTCTTGATAAATGACATGTAAGTCACCCCAAGTAATACACAATTTGCCCTTTTCATTTGGGCCCATAGCCGCATTATACTATGCGGCTATGGGCCGAAATGAATGCAATAATAAAAGTTCGTAAGTACAAAGTTCGCCGAGAATCACTACTTCTATTATGAATAAATCCTATCTGAATGACCAGGCACTATAAGTGAAAAACAGAAAATGAACAAATTTAATGAACGGTATTTATTATTCAGTGTGTTGTCAAACAGCACTTACCAATAATTTTAAATTCGTTCTACTTTATTCGTTAGCATAAAAGGTTGTTTCGTTCCCGTCAGGTCACCGGCGCGACCCAAAACTAACAATATTCTCATTTGAATTGCAACTATGAAACGAAATTATGCATATTTGCATTGTGATTAATCTGACACAGGGCGTTTAAATTCATTGAATGAATAATTGTATCATGTATGAACAAGACGTGATACAATTTATTTTAGGTATCTGCTGGTTGACAGTCTTGCCTGTAAAAGACCAGAGCAACTGCTAGCTGAATATTGAATAAATTATGCTACTATATCATTTTTTTATCATAAAGTATTATTTTTAGAGACATAGGCAGGCACTTTAGCCTGATGGTAAGTAAAATGAGAGCCCATGTTGCAATTACCAAGGATATGACATCCCATGAAGACACTGCCACTGGTCAGTAGTCATTGCGCCATTTAATTATAATACATATGGTATTACGGAGCAGAAACGTGGACACTAATGGCAAAGATAGTCCACAAGTTTAAAGTGGCTCAGCGGGGTATGAAAAGAGCTATACTTGGCGTTTCTCTATGCGATCAAATCTGCAACGAGGTGATCCGACAGAGAATCTAAGTTATATCTATAGCTCATAGAAATGCTGTGAACTGGCCATATTAGCGGTCGAACGAATAATCTGTGGGGTACGTGAATTCTGGAGTGGAGACCTAGTTTCGGTAAACGGACCGCCTCAGGCCAGCCCGATAGAGTCGTCACGCTATTTGGCCTGAGGACCATCTGCGCAAGATGGCTGGCAAAAGCAGGACGCGAGTAGCCAAAGATCGATCAGAGTGGCGAACATTTAGAGAGGCCTTTTTCCAGCAGTGGACTTTAACAGGCTGATGATTATGATGAACTGTGAGTACTCGTGTAACTAATATGCACTGTCATTGCACTCCTATATTTCGGGAAAATTTGGTAAAAAAGACACGACTATTGAAGTACAACTTTAGTAGTGACGGGTGCTTTGCTGTGCAGAACCTAAAATTTGTTTTACTATAAAAACAGAGTAGTCCAACGCAATATATTAGGTTAATGCAATTCAAGGGTTTTAATTAAATATTTACTGATTGGTGAACTTTGGTGCATTTTTTGCAATGAAGTGTCGTGAAGTAAAAAATTGTATTGTTTTTAACACTTTCAATATTAGTCAAGTGAGTTGTCACTTGGACAATTCACTAGGACTTAATAGAGTCTTAAAACGTGCGTGGTCTCGGCTTAAGGTCGATAAAATGCTTAATATCAGAGTTATATTGAGTGACTGTGACCTTTACTGACAGTTCGACGGTTGACTACCCATAATAATTACAAACGGGGATCAACGCGACAATATTTGTTAAGTACATAATTATCATGTACTTAATAAATTATCGTCGCGTTAATTCCATTTTTAATTTCAGTAGCTATTATAGTAATTATAATGCAACGCGAAAATGTAACAAGCTATTATAAACAATTATTTCACTAAACATTGGCGATGGCTGACTAAGAGGGTAGGGTCATTAAAAAAAAAACAACAATACTAACCACATAGTATATTAATGAAGTTGATTATTGTTATGTTATGTTAATATGGATGAATATCTGAAATAAATGAATTTTATTTTTTTTTAATAGTAAGTATCTACATTAGGTGTTAATAATTCAAAACCAAAGTGGTTATTACTGTTACGACCGAGAAGTGTTCACATTAGATATGCAAAATTTTTACGATGCGCTAGTCGGTATTACTCAAAGTTGAGGTATACAAATCTCACTTTCTCAAAAATTATTAACCATATCGTCATTTCCATAAATATGTGGGTAGAGAGTGTTATAGTACCTAATTGTACTTACATTCAAGAATATTTATGTATATCAACAGTGTTAGCAAATTTCACTTTAATGTAGTACAGGTTAACTTATGGTGCGTTTATTATGTGTTAAATTAAGCTTAATATATTCAGTTAGAAAATTTATTCAAATATCAATAACAGCGTTCTGAAAGGTTTCGCCAGCAGTCATTTGACCAACAGTATATTTTGCACATGAGTATTTCGCCTCTACACCAACAGAGCTTTTCAATATTTTAACAAAATAAAAATTTGCC
Source organism: Marasmia exigua (assembly GCA_019059595.1). Taxonomy (NCBI): domain Eukaryota; kingdom Metazoa; phylum Arthropoda; class Insecta; order Lepidoptera; family Crambidae; genus Marasmia; species Marasmia exigua. The sequence goes on along the minus strand of CM032494.1, from coordinate 9,372,932 downwards.
AACAGTTCTTTGTTCTTCTGCTAATGTTAATTTAGCCGAAGCCCTTTGCAAGTGAGTAGTAAGGATTAGTACATCAACGGCTGTGAGGCTTGAACTATTTAAAAGAAGAGCAGTGACTCCTCGTGGCAGAAAGGAAAATTCTTCGTAAAATTCTAAGTCCAGTAAAAGCAAACGACGATGGCTGAAGGATCTGCACAAATGCCAAATAGAAGAGATTGTCTTCGCTGGCTTGGCCATCTCGAGAAGATTTACAAATCGTCTCGTAAAGAAGGCATACGTACCAAAGCCGACGCGTAGCCGACGTCCAATCGACCTAGGTATCGCTGGAAAGACTTCGTCGAGACTCCAGGTCAATAGCTGACAAGAAGTAGTGCAGGATTGACTGAAGTCTCTGAATTTTTGATTCAAAGGCCAAGACTATGTCAACGGAGTTCATAATAAATTCAATAAACTTATTTTAACAACATAAGAGATTATGCATGGGAACAACTAGAGTGTAAACCTCATCTTTGCCTAGTATTCCTACTAATAACTCAGTTCTCACTCAATGAAACTAGTTATCTTCCAGTCACTTACCCTACATTTACGCGGACGTTTTAAAAGCCCCCACACAAAGTAATTATATAAGATTAAGGAAAAATACCGATACGATAGAACCTATTGTACAATTCGGTTTTCTTTGACTAACTTTATCTCTATTGACTTTTCATGGCCCTGAAACTAAAATAACATTGATGTTTTTACACGATGTCGTATTTAAAACTTTAATTTAAATTAAAAAAAACCAGCTAAGTGTGTGCCGGTTCCGCGCAGCGAGGATTACGTACCAATTTGTAAATAGTCAGCTGAAATGTAATAAATAGTCGGTTCTTCTAGGTCAACGAAACGACGTGAATTAACGACTGAATTTTTATCTCATTTCACACACGCTGTGTATGAGAGAGTCTATTTTTTTTTTGTGAATACGTCTGAACCCCTCGGAAATCAAATCCCGAAAAAGTCAAAACATGGATATGCCAACTAAATAAAGACATTTGTATTGTATGAAGTGATCTATAAAAATAAAGCTTTATGGAAGTTTACTAGTTTCAGATATTTCCCCGTTTTTTTATGTAAGTTCTGACGTCTTCATGTTATCAAAATAGTTGCAATCCATAAGAGTTGCGCATATATGGCGAGCAATCGCTTGCCATTAGGTCATCTGCTGCTCATATGCCCCCTCGATAAAGCAGAGATGAGCAAACAGTAGTACATAACATACCTATGTTAACTGTAATAAGAGATGTTACGGATATTGAGCCAGACAATCCAGACCGATAATTTTAGGTTTCGGGTTCAGACAGCGAAAATAAAGTTCCAGAAATAGGATTATTTCAGCTTATCTGTAACTTTTTGATAATATGTTTTGAGGGATCAGGTCAGACAGTCAGAATCAAAACCCTGTAAAACAAGTCAATACATCATTTTCTAAATATCATTTTCATTTTCTATACAGGTACTCGGTACATGCGTGGTTCAGTTTCTCATTAGGAAGATTTTACCACATTTTTTACTAATTAACTTTCTACCATATGGCAATAAATTTGGCATCCTCGTTTTAAAGAATTTAAGTCTAGAATTTTAGGTAAGCCTAACTTTGACGATTTCACTATTTCACGTACCACTTCTTACATTATTTTTTTAAACCGTTTTATAATTTTAGTGGTTAAACCTAGAAACTCGGTAGTAAACTATTCAGAAAAAATATTTCACGCCTGTGAACATAGCAATCCTAATTTACAAAAAATAGTTAAATATGTTTTAGGCGAAATATGAATGTTTCTTTAAAAAATAATTACTGACTAACAAGGAATCTTATTTGTGAAAGAAGTAATTTAGTGAATAAATGGCTTGTAATTAAAATGCTTCATTTTAATTTTGAAGCAGTGATAGTTACCGTCTCTATGACCAGTGTTACTTACGGTGCCGAGACATGAACTCTCACTAAGGAGCCTGTGCATAAAATTGGAGTTGCACAAAGGGCCATGGAGAAAAACATACACGGCATCAGATCGAACTTCAAAATTGAGTTCGGAACTCTGAAATCCGATGCAGGACTAAATCAAGTCCAAGATGTGTCAGATCGAGAGCGATGAAACTAAAGTGGAATTGGGTAGGACACTCATCTAGGCGCGGTGAT